>JAKCOX010000008.1:27500480-28700480 GCA_022605575.1 Laterallus jamaicensis coturniculus
CCCAGGCTGAGTGGCGCCTCTGTTCACGGTGTGGTGCAGCTGTGCTAGAGATCGATGAGTTTTGTTAATTCAAGCTTTATTTGCTATTTTCCCTAAAGGGGCAGACAGTGCTCATTAAAAGTACCGTCATGCTCAGTGTAAGGTTGCTCTGAGGTTTTCTTTGCACGTGGAACTCATGTTAGGGGCAGCTCTTAAGTTATAATTTCAGTGTGTAATTAAGTTTTAGTGGGCAGCCTCTGGAAAGCATGACTCCAGCTTTTATATAACTTTCGGTGTGGAAGAGAGCTGTGCTTTATTTCTGGCTGGTTTTATTTATTGTGCTACTTGTTATTTCAGTGGAGCTGATGACTAGAAGAGTAAGCAAATGTTAAAGCCCTGGGTTTCTAGTTTCTTCTGCTTTGTTTTGCTGGTGATGAAAATAACTAGTAATCCTGACAAAAGCTGACAAGAACTAAGTCTTTCCTAGTTAATTTTCCATGTGTTATATATTGATAAAAGTTAGTATGTGTTAGAGAATAGCCTTTCCAGTTTCCTGCTGTTAACATAGCTTGAAAAATAACAAATTGAGTGATGGGTTTTTTCCCTATTTTGAGTATCAAAAGTGGTTTTAATACTATGTGTAGTTACTGTAATTTGGGCCAGATCTCCTTGAGTGCCTGCTGCTTACAGCAACTGAACTGTAAGCATGGTGTGTGCTGGGACAAAGCCATAGGGCTCGGTGGTAGGCAGACTGTAGGGTGCATGGAGCCCTAGTGAAGCTGAGAGTGCATACTGTCAATATGAATATACTTATATCAGCAGAAATGTAACGTGTCTTAGAAGCTGTCCACATGTATCTTATTCCTGTTGATTGAGATAGCTCATCTTTGTTTTTCCTTCAGGCTCATTCTTGCTTCCAGAGCATGCTGTGAGTGTCTTATTAACTGAAGGGAAAAAAAAAACCCAACTGAAAAACCAACTGGTTTTATGTTTATTTTTATGGTTTGAGTGACCTATAAATTATAGGGTGACTGCAAGACAAGTTAGGTCATGAAACACAAGTAAATGCTCATTCCATTTTATAATTATCCATGATGTCCAATCGTTTCTTGGACTCAGTGTATCTGTATCTCCAAAGGAGGGGTGTGTACATGGTTATTTTCCTTTCTTGAGACTTTTCAGAAAGAAATCTCCATAGTGCTTCTAATGCTATTTTTTTTGTCTGAGGCCCAGTTGGTGCCTAGTTAAGAGGAGTTGACCATGCACTCCATCTGGATGAATGTACAGACAAAGTAAAAGAGAGGTGTAGGGGTGTGCTGCTGCTGCTCCCACCTAGTCCTGTCCCTGTCCCATCTCCCCGTTTCCCCTCCATCACCCCCCTTGAATGCAGTGCACTAAAATGAGGGAGAAGGGGAGCAATGCTAGAGTCTTCAAGTTGCCATGATGGATGAAAAATGCATTCAGGAACCAAACTGGAAGAAACAGTCATGTCTTCTGCCTGCTCCATCTGAGATAATGTAGTTGGCTCATTCAGAGCTAAATTCCATAGTCCAGTCCAGAATTAATATTTCAAAAGATTATAGCTCTATGGATAGTCTTTCTGATGTAGCAGAAGATTTGTGAGGATGTGGCGGGGTTCTTTTTTCCCTGATGTATCCAGATGAATTGTATGATTGGGACATACTATCAGCCTTCCTTAAAAGGAAAAAAACCCACCCCAACAATCCATCATAGTCCCTATAAAGTAAGAGAAGGAAAATATAAGTCATAACCCATACATATTGAAAGACCAAGGAGTTAACAAAAAGAATCAAAATGTATTTTGTCATCACCAGGAATAACAATAATCTTGTGACTGGAAGAAGAGGAAGTCCTAGGTGGAATTTTCAGTGTTTTTTTATTGGTAGCATCACAGTCTCTGTCACTTGTCATTTGATTGAAATAACACACAGTTTTTGGGAAAAAAAGAATAAATATCTCTAAGACTGTCCTAAGCCTTGACAGTAACCAGAATTGTTTCCACTGCTGTTGAGAAGGTTGCTCTTCAGATGTCTGCTTCATTGATGTGGCTGTGCTGAGCAGCCTTATCGTAACATAGTCCTGCCACAGGAGCTTGCTAGTCAGTGCTGCTCAGACACTTGTTGATAGCCTGGTTTTAATTTGAAGGGTGTTGTAATTGCTTAGTACACAGATTAAAGAGAGAAAAAAAACTGGCTTTAAATTGGGATGGTAGTTAAATTTTATCATCTTCTTGTTAGAAATAATAAATGCAGCTAGATCTGGTTCATATAAGCTTCTAAATAATTGTGTTTCTGTATGGTTTTTGACTTTACACTAAGAGGAGTCTGCTATTGAATACACATAGTCGCAGAGTTGGCTGCTGTACAGCTGGAAGCCTCTGAGATGGCAATTGTGCAGTCTGTAAATGGACAAATCGTATTGTTCAGTGAAATTCCAGCTCCTGGCTTGTCTTACGGAGATAATACTCTATACCAGCCCAGTGGAAAACTGAAGACAGATTGGTTTGGAGTTATTCCGACTTCAACGCGTTTTTTGGGACAGTTGCTCACATACCTGCTAATGGGTTTTTTCCATCCCAGTCTGATGAGTATTTCAGTAGTGCTGTCAAAACACTTAAGCAACCCTTGCTCTCAGCCATTTGTTCCTGTCCTGCTTCAATCTGAAGAGCTATGCCAGTACTGTTCGTAGCAAGCTGGACTGGAAAATTGATGTAGATTATTAAAAGTGACAAAGAAGGCTACTTTTAATAGGATATTCCTTAATCCAGTTCATTGATGGAACTCGAAATGTTGCCCCAGAAAATGGTTGTGCTAGCACAACTCTCTGGGTAAAACTAATTTTCAGAAGATATGAACAAGGCTAAACTGGTGTTAGGTCATTGTCACTCAATAAAATAGTCCTTTTCTACCCTTCCTGGCTACTGGCTGTGTAGTACCTGCTCGCGCTCTCTCTTGATCAGCTCCAGTGCTCATATGACTCCTCAGCGATCCAATTCAGCTTGCTAATCCAGCAGAAAATAAGACAGCTGATGGAGAGAGGAAAATAATTTGTATTTCTGACAGCACTGGGCTGTTAGACGGGCTCAGCCATTCCTGTGAAGCTTCACCTAGAAGCAGAGATTACTTAATCTGACGTTGCTGCCAAAATCAGTTCTTGTCCAACGGGGGCTTTATGCAATCTTCATTTCTTAGTGCTTCCATAATGTCAGGAGAGGGTGAAAGCTGTCTGTGAGGCAAAAGTCCAGGAGACTATATAAAATCAGGTTATATGGTTATACCCCTGTGGAGATGGAAACGAGAGGAGAATGAGAAAGGGCTGCAGCCTCAGTCAGTGCAGTGCCCATAAAGGAAGAAAGCGGGGTGGGTTTCCTTTGTGGGTGAATTTTTTGTTGCTGCTGTTGTTGGTTTCCGTTTCTCTGGCTTACTCAGTTTTGGGTTTGTTTTACTATAAGTTTTCAGGCTTGGATTCTACCGTCCCTCTCAACATCTGAGCACAATTTCTTGTATATCCTTCTGATCAGTGTCATACACATAGCCCATACTGTACTTTTTAGATAAAAGCCTCGTCTGAAGATTGAACCTTCAAAAATCACATCCTTGAAGAGAAGAAGGGAAGAGTTGCTGGTCTTTGCACTCCCCCTGTCTGAAATGCCCTTTTTTCCAGGGTTGTTTTTCTTACTTTCCCTGTGCTTAAGTATATTAGCATTTAAATGACCCCTGCTAAGTGGTGATATCAACACCTTGTTGACAGGAACTGGGAAGAGGAGAGGAAACAGTTTTACTGGGCTTTGTTTGGCAACCACTTCTGTAAAAATGATTAGAAGAGTAATTCCAGCAGTGGTTTTATATTTCCAAATATTCGAGAGTACCAAGATGAACAAAACTTTTTTGTTGTTGTTTTTTAATTCCAGACAAATTTGTGGTATTTGAGGAACCAGCAAAAAGAAGACCTTAAAATCTCCATTTCTGCAACTTTCCAGGATGTTTTTTGTCTCTTGGGCTGTGGGATGTTGTGATGGTTGTGAGGAGGGGGAGGACTGCTGCATAACTTAATAGTAATTTTGGAAAGTTAATCCAAATAATTTATTTCAGCCTCCTGGCCAGAGCGTTTCCCAGACTTCATTTATATGTGACAGCCACAACTGATTCAGACAGAAGTATTTATTTGTCTTGTCATATTCCTAAACACTGCTGGTTACCAAGACTGTGGGCTATCCTTGTGTCTGCCTGAAAAGCAGTAGCCAAACACGGCTTTAATGTGGCAAGTCATTCATCCATCATTCAATCATTTTTTCTGTGGAGGAACAAGTTTTTGTGAACATCTTCCTCCTTTGCTAATGATGGCCTTCTCCAGGGCGATACTTCATGAAAAGCTTTTTATCCTCAGTGGTAATTTTATCCCACTCTACACGTGTTTAAATACTGAGCCCAGGCTCACAAGTTGCAGTAAAACTCGTTAACTCTGGTGGGTCCCTGCTGGCTTCCAGAATGGGCCAATATTTTAGTCCCTCTCCCCAATGCAGAGAAGTGCTTGCTGTGGCTTACCCACAATGGGGTTTGGGGTATCTTTGGTCCTTTTGCAGGAATTTTTGCACAGGAACAGGTAGGACTTGATAGAATCCCAGAACGTTAGGAGTTGGAAGGGACCTTGAAAGACCATCTAGTCCAATCCCCCTGTCAGAGCAGGATCACCTAAAGAGTTTGGGTCTTTGCCTGAGCTGCTCTCCTCTGGAAGCTGGTTGTGATGTAATGGCAGTATTTGAGGAAGCATATTTGAAGAAGGCTGCGGGGGGACCTCATTGCAGCCTTCCAGTCCCTGAAGGGAGCATACAAACAGGAGGGGAATCAACTTTTTAAAAGGACAGATAATGGCAGGACAAGGGGGAATGGTTTAAAGCTAAAGGAGGGAAGGTTTAGATTGGATATTATGGGGAAGTTTTTTACGGAAAGAGTGGTGAGGTCCTGGAACAGGCTGCCCAGAGAGGTGGTGGATGTCCCATCCCTGGAAGTGTTCAAGGCCAGGTTGGATGGGGCCCTGGGCAACCTTGTGTAGATCCAGGCCTGAGGTTGGTGGCCCTGCCTGTGGCAGGGGGGTTGGAGCTTTATGATCCTTGGGGTCCCTTCCAACCCTTGCCATTCTATGATTAAGTCTGTATGGCTTGGGGAAGTCCCAAGGGAACTGCTGCTCTTTGGGATTTAGCTGGAAGTGTATAACAAAGTTCCTTTGAGGTCAAACAGGGAAGATACTATTCTAGTGAAATGTCTACGCAGGTAACTTGTCATTTATGTTTAATTTGTATTGTGTTGGCATTTGTTTTGAGACATCTCCCTGTATAGAAATTGCTGTCTGGTTTTGTCTTTTCACCACTATAGTGTCTGAACCTTTCACAAACACTTTAATTTACCCTCACAACGTTTGTGTTTTGGCTGTGGTTTTGTTCCCATCTGTGCAAATGCAATTGAGGGATGGCTTCTTAAATAGTAAATTTATATAAATATAGATATTGAGCTAATTACAGTGTCTAGATCAGTAGGACTTTCTGTGTTTTTGACCGTACTTGTGGTAACTCACCCAGGAAATGTTTTACAGAACTGTCTGGTTGCTACCACAGAGTCTCAACCCTCTAGAAGAAACAACAGTTGTGTATATATATAGAAAGAGGAAAGCTGATGGAGGTGGTAGACTGTACTTGTTCCTTTCCTGGTTGACTTGCTGGAAGAGTTAGCCTGACTACTCCTTCAGCAGTAGCTTTAGCGTGGTCTGTGGGTGAATATGAGAGGAGCTCCTGCTCATGCCAGGTTTTTCTGTATGAGTTTTTTGTTTGGATCACGGGCTGAAAATAGTGTGCACTCTTTTAGATAACAGCCTGCACCTGTTCAGTGGTAAAAGTTTGTCTATAATCATCCTCTTCCATGTTGCTGCAAGATTTCATGTCCTACATTGATTGCTGCTTTATCGCTTTCCAAATCAACAGAGATTAGTAGCAGTAGTTTGGTATAATGCAATGGTTTTCTTTCCTCTCAAGTCAAAATTTGCTGTCTTTCTGTTGCTTTGAGATTCAGTTCTTTTTCCATATTAGTCTAAATTTATATTTTCTTTCACACAGCACATCTTCTGATCTCAAGTTAACTGATTGCCGCTTAAGGTGGATGAGAGAGTTCTCTAAAAGCTGAGAGAGTTGCTGTCCAAGCATTTTTGCCTAAGTCTCAGATGTTTGTTCTTTAATCCCTGGGCTCTGTCATGGCAAAAAAATGCACCTGATTATTGCCTGTTTTGAAAAATCTCAGGCAAAGCTGAGCCTGTCCCTTGAAGTGCTACTAGCTTGTAAACACCACACTTGTTTCTCTCTGGTGCTGTGTCTGTCTGACACCAATTTGAAGTTGACTTGCTGCTTAGCCAAAGCCAGCACCTGTTAGAAAAACTGAGCTGTGAAAGATGCTATGGAGTTTTGCTGGCATGTGCTGTTTGTAGCCTGTATAAAGTAGCTTGGGAGATGGAACAACCCATTTGTGATGGTCAGGGTTTAGTGGAGTCTGTCACAGTAAGGAACCACTCTGTTTTCCTAAGCACAGGAATGATGTTCTGCTGAAGTTGGGATCTCCCACTCTGGGAAATGCTCTGAACTTTTCTGCTCTTAAATGTACATTGAGGGTAATTTTCTTCCCATTTAAAAGCTGTCTGTTCATCAGGATGCTTCTTGTTTGCTCATTACTACTTGGCTACACAGATAGCTGTTGTAGCGGAAAAGAAGCAAAACCATGAAATCCCAGAAGAAAATCTTGTCACTTTACTAATTTGAGCTAGGTTGTAGCCCAGTCTGTGCTTGGATACATGGTAAACTGTGCCATTATTATCTTCATAAACTGTGACATCATTATCTTCAGGAATTAGTGTTGCAGCTCCCAAAGAGCAATGAAGGATTTCAAAACACTGTTCCTGTGATGTACCCTCTGTTTTTTCTCCTCTATTGGTAGCACAAGCCAGCCCAATAGCTGCCTTCCCTCACACTGGTCCTCCGTGAAGTGTCTATACTCATGCGATCTGTGTAGAAAACACATTGCTTATGCATAAAGAGAATGAAACGTGCAAAGTGGGGGGAGTTACTGCTATGCCTAAAGGGGGAAAAAGTTACATAGCCAAGTTCCTGGGAGAGAGTTGAAGTGGTGGTTGGAGAGCTTGGAACCGTAGAGCTGTTGTGGGATGAGCAGCATGGCAGCAAGTGCAATGGGGAAGATGTGGGGAGAAGAGGGGTAGGGAGGAAGGAAGGACCGCTTTGTTCTCTTTTGAACAGTGGTGAGCCCAGTGTGGAGCTAGAACTATCCTTCAGAAATAAAACTGGTTTTAGGAGACGTAAGATTGAGTTAACTAGGGGATAGATACTTTTTCTTCCTCCTTTTTTTTTTTTTTTTTTTGGGGGAGGGGAGCGGAATTAGTGGTTTTAAGTGGTGTTTAAAAAAATAAGTTCCTTTTCTTGGATGTAATTTTTACCATTTATAGTGTCTTTCTTCAGCTTGCTTCGTAGCATAATCAGCAGTTCCAAATCCAGTTATTAGCAGGAAGATGACTTGCAGATTGTGATTAGTGGGCTACAGCTTGCACATTCACTTATTTCCTTCCCCCCTCCCCTAAATATTCGGATTCCAGCTTCCTGAATTTCATAACATGATGCCAGAGCTTTTGATTCACTGATGAGACACCAGAGTATAGATCTTGGAGGAAAAATAGGAAATGCCTAAATAAAAAAACTTGGGGTATGTTAAACCTCTTGCTGCAACTAGGAACCAAATGTTTTGGAAGTTACTAGGAGAGCAAGAGCATCACACTGAAGGCTAAGTGCATAGCTTGGCCTCTTGGAATCTGAATCAGTAAGTGACACTCTTAATCAGGTTATCATATTTCTCAAGTTTGCTGATTCAGCACCTTGGGTCTTGGCCCATCCATCAGTGGGCAAAAGAGCTGCAGGTGAGCTTACACGTTGTGTTGGAGTAACACTTCTGCTCTGTATTTAGGTACCACAGAGCTGGTGGGTTTGAGTTGTTGAGTAAATGCAAGTGGTTAAGAACTCAGCGTAAATTCTGCGTCTGCATTTGAAGTCTATGGAAAACTCTCTGACTTCTGAAGGCTGGGGTTTGGGTCTGTGCTGGCCCTACCTGCACAACAGCTTTCAACCATGCTGACAACTTTGACATCAGTATTAGTGATGGAGATTGGAAGTAAATAAAGGAGCGTGTCAGCCAACAGACTATATGTCGTAGCAACTTGACAGAAAATGCTTATTGTTTTGTACCAAAGGCTAGTTTTACACAAATAACGAACTCATTTAGGATGCCTGGACATGCTTTAATGGTCAAGAGAAACAGGTTTTAAAGAAATCTGATATATTTTCCCCTTTCAGCTGTCTTTTCTGTTCTGCTTTTTTCCTAACAGAAGTTACCACATGAACAAAGATTTGAAATTAACTTTGAATGGGGTTTTTTTTACCAGTTACTGAACTGTTTTTATTCACAGCAAATTGCTAGTGATTTACTGCCTCTGCTTGTGTGTCTGTCTTTAAGTTTTATAAATTATGGGTATGTGGGGGGTGTGTATGTATATGCATAGGTAAATAAGAGTACAGGTGTTTTAAAGTGTGTCTCCTCACGTGCAAGTTTTAATTTTGCAGACGATATCAGAAATTGCAGAAGATAATGAAGCCCTGGTAAGAACCTGATTAGCTCATCACCTTGCACACTTTCTCTTCTTTTGCATGACTGAGTTCAGGCCCTTGCGCTACTCTTTCTATGTAAATGCAACTATGCATATTCATTCAGCCAGCCTTCAACATTCTCTCTCTTCTGCTATTTGATGCTTGTTAAAATTCTCTGATGAAGCCTTTCTTTGCTTTGCTTGTGGAATGGGTGCTTCATTTCTGCAACTTCTGCAGAGGCTTCTATTTCCTAAGTGAAGGCTTTTGTTTTGTTTTTCAATTTGAGCAAACAAAGCATTTCCTTGCCTTTCCCCAATTCCCCTCTTAAATTTGTCTGGCTTACGTGATTGATAGCAGGCAATTTTAATTGTTGATGTTAGTGAGATGAAAGTAAGAGTCATTGCCCCCGTTTGAATTCCTGTTATTTGTTGGTCCCAGGCAGTGCTAGTTGTTGCAGATAAAGGAAAAGTATAGTGTTGTGAAGGGCCTCATATCAGAAAGCTGAGAAACATGCTTATTGCCCTGCTGATTTTGAATGGGACTCTTCTGGTTAAGCACAGGCTTCAGAGGCTTGGATAAATTAGAACCCCAAGAGATAGTCAGATCTCTTGATAGGCTTGCAAGTTTGACATGTTGAGTCTAGCTAAAACCCAAGGAAGCAAAAGAATAATTAATCAATTAACTGTGCAGCTGTCCCTTCAAGAGCTTGATGTGGTTTATCATGCAGAAAATACAGCACCCCATCTGAATCATGCTAAATCATACTTTCACAAATCTGCTGTAAACCGAAGTTCTGAAACATTTATTATTAAGTCATTGCCTAATAAATAAATTAGAATAAATTTGGCAGGAAACCTAAATCCTTCCTCAATGTTAGCATTCTCAACCTAATACAAAGTAACTTGCTTCATTACAGAAAAGTCAAGCTTCTGAGAAAAATGATTAAAATGACATGAGGCTTTCAGAATTCTTGGCACCACCCCCCTCCCTGCCAAGACAAGGTGCCTCCTGTGCATTTAGATGGTGGATTTTTCCTCACCACGGTGAAAATAGTTCTTTCTGGAAGATCAGTTATACTCCTTCAGCACCTCTCTGCTTCCAAATTCTGTTATCTTGTGGGCTTCTGTACATTAAATGATGTCATTGTCCTCAAGGCAGTACTGTAATGTGACTAATATTTGCACTGCACTCTGGTTTTAGGACCTGATCATACTGATGATCTGAATTAATTTTTTTACACAGTCTATTTTTTTTTACTCATGGAAACAAGGCATTACCCACTCGAAGAGGGTTCTTACTGATCAGTGTAAATCTAGCACATCAGTGGATACAGAGGGAAAGGAAGCATATGTGACTAAAGTTTATTCTAACTTTGGAAGTCAAATCTTGCCAGTGGGAGCTTCAGTTCACATCAGGGCATGCAGCTTAATGTTTTGATTTGTATCGGTAGTGCATGAAATGATATGATTAAAAGAACAGAAATTAGTGATTTTGGGACCTGTAATAAAAAAGATAACCTGAGTCCTTGGTCAGGATGTGAAACCAGCTGGAAACTGGCTTGTTTGTACAGTTAGAAGGTAAAGCATATACACCAGTGCTACAACGAGTGTAGTTATTGAACAGCCTGACTTTTTTTCACCCGTGTATTAATGGGAAAAGGTCCAATGAAAGAACTTGAGAAGAATCCCAAAACAATCAACACCTCAGAGCTTGTTATAATGAACTAAACTTCAAAACTTTTGTAGCTTCCTCCTGCTGTCTTCACGACTAAAGTAACTTAAACTGAATGCAAATTAAAAAAACAAAGCAAACAAAAAACCCCCTCAAACCCAGTTATTTTGATTGACAGGATGGTGTATTTCATAAAGTGCTAGTATTTAATTTTATTTTTGGTAGCTTGCACATGCTGGTCTGACTTAATTAAAAACCTGATTTTCACAGAGAGGTTTTCTTTAATATCTTTCTTTACTAGAAGAAGCTCATATAAAATGTGAGTTTCTCTTTCTCTGTCTTGCCAGTTTTTGGGGTTCCCATTTTGTTTTGGGATTTTCTTTATCCCATGTTATCCCATACTTAGATGGAAAAAAAATATATTAAAAAATTCCCCTGAAACAGCTCTATCAATTGACCTTTCCATCACAGTACAGAACTGTAGTCAGACCACACTGACTGGAGAGGGATGTTTTTCCTGTGCAGTTAGTTATTCCTTTTAAGAAAACCTGGTCCATTTACAGAAATTAGCATGAAATGAGTAAACCCAGGAATTGAAAAGGTGGCAAATAAGAGAAAAGGTAATTCTAATCACATCTGCATGAAGAACCAGTGTGTAATAGTTCCTCTGGGCTAGTTTTTCCATGCAAGCAAATGCTTAATGTACCTCAAAGTGGATTTAGTCATACACCATAATAAGGGTATCTACACCTGGATGTATTATTTATACAGCTCTGTTTAAAATTCTCAGCTTGTTTTCCCTAATCAGAGTTAATTTTCAAGCTTAAAGAACCTCTAATACCAGGGGTACAAAGCTATTTCAGGTTTTTGGAATGCCAGTGGTTTAATATAAGTAGAGCCTGATCCCTTGTAATGAAAGCAGTGAAATTGTACCACAAATAAATATTCCAGAGGTGCTTGGCATGATAAAGATTTAAAAATAAATAAATATATACATGTGTGTCAATTGCAGTGTAGCAGTTAAGTGCATTTTCTGTAATCATCTAGAAAAATAGAGGCAGCTTCCCCTCAAATTGTTCAGTCACTTTCAGCTGTACGGAGTAAGTACCAAGTAGGTGTGAATTGCTCCTAGTTTGATTTGATGGTGGCTTAGCTTCACCCTTGGAAAGGTTATGTGAAAAAAACAAGGCAGTGTAGAAGCAATGAAGAGGAGCCCTAGCAATAAAAAAGGTACTTGTTCACACTTGCTTGCAAAAGCATCCTGCTGCATCATCAGTCTTCCTTAGAGGCTCAGTTAGGTTTCTTGCCCTCCTGGCTTTTCCAGAGCTCTTGTCCTCTGATGATTAGATACATTCTGCTCCCCAGTTTAAATTTATTCATGGCCATTTATCCTTGACAACTCTAACTTAAAAAGCTGTTCTTAGTCTTTGATGTTGACCTCAATGATGTCAGGCCTTTCAGCTGCCCAGCGTTAGGCTGTGAGCACGGTTGGGGAATGATAAGGGACTTAGTTAACTGCTTCCTTAACTCCTCTGTTTGGTCGTAGGCTCGAACTCTTTTGTTGCCTCCTGCCCAGTTAAAGTTGTTTCTTTGCTGCCTGTCCTCTGCACAATTAGAGATCAGATTTGGGTTTATTTTGCCCATGAAAGATAATTTGTGTAAATATGTCTTTGGCTTCTCATGGGCTGGAGGCTGTATCCTGGTTTTGACAGACAAGCACCAGTTAATTTCTAGATTCTGTTGTGCAACTTGTACCATATGAAACACAAGAGAGTTCACCTAGCCTTATAAAAGCTTCTAGTGCTCTTTTAATGTTACTGTTACCTGATGACAACTAAGCCTGGATAATTATCTCGATTTAAAGAATTATTTGAACAGCTGAATATTTTCTCCTCCTCAGTAGAATAAAATGTTCATTTTGGTATGTGTCTTAAGCAAGAATTGAGATCCCCTCCAAAAAACCCCTGAAAACCAGACCTCCAGAGATTTGGGTGCTCAAGTCCCATTAATTTATTTTTATAAGAGAACCAGATTTCTTGAGGCATTTTTGAATATATCAAACATAGTTCTATGTGTACATCTAAGGACTACTTAGATATGTGATAAGAAGATGGTTTGTCATGTAGAAACGATACTAGGAAGGCAGGTGAGAGATAGATGGAGCGCTCAGGGTCACATGCACATTCCAGTCAATTTTGGGAAAGAAAAGCTAATACCAAAATGTGTTGAGGGTTTTTTTTTTCTTCAGAGATGCTTAAGGTCAGAAAGCAGAAAATTGTTAGGAACCTAAATTATCAGGCTTTGACCTGATATTTCTCCAAAAGGCCGGAAATGTGAAACGCAGCTGTCGAATTTCTCTTCAGTCAGGTCTGCAGGAGAGATTGAGTAGTAGATGGGCATGACTGTCCATCCACACTGGAGTGGCTCACACTGGGACAACCGATGGTACTCACCACAGCTTTCCACTGCTTAAGAGTTTTTTACTGAGAGCTGCTGTGAGTGAGGAGGTGCTTCATCACCAGCTAGCCCATCCTTGCAACCAGGGTTAGAAGCAGGGAGTCAGACAGCAAAGAATGGGGAAACTTCATCAGCTGTACTAACATGAGGTGTCCCCACCTAAGAGCCAGAGCCCTGAACAGGACGTTCAGGGGAGATTGTACAGGTAGCTTGCCTGAAAGCACAGATCATCAAAATGGCAGTGTTAAATATGAAATTGCTATTGCACAGGTCATCTTTCTGATAATTTCCCCCCTCTTGCTGCAATGGCACACATTAAAACAGCACCTTCATCAGGGAATTACCATAAAGCTATTGAGTCATTTTGCCAGAGATGCAAGGGTTTGATGCTTACAGAACGCTCGTGCCTCTTCATAAAAAACCCCACATGTTTTATGAAGAAAGAGACCCCATCATTTTTTGGACTTCTTAGTATAACTAAAACACTCACTGAGACTTCAAGTTAAACAGCTCCTACCCTGTATTTTCTGAGATTACTACTTTCACAAATGAGCTTTGATTCCCTTGAAGCTTCTAGCATCTGCTCTGTCTGCAGCTCTTAGTGGTATGAGTGTGTCTGTGTGTGCGCGTCTTGAAATGAATTAATTGCTTCAAGTCTGGTTCTACCTACTGGCTTGTGTTTAAATGTGTAACAATGACCAACACCACTCCCTTTCCCTTCCAGATGCTTCAGTGCTTAACTCGCTCCATAGTTACCCTGGAGTTAGCTTTCAGCCCTAACTGTGCTAGTCTCGGTGCTTATCCTTCCAGCCTGGCTTTTGCCTTCTGCTCTGCAACCCCACTTAGTGCATACATCTCTGTGCAGGTGCATATGTATAGCTATGTATTTAAAGAATACATACTATGTATGTGTGGTGCTGCATAACATACAGAGTTGGAGTATTTCTTGCTGCTTGATTAGTCCCAGTGTTGCACTTCTTCACTCTTGTTAATTATTTGAAGCAGTGTTGCTGGACTGAGTCCTGGTGGGGTGTCTGATCATTTTAAGTTGACAAGTCCTTTCAAATTGATGGAACCCAAAGGGTTGTGCCATTGTCATATCTACTAAAACCAGGTTTAAACGTTATTACTAGTATTTTCAACTCCATTAACCCAGTTTTCCCTCCAAAGTTGTGGAGGAGGCTGGTTTAGTTGGCACTTTTGGTGAGAATAAATGAGACTGTTAAATGTAAAGAAATTAAACTAATTGGAATTCCCTGCCACTGCTGTTCTGAAGGTGAATATCCATATGCAGGGTTAATACAGTTTAAGTAATCCCTCTAAACTAGACCCATTGTTAATGGGGATTAACTTTCCTGTAGAATTTAGTTATAGAAGAGTTTTTGTGTACTAAATACAGGTTAGTTGACTAAATTTTGAAATAGGACATGAGAAAATCAAGAGGTAAATTATCTGCTTAGCTTAGAGATATTTTTGTTTACTTTTCAAAATATATGGCCTTTTCCCCTTTACTTCCTTCTCTTTTTTTTTTTTTTTTAAAATTTGGATCTAATTTATTCTGGTAGCTTAAAACACCAGAATTTCGTATATTTGTTGAAGTATTCTGTCATGAAGATGCATGAGAATTTGATTTTTAGCAGGAAGCCTCTCCTAGGGGGGCCATTTTATTTGTGGATTCATAAGTAACCATTTTATGCCAAAGGAATGGGGTGGGAAAAATGACAGGACCAGAGCTGATCGAATTTCCTGCAAAGGCTTCTGTCACCTTGTTATGAAATCCTTGCTTATTTGAAATGCCAATGATGACATTTTAAATCTAATTTAATTCTTAGAAGATTTGCAATATTAAACAAACAAACCAACACAGATGCCCCTAACCCCACAACAAAAACTTCCAGAGCCTGTATTTGCTGAACAGAATACTCCCTGCAGAATTATGATGGATTTTTTCTTTAAAGAGACAGTATTTTTCTTGTTTGGTGTAGGTTTTTTTTCATTTTGTCATACATAATGAAAGACACTGTGGATGTCCTTGCTTAGGGTGGAAGAACAAGGTGTGAGATTCATTTTTTGTTTGTTTTGACTCAGAAAAAGTCTGTAATAGCAATTTTTTTTTTAGTGGAGGGCATCTATGGAGTTTTGATGGACAAGAGCTTGTATCTTAAATGAAGGGGCCACTAAAGGCTGCACCTCACCATCAGAAATCCCTAAATGGACGATTATATCAAATCCAGTAAACTGACTGTTGGAGCTGTCACACTGAAACCAATTTTCTGCTTTATTTCTCTGTACTGCAGCATATGTCTTCGACCTGAATGGATGTTGGCTTATTTGTGTTGGGTTGGTCCAGGATAGTAGGGGAGCAAATCATGCAATAAAGATTACCAATTACATTACTTAGCTATGGCTAGAGTACTAGATTCAGGTTTTTCAACATACTGAGCGTTGTTTTTCCAATCTGAGAGAGGTTTGATTTTAATTTTCTTTTTTTATTAGGTAAGCTGTTGGATTAAAATCAGTGGGGCTATTCATGCTGTGTTAGATTGATCGTACGCTTATGCTTGCTAATGGCTTAGTGGCAGAGTACCTTGCAGGTTTATTGAGCATGCCCTTGAAGGTAATGCGCTGCTTCATTTCAGGCTCTGTGCACTGCTGCTTGTATTGAGTAGTTATACCTCATTGACCGGCTCCATTGAAATCCTTATGGCTCCTGACTCCTCGGTGCCCTGGCTGTATATAGAAATAAAGCTAATCTTTAAAAGCTGGTTTCTAACATGGAAAATTCCTGTGCAGCTAGTCAGGTTAGAAGACCTACTTTGTTGAGTTTAAACCCTGTCTGAATCAAGTTGAACACCATACAAAGATTCATTGAATCTGGGACTCACAAGCATAAATTTACAGGTGTAAAATACAGTGGGGTGGCCTGCAGACCCTAAACAACTTGAGCTCCATGCTTGGATAAACTGTGAGAACATTGCAATTAGCTTGGCATGGTTGCCCATAGATGCATATTCAGGTTCAAAGAAAGAAATTGAGACACTAACTGTTGGAAAATTGCTGCTCAGTGTAGAATCTCACCTTCTATGCAATTTTACAATATATTTGCTTCCTTGTAAGAGAAGGAACAAAGAGTCCACTAACTTTCTGCCAATCTGCTTGTTGCAGAGGTGCCAAAATGTGGCACCTCTGTATGACCTGCAATTAGGAGCATTTCCATAAATTGCTAAGAAGAAGCTCACCTCTTTTCTTCTGTTAGAGCTACAAGTCTGAATTTAAGAGAAGTTTTATTTGGACTCTGATTTCCTTGAGCGCTGCATTTGATGTTCTCCTGGGTATTAGTTCTTCTCTTACAAAATTGCTTTCTTCTAGGAGAATATTCTTGATGTCCATGCTAAATTGTTTTGGAGACTGTCTGTTGCACGGCCTCTCTCACTCTCCTCCTCCCTCTTAGATCCTAATTGGCTTAATTTTCCTGCCTCTCTGAAAGCTTCCTGCTGCTTAACGCCCTCGGTCATTGCCCTGCTGCATTACTGGTAAATGTTGTCATGACTCCTGTCTCTTGCAGCTTTGGAGATATGTTGTCCTTTACACTGACTGCATTTGTTGAGCTGATGGATCATGGGATTGTATCGTGGGATACATTCTCTGTGGCATTCATTAAAAAGGTAAATTTGTAATCAATGCTATATGTTTTATATCGGTTTGCATCTACATTTTTTAAAATTTGAGGTGAGTAGTGCTTTCTTCCCCCACCCCCCGATCCCCCCCTCCAGTACCTTTTTGTCCAATGAACTTAAATGGGATTAAAGTACCATTTTGAGCTATAAATATTTGTAGTTGCAGGATTTGGCCCAACTACATCTGAAATCAATGGGAATGAAATGGGATCAACGCTGTATCAGGCTTGATAGACAAGAAATTGCTTGCTCAATTATAGCATGACCTCCTTGCACAGATACCATGCAGTTAAAGCAAAAATTAGCCTTTTGGTTTATTGAAAATTGAAATGAGTAATAGCATATATCTTCAAACAAAACCACCACTCACATGTTTCCTCTGGGGGTACGGGAGGAAGAGAAATGTTTGCAAATTGAAATTAAGCAGATATCTACCCAGATTATGGGGTTGAACTGGCCCCCTGAATCTTGCAGATGAGGTCTGTGGTTTCGAAACACATCTTTCCATGATTTGCAATATTTTTTCTTCTTTCCTGACATGTAGGACATGCACAAAAGCAGCAGAAACACAGGAGTACAGAGATTTAACAGACTTGATAAAGAGGTTTTTGTTTTAAACTGTGTTTGATGAAGTTTGAAAGTTGTCAGAGTTACTTCATTAAAATAGTAGCAGGACCAGTAATGGAACTAATATAACCTGTGGCAAAGATCTCCTTCCTGTAACAACATGTGTCAGAGCACAGACTTTTCATTTAAATTTGGTTTACAGCATTTCTGCCACTGAAGGAAAGTATGAATTTACTTTTGTTGCCAAAAGAGACAGAAGAAACAATTATGAAGACTGTTAGATTTTTAAGCCAATTTTTGGTAATTAAAAGTGATGGATACAACTTCTAAGAAAAAAAATAGTATGATTGGTCTGATTTTTGGACTGTCATTTTGTTTGCTATTCTTGCAGGCTAGGCATATTATTATGATGATGACTGTCTTTCCATGGCAAATAAAATAGTATACATGTTTCTTGACTTTGTGAGGTACAAGATCAAGCCCAGAACACCTTCTTTACTGCTAAGAAGCCTACTAAGTGTATGAAGAACCTTGCTTAAATGAGTTCAAATCAGTCTACTTCAGTAGTCACTCAGAATTCTTGTCTTCCTCTAACCCTACCAAGGTGTTAGGCCCTGTGGATTATATAGGAACTACAGAAGAAAGGTTGCTTGTGCCCCTGTTAATGGCTCACCTCTTCTGTCTGGCACTTCTATAGGGTTCCCTGGTCAGTGGCCTATTTTTAGAAAAAGCCCAAAGAACTAGAAAACAAAAAACCTGTAACCAACAGGAAAAAAACCAACCCAAACCAGCCCAAAAAAGCCCAACAGAAGACACAAACAAAAGCATTCTCACAAAGTACCTGTGAAAACCAAAACTCACCAGTAAAAACCAAAAGCAAAACTGATGGACAAGAAAGGGACCAAGGAGAACAATAGGACAGTTAAGAGAGAAACACAAGGACAAATAATGACAAAAGGAGTGGAAAGGGGAATGAGAAGAGCCCTCAGCACAGGTCTGTGTAGGCAAGGGGCAAAGCTGAAGGAGCACCTTTGGACGGTGCCTCTCTGGCAGAGATCTGAAGTTTTATTCTTGCTTGCCTTTCTGACCTTGGCTTTTGACAGTCCACTTGAGGTTGCTGTTGGGCTAGCTCAAGTGGTTAACAGGATGGATAAGGGAGTGATAAGTTTCTGCTAGCTGAGGGGGAACTTTGCAATCCTGCTTCAAGTGCTTTTGCACTTTGAAGCTGTCTTTCATGTTAAACGGAAGCCAAGCTGCAACAGGGAGGAATTATTCTGAACTTTTTTTTCCTTGAATACTTTTCTAATTTAAAATGTAGAAGCTGGAGGAGACCTCAAGGGGAACCTCTAACTGCTTCTAATGACTAACTTCTTGATGTTGGATGCTGTCTCCTTCCCATCCTTTGGGTACATGAAGACTGCTATTCCAACTGCTGCAAATAAGAATTGACACTTTCAAGGAGAGCTTGGTCCCTTATCATAAGGGAAAATAGATTCATTTGAAAAAACTTCTTTATGATGCACAAGATTCTCTCAAGACTTTTCCTTCCTTATGACAAAAATGTTTATTTCCAGTTTCCATAATTGCTGAAAGGATTTGGGTGCCCTGTTCTTAAAGTGTTCTGGTAACTGGATATCAGAATAAACTGCAAGTTTGGTACTTCTATTTCTGTTCCTATGAAAAGCCCAAATTTGTAGTATTGCTTGAGATACATAAATAATTCTAAGATATTTTAAAACTAATTGCTGCTTCATAACTCTGTGATGCACGGTCTTAACCTTGATGAATTGTTTACTCTGCCTTAAAAATGTACGTGCAGGAAAAGAGAATGGCAGCATGAACATATCTGTGTCTCACAACTGTTGTGTTTTCTGTAGTCAAATGAAACTCTAGTTCCTGATTCGAAAATGAGATGTGCACCATAAATTCTTCTATGCATTAGAACTTAACAAAACTTTGTTGGATGCTTCTGACCTCAAAATGATCCAGGCAAATAACTAAAGAACATACCACAGCTCCAAAACTCAGATCTGTTGCCTTCATCGGTCTTTCCCTGAGTGTTATTTTGGGTTGGGGTTTTTGGTTTGGTTTTTTTTTTTATTTTTTTGATGGGAGTGTTTATTTTGTTTGGGTTATTAATTTTTTTTTTAAAACTTTTGTTTTTTAGTTTTTGAATTACCTCCTGTGCTTTAAGTGATGCTGGAACAGGAAGTGAAATCAGATGATGTTGTTGAATTTCCTGTAGGGTTTCTTATGTATTTTCACTGTATACATCTAGCTCCTGTTTCAGCAGAGCACTGGGGCTGAATGTATAAAGGCATTCTGATTCTTAGATTCTCTTGAAATCAATTGGAAGTTGAACACTCAGCCTTTGTACGTGGCTCAACACAGGTATTAAGGTTACAGGTATTCCGGTGAACAAGTAGTTTTTATCCTTAATAACACACTCCCATGTGACAGGTTTTCATGGAAAAGTGCAAAGCAATGAAGTTGCTTATTTCTGGAGGAGAGGTGGTATTTCTGTGAGTTTGCATTATTTTTCTCATCAGAATTTTTATTAAATGAGTGCAGGATTATTTTTAGATGTTGAAAGTCCTCCATGCACGTCGTACTCAATAAGCAGAGAACAGCAAATAACACAAATTTGAACTCCTGTTGATTCTTGTCCCTTTTCAAGAAGGGTCATCTTTTTTTTAAGCATCCAGAACTTTAAGTGGGGTAATAGAATTTCTTTTTACATTCTTCAACTCCCTCTGGAAGTGGCATGCCTTATGTACCTGGGTAGATGTTGTAGTTTGGCATGGTGAGGTTCTGGTGGAGAAGGGGGGGCTGCAGGGGTGGCTTCTGCAAGAAGCAGCCAGAAGCTCTCTGCAGGCCTGAGAGAACAAACACCAGCCGGCTCAAGACTGGAGTTGACCAAGGCCAAACCCATCAGAGATGGTCATAGTGCGTCTGGGAATCACACTTAAGAAGGAAAAAAACCTGCAACCAGCCACTTTCTGTCACCAGAGGAGGGAGTGAGAAGGTGTAAGGAACTGTGCAGACACCAATGCCAGTGAAGAAGGAGGGGAGGAGGCACTGCAGGTGCCCCTGCAGCCTGTGGAGAGGCCTCCCATTGGAGCAGGTGGAGACATGGAAGATGGTGTGACCTGCGTTGGAGCAGGCCTCTGCAGCACTTGCAGCCTGTGAAGACAGATAGAGATGCAGAGATGAGCGAGAGAGAGATCCACGCCAGAGCGGACTTGCTAGGGAGGAGCTTGTGATTCTGTGGGGAACCAGGCTGTGGAGCAGTCTGGGTCTGAGATGTTCTGACTGCACTCCATAGAAGTGACCCACACTGGGGCAGTTGGGGAAGAGCTGAAGCCCCATGGGAAAGGATTCACATTACAGAAGTTTGTGGAGGACTGTCTCCTGCAGGTGGGACCCCAGCAGCAGGGGAAGAGTGTGAAGAATGCCCCCTCAGCTAAGGAGGAAAGGAACTCGTGAGGAACTGACCAAAATCCCCATTCCCTGCCCCTCCCCATGACACAGTGGGGGGGAAGAAAGGAGAGAAATCGTGACTAAAGTGAAGTCTGCTTAAGAAAGGATGGGGGAAGAGGTGCTTTAAGATCTGGTCGCACTTCTCATTACCGAGCTCTGGTTTCACTGGGTGTGCAGTGCAGTGTAAAAAATTAGTTTTCTTTATTCTGTGTTGAGTCTGTTTTTCCCATGACACTAATTGCAGAATGATCTCTCCCTATCCTTCTCTCAACTCCTGAGTGTCTCAATATATTTTCTCCCCTGTCATGCTGAAAAGGGGAGTGATGGAGTGGCTTTGGTGGGCATCTGGCTTCCAGCCAGGGCCAAACCACCACAGTAGACAAGCCTGTTATTTCTGGCCAGATTTCATGCTTCAGCAAGGTGGTTATGAATATATGTAGTTTGACAGGCAAGGTACCTAGCAGATGTATGTCCAGTGTGGTATGTCGTAGCTTTTTAAACACACAGGCTAACTTCATATGATGGGTTTGTGTTTATGATTAAAAGATGTTATGGTGCGTGGTCAAAAGAATAAATATGTCTAAGGCAACCTGTCCTAGACTTGAGGATTCAGTTATCTGTACTGCGACATTTCTGTAGGCCCCTGATAGGAATATGTTATATCCCAGTGAAGCATTTACTCTGCCACTTGAAAAATCATTGGAAAGAGCTGCTGCAACAAGAATAATTCGTACATGTCAGGGCTTCTGAACAGGACAGTGACAGCAGTCTGACAAGTTGGGACACAGTCTGGACATATTGTATTCCTGCTGCACAATCGATCCATGGGTGCCTGATGACTTTGAGGTGTCCAGAGCGCATTTGATTTACTGTGTGAGTAGCGCAGAGTTGCTCTGTGCATATGCTGTCTGTATTGTTGGTTTTCGGGGCATCTGGCAGCTCTGGCTGCAATGCATCAGAAAACAACTGCATTATCACTGAGAGGTAGGGTAGAATACAGTGCTTCTGAGCTGCAGCTTATTACCCTGAACAGCAGATGTGTGTTGTATACTAATGTAAATATAACTTGGGCTCAGGACTTGCAGGCAGCAGATACTGAAATCCTGGAGCAGAAAAAAGGCTAATTGTGTTACCTGTCTTCCTGTTCTCTGTGCATGCATGGGTCGGCTCTTTATTTTTTGTAAAGTCAGTGTGTGTTTCCTGAATTGAGGTATATTCAGCATCGCATGTTCCTATTGCAATGCAAAGCAAGTAGCAAACATCAGTGGTGCTATAGATGAGAAAAAGTAAAATCTGTCCATCTTTCCTTGTCATCTCCAAACAAAGTTGTAGAAAGGGTGTTTTGCTCCTTCAGCACTACTCAAGATGTCACAAATGCAAAACAGTGTAATTATTTACATGTCAGTCTTTAACTGTGGTTTTTACAGGCGGATTTCCCAACCACAGGACATGCCTTTCTTCCTCCAAAAGGAAAATTATGCCAAGGTCTAAGCAGTCAGAATCAGAGACAATATAATCCTATTAGTGGCTTGTAGCCTGACTACTGAGGAAGGGCATGGGCTTGAAGTTTTCTGGAAGGAATGCATCGCATTTGAGATGGCCGCTGTTGCTTGTCTGTAAAAGGCAAATAACTGTAGTCTCACAACATTTCTCCTGTCTGTCTGCGCTTCCTTGGGTACCTTTCAGCTTGATTGTGCTGAGGATACCTATGCATTCAAGGAAAGCCCAGGCAGTTCTTGCTGCCTGCATCATCAGAAGGCAAACTCCTTCCTGGGGAGCTGGGTCCAAGGACTTGGCCAGCATGCGGAAGAACGCGTGTTGCCACGTCCTCCTGCACAGCTGTATTGGCTCTGCAGATGAGCTCGCAGCCAGTCATTGCTGCGCTGCAAAAAAGTGGAGGTCTGACCTGGTTTTGATTAACGTGCCATTTGTTTGTGGCAGCTTGCAGTAAAAGTGAAGGTTATTAATGCATGAACACTTAGTGCGACTGGATCTGAGACAGAGTTATGGAACCAGTTGTGCTGATAAATGATCATCAACAGAGTTTTCATTTGTAACCTGGAGAAAGCTTTCAGTGATGGTGTTGGTAACAGCAAGGGGGTGGAAAAGGGGGGAGAGAAAACTGCTCGTTTTGCTCGAGTGTTTTGCCAGCGAAATGGAAATGTCTCTTTTTGCAACAGTTTTACACAGATTTCTGCTGGGGAGAATGACAAATGTTCTCCTTGTCCGTTCCAAAAGTTTCATCACAAAAAATGTAACAGTTCCAGTTTTTTAAGGTTGATTTACCACGTTCATAATGTGATGCTGAAGTATATATTTTGGTGGTATGAATATTGACATAAATATATGGTGATTGGTGCCAGCTGAAGAGTGTGTGCCACTGTATCCAGTGAAGGTATCTGCACTGCATGGTCGATTACTTTCAGGTATTCGTTGATACCTGGCATGTGGACAAGGCTACTTTTTTTTCTAATACTTTTCTGAGCCACGTCCACCTTTTGCTTTCTATCCTTTCTCCTTTTTATGATAAGATATAAATTCTCTGCATGTTTGAATTTGCAGATAGCAAGCTACGTGAACAAATTTGCCTCGGACATCTCTATCTTGCAACGGTCGCTAGCAATCCTGGAATCGATGGTGCTCAATAGCCACGACCTGTACCAGAAGGTGGCACAGGAGATCACAATTGGGCAACTAATTCCACATCTGCAGGGGTGAGTGTCTGATATGGTGAATTTTTTTTTTCCCCCTAAATGAGCAGAGCATTTGGAAATAGGGTGGTATAGAGACTGGCAACCTCCTCTGTGACTCCTGCATCCACTATAAGTGGATGGATGATGACTGGCAGCGAGCTTTCTGGCTTTGCTCATTTATTTATTAAAAAAAACAAACCAATATGCTAAGTTGTCTGTGGAGCTGGAAGCGGGGAATGAATTGAAGAGCCCCCTGTAGTCATAAACTGCTTAACATCAGTGACATACAGATGGGGTTGTTCTGCTTGCCAGCCTCTGGAAAGTAAGACAAAAATTGGTCAAGTTTTGCTGAAGTGTATTAGAAAAGGGAGAGCAATGTGTGGTGATTAAATGGATGGAAACTGCCTCCTGTAGTATACAGTAATGTGTGGTGAACCGTAGTTATGTGTGCCTCCTGGCTGGGATGTTTTCTTTTTAATTAAGGCTTTTAATACCGTCAGGTTAATCTCCAGAATCCTTTAGGGAAGATTTCCCTTCCTACATCTAGCTGCTGGGCATCTGGTAGAAGCTAATTGTCTGGACTATTGATAGGATCAGTGGAGGGTCAATGGCACTTCTGGGATGTGATTCATTCCACCTTTCTTGAATGTCAGGTCTCCCTCTGGAACATCTTGTCTTTCCTGATAATAGAGATAACCTGGTCATGACTAACTTTGACTGATTGCTTGACTTTACGTGATTACCATTAAGAGCAAACAGTCCGTCCACTTCTGCCTGCAGTAATGGAACTGGTAGATCAGTTTTCACAGCTTGTGTGTATTCACATAGTACTTTTGTGTTTATCACTTTGTTCCAAACAGGACAGACCAAGAAATCCAAACATACACCATAGCAGTAATAAATGCACTTTTCCTTAAAGCGCCGGATGACAAGAGACAGGTATGTGGTTGGCCCCTGTTCTATATCTACGTAGCTGTAGAATAGGTGTATCATACTCACACCTGCAATTGTCCTAGTCTCATTTTTCCTGCAGTTCATTCAAACTGAAGCTTGTTCTGTCGCTTCATGCTGTTATAACTAATTTTACTGGTGCTACCTCCATCTTGCATCATTATTAGTAGGAATTAAGCATTCTTCTGTGCTTTTTAGTTCTCTGTAACCTCACATGAACCATATTGTCTGTGGTTGGCTGTAGTATTTATTGTACTGAACCCTTTGCCAGCACAGCTTGTAAAACTAGGCACTTTTTTTTTGGTAAACTGTTCACTCCCCCACCCCCACCAGCTATTTTTTAATAAAAAATAGTGTTCTTTTTGAAAATGGAAATATCTTGCCATGCAAGCATTTCATGATTTATATAGTACACTATTTTAAGTTAACTTTGGGGCCAGAGATCAGAAGTCTCAAAAGGAAGTATTTCAAGATCGCTAGTTGCTGTTAAATGAGGATGGAATGCAATGTGTTATGAAATAGAGAAGTTTTATCCATGTTTATCAAGTCATTAGCCTGTGTCAAAACATATGTAGTCATTTATTTACTTAGCATTTCAGTCATCAGGAATCGTGATGATAATGCTTGTGGTGACATACTGTTAGTGTCCAGAACAAGTTCATTGAGAGCTGCTGATCAGTTCTGACAAGGACTTACTTTAGGTTTATTTACATTTTTAAATGCTGGAGATTGTTTAAAGCAATGCCAAAGCCCTAATAGGAATTTTTCCTATTTGCTTCAAAAATAGCTTTAAAATGACAAGCAGGGGAGAGTAAAGCTATGGCTTGGTTTTTAAAAGAGCCTTTTTTTCCCCCTCCCTCTTGCTTTTATCCTTCTTCCTCTGATACAGTCTATAAAAGGAAGAAGGCACCTAATGAACAAAACTGGAATAAAAGCTTGCTCTCAGTTTTCACCTAAATCTATGCTAGGTGCTTGTAAGAAAACCAAAGATATCACTTTTTACATTTTTAAATAGTTGCTACTGCTTTGTTTTTGTGAAAAGGAAAAGTATGCTTTAGCTTTATTTGAAGTTGGGAGACTTCAAATGTCAGATGTAGGTAAGATCTTGCTAGTAGCCAGTGGGCATGTCTTCCCAAAGACAGTAGTAACACGGGCTCTTCCAGGCAAGTAAAACCCTATGGCGCTGGCAGCAGACTTCACCTGTAGCACAGGTGACACAGAACTGTTAGTCATGTAGTTTCTGATCATTAGAACATAATGACCTGATTTGGCTTGAAGGCTAATAACAATAACACTTGCAGGAAATTTCCTTTGGCTTTTAATTATCTAGAATGTGTTCAGAATCTGCTGTGTTTCTCTGTATATCCATCCTGTGGTTGATTGGTGAACCATACGTTGAAGAAGGTAGCTGTCCAGTAGCTTTAAGATAGAGATAACTGGATGACAGTCTGAGTTGATGGGGTCTCCTGTAATTATCTGACTGTGGGTCCTCAAAAGTTCTGGTTCAGCACTTTTCACTGATGTGGTTTGGAGTGAAAAACTACACCCAGCCCAGTATGACTCTGGGAGTATTGGCACCCTCCCTGCTGCCAACTTGTAGGGACTGGCATGATGTGGGTGACCTCGCTGCAGTTAAGGAAAAGATTTAAATTGGTGCTGGTATCTGAATTCCTTCACCTCCTTTATTTTTTCTCTCCCCTTTCTGTTTCTGTAATGCAAAAAGCCAAGAGGTTCAAGGTTTTCCTTTTTTAATGAGGACTCCCTTGTTGCTTTGCTTCCTCTGTCACTGTCAAGGATCAAATTATCTTAAAAAAACCCCCTAGGTTATTAAAAAAATAATCAGAAGAGAGCTGTGAATTTGAGCATTGAAATGCTACTGTGAATGTTTGAAACTCTTTTTTTTTTTGGCAATTGTCTCCGTTTTTATGGAGACGTGTTGCTATGGAAAATGAGATGGCAAATTTTGTCAAAAAGTTCCTGTTCTCATCTGTTACTACAATACTTATTTTTGAAGAGGCAGCTTGCCAGCTGCTAATAGCCATACAGCCTTCTCAGAAACAAGGTTGGTTTTGTTGCATTAATAGCTTTTTGTGAATCCTTGTTGCTTCTATTGGGTTTTGGTCCTGTGACAAAATATCCAGTATCCTACTAAAGGCTTTTATGTTACAGGTATTGGAAAGAAATGACATTTTGATAATATTCTCCAAAAAGTAAAATAAGAGTTCCCGTTTTTTTAAACCTTGAATGCAGGAAAGAACACCTCATATTCTTTACCTGTCCATCTTTTGGCAGTCGATCTATTTTGACAAAACCGGCCAGTCTGTTCCCTGTAACCTGAAGTATATCATGTGCCTGGCACTCCCCCTGCAGCTCAGTTGCACATCTCTGAAAGAGGTGGAAGCATTCGTGTCACTCCTTCCTTGGCTGTTCAGTGCAATGGAAACCTGCTCAGCCAGAAAAGGTTTATAAACTAAGGCTGAGCCTCTCTTATGTTTGGTCCCTTCCTCCTTCCTTACCATTGCAGTGTTCTGGTACAGTACCCTTTACCTAGGATAAAGAAACAGCCAACATCCATGTCTGCCTCCCATCTCAAAATGAGAATAATTTCCTTTTTGCAAGCAAGTTCTCACCCTACTGCTCACTTTGTTTCTGCAGCCACGTCTCAGCACTCCTAACTCTTCAAGAGCTTTACCCAATAGCCTCGGTTCCCCTGTTTTCTGGTTTCTTGCTTGTTACATAAAAGCCATCAGTATGTACTCCCTATTGCTCTGCAGCTCTCGCAGAGATCAGCAGGAATTTTTAAACATGTATCTGTCCTGAACGTGAACAGCATCTTTGACACCACCCCAGCTGCACAGGATCACAGTGCATCCTAAGAAGGTCCTTAAGCGTGTGTCAGCGCTGATGTCATTTGTTGTGCTGCCTTACCTAAGGCTGTGATACAGGAGCTCTATTTACAGTCAACGATCTACTAATTCCAGACTTTACCCCTCTGTGTACATACAAACAGTGTCTAAATAGCAGCGTGCAATATGTTATCCAAATCCATAAATAGTACCTTTTGAAAACAAGAATTTAAGAGTAATTCCATGATGGCAATTACTCTTAAGTTGAACACATTGCATATGCTAGTGTATGCCTGCAAACACACACGTTTCTGTATTCATGGAAAGGTTCATGGAACTTCAAGACAAGGAGTGGACTTGTAGGCATGGTTAAGATGAGACTTTCATGCCTGATAAGTATAAAGTATTCCCTCCTGTGCGTTGTAGAAGTAATCTGCAGCATGGGCAGCTGGGACTAGCTGCTTAAAAATTAAAGCATGTTCACAGGTCTAGAAAATTAAGTCAATTTAATACAAAATACCAGTTTAATACAAAATAGTGTCCCAGTGACAGCGCTGCTGCCAACATACAGGAGAGAAGTATTATGTGGAAGAACTTTTTCCCAGTGAGGGTGACAGAGCCCTGGGACAGACTGCCCAGGGGGGTTGTGGAGTCTCCTTCTCTGGAGATATTCAGGACCTGTCTGGATGCCTGCCTGTGCCCTAGGGGACCTGTTTTGGCAGGGGATTGGACTCGATCTCTGGAGGTCCCTTCCAACTCCTATGGTTCTGTGATTTTGTGATGACTTGCTGTGACAAAACAGTACCAAGTTGTGGGCTGAATGAAAGTTAGAGCACTTGACTTTACAACAACCAAAATACTAATGTAAATAAACAAGGTGTTTGGCATCTTGCTTTAAAGTCCTGGCTGGCTTCTATCCTATACTTCCTTCTGGAGGGGTATGGTGGGTGCAGAAGGTTGTGCTTGAACAAGTGTGCATAAATACTCTGTATAACCCACAGAGGTCACTTCTGAGGACTCATTCCAGGTATTGGGTCACCGAAGTCCTCGGCTTCAGACATACTTTTCACTTTCTTTGCCCCTTTTCTCATCGTTATCTGAGTTTGTGACCCCCAAAATAATGCATGCAGTTGTACAACTGATACACAGGTTCATTTCATTAGTAAGTAACACTGCAGAAACTTAAGATCTTTTAAGTCAGTGTTCTAGTTACAGCACTAAAATACCTGCTTGTGGCTAATTGTAACTTTTTTTTATTTAAACTAAATCAGGAAATGGCAAACATTTTGGCACAAAAGCAACTTCGCTTGATCATCTTAACTGTAAGTATATAATTTTCAAAGTTATTTTTCATTAGCAGAGAGAAAAGGTGACTCCAGTTTTGGTGTTTGTAGGTTTTTATCTTAATATATTTTAATTGCACATGTATTTTGATATGTTTTGAAGCCTGTAATGTACAAGGTAAAGGTTTGTTTGTTAAATGGGTTCCAAACTGTGTTTATCAGAGAGGCTGTTTTCCCAGTCAAATAAAATACAGTTTCTTTATGAAAATATAATACTGAATAAAAGAATCTCTCAAGCATTTTCTTCATGTAGAGAATGTGAACTTTGTTGTGCAGACAAGGGGCCACCTGAGGAATTTTTAGCAAGTTAAGGTTTGGAGCTGATGACAGCTGAGCAAGCTGCACTGGGCTTTCCATATTGCAAAATGAAGCTCTGTGGGTCTGGGTTCTACAGATTATTCTGCCTTGTTATAAAGTTGCACGTATTCGTTACTACTTGCACCAAAGCAGCGTGAAATATAGCTCTGAGTGAAGTTAGTTAATGTAACATTGTTAATTAATGCTATCATGGGAAATCAGAGGGATTTTGCCTTTGACCTTAGAGTGCATTGCATCTTCAAGGGAACAAGGGGAAGTACTCTGGGATTAGATGGTATAAACCAAACCAAACAGCAACTAAACAAACCTTTAATCGTTCATTCACTGTGATACACACAAAATACCAGAATTTGGTTCAGAAGGCACATTTTCACACTGCTTGTGTTTATAAGAAATTCAGTATAAGCACATGGATAATGTTCTTAGGTGTTCAATGACTACTGTAAAATGTTCCACTGCCTTTTGGCAGACAGATTCTTTTCTTCTCTGGAGCTGTGCAGTATCAGTCGCTGTACCCATCTCCTACGTGACAACTCTTTCCTTATGTACCCTGTGCTTCGTTCAGTTTTCCCGTATAGAACCACTTGGTGGGTTTTTGGCACACCAGGGATTGTTAAATTGCCCATCAGTTTGGGATCTGCATTTGGAATGGGATATTTCTGCACATGTGGGGCATTTATGGTAACATATTTCCAAACAGTCTTCCTCATGCAGAACAGAATTGTCTGGTGCAGGTGGGATTGTGGTGTCATGTTACTCTTGTAGCAGTAGATTTGTTATATCCGATGCATTTGCTGGTTGTGTTTGTAGCAGGAATAATTTTCTGCTCAGGCAGATACTCTTCAGTTTTTTCTTTTTAATACAGACCTCTAATGCTCTTGGCAAGGCGTTATTCTCCTTCAAAGTGGCTTCTCAATACCTATTATTTTATTATTTTTTTATACCACTTCTCAACATATGCACAGGCTCTACCTAGTGGCCAGAAGGAGAAAGCTTCAGCGCATTGTTGTAAAGTCCTGTCCCTTCTAGTTACTTATACAGTACCTAAATCAGTAGCATTAGTCCAATCTTCTTTTCTGGAGTGAATGTACCATCACATAGCAAAACCACACAGAAATTGAAACACCAGGTAGATTTTTTTTATAATGTCACATTCACCAGAGTCTGTCTCTCTTTGCAGCATGTTATCAGGGCACAGAGGGCCATCAATAATGAAATGGCACACCAGCTTTATGTTCTGCAAGTACTTACCTTTAATCTTCTGGAAGACAGAATGATGACAAAAATGGATCCACAGGATCAGGTAAGTATCTGGCATGATCTGATCAGAACAGGAAGAGGACAACTGCTCGCTGCTGTGCCTAAAGCTCTTTATGGAGGAAAAGAAACTGTTTTTGTGTGTTCTCTCTCTGCAAAAGAGACAAAAGCACAGTGAAATGGCCAGGCCTTTCCTCTTAGCATGGAGTTCTGTGAGCTGAATTTGGTATCATCCTGAGTTAAAACTCCGAGCAGCAGTTCAGCATTTGTTTCTTCTGTTTACATTTCAGAAGCTGCAAATATGTAGGGCCCTTCCTAAAAGTACTTGTGTAGAGCTAAAACGGATGTTTAAAGGAAAACTGTCTGACATGCTAGAGTTGAAGTTAATTTCTGTTACGGTAAAACCTGGTTTTGTTACTGGGAACCTGAGTAGTGATTGTTCTTGCTTGCTGTGTGCAAACACCAGCTTTTATATTGCTCAATATGAAAAGAGAGCTACTCCCCTTAGAGATTCAAGTTTAACTGTAGTATCAATGAGCCACAGAATGATGTGTTTTGGTTTTTTGTAGCCTTTTCTTACTCCCTGTACAATGAGGAACCTGATTTCATTTTTAAGGGGGTATGTGGTAATCCTTGATGGCAATTTGAAGAAGAGGAGGTGGAAGAGGGTGAGATACTTGTAAACATAAGTAACATGCCATAGGATTTCACCCTTCCTTTTTAAGTTTGAGGCAGGAAAATGTGACACTCTGTAACGTGCATGTGGTTACCTAGAGCATACTGCCATGGAGAGTGACTGGCCCAGTAATAACCATCCTACCATCAATACAACATTGTTGTGAGACATTTCTAATGACATGTAACTGCAGTAACATCTCTCTTGCCCATTCCTGTGCTAGCAACAACAGACAGTTACCCAGAAGATTGCAGAGTGCTGAGCCATTTTGATTTCAGCCAGTAGTGACTAAGTACCAGCTTAATTTGAAACGTGTGTGGTCTCTCGGCTTCTGTGGTTTCATGCCTGTGGTTAAAATTAAGCTAGTGGCTTTACTAACGTGGGTCCAGCTTCTATAAGTCAGTATGCAAGTGTCAGCATGTGAGCCTCACAAATGTTAGGATTTGGGAAAATGGGAACCACAAAGCCATTCCTGACTGTCTCTCTGAGTATGAAGTAGGGAATGATGCAGGAACACTGCGCTGCCATCCAGCGAAACCTGGACAGGCTGGAGAGCTGGGCAGGGAGAAACCAGATGAAATTCAACAAAAGCAAGTGTAAAGTCTTGCACCTGGGAAGGAACAACCACATGTATCAGTACAGGCTGGGGGATGACCTGCTGGAGAAGAGCTCAGTGGAGAAGGACCTGGGGGTCCTGGTAGATGACAGGTTGGCCATGAGCCAGCAGTGTGCCCTGGTGGCTAAGAGAGCCAGTGGGATCCTGGGGTGCATCTGGAAGAGTGTATCCAGTAGGTCAAAGGAGGTGATCCTCCCCTGCTACTCTGCCCTGGTCAGGCCCCACCTGGAGTATTGCGTCCAGTTCTGGGCTCCCTGGTTTAAAAAGGACAGGGGTCTCCTGGAGAGAGTCCAGAGAAGGGCTACGAAGATGATTAGGGGCCTGGAGCATCTCCCCTATGAGGAGAGGCTGAGTAAGTTGGGACTCTTCAGCCTTGAGAAGAGAAGACTAAGGGGGGGTCCTAATCAATGTCTATAATTATCTGAAGCAGGGGATGCAGGGGGAATCAGCCAGCCCCTTTTCTTTGGTCTGTGGAGACAGGACAAGGGGCAATGGCTGCAAGTTGGAGCACAGGAAGTTCCGCACCAACATGTGGAGGAACTTTTTCCCAGTGAGGGTGCCAGAGCCCTGGGACAGGCTGCCCAGGGGGGTGTGGAGTCTCCTTCCCTGGAGATATTCAAGACCCATCTGGGTGCCTGAGTGATTTGTCCTAGGGAGCTGCTTTGGCAGGGGGGTTGGACCCGATGATCTCTCGAGATCCCTTCCAACCCCTAAAATTCGATGATAATTCAGCAAAGAACAGTTGGGTAGCAGAGGGAATACAGTGTTTTGAAACAGCTGTCATGGTATTGGGTATTAAAGTAAGAGGTGAGTTATTTTAACCAATTCTTTAAACCTTTTTTTTACATAGGCTCAACGGGATATCATATTTGAACTCCGAAGAATCGCATTTGATGCGGAATCTGAACCTAACAACAGCAGTGGCAGCATTGAGAAACGCAAATCTATGTATACTCGAGACTATAAAAAGCTTGGATTTATTGTGAGTATCTGTGTGGTAGTGCACTCAAAGTGGGGGAGTGCATCAGCTGCAGTACATCCTATAATCAGACACTTCTCTTTCTTGGTCTTCTGCCTATTTCTTACAAAGGAATAGCCTAATTTCCTTGGTGCTGGGTTTAATTTTGGTTTGATTTGATGGAGATTTTTTTTGTGTGTGTGTTGGGGTTTTTTGTGTCTTTTGGGGGGTGTTTTTTGTTTGCTTGTGGTTGGGGTTTCCCCCCCCCCCCCCAAAATCCTTTTAACTCCACAACACTGCTTTGACAGAAGATAGAGTTAATTGGAAGGTTGGAGCACATAGTTTTCATAATATGCCATAATGAAAATCTAACTTTTAATGTTATCTTGGATGAACAAGCATTGTCTTAATGGATCCATGCAAGATCTGTAAATGAGGTAAGACACTCTAGTATTTCCTTGTAGGGCCTTCTGTTTTGGTTGCTTGAAGTCCTTTCATCTGTGAGTAGGGGATGCAGAATCTTTTACGCTGACTGCATCAGCCCAACTGGAGTTCTGGTCCTGGCTGAAGCTGTGTTGGGGAAATAAGCATGATCTGTCAGGACTGTTGCATACATTTATATTAATGAATGATGCGTATTTCACCCCCTCTGCAAACAGCATGAACATGTAAACTGCAATCAGTGTCTTGATTTAATGTTTACTTTAGGTTAATAGGCAATTTTCTTTCTCCTCCTTAGGTAAAATTGTATGCTTCCTATCTTATGGGATCCATTTCTTTGCTGTTGGCCTGGCAAGCATACACTGAGTGTAGTACAGCAGCCACAGTTGTAGACAGGGAGGTTTTGTACACTGTAGGTGCAAGCTGAAGCTGGCTGTGTAGTCTGAGCACTCTGCTCAGCTCTGTGGCATAGGGGTCAGCATTGCCCAGTTCCCTGGTACTTTTGGGAGGAGGCTTTCTGAGTTCTGATAATTGCTTTCATTACTGATGAGTGAGGAAAAAATACTGCTGTATCAGTGCTGTTATATCTGTAAGGAGCTATAAGTAAATAGATGGGAAGGAAGGGATGTGGCGTTTTGGGATTGTAAAGCCCATAGTAAAACTAGAGTTTTGAAGAACCTCTTGAAACAAAACGTGGGTTTTTTTCTTTTTGTTGTCTGTGAATCTGTACTCAGTTCCTATGCAGTAGAAGACTATTGCTGACCAAGCTTCTGAGATTGGCAGCTTCTGCAGTGACTTGAGCAGAGGTCTTCGTGCCTTCAAGGCCAGAACTAAAAGAAAATACAAGCCCTGGCGTAGAGGCGTGTGGTGAATGACAGCAGAGGTGTGTGTGGGGGTTCACTGTCACAGGTGGACAAAAAGTATCTGGTGACATAGAAAGAAATGGTGACAAACACAGAAGCAGCAATGTTGTATGGTAAAGTCATAGGGGGGACATACGCAGACTCTGGAATGTGGATGAATCAGAGATAAAATTTTAAACAATTGTTCTCAAATTCAGGCTGATCACTTTAAGATATGTGCTGCTCAATATAGTTTTATGAGAGGCTGGAGTCTCTCAGCTCCCATAGCCATCACTGGCACCTCTGAAAATCTGATTGGGCTTTCTTAAAGCTGGAGCTAGAAAATCTGAGCATGTAGCAGAGCATACAGCAGAAGCTGAACTGGGACTAGAGCACAGACCTTAATTCCATTCCTGTTTTTATGCTGCTTAACAAGAGCTAAAGATGATGAGTTGTGCAGGCTAGCACTAGTTCTTCCAGTGCTTTTGTTTCTCCCATGGGTTATATTTTCATACTGCAGAGCTGAAATTATTAAGAGCAGCACATTCTAGCTGATAGGGCTGCAAGGGAAACACTCGATGTGAATCAAAATGTGTTACTGTCTAGTCTTGAGTTTGCTGTTCTTGTGCAGCAGGGACTTATCCATTATCTTCATTACTCTCATTTGGGCTTCTGCTAAAGATGCTTCCAACAGCTGTCAAGGGTAACTTCATCACTGTTTACCATTTAATTCTGATAGCCTTTCACAAGGGGATGGGAAGCAGAGTCTAGGAGGGAATGGGAACTGGGATCAAAGCAATTAGGAAACTATAGGAAAGGTGTAATGGGAGATAAGAAGAAATATGGGAAAGTGAACATCAAGTGAAAGGAGCACCATAACAAGGGTCCCAATGGGAGGCAGGTTATCCCACTAACGGTATAATGAGGCCATGTACACATAATAAAAATGTCAGCTGTAAGCTGTGAGAAGAGTTGCTCTGCTCTAGTACAGAGGCTTTACATTAAGAGTGCAGGCGACCCTGCATGTACAGCTTCTCTTGGCTGAAAAGGATGTGTTTTAGCAGTCACCAGCCCTAGACGTGTTTAAATGACAGGTAGATGGGGTACTTAGAGATGTGGTTTAGTAGAGAACAGGAACTATTGGACTCGATCTCAAAGGTCTTTTCCACCCTGGTCATTCTGTCATTCTGTGACCTTCCTCACAGAGCAGGGGAAGGAAGCAGGACCTGTTGTAAAATCCGACTGGTGGTTGCCAGCCTCACAGGACTGTGCTCTGACTGGCCTCCAGTTAGCCTGTCTGTCTTCACCCCATCCACTTACTTTCAATCTAATGTTAAAGTGCCTTTGATGGTTTCATAAACTGCAGGTAGAGGGATTCATTAGCAAACTGATTTATGCCCTGAGTAACAGCAGGCTTCTCTTCCCCCTTGTTTGGCTGTGTGGCACAAGAATAAACCCACTCAAACAGCAGGCTGCCCCTGAATGTGTCTTCATTTCTCTGAGCTGGTGGTCAGGATGCTAATTTCTTGAATTTATTAAATGTTCTTTATGAAGGGAAGAGCAAAACCATGTCTAGCCATCAATTTGTTGCTGGACTGCTTGTTCTGTTTCTGTATGTGAAACTCAAGAATTCTGTTCATTTCTCTTGGCCACATCAAAAAGCTCTACCCCACTTCAACTCTAGACAACAAGAGACAAAGTCCAGACATGGCTTCAGAAATTTAGTTATCATTTGTAAAACTGCATAGTTAGAAACCTGCATCCAGTTAAAGAAGCTGTTTGTAAGGTCTTTCCAGATGGTTGTGATGACCTGTGTGAAGTTTATTACAGGCAAAGAGATTTTCAGATGAGACAGTCTTGAGGAGGTTTATTAAAATGCTAACAAATACCACAAAAGATGACACACTTAGCAGAGCTAAGATACACTCCGCCCTATTGAATTATTTTATGAGTCAATTGCAAATGAAATAGCCTGAATTTCTTTTCCCCCATCCCTTTTAAAATCTCTTTTGTCAGGGAGATCCCAACCAATGTTTATCCCTGTCTGTTCTTGCAGTAGCAGTAGAGTTTTTGGTAGGCTTTCAAATAATAATGTAATTCAGTGTTAGAGAAAAAGATAGTCATATATATTAGTGTCCTGGTTCTGGCCAGGATAGAGTCAACCTCCCCAAGCAGCAAGCACAGGTGAGCTGAGTCAGCCTGTGCTGTTTTCATCACCACTTGGCATCACTTCCCCATAAAAGGGGTTGGCTGGGGAGGGGCAGGGGCTTGTTGCCTCCAGGATAGTCTGAGTGCGGCCAGGGCATCGGGTTGGTCGGTCTGTCTGTCAGCTGGTCCTTGCTTCTATAAGGTACTCTGTGTTAGCACTGGGTATGAGTGTAACTGGCCATTATTGTTCTACATTAATGGTGATTTTTGTCAGTAAATTGTCCTTATCCCAACCCACGGAGGCTCTGTCTGTTTCTCTTCTGGGAGTGAGCGAGTGGTGTGTGTGGTGCTCAGCCACTGGTTGGGGCTGAACCACTGCAATTGGCAATGATAAAATGAGGCCTAAAATTCCTGATCTGTTCAAATTATTTTGTTTTGTAGAGCTCAGTTTATGTGAAGCTTTTAGTTTTCTTGTATTTGAGTAAACTTAATTCCCATAATCAAGGCAGGCAAGAGGTACAACAGTATTTTCATCATAGTTCTGTAAACATCACTAACTGTCATCAAGAAGTTATAGTGAAAATATTTGATTAAAGTTGGGGACAGATCTAACCAAATTCTAAGAAACTTAAATAGGCTAAAATGTTGGGGAGAAAAATCTTGCCCTAGAATAGTTTTTGTTATGTTTTCATGTTCAGAGCTTCAGGTTATCTCTTTTTAAAAATTAATTTTTTTTTTATCATCAATAGACTATAAATGGTTTGTTGGAGAGTAAAAGCTCAACATGGAAAGTGACTTCACAATTCTGCTGTGCCACACTGGAATTTATCAGTGTAGCAAAATAGAACGTGGGTTAATTCAGGAGATGCAAAGTCAGTGAGGAACTGTCTGAGAAAAGGTGACAATTAAAAGGAAAATTGAGAATGGTGGAATGTTTTTCAAAAGGCAGGCATGGGCTTGGCTTTCAAAATACTTCTTTCAAAAGACATAAAAGATTGAACATACGCTGATGAAATCTTCTGATGAAACAAATTTGGAGACATCAATGAAAAAATCACCATGCCATTCACAAATTAGATGATGTTCTGGATTAGAGAAATAGAAAAGTAATTTTATTCACTGTTACAAAGTGCAATGGTGTTCATTTAGGACCACTGGTAAGAATTTCTTTTTTAGGGAAATACCTGTGAGAAAAGGTAGGAGAGGCTGTACAGTGTAGCCATAAAAAAGTCAGACGTTAAGCCAGGGTATATCTGGAGTGATACTTTTGGAAGATCTAAACTGTCAAGGCCATCTTCTGCATTCCTGAGACATCACCTAGAACACTCTATAATTTCAATTACCTTGCAGTGACTTGTGGACTGATAGAATGAGTGCGGAGGGCAAGGTGCTGAGAGGGGGCTGGTGTACAGGAGATGACTGTAAAATGCTGGCTTGTGTAGCCCACCGGGCTGAAGGCAGTGGAAATACCAAGTGTGTGAATACTGAGAGGAACTAGTCTGTCAGCTAAAAGGCAATGATGGCAATCAGCTTATGGAAAAGGTTGTTTTTTTTTCTTGGAATGCTGGGGACAAATTTGCTACTTGTTTAAAGATGGATCCCTTATGAAAAAGTTTATATACTATGACAGTGGTAGATCTTGGAAACAAAACACAGGAGGACTATATGGGAAAAAAAATGCAGGGTAGCTTTGAGAAGTCTGAAGGCAGGCATGAATAATTAGATGGATAAGGACTTAAATGGCAGCATAGCTGATTTGTTAGATAGTACAAAAGCTTTCTAATGTGAGAAGAAGCAACAACAGAATAGATAGTTTGAAGGATGTGTCTTACTGAGATCTCTGGAAAGAAACTTAAAAAATAGTTGAGTCTAACCAAAGCATGCCTTAGGCAGAACATAGACCTGATGAGCTTTGGAGATTTCTTTCAGACTTGATTTATTTTTTCTCTCCTTTGTATCCCAGATGAGCAGCTACTTGGTTTTATCTTTTGATCCTGTTCTTCAAACATGCCAGCTTCATAGCAGCATATCCAAGTAGCACTCTGAAGATAAAAACTATTCAGTTTTCTCATGGGTTCTTCTGTGGTGCTTCTCTTGTTCATTAGCTGAAGCCTTGTGATAGTGTTGCCCATATAGAGATGGGGGAAGTTGTTTTTTGTGGGGTGTTTGTTTTTTTTTCCCTTGACTTTTCTGACTAAGGAAAAATGCTCGGGATTTTATTTTGCAGAACACTTTCTCCTTCCCTTGGTGTGTGGTTTCTGTTACACCTGAATGAGTTACTGTCTGCACAGTATATCAAGTCAGGCATTTGGAAAATTAATAACCTACAATTAGTGACTGTCTTGCATGTTACAGTCTTTTGTAAGTCCCCTTGTTGTCTCTAGACAGAACTTTATCACTGGGCCAAGTTAGCAGCTGTCTTAACTGAGAGGTTTGGCCTGAAGTTTAGGTTTTCTCTGTTCCACCAGCAAATGGGATGTACATGGCCCTTTGCAAGTATGAGCCATCTATGTGTCAGAGTGACTGTAATGAGTCAGGGTTTGGGTTTTTTTTTTTTCCTCAGAGCAGGCAAAACTAGTCATTCAGTGTATGGAATGGAGAGTCCTTAGGCTGCTGTGGCCAAGGATGACTTAAGACAAAGGCAGTAGCTGCCAGATAACTATGCAGCATGATTTATTCCCTTCAATCCATTCTGCTTCTTCCTGTTTGCTTATTCCTGTGGCCATCTCAAATAGAAAAACCCCTCTCAGGCTGTCTTCTGTGTGACTTTTTATCTCCTTCAATGAATGAGAGTGTTTGGGCACAGTAACCTCCTTCATGTCATCATATATTCTCCAGAGCAAGACCCTTCTCTGTATTGAATGGAGGAGGCTGTCAGGGAAATAGTTTGTAATAATGTAATTAATATTTTGTTATGATTTCCCACAAATATGGCAAACTCAGACTGCAGCAAGTGCAGACATAATCCAGCCTTTCATTTCTGTTGTCTTCAACCTGTCCCATAGAGCTCTGGCATGTATAGTTTCCTCATGCTCACTTGGAAGCTGCTTGTCCTCCCAGCTCATTTCCATGTCATGTCCCATCTGTATCCCTATTCTGTTTGGGAATGAAGGAGTAAAGATAAGCATTGGAAAAGGATGGGGGGCAAGGTGGTGTTACTTTTTTATTTTAATTGGTAATTAATTGAATTGTCTTTCCCTAATGCAAGTCTGCCCAGTATGGTAACTGGTAAGCAGTCAGTCCCTAACCCTTTCTCTCTTCCTCTTTCCCTAGCCTTTGGGTTTGATTTCCCGCTCCCCTTGGGGTCTGTCTTCCATTTTGATCTCAGGTTTGATCCCTCTCCTTCCAACATGTCTGACTGCTGATCATTCATCCTCATTCATCCAGCCTCCCTGAATTTCCTCTTTCTCCACCCCCACTCCCTCCTCATGCTATGGTTCTGCTCTGGCTTCTCCCTTGCTTCCCGCTCACCACCTCATCCTCCCACCTGGTTCGTTCCTCCATCAGTATAAAGCCTGCTCAGTCAGCAGGTTCTCGTTTTCAGCCATGGCACTGCAAGTTGTCAGGACTTTCTCAAGTCAGACCCAAACTGTATTCTTTGTTTTATTTTCAGAAATGGGTGGGCTGCATTTAGCTGCAGTGTTCCAAAGATTAACGTTTCCCACAGTGTGCTAAGTGCTGTCCAACTCATTAACAACTCAGAACAGAATCTAGTAATGGGAAGCGTCGGGCAATCGTAACAGTAGTCAGCACTAAGAGGCTCACCACGAACTGACCTGGTCACAAAATGCTTTTCTTTCATTTTTTTAACATAAAATGGGAGGTTCTGACTTGAACAGCTCAACCATAGCTAAATTGAATTTTTTTTTCTAAAGATGTGGTGTTAAATTTTGCTTATTATTTTGGACTGTGAAATAGTTGCATCCTCATGAAGAATTTAACTTAAACTGTTGATTTATTAACAGTTTATATTAACTGCTAATATAAATCATTATAATTTGATAATTAATATATTAATGATAAATTATAATGCAGATTTGAGGCGTGGCTTTACTTGGAATGGGGTGTGCATGCTTATTAAGGGAAAGTTCAGAGGTCTATTGATAGAAAGGCAGTAGATGGATATTTAGATTGCTGTGTGATAACCATTCAGCCTTTACTCCTGACTGAAAGGAAGAGGTGAAGAGTCAGGGTGAAATTGTGTGGTGAAAGAGCAGCGCACAATTCTAGGTACTTTCCATGGTGTGGATTAGTCATTTAAGGAGTAGATTGAAACAGGCTCTAAAAAGGAAAAACTGAGCAAGAATGAGGTGGGGTTGGGATGCTGTGCCCTGCAGTATTATTAGTCTTTAAATTCTCTGGAGTTACTAAGGACAACTAGATCTCTGAAGCCTCTTCATTCCAACTCAACATCTGGATTGATGGTAGCAGTTTGCTAGGAGGAAGGGTGAAAAGAAGATGGACAGAAGCAGGACCCCATGTGATGCTTTTATTTAGCTATTCTTGTTAAAGACCTGAGTGTGGACATCCTTTTTCTTCTGGGGAAAAAAGGAAAGCCTGAATGTTAGAAATCTTAACATTCCTCTGATGAGCTGTAGTAGTGGGAAAGCCCAGAACAGGAAGGTGAAGTTTTGTGATGTGGGGAGTGAAGTCTGGAACTGATGTAAAATACTGAAAAATTCATGTAAAAGGTCTTGAATAGTCATTTTTGTTGGTTCTGTTCACAGTTTTTTGATGTTTCCTCCTGTTGGTGGCATTCTGCAGTGATGGGAAGTGCAGCGTTGTTTAGCCTTTGGGGGAACTTTTCAACCCTGGTGAAAGTAATGCTTTCTTATATTCAGGTTCTCTTGCTGGCTGTGGCAGTGGCAGAGGAACATTTTTAGAATGATATTGTCTGTGAGCCAATTTTCTGAGTTTTACATTTTTTATTTAATCCTTTTTTGAATTTTAAACTTCAGAGTTAATCATTGGCTTAATGATAGAACAGCATAGATGACAGGTTGTCTGTACTACTGAAAATGATTTGTAGTTTTCCATCCTCCTCCACACACTCTACTCCTACAACCCTCTTTCCCTGTTTAAAAAAACCTGTGAAATCACTTGTTGCTGGAAAAATAAGCAGTTGGAGATTTTCTTTTGGGGAGCTGTTCAGATATGCAGAAGCTGATTTGCCTCCAGACAGAAGTGCTTGACCCTCAGTTTGGTTGCCTTATTTCTATATGTAGCAATGACTCACTCTAAAGTAAAATACTTTGGCTTAGTTAATGATAGCTAATACTTAAGCACCATGCAGCAGAGCAGAAACCATGTCTAATGGCACTCCACCAGAAAGGAGACTCTTCTTAGTTTTCATCATAGTATATGGTTCAGAGACTTGCCTGTCCTTTTGTTTACCAGACTTAAATTTGCAGTTGGTATGGCCAGAAAATTTACATGGTCTGTCTTTTTCCTTCTGAAATTCCTTCAGTATTGAACCTGTGGGTGAAGACAGGAATGTATATAGAGATTCTTCTCTCATTCTTAACCCTGTGACCACCAGAATTTGCTCTTCTCTACCATTTGTGAGCTTCACTCTCCATCCTGTCCTTCAGTTTGAAAGCTGATTTTTTTTTTTTCTCCCCCAGCTGGTGTTTAGGAAAAAAGATGTTGTTGATTTATTCCTTAAGGTTTCCGTTTTGGAAGGTGAAGGTTAATAATACATATTTATCTGTAGGTGTTATGAGAGAGTTGTAGCTTTATAGTGACTGTTACTCATGGTATTTGATCACCTTTTAATTAAAAAGACAGAGATTCTTATGACTGTATTTGCTTTCTTAATTATTTGGAAGTACTTGGCACAAACCAGAATTTGAGAACCAGTTCTGTCCTCCTTGTTTTCAGAGAGTAACACTTACTTGTATAATCCTATTGCTGTGGAGAAATACAGCACAAAACAAGATCCAGTCACAGGAAATAACAGCCCAGGACCTCATAGAACATTGATCTTAAACCAATGAAAACAGCTACACTGACAATAAATGTTTGAAATGCTTGTGTATTTCACTAGTATTGTCTGTATCAGAAGGGCACCACCACCACCTTGTACTGCAAGAGCAACACAGCTGAATGTTTTTAGGAAAGGGCAGAAATAAGCCTTTAAAGCCTCAATTAATTTCCTCTCCTCTTTGTCACATTTAATTACATTCATGTGTAATATTTCTTCTACCTGCCTCTGCTTTTCTCCTCCTTTATGCTTTGCTCTGTGTTTCCATCATAATCTTTCCCTCTTGTTCAGCCCCAGACTGACAACTAATAGTCCTCCTTCCCATTTGCCATGGTTTCTGCCCTACCACTCTTTCTCTCCTTTCTCTAAGCCTTCCTACTCACAAATGCCCAACTTTTACCCTTTGCTCTCAATGTTGCTGTGTGGGCTTCTGCTTAACTTCTCTTTCCAGCCCAGCCCTGGTTTGCTTTTACTTTGAGCCTTGAAGATGGAGCCAGGGAATGCTCAGGACAGGCAGCATCTTCAGAAAGAAGCTGTAGGGGCTTCTAAAAGACTTGTTAAATTTAGTCCACCCTGAGTTTTTATAATGTGACCAAATGTAGCCTGTGTTCCAGAGGAATTTCAAGACTGATACAAGAACAATTCTCCTCTAAACTGGAAGTTTTTATTGTGTAGCATGAGTGGCTGGAGTGCCTTGACAAAACAATTGTGTAAAAACTGATTTAATAAGAGCAATACAATGATTGATGTCTGGCAGAGCAACCACAAAGTACAGTATTAGACAGGTGAACAAAATTCATGAAGTACAGTGTAACTAAGGGCTTTCCTAGTCTGTACTGGCATTTGGAGGAGCCACAGTCACTAAGCCCAGTTGTAAATTTTGCAGTTATGCCCCAACTGGCAGCTAAGCACCATGCAGCTGCTTGCTCACTCTACCCCTTTGGGATAGGGGAGAGAATCAGAAGAGTTACAGTGAGAAAATTCATGGATTGAGATAAAAACTCAAGTAAAGCAAAGCAAGGAATTCCTTCCCCACTTCCCATGGACAGACAGGTGTTCAGCCATCCCCAGGACAGCAGGGCTCTGTTATGCCTGATGGTGATTTGGGAAGACAAATCCCATCACTCCAAATATCCCCCCTTCTTCCATCTTCTCCCCAACCATATGCTGAGCGTGACATCATATCCCATATCATGGGATATCCCTTTGGTCAGTTGAGGCCAGCTGTCCCAGCTGTGTCCCTTCCCAACTCCTTTTGCACCCCCAGCCTTCTCACTGGTGTGGTGGGGTGAGAAGCAGAAAAGCCTTGGCTCTGTGTAAGCGCTGCTGAATGAAAACAAAAACCTCTCTGTACAGAAAACCCCCTCTCTCTTATCAACACTGTTTTCAGCACAGAGCCCCATGCTAGCTACTATGAAGGAATTACATCTCTCTCAGCTGAAAGCAGGACATATGCCTTCTATAACCCCCACCATCACTTTCCCCATCCTTTGTTATAATGCATGGGTATCATTCCTTTAGTCCATGGACTACCCTATGAAATGTCTGTAAAAGGTGCATAAATGCCCATGAAATATCCATTGAATTCATGTCCATGATTTTCAGCTCCATCTGTTATGGCGGCACTCAGGACAGGAGGGATGATGTGTTGTGTGGAGTTACTGGGTGCCAAAGCCAACTGAGGTTGGGTCCGTGCTGCACTCACACTGCTGCTATTAAGGCTTGTCCTCCAGTGGTTCAGGTGGTCCCTACTACAGCAATCCCTGAAACATGCAACTCCAATCCTTCCTTACTGCAATTTAAAAGTATATCCATTACAGTCTCCATCCTTTGGGCCAGGTTATAATGTTTAATGTTGCAGTGAACACCTTCCCTTGCCCCTGCTCTGGATTGGACTTATTCCCAGTCTTCAATCCTTCAGGGGTGTACCTGTTCTATGAGCCAGAGTCTCTCCAGGGCTATACCTCCATAGACTTGTTGCAGCCACAGTTGCTTTGAGGTGCCTGTTCCAACATGGCATTCTCCATGGACCACAATGCCTTTAGAGATGCACCTGGTCCAGCGTGGCCTCACCCACAGCCATATTCCTTTCAGAAATAAACCTGCTCCAGCAGGGCTCCATCAGAAGAGGGGCTGGGCTCCATCCGAAGAGGGGTGGCCAGCATGGACAGGGAGGTGATTGTCCCTCTCTACTCTGCCCTCGTGAGGCCCCACCTGAAGTACTGTGTCCAGATCTGGGGCCCCCAATACAAGAAGGATGTAGAACTGTTGGAGAGGGCTCAGAGGAGGGCCACAAGGATGGTTAGAGGGCTGGAGCACCTGCCCTACAAGGAGAGGCTGAGGGAGCTGGGCTTGTTCAGCCTGGAGAAGAGAAGGCTGTGGGGGGACCTCATTGCAGCCTTCCAGTACCTGAAGGGAGCACACAAACAGGAGGGGAATCAACTTTTTAAAAGGGCAGATAATGGCAGGACAAGGGGAATGGACTAAAGCTGAAGGAGGGAAGGTTTAGATTGGATATTAGGGGGAAGTTTTTTACGGAAAGAGTGGTGAGGTGCTGTAACAGGCTGCCCAGAGAGGTGGTGGATGCCCCATCCCTGGCAGTGTTCAAGGCCAGGTTGGATGGGACCCTGGACAACCTTGTGTAGATCCAGGCCTGAGGTTGGTGGCCCTGCCTGTGGCAGAGGGGTTGGAGCTTTATGATCCTCGGGGTCCCTTCCAACACTTGCCATTCTATGATTCTATGCCCTTACCCTTGGCTAAGTCCCTCCAGTGCTCACCCACCGCCAGATGCTTTGAGGTGCTGCAACATGACCTCATGCACAGCCACTGTAGCCTTAAGGCACAACCTGCAGCAGCATGGACTTACCCACAGATGCTTGCAGGTGTACTGTCCCCAGCATGGATTTTCCCTTGGACCGTAATCCCTTCAGAGGTGTGCCCTGCTGTGGCATGCACATAACCACAGCCACAGAGGCTCTGAGAGGTAAAGTTCCTCAGTCTCTACTTGGAAATAATTTCAGCCTGAAGAGGGATTTAAATTTTTTTATTTCCGAATTAAAAAATAAGAAGTCTTCCTTTTACTTGTTGAAAAAAGGCGTGTTTTAATTTTATTAGATTAATGTTTTAAATTATTTTACAGTATGCAGCTCCACATATGAGTCTCTCGGAGCGTTTTCTAAGTGAATGCTTAGTTCTTCTCTTGAAAGTAATGCTGAAAGTCTGCCAGGATTGTTTTTCTTTTATGTTCACCTGAAAGATAGAAATCCTTGATTTACTTGGGAGTAGAGCTGAACCCGATTTTAAAAGCCAGCTGCCAAGCAGTTCGCAGTGTGGCACAGCAGAGGGCACTAGCGTCATGCCAGATGTTCGCAGAAGTTCAGCAGCTCACTTCCATGGGTACGGAGCCATTTCAGCCTTAGAATACGGTAGAAATAATTGTTCTGGGCTGTAAATTCCCGTTTCTTAGTTGAATGCCAGCAGATGCTTGATATTTAGACTGAATGGTACCTCTGGGGGCAATGAAAAGTTACTTTATTTGACTTCCTTCTTACAGGTTGCTCTGCAGTGCGCTGGAAACAGCGTTTCTTTTCTGTCTGGTGCTTACCTTTTGTTTTCCCCTCTGAAATAATAGTTCGTTCCTGTGTCCAAGTATTGTTCAGCCTCATGTAGGCTCAGTGACAGGGATGCTGTCTTGCAATCTGGACTTTTTAGGTGTTGTTTTTTTTTCCCAACAGTCTTTGAAAGCCTGTAAAAGGTGAGATTTTGTAAATGTAGTTAAAGATTTAATCAGAAAACCTCAGGTTTGATTGCCAGTTCAGGCCGTTGTGGGCAAAGGTGAGCAGTGAGCATTAACAGCAAAGCATCAATCTCTTCCCAAGCATAAGCTTTAAGTATTTTCATAGCTTTAAATATTCTTTGCCATAAAGCAGTCTGTGGTTTCATGTCATATTTGGTGCTAGGTTGTGGAAAGGTGGGACTGTGCTGGCAACAGGATTGCTAGGCATGGAATGAAGCAGCGCTCACTGAGGTTTGCAACTTAGTGGAATTCCTGTTACAAGTCCACTCTCCACACTGACATCTGGATTTGGTGAGACATTCAAGTCAATGTGTGGCTGTGGGGGAGACCTCTGATACAACTTGGAGGAGGTTAGCCCCCAGGGTTAGCATTTGTTCTCTGAACCTTACCTGTTAAGCCCCTAAAATGCTTTGAGCAGCGTAAGGAAGTGTGGGTAGATGCCTGCTCCGCACAGACAGGGGACAGCTTTACTGCCTGTCATGTTTGTGAGTGGGGCAGAACTGGTTGAGGACAGTTTGGGGTGGTCTCCATTGGCCTCAGGGGCTATAAGGCAACTCCGTAGCTTCTCAGCTAAGTGCCATAGCAGTGTGGAGTAAATATTGAGGAGTGATGAAAATTGAAATGAGTCATGAGAACTATGAACTGATCAGTAAATCCAAAGAAAGATAATGTTGGGGTTTTTTTTTCCTCTTCGTCATCAGACTGTCATCTGCTGACCTCAAGTGCAGGGGAATTACTGCTGTTTAGAGGTGTAAGTTTCAAATGGCTGGGAGAAAACCTGAGAAACTTTGGTCAGTTATAACTAGGAAAACCTGACCTTGTGACATGCACAGTGGATGACCTCTGTGTGTTAGAAGAGCTGTTAAGTTTATATGAACCTGGTACTGGTGGTCTGAGCCAGTAACTACACAGAAGGAGGTGCCTGGGTCAGCTGCATCACTATAATGACCAACAACTGTGGGCAGCAAGTTCAAGCTGCTGTTCTTGTTTACCACGCAGCTGCGTGTGATTTACCAGGATTGTTTGTCAGGAGCTATGGGTGTCCAACAATTTGCACATTGTTAAAATGAATAAATCAGCCTTGTACCATATACTGCTGGATTCCTGTTAGCTTTGGTCATTCCAGAGGAGAACAAATTTAAAAGTAAGAAAGAAATCCCTTTTTGATGGGCTGCTGACCTTTTTTGACCTTCCAGTATCACTTTAAGAATGAAGTTAAAACTAAGCAGAATGAAATATCTGTGGGAGTGTGTCTGTGGGAGTGATTCATCTCAGTCTTTTCGTGTGTTGATTTTAAATACTTTCTGATCATTTTGTGTTTATTATAAATGTTTAGTTGAAGGAATTATCCTTTAAATCAGTCTCTTCATGGTGGGATAAATTATGTTATTTTGCAGAGAGAGAATAAAAGGTGTTTTTATATATTTATACCTTTCCAATATTATTAATGGTGAAATTGTAAAATAAAAATCTTAAACTTTTTGTGATGTAAAAAAGTAGAAGAGTCTTTCTTCTTCTTTGAAGAAGACTCACTAATGAATCTATGTGTGATAATGTAAAATCAAGGGCAATGCAACATTGCATTTCTGGCATATGGGTTGGGGTGGTTTTTTATACCATCTATGCTTTTGCTGTATGGTTTTCTTGTTTGCTGCTTATCTACTATGTGCATCCCAGTTATAAACTCGTGGGGGCAGGCAAGCTCCATAGGTTTGGATGTAGTAGGGCTGTGGAGTTTTTCAGGTGTATCCTCTCAACAGAGGTTTTTTTTACTGATAATTCTTTTCTGGTCCCTTCTCTTTACAGACTGATCTTGTTTATCTTTCTCTGGTACACCTCAGAATTTGCATACAATACAAAAAAAAAAGATAAAGAAACAGGCTCCCCCAAAAAGTGTAAGACATAATGACAAATGACATCTCTTTTGTACTGTGGGCTTCATCTGTTTTGCCAGGCTTCATTTGGACAGCTGATTCTACACAAACCCTTGCTTGATGTTGAAGCAATGGTAGTTTTGTGAATCAGTCTAAATTCAAGTTAAAGTTAATAAAGTTACTGTGAATAGGTTGGCATTTGTAAGCCTGTGCAATTTCCAAGTGTATGCCTGCGTGCAAACAGATGTGTATCTTACTCCTCTGAGGGTTTTTTTGCCTTTTGTAAGACTTAAAGGACAGTAAATAGCATATCACACAAAAGAAGTACTTGGGTATTCAACTGTGTATATACATATACACAGTTACAAAGGATTACAGCCATTCTCTTTGAATATGATTTTACTAACTTAAGGTTGTGAATGAATTAAAACAAGAGGGGAGAAAAAGCAACTAATTTATGAATAACTGCATTAGTTCCCCAAATTTCCCACCCTCATATCTGAATATTTTGATATTTTGATGTAGTCAGTTTGTTTCACAGCCCCTACGTGAGCAGCAATGGTATGTGCTCTTTTAGAAGTTCCTTAATTTTCTTAAATCCTCCTACATTTTGGCGCAGCTCCATCTTTTTCATGTCTGTCTGGAGGAAACTGGAGGCAGAGCAGAACAATGCCCAGACATTCAAAACATACCTGCATTTCTCAGAGCACTGCTCTAGTCACAAGGAGCTTCATGTTTCTGTAGAGGGAGGCAAAAAGTCAAACGAACTGAAATTCCCCAGTACATTGATTCAGTGGGGTTTTTTACCTCACTGCCAGGGGCAGATGAGGGTTATGGTATAGGATGGGCATAGGTTATTGTTGACTTAAGACAGAAGTATGAGCTCAAAGGTTTTAGGAGGGATTGGTCTTTTTTTTTTCCAAACCCATCTCTGACATCTACAAAGCCTGGCTCTTTGTACTCAAGCAGGGAGAAGATCTGACCATAGAACTAGTCATTTTGTATGTGGGAACTAACATCAAAAGGTAGCTAAGATATCATAGATGTTGACAGGTGCTTTACTGTAGATTAGTTTTCAGCTTGTCCTCTGTGGTTACTGGAAGCTTGACCTGGTCACAGGTAATAAAAGAAGCGTCAGTGTGCGAACCACAGGGCTCGGTGGTGGCAGCAGGGGTTTTTTTTACATAGGACTGTGAGCCCGCATGCCGAGCCACAGATGACATTTCAGCTCAGTTCCCTGGTTTTAAATCTTGACAGCTGTTGTATCTAGCTGCCAGGCAGCCAGTAGATTCACATGGCTGATTCATTTTGAAGTGGAGCTTTCTCAGACACGGGGCCGACTTCTCTCTACTCTTTAGTTGCACTAAAACACAGCCTGGCCCTTGGTTTTTTGCACGCCACAACCATTTGTGCTAGCTTGCTTGCTTGAAAAAGAAAAATGGGAAACCTTTCTACAGAAATCTCTAGGAGGAGAACAAGAACTACTGCAACGTACCTTTGTGATGCTTGGTTTAGGTTCCTTGCAAAGCTCACTGGTCTCAAAGCAACAGGGCTTCTAAGGATGCAGGGATGTCCCCAGCCACCGCAGTCATTGTATAAGGGATCTATAAGGGATGTATAATTCTCACTGTGCAAATGGAGTGCCAGTCTTTGTGGTCTGTGATGGCACCATGCCTACTGTAGTCCATGAGCATCGTATCCTTTACTGGAGCTGATGGTTGTTACAGCAGGAAGGATGCTCTACTAGTAGTCTTACGCTTAGAAGACCAATTCAAGCAGGACAAGATTTGGCAGAAGTTGGGTTTGAACCTTTAATTTTACACATAATAAAAAGGTTTAGAAAAGTCTAGAATTTCTTTTTTTTTTTTCTTTTTTTCTTGGTGATAGGCTGTGCAACTTGTGTCTTTTCAGCTGTGTGATAAACATTATATAAATATGTGTGTGTGTGTGTATAGACACACACATACATTTGTAGACTATTTTCTATCATTTCCTTAACTTTTATACAAAATGTTGGTCGAGGAGCTCTGAATTGATAGTCTTTGAACTATTGGTCAGGATCCTTACTACTTGTACAACAATATACCAACAGTGCCAGCCATTAGGCTTAAATAATGAGTAGAAGTCACCATATACCTTACTCCACAGACATTAAGCTTACCTAGACTCAAAAAAGGCTTTTCATGCCAAAATTTGACTTAGAAAGACTAAATTTAACTAATTAGCACATCTGATAAGATCCACAGGGATAAAAATTATCCAGATGGATTTTGATTCCGCCATGTCCGACTTCAGTCTAGTCATGAACATATGATCTGTGTTTGCTTATAGTATCCAAGTTTAGATGGATTTTTGTGGCTTGCTGTTCCTGCTAGCACTTGTCACACAGTTTCCTCACATGACTCTTGTCTTGCTAGCTTGATAATTATCCTGCTGGGCAGCATGAGAATTTGTGCCTTTGTTCCTATCTATGAAGAAAAGGTGGGCAGCTTTAATGAGACTGGTAAAATTAAACCAGTTAATCTCCTGACATGTTCCAAGGTCATTAAAAGGTCTGTATTTATAACACTGTTTCTTTTTAGGTTGGGGATACTCCATGCCAGTGTATCCTGATGCAATTCTTGACAGCTGTAGTTCATGCAACACAAAAACGCTTGCTGGCCAGGCATTGGCAATAGAATTTCATCATGATTTTGGAAAAGCTGGGGCTCTCTGAAGAGCTGTAGCCCTTGGTTGCTCTCCAACTGCCCTAGCTAGAGAAATACCTACCTCACATCCTTTTATTCTCCTGAGGATGGCTCCTAATTCCCTGCAGTGATAACCATCTGGATTAGCACACGCCTTGTCCAGCACCACTTTAATCTAAAGAGGACTGACTTTCCCCAAAAATGTGGAATAGGAAATCTGGTATGATCTGCTGACATGACTATTAAATGAATGATAATCTCAAGTGTGGAGCACTAATAAATTAGTATCACTTTTAATTTCTTGACTGAGTCTACCTAGATCTAGTGGATGCTTGGCTGCTTATTCAGTTATTCTTTAAACTTGGTGTATACAGAGAGAGATGTGGTAGCAGTTTCTAATGATGAAATATGTAATTGAAATGAGCATGTCCCATTGACTCATTTTCCATATCCCTGAGAGGGTACATGACCTGTTACTGCTTGATAACTTCATTTGCCCAGAAAAGATTACTTCACTAAGTCATCAACAATCTATGAAGTGCTAAATATGTATCTGACTTTAAAGTGTGACCTTGTTAACTAAAATAAGACTGGTTAACTAAAATAAAGGTGATTTGTGGTTGTCATGCAGTGTAAGTTAGAGCACTCACTTTAGATCGTTCTAGGCTTTCAAACTATTGTCAGTCCATAGGGCTTAAGATCGTGGAATCCAAAGCATTTCCCTCCATGTAATTGTAAAGCTGTAACACAGGTATGAATAAAACACTAAGAAATATGCAAGAGCTTTATGTCTTGCTTTACAATGTGTAAGTTATTCATAACTGTAAATATGCAGTGCTTGTCTTTTGACGTATCTTGTTATATTTTATCTGATGATTTTAGCTGATTGAGTTACACCACCATAACATTCAGAGTTTTGCAATTCTGACTGACGTAACATCCATTAGTGATTGGGACAGATTTCTGGTGGTGAATTACGTAGGTCTCTCTGGTGCTTTATGCTAGATTACAGAGTAGATTAGTGAATCAAGGGAGTACTGGTGTATGAATTAAAAAAAAAATTTATAAGGCAAATTATGTGCAGGTTTTGCTATGATGTCTTTGCTTGGAAGAAGGTTGGTTTTACATTGGTGACTTGATCCAGAAAGGCTGTTACTCAATATGTTGTATAGATAGGAGCAAGTTTTATTATTAGAGGATAACATTTACAGTCTACTAATATGTATTGCAAAGCTGTCACACACACAAGTTAAGCAGGTAGAAATGGCCAAATATTTGCTGAAACACAAATCTGGAAAAACCTAGAAATATGTTAGTTAAAGGAAAAGCTATCACTGTTGTATGAAAAGGTAACTTGTAACTTTTTATGAAAACTGTATCTAGTGGAGATGCACTGGAGTTCTTAATATGTGATTTAAATTATTAGCGCTTAAAGTATCCTAAAGGATTTTCTCTGTATTGTTCAAAGTTGTATCTGTTGCTGAGCTTGGGTGCTTCTGACTTAAGCTAGACAGTGGTTTTATTCTTAATGTATTTTTAAATTTAAGGATCCTCCAGACACATTTTCATTCTATCACAGAGGTCTGTTGGAGATTTTTTTTTTTTAAAAAAAAGGCTTTGAAAGAAAAAAAAAAAATCACATTTGCATGTTTAAAGAGTTATCAAGGGAAAAACAAATCTGCTTGTTAGTTCTTGCTTTCATTGAATACATTGAGGCTGAAAATTCCCAAGTCACTGTTACATCTCATTAAATTGGATGGTGGAAGTTGTGTGCATCATCATCTCTTTGAGTACAGTGCTGTTAAATAAAAAGACAAGATTACTTCCTCATTAAGAATTTTAGCTGACTACCTCTGCACAAATGTTGGGTTTTTTTAAGGCAGCATTCCTTCGTGTTTGTAATTCTTGTGTAAACGAACAGATGGGAACATTTTGCATGTAAAACTTCAGGATTATTTAGGGAAGGGATAAATGGTGAGGTTGTGTGCTCGTTGATACTTCAAACCTGAGTTTATCAATTGATAATTCAGAGTGAATATCGCTTAAAAAGTTCCCACCCTCTGGGTCCTGAGTTCTGATGAACAGACGTCCATGTGTGTACTCCTGTGATTTCCTCATCTGACGCGGGGAAGGTTTTCGCGTAGGTGGCGTAGAACTGGGTGATTGCTTCTTCCTAGCCCGCAGAACTGTGGCTTAGATTTAAAAGAAAGAAGAAAATGAGTAAGTGCAAGTAATTGAAGATGGGAGAAAGTGGTTACTGTCCTTGGCACTACCTTTGGAGACAGATGGTTTCATTTTTCCATAAGGAAAAATATGACCAGTTTTCAGCGGGTTCATTTTAGATCAACACAGACTTAAATTGGACTCTTCCTTTTTAGATGTTCTAAACTTCTTGTCGTCAATTCTTTTACAGGCTTAATTCCTCCCTGGGCTATTGTGTAAGTTTTTTTGTCATACCAGCCTACAGAATGGAGGCACACAGAATAGCATCTCACCTGAGCTGATTTGGAGTTGGGAAAAGAGAAATGTGCACTTCTGTGTAGAACAGCCATTACTGGGTGTCTAGCACCTACTGCAAGCAGCTTTCAGGACAAGCTAGCATGACTCGGCAACTGATTTATGCAGCTGAACATAGCACTGATGCAAACTCTGTGATAGACTGTTGATGTCTGTCAAGACAGAAATAAGAAGTTTGTACCTTGATGGGCTAGGAATGCAGGGAAAGAGATGGTTTCTGTGCTTCAGGAAATTCATGAGGAAGATACTGTTCTTAGGAACAATAGAAGGGACAAGCAGCGCTAATTCCATTAGCGGTTATCTACAGACAGCGCGCTGTGACTTTGATTAGGCATCTCTGTGTGAGGACGCATTCTTAGGACTGAAATCTATACATCCCTCAGAGATTGCCTTGCAAGCCAGCAATAAGACAGTGGAGCCATTCAGGACAGAGAAGAAAGCTTTAAACAGCTAGGGCAGCATGAGAATGCTTGGTTATCTGAACGTATTTACTGCACGGGAATCCATCCAGAATAGTTGCAATCTTGTGAAATGTGCCATGGGTTTGAGTGTTGGGGGGTGTGTGTGTTTAATTTTAATGGCATAAACAGACATGATGTTGGGGTAGACAACTTACCCAAAAGAATGAATTTTCCTTTTCCACAGAACCATACTAAACTGGCTAACAAATTCTGGATGCTTTTGGTATTTTGTCGTGTATGGTATAAAAGTGTAAGCTGTTAAATACTGCCCAGATGCTGAAGCTGAAAGATGCATAGATATTACTTAGTCTAGTGGAAAAAACCCTCCAAAATTATCTGAAAAATTAAAAGTAACAAACCTGTTTAATCTGTATTTCTTACACTTGTCTTTTTACAAAGAGAAAAATGCAATAGACTTTATACTAAACAGATGCAACTAAGAAGTCTGAAGCGTTGAGTTCCATATATTTAATAAATTATGTTGTAGGTGGGGGTGTTTGCATACTCCTGAATTATTCACTACAGCATTTTAGATAATTTAGCTTTGTATCTAATTTCTAAACCCACTCTCAATAAGTTAATATTTCAACCACTGACATCCAACCTGTGAAGAAAAGGGTGATTTTTAGGGGAAGGGAGGAAGAAGGAAGGGAACAAAGCAGCTGGCATTCCTTTTGAGTTTGAAGAATAACTGAAGATAACGTATTGTCTCACATGCCAGAACTGTCTTGTGGAGCTTCAGTGATTATCAGCTGGCATATCTCCAGTTATTTGACTTAACAAAGCTGAAGATCAAGCCCTAGTTATACTTGGATCTAAAGTGACAGAAACTTTTGGATAAAAAAACCCCTACTGAAAATAGCTGGGTTTATAGGCTTGACTTGGAGAAAAAAATAGTAAGTGATGGAGAGATGGCTTTGCTGATTGAACATGGACTAGTATTCATGGTAAGAGATAAAATGAGTCATCCTTACTCAATGTGGTGAGGTTTCTCGTGCCCTCACTCTTTTTTGTCAATGTCTCTATATAATTTGAGGTAAAGAATGGGATGAAGGAAAGAACTATTCAAGCAACAGCAGGTCAGCCTTTTTGTTTGTGTCCTGCTTTTATTTTAACATTGTAAATACCAAAGAAATGAGTGCTAACATTTTAACAGCTGGAGAAAGGTAGCTAGGGCTTGATGCTCTCTGCTTACCAGGTATGTATTCAAGTATGTACTCTACCTGTGTTACATAAAGGGGATGAAGAGAGTTTGTACAGCCCAGTGCTGAAGTTCTACTTGCAAAATACATTGTGAAACTGTTGCTGTGTGGTTCCCTATTCACAGCATCCTAACAGCTGTCCAAGGAAACGTACCTCATGACAAGCTTTGGGTATCAAAAGGTGGTCCACAGGAATAGTATTTTATGCCCAAAATTAAGGCAGTTTCAGACGCATAGAAGGTTTTGCTAGGATATTCATGCTGAGGGTGGGGGCATCAGGAAAAAATTCTTCAATATGAGGGTGATAGATCACTGGAACAGGCTGCCCAGATACGGACCCATCCCTGAAGATATCCAAAGTCAGGTTTGGCGGGGCTCTGAGTGACCGGATCTAGTGAAGATCTCCCTGCTTACTTCAGGGTTGTTGGACTAGATGACCTCTAGGTCCCTTCCAACCTTACATGTTCTATGATTCTACGATCATTTATGTCTCCCAGACTCAGCTTCTCTTAAAATGCCTTTCTGGAAAGCTTGAATAATGTAGCAATGGAAGTTGTTTCCTCCCAGAAGCTGAAGAGTGTGATTGTGAAGCAGTCTTGTACTGATGTTAAACATTCTGACTGCTAAATACATCACAGGTCGAAGATGGAAGTCTGAGTAAAGGAAGAGCTTTGGTTCATCATTCAGATAAAGAGACAAAAGCTGCTGTTGTTGTTTGGGTTTGTTTTTAAAAAATTAGGTTTTGGAAAAGACAACTCAGTAAGTCTTTGTTTTTCCACCCTAGACTGCTGCCCTTCTTTGGTATTCAAACTATTTGTTCTGATCGTTTCTTCTTCCAGTTGGTCCCTCACACATCATGTGGCTATGAATTGTTAGGTTGGTTTTAGCCAGTCATCATGTATCTAAAGGTATGAAGAGTAAGAGAGTAGAATCTCACGTTTCTGACAGACTTAACAGGAGGAAAAGTCATGAAACCCGTGTTTTTCTCAGTGAGGTGGGTGGATCAGACCCTGAGCACACAGCAGGAGCAGACTGATGGAAGAAAGAAATCTGTGCTGATCTTTGCCAGTCAGTTTTCTGCCTAGTAAATGCACTTTCAAAGTCTCTGTCAGATGGATCTTGCAGAATAGAAATGCCATCACAAAGCAACTAGGGAAATCTTTCTGTGTCAGAATGATGAGTGGAGCAGGAGACATTGCAAAGGTGATACTGATAAAAGAGCATAGCAGACGATAGGCATTTTCTGACGGAGACATACTCTTGGGTCTTTGTTTTTCTGAGCAGATTCTGTGGTCTTTTTGAGCCTGTCTGTAGCCAGGCAAATATGTTCATATCTAAACCTTGAACTACATGAAACTTACTCAAATGTACATTTAATTCCATGCAATCAAAATATGGACGTGGTTTAGTGAATACTTGAGCAAATGTAGGTTTTTTTCATGTGCTGTGAAGCTGAGCATTTTAAAATTCATATGTGCACGTGGAAGCTAACAAGTTTTGGTTCTGTTTGGTATGTTCATTCATTAATTCCATAGATGAAATGTATAGACTCAAAAAATTAGCCTGAATTTCCAGATGGTGAATCTTTTTTAATTTCATCCACTGCTGTCTGAGGCCCGTTGTGTTCAGGACTCTGTGAGATCCAATAGGCTTAATTCAGCTTTTGGATCTAGTAGTTTTTTCTTTCTCCTTTTCGTGGTTTATTTGAGCTCCTTCCATAGCAGTTGTGTAAATAGGTGATTTGGTGGCTGCTTGCATATATTATCTGCATTTTTATGCAAATATTACTTGTAGCTGCTAGCGCCACTGAGGAGTCTATCTGAAAGACTTCTATATGAAAGACTTGGAGATCTGTGCTTCTACATCATTCTACCTTTGGGAAACTCCATTCTGTAGCTACAGAAGTGAATGAGTGACATCCCAACCTCGTAGTGGTTGCATTTGGCTTTAAAGTTGTTTGAGTCATTGGCCATTCCTTTGTTAAGAGTTTTCTGCTCAGCAAAAAGATCTCTGTTGCTGGACTTTTTGACACAGGATGCTGACCCCGTGCTTTTGGAAAGGTGCTAATTGAGCAATCTTGTTATCTTTTTACAGAATCATGTAAACCCAGCCATGGATTTTACACAGACCCCTCCAGGAATGCTAGCCCTTGACAACATGCTGTACTTTGCTAAACATCACCAGGATGCTTATATAAGGGTAAGGCTTCTTCTCATCTCTTGAGATCTGTGTGGTTGCTTGTTCACACTGATGTTACCCTGTTTACAGTTGACTTTGAAGAAGAAGTTCAGAACCCTGATATAATTTACAACAAACTCTAGGAAGTCTGTAAAAGCTTTGGGAGAAAGCTGTACAGATGTCTAGTCTGTCATTGCATAGTCAAGTAATACAGATACTACTTTTTGCAAATGTTGCTTTTTCCCTAGCCCTGCAAAGAAAAGGATTTCATGCATTTTTCAGATGCAGCGTGCCCAGGTAGCCAGGAGGGCCGGCTGTATCCTGGGGTGCATCAAGCCTGGCATTGCCAGCTGGTCCAGGGAGTGGATTGTCCTGCTCTCCACTGTACTGGTGCAGCATCACCTCGAGCACTGTGTGCAGTTTTGGGTGCCACAGTATGAGAGGGACACAAAACTATTGGAGAGTGTCCAGAGTAGGGCAGTGAGGATGGTGAAGAGTCTGGAGGGAGAAGTCTTAGGAGGAGATGCTGAAGGCCATTGGTTTTTTCAGCCTGGGGAAGAGGAGGTTGAAGGGAGACCTCATCACAGTCTGTGGATTCCTGATGAGGGGAGTGAAGGGGCAGGTGATGATCTCCTGTCTATGGTGACCAGTGATAGAACCTGAGGGAACAGTATGAAGCTGAGATAGGGGAGGTTTAGTTAGCTACTAGGAAGAGGCTCTTTACTGAGAGGGTGATCAGGCACTGGAACAGACTCCTTAGAGAAGGGGTCACAGCCCTGAGCTTGACTTCAAGTAGCATATGGATGATGCACCCAGTTCACATTCTCTGACTTGGCTGGCCCTGTGTGGAGCCAGGAGTTGGATTCAATGATCCTCATGGGTCCCTTCCAACTCAGGATATTCTGTGATTCTATGATGGAAGTCTGTAAGCTCAGAGATAAGTAATTTTTCAGAATTCTCTGCATTGCTCCAAGTCTACCAGAAACTGTCAGGGCTTTCTGTGGAAATGAGGCTTTGATGAGCAAATGCCCTGACTGGGTTGGCAGTGTCTTGAGAGTTAAGATGCTCCCATTAGAACTACTGCTGTAGGTGAGGTAATGCTTGGAGAAAAATAGGTAAAATACATCATGATTCACTTGTACAACCTGTTCCTGCCCCCTGCCCACTCCACTTCCTACATTTGTTATTTCAAGGGTAGTTAAAGCAAGTTGTGTTGCATCCTTACAAGAAGAGGCATTCAGCTGAATAATACCTGCCTCTGAATAGAGCAGTTTTTCCTGACCTTTACTGTAGTCGGATATCTGCCAAGCATAAACCTAGTGAGCACAGATGGGAGTAGAGGACAGTCTTAGAAAGTCAGTGTCTTGAGATGGTAGGGATGGTTTAATTCCCCAAGAAAAAGCATACATGCAGACTTGCTTAAAGAAGGTCATATATGGCAAGGACAGAGTTGAGACACCAAACATCTCTACTAAAATTGGAGTGACTTTCAATATGCATTATCATCTTGTTTTTGCTCGAAGTGGAATAGTGTCAAATCTCTGATAGGTTTGTAAAGGGTGTGGCAATATCCAGGCCAGGGTGATCTGTGGATGTACTAGGACACCACAAGATTGTCATATCTCTTTAAGTACATTTTTTGCCTCAGTCTGAATCTAGCAGTAACTTAAACTGTGGTAGCAGGCAACACAGCAGTATTTGTAACACAGTTCCCCTGCTGCAGCATGGGGTCCCACCCACAGGAGACAGTACTCCATGAACTTCTCCAACATGAGTCCTTTCCCACAGGGCTTCAGCTCTTCACCAACTGCCCCAGCATGAGTCACTTATGGGGTGAAGTACCTCAAGCCCAGACTGTTCCAGCCTGGTTCCCAGTGGAGTCGCAATTCGCCCTCAGCAAACCTGCTCTGGTGTGGGCCTCTCTCTCCACGGGCTGCCCGTCCTGCCAGGAGCTTGCTCCAGTGCAGGTCACAGCATCTTCCATATGTCTCCACCCACTCCAGTGTGGGGCCTCTCCACAGGCTGCAGGTGCGATCCCTGCTCCCCATCATCTTCCATGGGCTGTGGGGGAACAACCTGCTCCCCCATGGCCTCTCCACAGGCTGCAGGGGCATCTTTCTCTCCGTCACCTGGAGCACCTCCTCCTCCCCTCCCCTTCACTAGCCTTGGTGTCTGCAGAGTTTTTTTACATCTTCCCACTCCCTTCTCTAGTGGCAAAAAGCAGCTGCTAGCATTTTTTTCCTTCTTAAATGTGATTCTTGGAGGTGCTACAGCCATCACTGATGGGCTCAGCCTTGGTCAGTGGTGGGTCTGGCCTACACTGCTGGGCCTACAGAAGGCTTCTAGCTGCTTCTTGCAAAAGGCATCCCTGCAGCCCCCCACTCATCCACCAGAACCATGCCATGCAAAACCACAACAGTCTCCTTCAGGTAATGGAAGGCTGCAATAAGGTCCCCCCAGAACCTTTTCTACTCCAGGCTGAACAAGCCCAACTCTCAGCCTGTTTGTGCTGGAGAGGTGTTCTAGCCCATTGATCATCCTTGGGGCCCTTCTCTGGACTCACTTCAACAACGCAATACCTTTCTCGTACTGGGTGTCCCAGAGCTGGACACAATATTCCAGGTAGCGTTTTAGAGAGCAAACTGTCAGACTCTCCTCCCTTGACCTTCTGGTCATGCTGGTTTTGATGCTGCCCAGGATATGGTTGGCTTTTTGGGCTACAAGTGTGCATTGTTGGCTCATGTTGAGCTTTACATCAAACACCACCCTCAAGTCCTTCTCTGGGCTGCTCTCAATCCATTCTCTGCCCAGACTCTATTTGTGCTGACCCACATGCAGGGCCTTGCACTTGGCCTTTTTGAACTTCTTCCAGTTTGTGTGGGCCTCTCAAGCCTGTTCAAGGCCAGTGAGTATGTTTTCTGGATAAACTATGATGGGTTTTGTTTATAAAAAGAAAACAGGTTCCTTTTTCTGATTAAAATTTGGTAATACCTGGATTGGTGCTACTTTTGAAAATTCTAAATTCAGAGAATAAGCTGTGTAGGAGTAGCCCATGCTCCAAATAATATAGCTGTCTTTTAAAGAAGTCTGAAAGAATTCAGAGAGGACAGAAATTCTTTGAAATAAAACTTTCATTGACAACTCTCAACTTTTTCTTATTTTTTCATTTTCATGTTGCAAACACTGTCTTAAAAATTGGGTTCAGTGTAGCATGTAATTAGCCATTCTTTAGCAAAGACTTTGGTGCTGGCTCAGCTTTGCTTCTGTAATGCAGTGTTTTTATTGCTGCATTTCTGAGAAATCTGCTGTTATTTTGGGATGCCAGCTTTTATTTTTGTATGGTTCCTGTGAGGAGAGTATCACAGTGCCTCGTGTTTCCCACCTGGGAAAGGGTACATGCCTGCAATAGAAATGCCATGCTGAGGCGTGCCTTAGATTAAATTGCTTGGTCAGAGCTGCTTTGGGAACTGTTACCATACCATGGGAGTATGTTAGCCTACCTTTCATTCCTGAATAGTTCTACTTGGTGGTTATGCTAGCATTACTGGCATGGTAGCTTGCACACCTGAGGTGGTCTACCATCATGTTAACAGCATGGTGAACACCTCTGAGATGAACACTTGTGCTACTCCTACAGTGTTGCTAGTTTTTGATTTGCAAAAAACACCCACTTTATATTTTTTATCTCCTTGACTTACTAGCTGGCATACATCAGCTTCCTGTGGGCCTTGCCATGCCTGTTTCCTCCTCGTTTTGAGTTCCTTATTTCACATCTAACATTACCTTTCTTTCCTTTGAGAGCCTTTGGCTCCTAGAGCTCTCACAAGACCAGTTTGCTCTACTTGTACAGCCTTTTAACCTTGCTTATTTTTTCAGATCTATTTCTACTCCTAATACCCTGACAAAACTTCTCTCTGTGGTCAGGGTTAAGTTTCCACAAGAAACTGTTAGCTACACAAATAATACTTGTGTGCTGAACAACTTGTTTGACAGGAGCTCTTCTCTTTTTCACATTGTTGATACTAGGAAATGATTTGGTTCCTAGGAAAAGAGGTTATTTTCAACGTGGCCCTTTGCAATGCAGTTGATTGCTGTACCATGGGTTAGTTCCTAAGCCTCCAAATGAGATAATATCTGTGCTGTGCAGTAATACAAAATGGAGACTGGAAACAAGAATTGATTTGAAATGAACTTGAATAGGAGGCTTCTCCTGACAGAATGTGGTGCATTAAGCAGAGACGCTATCAGGAAGTCATGATGGTTCCACTGTCTATTGGCAGTGTTGCATTTTAATGGGAAGCATGAGTCATTGCAGTCGGATGAGGAAAGGCTGAACGAACTGGGGCTGTTCAGCCTTGAGAAAAGAAGACTGAGAGGGGGGTCTGATTAATATTTATAAATATCTGAAGTGTGGGAGACTGAGGGAAATGGCCAGTCTCTTTTGAGTGGTCTGTGGAGACAAGACAAGGGGCAGTGGTTTAAAGTTAGAGCACAGGAAGTTCTGTACCAACATGTGGAAGAACTTTTTCACAGTGAGGGTGACAGAGCCCTGGGACAGGCTGCCCAGGGGGGTGGTGGAGTCACCTTCTCTAGAGATACTCAATGTTATAGTTGTACTAAGACCCAATCAGTCTGGAATGAATTTTATCAGTCTTATTAAAGAAAGGAAAACAAAAAACAGCATGCTGGGCAGCCAGGGAGTCACAGCTCCCCCAGGGCTCATGCCTCATCCTCACCAGAGTCCCTTTTTATAGTTTAGCAGTCTGGGTCTATGTGGCACATACTGGTATTTCCCTACGGCTGCGCATACTGTTGCTCGGGGGTCGTCCTGGTCTGTCTGGCGGTCATGACAGTGAACGTTGTAGTCTTTCTTCACGTTGTGGATCAATTCCTTTCCTTATCTGGCCCAGCATGAAGCAAGAAGGATTCCTGCTTGTTTACTCAGCAGGATGTCGTCACCATGAGGTTTGGTAGTTTGTCAACAGATTGGGAAGTGGCCCCATGAATTTTGCACAATCAATGATTTTAAACAAGGACACAAGGAGTAAAATAAAAGGGAGACCTCTCCTCCTTTCCCCTTTGCTGGTTTGAGAACGAATTCCCTACGAATTCATTTATTACACTCAAGACCCGTCTGGATGCCTACCTGTGCAACCTGTCCTAGGGAACCTGCTTTGGCAGTGGGGTTGGTCTCGATGACCCCTGGAGGTCCCTTCCAACCCCTACGATTCTGTGGTTCTGTGACCTGCTTTTGGAGGATAGCTCCAACTTCATGGACCTTAGTAAGGTATCTTCTTGTATTACTGAGGAAAAATGTATTAGGAGAAGCTAGAAGACAGACAATGGGGAATCTCTTTCCTTTTACATACCTTACTCTGCCTCTAACAAGTGATTCTGCTTAAGACTGATTTGCATAATAAATTAATTAGGTGGGAAGGATGTCTGAAACTGAAGTCGCCTTTCGGGGGGCAGCAGCAGAGCTTAGAAGAGTAGTACCAAACAAAAGTACTTGCAGGAAGAGTAAATACAATTGCAGTGTGCTGAGGAGCATGGACGTGGCGTCCTTGGGGTAGATGGGTGACTGCATCTTGAAAGCTAGAAGCATTTCAAGGCAGAAACATGCATGTCACATGGTGAAGGAGAAGACAAAAATAACCACACTTCTTTCCTAGGTTGATTCAGTCTTTATTTCTCACTGCCCCACAACCCATTTCTTTCATCTTTTTTCCTTTTGGACCCTTGTTCCTGAAATTCCAGTAATATGTTCTCTTTACTTGTTGTCTTTCTTCAGACGAACACAGAATTGTTTTCATTTAGATGTTGAGTTAATTGTTTTTGAAACTCTTTTTGTTTCCAATATGATTGGATCTTCCAGAAGAAAGGTTGTTTCGTGGGGGACAAAAAACTCAACCATGTGTTTCTTTGATTATGAGGTGTCCTTAGCTATCACTTGGATTTTAAAAAAAAAAATTCCTGTTAAATTAGTTTCCTGTTGAGTTACCTCTTCTTTCTTTCTTTTTTAACTGTCTGACACTACCAGTGACTGGTATGTGCTGCATTTTTTTTCATGTTCCACTTAAATAATCAATTGCTATCGTCAGACTTTGCTTATAAAAGGTGGTGACATAATATATAGGATGCATTGATAGAAGTAATGTTGAATCTCTGCAAGAAATTTTAAGTTTCTACAGGAAATAATTGGCAGCTTCCCAAGCTACATAATTATAGGACATTCAGAGTGTATAATTAAAGTTAACAGTGAAGAAAATGATTGGAATAAAGCTTTTTGACAGATAATATTATATTAATTTTTTTTTGTTCCTTTGGAGCAGACAAGTCTCCCCCTCGGGTTCCAATTTTCTCCTTCCCAAAACCGCTTGAGCTTCATGTTCTTCTGATTCTAAAAATAAAGTTTTAAGTTACCATTTAAACCAGACTTTATTCAGTGCAGACATCTTGAGATTTTTCTTAATGGTAACTTATAGTAGTGTGCCTTCCAAACTTTCCTGAGTGAAAACAGGGTCTGAGGAAAAAAATCTCTCCATGGTGATGCTGTTAAACCCCCATTGATGTTAGTATCTCCTTTTATCAGGGTTTTGTCATTGCAATTTGTGCTGCAAGACTATTCAGATCCATTTTGTTTTCAAGATACAATGAGAGAGGTATAAATACATGAAACTGAAATTTTTTATGCATATGTGGTTTTAGGGGTGCATTCATTTGCCCAATTTTTTTTTTTCTTGCATGCTTCTACTTCAGTGATTACTAATCTTGATGCAAAATAATGAGATTTACTTAATTTAGTGTAAAGTGCAGGCTAAAGGAATGCAAAATGGAGTGCTCCTTCTATTTGTAACCCAAGAAGGGAAATTGGATAGCTGTTACTCTGTGTTTAAATGTGCCATGCCTGTGCTTGGGGTGCTGCTATAGAAACAGTAACTTTGCAGTTTGGATGAGCTGCCCTGTGTATGTGTGGTCAGTCAATGCTCATTCAGGTGTTCTTGATAGCAGGCAGCAAAATCAAAACTACTTCTCCACTCATGAGTGGTCTGCATTCATTTTTGGATCTCGGCTAATTTAACAGCCCTTCCAGGCAGAAAGAGAAGATGCCATTGGGTAAACTGAATTTTAGCTTCTCATGCACTGCCATTGAAATACTCCCTTATTTTACATTTTCCTCAGGGTCATCTAACTATAGTGATAACCTCCATCTGGGAGGGAGCGTAGGACTTGACTTGGAGGTTATTGCATTTCACTGTAAGTCAGCTGAAGCAGAAAGAGCATGTAAGGCATTATCTCTGGTGGGGTCCACATTTCTCATTCTAGTGAATTTATTTTTGATGACTGACAAGTTGGCGATTTGTCTATAGTTTTCCTCTGAGCTTATGATCGATCTCACTCTTTTGGGTTGAGATTCTGCCTTGAGAAGAAACATGCTGTGACTCCTCTTTTTGTTTAAGCAGGAGAGATTGGTGCCTGAGGCAGAAACTGCAAAAAACCCTTAGCAGCTCAGGGTCTAAGTCATCCACGTATTTGGACTTTCCTGCGCTGGCTACCTAAGTATCTGCACAATTCTTTGCCATTTATTGGATTAGTAGTTTTTTTCATATGTGTAGGGAAAAGTTAAGTGCTCCTTGGGAAAGAGATCATTTCTCTGTAGCCTGAAATCAAGTCCCACCTCTCTCTGTAGAAAAGAAGGTTTATCCCTTTTCCGACTGATTTTATCTGCTTTGTGCAAATTTTTGTTAGATATTGAATGCAATTTTTTCAGTATAAAAAATTGTCACCAGAGTGGGAAAGCAGCATTGAAATCCATGCTGAGAAGGCCTGTTAATCCCTTTGTATGTTTTATAATGGATCCAGTACTACTACATCTTTGGGAATGACGTGTAAGGTTTTTAGTGGTATGCTCCTAAATTTGCTGTTCTTGTATTTAAGGCAGATTTTGATAGTTGCTAATATGGTCCTAATCAAAACAAGTTGTGGACTTTGGTTTAGCCAAGAGTTATTTTGATTACCTGAAAATTAAAAATTGAGCTGGTTTAGGATCACTAGTAGAAAATCAGAATCACAGAATTGTAGGGGTTGGAAAGGACCTGGAGAGATCATCGGGTCCAACCCCCCTGCCAAAGCAGGTTCCCTAGGACATATCACACAGGTAAGTGTCCAGATCCCTTTCCCCTGCGTCAGCTGAGCTGGAAAACCCAGTTATTCACAGAGCTGTGATGCAGAGACACTTCTTCCCCAGCAGCTACTTGAGTTGTTGCTTTTGTGGGGGTTGAGGAGGTAGTTCTTTTCCTTTTGAAGCCCTGTGAAGTCACAGTGGAGGAGCTGGTTCTGTTTGCGAGTGCCGATGATGCAGGCAGGAAGATTGCTGGCATCCTGCAGAGACCTTTCAGAACTTCAATGGGTTGAGTCACACTCAGACTGTCTGCCGTATACTTTCTAACCCATGCAGTTGTGGTATAGGAGGCTGCCTACACATCCTTCCGTCAATTCACAAAGTCTCCTCATGCCTACTCATTCTAGCCTGATCAGATATGAGTAGTCCAACACAATTTCAGCATTTTCTGAAATAAAACTGAGTCTGATATCTGCCATGCCTTCCCCCCCCAACACCACACCACCCCCACCCCCTGAAATGATAGGGAAAAGGATGTAATGTATTTCTACTCTGCTAAAGATACAGAGAAAAGTGAGCTTTGTTATGTGTGTCTCATGGAGGAATGTAGTTATCCACAGGAGACCTAATTGCCTAGTGGTACCCAGACTGATAATGTGTTTCGTCTTCTCGTTTCTCTGCCACTCTTTCCATTCTCTGTCCTTACCTTCCACTCAGATATCTAACTGTTCTTCTGCCTGTCTTCTGGTTTGGGTTGGTTTTTTTTCCCAAACATCACTCAATGCTCTGTTTTCCATACCGACACACCAGGAACTTGTGTGGCTTTGCTCCAAGGACCTTCATCACTGATGGCAGAATTGAGATGGGTCCCCTACACCAAAGAGGCAAAAGCCTGGAGTGGCTGGTTGCAGCACAAGTGTGAATTCAGTGACTACTTAGGGAATTCCAAGGGAGTCATGGCACCCTCTGCATAGCCCTGTGTGGCATGTGCTATGGGATATGTACAGCAGTGTTTAGTATTGCACATGTTCGGATCACTTCTCACCATTCATAGCACATCTAAACTTTCCTCTGTGTGTATGGAAGCTGTCAGCTAAATGAGGTCCTGATCCAAAGGGCCCACAGTTTTTGCAAGTCTGCCTGTTGCCTGCAGAAGGCTTTTTAATCATACTGTGAGTTGCAGCAGTAGCACAGAACGATTTGGTTTTGATGGAGTCATGATCCCTCCACCTGCAAAGGTGATGTGTGTTTACATGGGAGGAGAAGATGACTAGCAATGGAGTCTCAGCTTTTCCCATACGCTCTCTGTCAGGAGCTTTCCTGAAGTACTTTGGCTGCCAGTCTCATTGATGTGCAGTAAAGGTTGATGCTTTTAGAATGTATCTGCCCACCCTCCTAGGGTACTAGGAGGGCCTGTTTCACATTAGGAAAGAAAAGGAAGTTCAAAACCTTTGGATACTCTACAGGTACTGCAGTTTCCTGACCTCCTCCACTGCCATAGGTGAGCACGGAGAGGACTGCAGGGAAAGCATTGCCATCTTACATTTGTGTGGGACATAGAGGGAGAAGGAATACCTGGCAGGTGGTTTTCAGACTGGACCAGGTCAACACCAAATCACTCCCTGTGACCTGTGGGAAGCAAGGAGCACATCCCCGTGGTGCCTCTGAAGATGTCACGGCAGCTGAACCTTCTCATCACTGGTCTTACCAAGGTGCTTTACAAGGATTTGGTTGGTTCTGCAAGAAGAGGCAAAGAAAGGAGGAAGATACAGTGGTTTGTCTTGAAATATTATGTGCATTTAGCTTTTGATGGAAAATAAAACCAACACAATCATGCTTCATGCTAAGGTGTTTGTGGGAGAAGTTAATTGGTAGGTGAACAGCAGCAGAACCATTTAGCCTGTGAAGGTCAGGAACGATGCTTGTTTTAAAAGAGGGGGAAGAATGCACCGTAATTCTTCCAGAAGAAAACCAACTATTGGCAATTTTAAGGGATCTTTGTTACAAGTGTTTTGTGGCTGCAGAGCCAAACACTGGCTGTAGTATTACTGCAATGGTTTGAATTTACCCTGTTACCTATATTTTTTTTTTTATAAAATGACATGATCACATGCTTTTGTTTCCCTCCTGCCCTATATGACCCTGTCGCTACCTCTGGGCTGCTTTGCCATAGTGGATTCCCTGTCTTCTTTTAGCAGTTCTCCCTGGGAGCCACAGGTTATGGTGCACATACCAGACTCCTGGTGCTTGATCTTCAACATAGTCCTATGACTAGATGCTCTTCAAATAAAGCATGGCTGTAGCAGTGTTTCATTTCATTTTCTTCTTCAATATCTGTAGTAGATCTCATCTCTCAAATCTGGACTTAAATTGTAATCCTGGCACCTTCCTGAGGAAGGCAGACATCCCTGTTTCTTTAATTTTGCTGTGAGGAATTTCTGTAGTGCCTCAGGAATGTGAAGAAAAGCTGAGATAAAGGAGAGGGGAAGCATGGGGAAATTGAACATAAAATAATGATGAGAAAAAGACACATTGGGGAGGGCAGCAATGTGTGAAGGATCTTGGAAGAATATTGATGCTGATGTTGGGGCAAATGACAAGCTGCCTTAGGAAGAAAGCAAAATTGTTGAAGAGGATGAATAGAAACTGAATCTGCCTGCAGAAGTTAGTCCCTCATCCTTCTCAGGAAGGATTTCCTTTTAGGACTTGCTTCCTAGAGTTACTTGAAGCATCTAAATGAAAAGGGGATGGTGAAGCTTCCCATATATGATAAGGAGGCTTAGTTAAAGGAAAAGCGACATCAGGAAAAGGAAGGGTATTGCTGCAGTGGTGGGGTTTTTTAATATTAAAATGCTGCCTGACTTCATTTTGGGACTAGGGAGGTTTTTACCATCTTTACTAACCAGCTCTCTGAACCTCTTGATATATTAACCTACATCAGACTGCTAGAAAACTTGGTATCTATTAAACACTGGATCATTTTAGGTAGTGCTACAAAATAGGTCTGGGGAAATGCTCCTTTTTTAATAGTGGAGCAATGCTTATTGAACTATCTGCTGTGGGAGTAATTACAAGTATTGGTGCAGCTATAGTGGGTCTTGCCTTTCACTTCTGTATTTGCTTCCCAATCATAATGAATCTCTTATTCCATTGCCAAGCTCTGAGGTTGTTTCAGGAATCTGAGAATTACATCTGCAGTTGCTGTGGGCAGTGTACTTTGAGCCAATTTAATCTTTAATGTAAGGGATTAAGGGATTGGCTAAATTGATATTCCTTCCCAGTGAAGGAAGAATATTTCTGTCTGGTGGTTTAGTCCTCCTGGATTTGATGAGGAAGCTTTTGAATATACCTGTCTTCAAAACTTTGCCATTTGCCAGTCATTAACTCTTAGTTGCACGTATAAGCTTCATTATTTGGGCTGATGCAGCTTCTTAAGACTACGATAGTTAAATGTGGAATTCTTAATTTAGCGTACTGCCTCCCTAAGGGTCTGTCTTGTGCTCCTGAGGCAGTGATGGACTTGAATAATTCAATGACAGATCATAAAGTTGCTGTAAAGATCATAAAGATGCTGTAAAGTTAGAAAATATTTTGGTTTTGGTTTGGGGGGATTTTTTTTTTTTTGCTAATGGAGATTTTGCATTATTCTTCTGTGGTCATGGCCTGATGCTTGAATTGATGTTATGTTGTTGTCCATGCCATTGGTAGATACCTTATAAAGGCAGATAAGCTTTTGTTGGGTGAAGCTGAGAACCATTGATTCTAGCACAAGGGAAAGTACAAAAGATTTTGTAGCTAAAAACAACAACCTGTCGTGTTCTTTCAGGACAAATATTCTTTCCTGTATCTCTCTAAATGCTTTGTTGGACAGTTGGATGTTTGAGGGCTGCCTTCCATGTCCTAAAGTCTTTTGGTCAGAGAAATAGGGTACTTCAGGCGATTCATATGGCTGAATCCCAGGAGAAATTCAGCTCTCACCAGCTGCTGACCAGCACTGCCTGAAATCTCTACCTTGAAAAACACAAGCCTTCATTTCTCTTTCTGAACACTCATTCCTTTTCTTTGGCAATTGGGAAATGTTTCTCTTCCATTTACAGCAGGAATTTGTAAATAAGAAAGGAGAAATATATATGTATGTGGTAACTTAAAAATAGAAAAGACTGTATAGATCTGTATTCAGCTAAAAATACCATCAAATTCTCTATACTTTAATAGGCTACAGAGCTTCATCTGTAGAAATGTCAAGAAAATGGATAACACTGGCTTCCTAAAAATTTCACCTCCTTGCATTTTTAAAAACATTTTTAAACTTCCTGTCTCCTATTCTGCTAGTCAATTCATCTCATTCTTCTTGTGATATAATTTTGTTCTTATTCTGTGCTTCTCTCACTCTCTCTTTTAGTCTCCTTATTTCCTCCCTTTTTCTGAACTGCAGTTTTGCTGGGGTTTTTTGTTGTTTTTTGGGGTTTTTTTGGGGGTGTGTGTGTGGTGTTTTTTGGTTTTTTTTAAAAATCATAGAATTACAAACTCGTTTGGGTTGGAGGCAACCTCAAAGATCATGTAGTTCCAGCCCCCCCACCATGGGCACAAACACCCACCACTAGATCAGGTTGCCCAAAGCCCCATCCAACCTGGCCTTAAACACTTCCAGGGAAGGAGTTTCCACAGCCTCTCTGGGAATCCTGTGCCAGGGCCTCACAACTCTCATAGTAAAGAATTTCTCCTTAACGTCTAATCTAAACCTACCCTTTTTCAGCTTGAAGCCATTGCTCCTTGTCCTATCGTTATACTCCCTGATGACCAGTCCCTCTCCCACTTTCCTGTAGGACCCCTTTTAGTATTAGTAGGCCATAATTAGGTCTCCCCGGAGCCTTCCCTTCTCCAGGCTGAACAAACCCAACTCTCTTAACCTGTCTTCATAGGAGAGGTGCTTCAGCCTCCTGATCATCTTCATGACCCTCCTCTGGACTCATTCCAACAGCTCCATCATTCCTGTACTGGGGACCCCAGAGCTGGATGTAGTACTCTGGGTGGGGTCTCACAAGAGCAGAGTAGAGGGGCAGAATCACCTCCTTCAACCTTGTAGCCATGCTATTTTGATGCAGCCCAGACACAGTTGGCCTTGTGAGCTGCTGGTGTACACTGCCAGCTCATGTCGAGCTTGTCATCTATCAGCAGCCCCAAGTCCTCCTCAGGGTTGCTCTCAGTCCATTCTCCACCCAGCCTGTAGTTGTGCTTGGGATTGCACTGACCCACATGCAGGGCCTTGCACTTGGCCTTGTTGAGCTTCATGCAGTTTGCGTGGGCCCATCTGACCAGCCTCTGAGGGAGCTGGGCCTCTTTATCTTGGAGAAGAGGAGACTGAGGGGTGACCTTATTAATGTTTATAAATATGTAAAGGGTGAGAGTCAGGAGGGTGGAGCCAGGCTCCAGTGATAGGACAGGGGGCAACGGGTGCAAGCTGGAGCATAGGAAGTTCCATGTGAATATAAGGAGGAACTTTTTCCCTGTGAGGGTGACAGAGCCCTGGGACAGGCTGCCCAGAGAGGTTGTGGAGTCTCCTTCTCTGGAGACATTCAAAACCCACCTGGATGTGTTCCTGTGTGATTTAGTCTAGGTGATCCTGCTCTGGCAAGGGGGTTGGACTAGATGATCTTTCGAGGTCCCTTCCAACTCCCAATGTTCTGTGAGTCTGTGAGTCCTTCAGGATGGCATCCCTTCCCTCCAGCACATCAGCCTCACCACACAGCTTGGTGTCATTGGCAAACTTGCTGAGTGTATGCTGTATGCCACTGTCCATGTCACCAACAAACATGTTGAACTGGGCCAGTCCCAGAAGAACAACCTCTCTCTCCTGTCATTTTATTAATGTCTTTTTATCACTCAGACTTCCACTGACTGCACTCTCTTGGTAATTTTCTTTCCCTTTTGTTTTCTTTTTCTTGAGATTTTTGTCTGGGTTTTTTTCTGCTTTTCCAAAGAGGGAAAAAAAGTTGTTGTTATTGAGTGCTACACATCATGGTGGCTTTCTGCTTTGCTTCATGATAATGGGCAGCATTGATCAAAGAAACAGAGGAAAAGAAGAGGCTCTGTACCATTTAGTAGTCATGTGCTGTGAGCTGGTTTTGCCTGTATAATATCTAGTGTAGTAGAAGCCCCGTTTCCATGGTGGACCTTTCCGGTTGTGTAACTCTGCAAGGACTGAAGAAAGGAAGAGCTGCTAGAAGTATGTTCCAAATGTCAAAGGCAGCCAAGCAGACTAGGAGTTGAGGTAGGACTGGAGGAAGATGGAATATGAGCCAGCAGTGTGCCCAGGTGGCCAAGAAGGCCAACAGCACCCTGGCCTGTATCTGAAATTGTGTGGCCAGCAGGACTAGGGAAGTGATGGCGCTTCTGTACTCTGCTTTGGTGAGGCCACACCTTGAGTACTGGGTTCAGTTTTGTGGCCCTCAGTACAAGACAGCTGCTGAGGTGCTGGAGTGTGTCTAAAGAAGGGCAACAAAGCTGGTGAATGGTCTAGAGACCAAGTCTTACAAGAAGCGACTGAGGGAACTGGGATTGTTTAATCTGGAGAAAAGGAAGCTGAGGGGAGACCGTCTTGCTGTCTATAACTTCCTGAAAGGTGGTGGTAATCAGGTGGGTGTTGGTCTCTTTTCTCAAGTAACAAGCAATAGGACAAGGGGAAATGGCCTCAAGTTGCACCAGGAGAGATTTAGATTGGGTATTAGAAAATATTTTCTCACTGAAAGGGTTGTCAGTCACGGGAACAGGCTGCCTGAGAAGTGGTTGAGTCACCATCCCTGGAGATATTTAAAAGATGTGTAGATGTGGCACTTGAGGACAGGACTTAGTTGTGGACTTGGCAATGCTATGTTAATGGTTGAACTTGATGATCTTAAGGGCCTTTTCCAACCTAAATGATGGTATGATTCTATGGTGCCAAGAGTGCTCCTGCAATGTCCATGGTTTCTGCCTTTAAATATTTGTTTTTCCCAAGCAGAATTTAACCACCATACCTGCTGATTGTGAAATGCCTGGTGGATCTGCAACTTGCTGTTAATTTGTGAGGGGGAGGAGGAGGAAGATAATAGGGTGCAGCCGCTTCATGAGCATTAATGATAGACCTCCATTTGAATGAAGGCTGTGTGGGCTTTGTGACTTCCTCACTACTTTCCTTGGTAAAGTAACTGTTGTGATAGAAACGTGAATCAAGCCAGCAGTGTACTCTGTAGGTATTACAGAAGCATTTTCAGTCTAGAGCTGTGTGTTATGTTTCTTTCCCTGTTATTGTTTTCACCAGTTCATGAAGTAAACATGTCCATCCCCTGCTTATTTCTTCTCCATAACCAGAGTGATAAAGGAAGTAACATTAAAATCATGCCCTTATCAGCTGTATTTATAGCATTTTACTTTGGAACAGGATATGAGTCGCGAAGTCGTGAAAAGAGTATTACAAATACAATAATGAATGTTGTAAATCTGTTGCCAAGATTAGGAATGATTTCTCTTTGGGTATTTATAAGAACCTCTCTCTTTTTTTTTTTTTTTTTCCCCCCCTCCTTTCTTCTTTTCTTTCCCTTTATACAAATGCTGTTTCTTTCAGAAGATCTGTATCTGTCAAATTTGCCTGTGGATATTTAGATGTAGCGAAGGGCCTTCCATCTTCCTTTCTTGCAGGAATGCAGCATGTCAGCTCTGCCTTATTTTTGCAGAGCAAATGCTAAAAGATGATGCTTGCAGAGAGTGTGTCTGAGGATCATTTGAAGGCTGCTTTACATATTGATTACTCAAATTGCCATTTAATTTGCTGTATAGCAATACACAGCGCCTTAACTATTTCTCTGGCATTCTTATTGATTGCTGTAATTCTGCCTTACATTATATGCATATATGGTGTCACCATTAAATATTTATGTGCTCATGAAATGTTAATATGTCAGGTTAATGTGAAACTCAACAAAATGCATTTGCCAAAAGCGAGCAGGAATGCTGATCTGAGTGCTTCCCTTCCCCTCCCCCCTTACCCTTTCATTTTGCCTCTCCATTGATTTTATTACCAGCGTTTCTCTGCTGTATCTAAATCTGTGTCAAAGCAGCCCCCTGCTCCCGTATGCAGATTTTATGTTTTATTATGGGAGAGATAAAACACAGTAATAATAAAACAAGAGAAGTGATCTTGGGGAGGTGTTGAGATGCAGCTTTACATCGCACTCGTGCTATTCTATCATCGCTCCTGCATTTGGGTATGGAAATGTAGCTCTGTCCTCCATGAAAGAGACTGAAGCAGGATGACTCATCCAGAACGCAAAGTCATATTCACATGTTCCTTGAACAGTGGCTGCAGCAACATAAAACAAAAATTGCAGGGGTGTTTCTTTGATTTGGTACAGCTGTTATCCAGGGATGACATGGAACAATTAGGTGTAATTTAAACCAAAACTTTTAGGAGAAGTAACTCTCCTTGGCAGGCTGATGAACATGATTCTGACACTGTCCTGTTGGAGAAGCCCAGTAGAAATTCATGGGGGTCAAATATTTTTCATATTCCTAATGAATTTTTAAACTTTTGAGGGAAGTCCAGTGGATTAAAACCAAACCCAAACAAAAAAACCAACCCAAAAAACCCTGGAAAACAAAAGAAAATGTTCATCTATTCTCATAACACAGAGAGCAACCATCTTTTTACATCCCTGGGCAATGGGTTGGGAGCAGACTATCAGCTAGAGCCTGCCCTTTGTATACGGTAGGACTAAAATAGATGCTTGGTGAAAATTCTTGGGCCTGCTACATGAAGCACGTAACTTTGCTACTTGCCTTTGGGTTTTCACTCTCTTCCTGGCTTTTACCTTTAGCTGTTTCACAGGGAAAGCTACTGCTCGTAAGAGAGAATGAAACAGTCATAACTAAGATAGGAGAAGGGAGGGAAAGATTTTGTTGGCATCCAGCGTTGCATCGGTCGTCTCCCTCAACCGTGTTGTTTTGAGTAAAGCTCCAGCCTTGAAGCTTTTTGTAAAGCTTTTGTTGATGCCAAAATGGAATGATTTAAAAGAAAAACAAACCCAACCAAATAACAGAACAACAAAAAAATGCCAAAGAAATAAAAAACTGTGATGAAGATGGGAGCTAAGGAGACAGGAGGAATGCAAAAGCAGAGAGCAATGTCCAAATAGCTACTTGGGAAGAATATTTAGAGAGCCTCTGAGGTTCTCTGGTGCTTGGCAAAATTTTGTACCTTTGAAATTAATTTTCTTCCTCTGCCCCTCATCCCCAGGCTATGCAGCAGCTGTTTAGGGTGTATTTTGTTTCTTTTTTTTTTAAGGCTGGTACCATAGTTTGTTACTGCAAAGAAATTTTTATTCTGAATCTGTTTTGACCATTTCTTTTTTCTGGGTTTTTTTCAGCCACTATTTTGCTCTCTTTTCAGGCTTATAGCTCCAGTGAAATCACTAGTATTTTTTTTATTACTGATTTTTTTAATCTTTAGTGAAATAATGTATGTGATATAGCAGAGCTCAATGTGCATTAAAAAGTCTAAGGAATTCTTTTCTTCCGTTTATTTGGCAGTGTCACTCAGCAGAGACTATAAAGACTCCCCTTGAGTCATTTTTATAGCATTCATAGGCTTGATGCAAGAGTGATCCCTGAAGAGTTTTGCACGCAAGCACAAGTTCTTCCATACGAAAGGAAACACTCCCATTTTCTTCCTTTGTGGACTTCAGTTTGATTTTTGGCACTTGGACCTTCTTTTGAGCCCAAATTGAAAATACAGTTTTGGTCCCACACTTTTTTTTTCTTTTTTTTTTTTTTTTAATAGTTCTTTCTAGGTGTGTTCATGTCTATCAAGCCATCTATCTACATTTCCTTTAATTGAAAAATCTAATTGAAATTGTTTCTTTCTCTTTGACTTCTACTGCTATTTTTTTCCAGCCAGGGGTGGTGCAGAGCAGCAGTGCATAGGAAAGGCAAAGCTTCCCACTTGGTCATAGAGCAGGATGACTTCTGTGTTACTGCCTCAGGCATTTAGCTGGAGGGAGAGCTAAGGTTTATGTAAACGGACTTTCCACATATAGCAGGCTGAATTTTGGAGATGCTATCTTGTAAATGTTGCATGTAGAAGACAGTACTTAAACTCATTGGTTCTCCAGACTGATTAATTTCTATTTTGATTCCTCCTCCAGATTGTCCTGGAGAACAGCAGTCGAGAAGACAAGCATGAGTGCCCATTTGGTCGGAGCAGCATTGAGCTGACAAAGATGCTGTGTGAAATACTGAAAGTAGGAGAGCTACGTAAGTTGACCTGTTCGTTTGACGTTTAAGAACCATGAAGTGAGTTCAGTGATTCCTAAAACCTATTTCAACTCCAGAATTTTCTTCCAAGAATTGTTTCTCTCTACAGTTACATGTTGTGACTAAGCCTCTTTTTCTGTCTCCCTTATTAATTTGTGGACATAGCAGGGATGAGAATCCCTTTTATATGAGACAGGGCAGCTGCATCATTTCTAGAGGGGTCAATTAATTTCTGTCGGTTGATTTGGTGTAGTAGGATTCATGGTCTTACCATTCCATGCACGGGCTTGTCCCCAGGTTGGTTTATATGAGTATCATATTTGCTCTTTGTGGGATTGCTCATCTAAACTGACACATCCCGTTTTCTCTTAGATATCTAAAGCTCTATCTAAATACCAGATGATGTATGTATCATTTTCTCTAACAGTGTGATACAGAATATTGTATTTTAATACAGAGTAAACAAGCTGTCTTTGGCTTCAATTGCAGTCCCTTGACAAATTGTTAGATGGTATCAAACAGAAGAGCATGTCTGTATCTTCATTAGTCTGGAGTGTTGGTGTTTAACTCTATCAATGTATATAAACTTCAGTTACCCATCAATAATGTTTTGGATCCAGCTGCAGTCTGTTTTGGCAAGCACTGCCATGAGTTTCATTTTCTTCTTGCACAAGCAGAGGGCACAACTGAGATGCTTTGTTTCCTTCAGAGACATTTTCTTCCTTTTGAATTTTTTCCCTAATAGAGATTTTTCTTTTACACCCAAGTCTAAGAAACGTAGTGAGAGAAGAGCAACACAAAAGGCAGCAAGAAAGCCTTGTAGGTATCATTCATTCATTCTTAGCAGCTCTGCAACAACCATCAACAGCTCTTATTTGGCTGTTAATGCGTTTAAAGGTACTACTGTGGTGTCTTGAGGGAATTTACTGACCTAAGGAAAGCTCTATATGTCTGTGCAATGGTCCAGGATAAAACCTGGGCATTGCTTGCAGCTCCCAAATTGACACTCAATCTGACAGACCCGGACAAGTGGTGATATGTTTACTTTTGAATGCCAGAGTTATTAAGGAGTACATTCACTATGTCTCTAAATAAACAGTTTAGCAACTATTTGAGATGTATGATAATGTGTTGTGTAAGGTTCAGGCTGTAGCAGATACATCTCCCTTAAAATAACCTTGCTGCTACAGTTGAGGTATCTATTGCCAAATCGTGCATGATAGGTCTGTCTGAATTCTTCTGCTGGTAAATGTAGGAGGGACCTATCAACTGCAGGCCTGTTGGAATGAAGTGTTCAAGATCAATTTTGGTACTACAGATGCACAGAAAAACATATGAAAGCCAAAGTATGGCTTCAAACAAGGCCTACATGGTGTCCCACTCCATGGGACTTGCCCTGCGGAGAAAGGTGATCTAGAGATTAGACTCTAGTCCCGTGTCTCAGACTTCTTCCTTTCTGTGTCATAAGAAGTTCTTCAATAAATAAACATCAGGGGGTTTCCCACAGATGTGTTTGTTCTCCACATGCAGGGGGCTTTTATTAGGTAGATGATTAGCCAGCATGATATTGCTTGTTCCAATTGCTTCTAACTTCTTGGTTTACGTTTTTCATTATCTGGTCTTTTAAAGTGGGGACCGTCAATAAAATAAGAGGATTTGGGGTGGGGTCTACCACCTGAAGAAAAAAATGAAAAGAAAGCTCTTTTTGATGTCTTAGCTTTAGAAGGCAATTGCTGTGGTTTTGAGGGTTGTTTTGGGGTTCAGTGTGTGGGATTTGGTTTTTTGGTTTTGTTAGAATAGCCCTAACAAAAGGTTTGGAAATGTGGGGTTAGTAAGAGTACTGAAAAACTCTTTGAGGAAAGCTCTGGCTAGGGAACGTTACCATTTCATGTTCTGAAGCCCCTGGCTTTGGTGTTTGTTACTAAAGCTGCAAGTCACTGGGGTGCTAGGTGTGCTGGTTTGCAGCAGGCTCCCGTGGAGATCTTTCATAGACGTGTGACATTGTGTGGAGAAGATTTGATGCTGAGGAGAAGTTCTCTGGTGCTTGTGTTGACAGAAACCAGATGTAGCATGACTGACTTCTGTAAAGTCATGCTCATCTACGCCCACAGAGCATCTGCCTCTGGATGCAGCAATAAGGTTGCGTCGTAGCCTTATATTCACAGGGGACAAAGCTAAGGTTAGCTCTAACTCATCTTGACGATTCACCTGTTCACCAGTATGTTTTCTTAATGGTTTTGTTTATGTGGAACTCTAATTGTCATTTTAAAAGGCTGTAATAAAATGCACCTTTAAAATAAGGTGCAGAAAGCAGATTTCTTGAAAACGGCTGTCACAGATGCACACCTTTAATGACCTGTGATCAGCCATATATTTAGTTGAGAAGTGCAAACTAGAACTGTCATCTTAGGAAGATGTACATACAGGTTTATTCTTCACTTGGAAATAAACACTGTATTGCTGAACAGGATTGGACGTCTTAAAAATCAGCAGTTAGTAGTGAGGGCAAAGGTGTCCCTGGTAGTTTTTATGTGCTAGGTTTCAAAATATGTATTTAGGCTGCCAGTGTTTCTTTAGAAATTCAAAACTAGTCATTATTGTATTGGAAAATATAACTTTTTTCCCTAACAATTTCTGAATTGTATAATTTAAAAGCCACAATAAATTACCTTTTGCTCATGAAATATTCAGCAGTAGAAACTTTCTTAAAGTGTGGAGTAGATAAAAGCTGCTAGACTGTCCATTATTTATGAAGAGCACTTTAATGCTGATTATATTCCCCTTGCTCCACCGTATTAAATACCTTCAGGCAACAAGAAGACATCTTACCATTTCTTTTTTAGTCCTTTCAAGCACACACACACACACACAGGCCCCAGCAAGGACTCAACAAGAAAGTGTTAAAGTCGTGCCACTTCTCCTGCTTTTGTATGTCTCCAAACCCTGGACTTTTAATTCTTTAAATTTGGTTTCAAAATGCTCATGACTTGGAAATTCATCTCTTCAGCAAAGCCTTTAAGCTTATGTTTAAATCTTGTGTAAGTAAAAGAAAGCTCAAGAGCAAGCTGCAAGTTGAGCATATGGTATCTGCTTTACAGAGGTGGACAAGTAGAGAAGCTCAAATTTAAGAGAAAGGTTGGTGTAGTGTTGAAGTAACCTAGAAGTTAGAATGAAGCATGTCTGCAAGCTTTCTTCAATGAAATCTCTGAATCAGGAAAGAGTGGAATATTTACCTATAAATCTTTAAATCTTTTGCTACTGGGGCTATTAAAAAGGCATTGATGCGAATGGCTCTGCTGAGTACTTTCCAAGGCACTCCTCTTGGCAAATGCTATGGTAATTCTGATTTCTTCAGTAATAGATTTCTTTGTATATCTTGATTAACAAGATGATTCGCTTCTCAGTCTTCTTTGTCTTGGAGCTGACATCAGCCAGGGACACGTACCCCAGTGAGCAATCCTCCTCCCCGTGTAGGGGAGGGTGCTTTGACACTCCACATTCCTGGTAAACTGGTGACTTTACAAAGAGGAGAAAAGACCAGGCCATTCCTTTTTTCATCCTTAGTAAGCTAAGGTAACCTCTTCCTTCCATTTTCAGTACATGACATGTCTGCTCAGGGGAGAAGGAAGTACTCACATAGTAGACTTCTGGCTTTGCTGGGAGGCAGTAATGTTGCAGGTAAATATAAAGTTTAAAAATAAGGTCCAAAAGACCTTCCAGAAGCGGAATTAGTAAATTTGATGGGAAATTTGGATTTCGTTAAAACCTACTGTTTGTCATAAGTGAGAATCTGAGCTCAGCGTTTTGCATAAGTAGCCCTAATCCTCTCTGATCTGTGCCTGGTTTTCTGTACCTCTGCTCAGCACATGACACTGTTCCTGTAATCAAAACTCCTTCAGAGTTTTCAGTTCTGGTGGAAAGTGGTGCTTGACTGTGTTACCTGATTTATGCAGAACTGGTACAGCTTCCTAAGCTTGTTTCCTTATTTCCATACAGGTTCAGTTGAAGTTTTTTAATGTTGAAGCTGGTGAGGGGGCTTGTAGCTGATGAAGGAACGACAGAACAATGCTGTATGCACTGGGGAAAGACAATGGAGTAGTAATCTAAAGATGTTCATGAACCAGTATCATTGCATGCTTGAAGTTATTCTACAGTTAAGGCATGTCAGACTTCAACTATTTATCAGCAGAACACAGATGTTCAGCTGCCAATGTCCCTGTTTGATTGTTTTGATGGGTGGTGCTAAGGGCCTTTTGCAAAAATCTGCACTCAAGCTTTATGACAGTCCACAGGGGTATCTGCCACATGTCAGGTATATGTGTTGTCCTGAAGCTTCTATCTGATAAACTTCTTCACTAGGTTTTCCTGCTGTTCTGTCACGGGGAATTTAATTATCCAGAGGTTTTGATAGGCTTGATTAATTTATAGGATTATTTTTTTTTCCAAAAGGGAAGATCTAAATGCAAATGTATTCAAATGCCCTTAGTGCTGTTTGTGCATGTTCTTGCTATAGATTTCTCATTGTAATTACTGCCCAGGTTGCAGAATAGAAGTGGTCTAGAAAAATCTTATGTTATTGTCCCTCTGTCAAAGAGAATGTGCTGGGCATTAGAAGGTACACAGTGATATTCATGGTTGTGCCCGCTGACTTGAAGGTAATCAAATCTCACGCTCCAAGGAGTAAGCTGATTGCTGCAAGGGTCAGGAAGCACTTTTTCCTCTTTGCACAATTTTTCCTCTGTATTGCACAATCCATAGTGCTCAGTGTAGTTTGTGCCTGCTGGTCTTTCCCTGAAAGTATATTGGTCACTGCAGGATCAGCATTCCTCACTTGGGGGCTCGCCTGGTCTGAATTGCCTTTTGGCACAGCAAATCCAATATTTTTATAACTGAATGTCATATTTTAACATTTTTTCCCCCTTGCTTGAAAGCTAATTGCCTCCTCTTCCTCCTCCTTCTCTTAAATAGAATAAAGCCCCAGGAACAGGAAATAAAATTAGATAAGGGAATTTTTACTGTTCTCCCATTTCTTCTGTAGCTTCATTTTCTGAAGACTGAAGTATTTTATGAGTCAGGAAATGTTTGATAGGAAGGAAAAGAACTTCTGGCCAAAAAGTTACTCAGTGCAAGGTAGTAATTCTCTGGTTCTTCCTGAACTTTCATCCTAGCTTTAAATATAATGAAATAATTAAAAGGAAATTCTAACCTACTTTGTCTTAGTTGCTTACTCCACTCATACCTACATGCCCACATTTTTATCCTCCTGCCCAAACCAACATCACATCAGATAACTCCCAGTCAGCAAAAGATCTTGATCAAAGGCTGGAAGACAAGCAATGTTTGAAAAGAATTGCAATGGCAGTGAAGGGGAAAAAAAATGCTCATATTGACCTTGAGTTTTAAGGATTCCTTTGGAAATATTACTAGTAACTTAGCCATTGCTGACTATAGGGATGTTAAATATGTTTGTTCTTCTTGATGCAAAGCTGATAGCTTGCTGAGTAGTCTGAACTGTAGTTTTCTTTTCTACAATAACAGAATATTGTTTTATCAAACAGTCCTCTCCCTGTCTGCTGGCACAGTCCTGCAGGAGAGACAGAAGGAGATTTTCTAGAGAGATACTAATTTCTTTGCAGTTAACCCCTTCTTGCTCTAAAAAGTCTCAAGCTCTTCATGCCTATGGTAAACTGAGAGGTCTTTATAAAATACCTGTGTAATCTATGAGGTTATGAGCAACTGAGCTGCAGACACCTTTTGAGCAAGATAAATGCATTTTCACCACTGACAGTGAAACAGATTTTGGAATGTTATTTTCTACACACGTGGTACCATTGGCTTTAAAGTTGGTATAGTGTTGGCTTCTGGGTCAGTTGGCTGGACACCCTGGTCTGTCTAGTATTCTCCTGTGGTTTGTCCTATTGTCTATGGCCATATGTCTGCTCTTTGATCTCTTTGGAGCAGGGATCATAGCTTGTTTTGTATCTCCAAAGTCCTTAACCTTACTATGTCCTTGGTACAGGCTTCTTTAGCTTCTGTAAAATTATATTTACTCAATTTTTTATATCATTAATAATAATAAATGCATGGGATGAAGGGAGGGGAACAAAAAAAAAACAAACCACCAAGGCAAGAAAGAGATATGTAAGGGATTTTTCTTATTTTTTAATTTGTAGACATTGATTATTGTATCCAGAAGACAGCAGAGAGGTAACTTGATTAAGCGTGAAGGGCTCTTTTATCCCATAATGAAACAGCTAGCAAGAATCGAGACATAGAAGTTAAAGCCCGATAGATTCAAACTTGGGAGCAGAGCATAGGCATTAGCTGTGAGGGTGCTGAACTAGCAGAACAGAAAGCTGAAGAATGATGAGAGAGGAAAAAAGTATAATAAATCTTGATGTTGATTTCCTGTGATTACTGAACGCTGTAGCCTTTGCAAATTTGATGGTGTGGTAGCGTGACAGCTGTAACTTGTTCTAATGTGGTTACTGTAATGTAATTCTAGGATTTAAAAAGTTTTTTATAAGCACTACAAAAGTCTGGGTACCTGTGACAGCAAACAAGAAATATTAAACTATTTTTAATTATTCCACAGGAATGCATTTCTTATGGTGATATTTTAATCTATTGTAAAAATTTGGATAAAATAACATCTTCAAAATATCTCCCATTTTGAAAACCCTGCATCTCTTCTGAGCATGAAGTACTTTGCTAGCTGTTAGTTCTGTGCATTCCACAGCACTTCATGGTTTCCCAGGAAGATAGAAGTGAACACTGAAAAACGCTACAACAAACTTTCCTGTCAAACATTGGAACAGGCTGCCCAGGGAAGTGGTTGAATCACTATACCTGGAGGTCCTTAAAAGATGCGTAGGCGGGGCACTTAGAGACATGGGTTAGTGGTGGACTTGGCAGTGCTGGGTTAACAGTTGGAGTTGATGATCTTAACAGTCTTTTTCAACCCAAATGATTCTGTGATTCTTATGGTGTCTGCCTTGAGGAAGGAAGCAATACACACAAGCCTAAAACAAAAGTCCAGGCTTTTAAAGTTCACTTGCAAACCTTCATAAGGGAGGAGCTTCCGACAGCTGAGATGTAGCGAAACATTTGTTGCTTATCTGGAACAATTTCTGTCATTGTCACTGGTCAGGGACAGTTTAATTCTGAGCAGATTGAAATGAAAAGAAAAATCATCTTGGAATCTGTTCTGGACCTTCTTCACTTCTGTGTTAATTTTTTATAAACACAGATTTATTTAAAGTAGCCAAAGCCACTTCAGTTTCGTGGCAAGCTGCGCTTCGAATCTGAAGCAAGCTCTCATGGTTTCATGGCTCTGCTGTGCAGCAGACTGTAAAGTTTGCAGCTGCTCCTTTTAAGAGGCATGTAGCCGCTTAATGAATTGTACAAAGAATTAAACAGTGTATAAAAGTCCAACGTTTCAGTGAGAACTTGCACTGTATTTTAATGTTGCTTCCTAAAGCTAAAGGATTTTCAACGTGGAGGGAAGACATGTTGCAGGTGAAGAGGTATACTTGAGGCTTTGATATCTGGAAAAAGCAGAATGATTTAGGGGTTTGAGGACAGTTGCATTAGCAGGATGTCTGCAGACATGAAAATGACATTAACTACTAATTCCTGTATTTCCTAAAACAGGCTTGTACTTGCCAAGGCTAGAAAATGCGTGGTATTCTGGGAAAAATGCAAGACCTTGCAAATAATATCCCTTTTCATGAGTGGGTGAATATATCTGTGTAACAACCCTGTCCTGAGGTGGCTCTGAAGTAGTGGATGTACCGCTAATCATCTCAGGTAGTCCCTGAACATGAAGCTTCGTAAGTGCTTGCAAGGCACTGGAGCTACTTTTGGATTGCTGTTGACTCTGTGGTCAGGTCCTCTGTCAGAAAGCTCTACTCTGTAAGACTTTTACACTTATAAACTTTGTTTATTCTACATAAAAGATCATTGTAAATATTTTTTCAACTTCATCTGGCTCCCAGTAGACACCTTTTTGAAATTTGAATCTGAGAGAGGTGCTTCTGTGCTTTTAAATTATTTAAAATTCAAATTGCCAGGCTTCTGAGAGAGAAGATGAGGTGAAATGCCCAGATACAGTACTAACCAGGGGTAAGGTGGGCACTGAGTACACCTTCGTTGCATTTATCTGAAGCTTTTCTCTGGTTAACACATGCTGCTTCTCCAAGCGTGTGCTGTGCATTGTAAACACACTGTTTGTGTTTGCTCAGGAAACCGTGAGGGTTCCTTCTGTTGCTTGATGGACCAAACAGATGAATGCAGCTATTCTTGGACAAAAACACCAAAGCAGGGAATACTCACTCACCTTTAGTCATACAGTTGTGTTTAACTTTAGGCATCACCTGACTCCCTGGAAAGTTGCTTTAAACTGATGATCACATGCCCACTTGAAACTAGTCAAAGAATTGTTTTCATGGAGGGGTTATACTTGACTGTCAGTTATTCCTGATCAGTTAAAAAAGGGCATGCCTTTGGTTTACATCTTTGCAAGTGTTTTCTCAAGGAGATGATCAGAACACCAGTAAAAACAGTGTAATGAGAGCCTAAGATCTGAATATGTTTTCTTTAAATTATGTGTCATTCACTAGCAGTATTTAATTGTAAAACAGGATCAAACTGCCCTTAATGTACTCTGTTATAAATCTTTTCCAGTCAAGCTCTGTCTTTGCAAGGAAAAATGACAGTGATGGTGAGTAACCTGAAGGGCTGGACCTGTGCTGTAATAGCGACACAGGTTTTTAACACTGCGTTACTGATCATAGAATCACAGAATGGTTTGGGTTGGAAGGGGCCCCAAGGATCATAGAGTTCCAAACCCTCTGCCACAGGCCTGATGCAGAGAGGTTGAAACAGCCATCCGTCACTTTCATTTCTCTTGAAATGCTTGCTAATGAAAAGCTAAAGAAAATTAGTTTCAAACAATTAAACTTCACTTGTCCTTCTTGAAGAAGCATTAGATTAGTTGGAAGTGTGACAGGAGAAAGCTATAGGCCCTCAGGCCTTTTACAGGCCTCAGAGATGTTCACATTCAGCAAGAACTTTTAATAGTGCTGGATAAGTAAAATAAAACCAGGAGTCTGCGGGGGTGTATTTTGTTCTATTCCATGAAGAAGAATTCAAAAAGTGATTACAGCCACTATTGAAAGCACCCTTTGGGCTTTCCTTCTTTACTCCTCCTATGGCATTCTCTATTCCTGCATTAGCAGAAACTTTCTGTAAATGATTAAATATTGTGAATGCGTTTTCGTGACATATTGCTTTATATGTGACAAGGAATTGAGTGTCATGTTTCATAATATTTCTGCTCCCTTTTGCTGGAGTTTTGCCATGGCTATCTTTTTGTGAACTGAAAAATAGCTGCAGTGTAACTTTTAAATATAAATTTTTAATGCCTGTGAGTAAGAGAGAGGGAAAGGCATTCTTAATTTTGGGAGACGAATTCCAAAAAGCCTGGAGAATTGGCTCATGACATGAAAGCAACAGTCTGAGAGAGCTGGGGCTGTTCAGCCTGGAGAAAAGAAGACAGAGGGGGACCTAATCAATGCTTATAAATATCTTAAGTATGGGGTGCAGGGGGAATTGGCCAGCCCCTTTTCTGTGGTCTGTGGGGACAGGACAAGGGGTAATGGCTGCAAGTTGGAGCACAGGAAGTTCCGCACCAACATGCGGAGGAACTTTTTCCCAGTGAGGGTGCCAGAGCCCTGGGACAGGCTGCCCAGGGGGGTGGTGGAGTCTCCTTCTCTGGAGATATTCAAGACCCGTCTGGACGCCTATCTGAGTGATATGTCCTAGGGAGCTGCTTTGGCAGGGGGGTTGGACCCGATGTTCTCTCGAGGTCCCTTCCAACCCCTACAACTCTGTGATTCTGTAAATGTGGTGTAGTGTCATGGGGCCAAGCCAGGAGGTAAAATCTTGATCTCCAGGAAAAATACATTAGGATCTCACACGCCTTCTGTAGGGCATTGGGAATGCCCCTTTGACACAGAGCGCCACGACTCTTCTGGATCTTTCCAAGTTGTTTTTGAAGGAGAACTTAATAGCTCAAGTTAAAGATGTGTCTATTGTTTGCCCTTTAGTCTTGTTCATTATTGAAGTTTGTATAGACTTAGTTCTTTTTCTTGTGGTTTCAAATGCCGTGTATTTACAGACCTCCGGCTTCCAGCCGTTCTAAGTTCCCAGTCTTTTGGGATCAAGCTATCTGTTTATTTTTCCAGGGTCTTTGTGTTTTGTATGTGCACAGCTTGCTAAATTACTTGCTAATAATCCCCCAACTGGCTGGTGGCTCTATTTTCTTCCCTAATTACCACTACAGAGCACCAGTTTAATTATTCTATGGAGCCTCTAAGAAAGGACTTAATACATCCATCAGCTCTATCCAGAGTTGTTGTCTCCTCACATCAAAGACCCACTTGACGACAGACACTTGAAAAACCGTAGCATAATAATACTGGCTATAGGCACGTATGAAGTGACTGATAAGGAGCTAAGGGAAAGCAGTGGACTCTCTGTTCCTCTGAAGCAGGCTGTTGAGACACAAAAAATAATTGGTTGGTTGTGAAAGTATGAATGTGAAAGAGCTTGTTGGAGTGACACTGGCTTTCTTTAGTTTTTTGCAGTAAGCTTTCTTACGGTGAGTAACAGAACCCTTTGGTTCTTTGGTTGCTCTTTGGGTAGATTTAATTTTTAAGTTTACAGCCTGTCAACACAAAATTGAGTTGGTATTTGCATTGTAAAATTCTGAAGAGAACTGTCTCTGATAGTTTGTTCTTTGGGTTTCTCCAAGGACTCAATAGGATTTAAGCACCAAAATTTTCAAATCAGAAAGCGAAGGTTAATTCCCTTAGAACTGTACATTTTACTTCTCTTCATGTGTTCACCTGGTCCATAGTTTTTGGTAGCTGGGGTAGAATTCAGTTTATCCTTATCAGTGACAGGATGTTGTTTAGCTGAGCCAAATAGGACTGAACACAACAGAATTCAGCACAGGTTTATCACAGGATGGCCCAGAGCTCATGGGACCAAGTTACTGGTTCTCATTTTCCCAGTTGTACACTGGATGGTATTTCAGTGAATAGCTCAGTTGCTGTTCATCTGGGGTGTCTAAAGCAGATGGCAAACCACACCTCAAGACATTTAAGGGAGTATAACTCAACAGGAAAAGTTACTCTAAACCTTACATAAGCAAAAAACTGGCTGAGCCATAACATGGGAGTGTTACTGCTAAGTGTGTTTTGCTGCAGGCAGGGACTGCTATCAAAATAGATGAAACCATTTTGGAAGAGGAAAAAAATTACCAGCGTCAGTGCCAATCAAAAGAAGCTGGGAGAATGTGAATGGTTTTCCATAGAAAAAAAAGGGTTGACTGTGACTGTCTATCCCCTAAATTTGTTAGTTAATCAGGCTGCAATTGATTTTAATTCAGGCTTTTGATTTTTATGCTTTGCAATAGAAAAAAGTCTCATGATCACTAACTTTAAAAAAAAAAAGGGAAAAAAATTCATCACACCACCTCCCCAGTTTTGGGTTTTTTTTTTCTAAAACAAAGGCTTGGGATTTTCGAGGTGACAGTACTGGAGGTATTGAACAACAGCAAGCTTTGTGTGGAGCCATGGTGTAACTTGACTGTTGCCATGAAAAACAGTGAATTTTTTTGTTCTGAAAAGACTTCAAACTTTGAGGACAGTGTAGTTCTCATCTTTTTTAGTTTTTCTGCTTGCTTTTCTTGTATCACTGATTTTCAGACATGTTTTGCAAGGGGCTTGTGATCAGACTGGAGCAATTCCTACAGCGACCATCTGCAGATGCTGTTAGAACTTACGGCCCTGGTACCAGCTGAGGGCTTAGATGATGAGGATTGTCATAAGCCTGTCATCTCCAAGGACTGGAGGATCACTGATCTACAGTAGCCTTTTTTTGATTTGCTATAGTTAAAGGCATTAGAAGTCTTGAAGATTATTTGTGAGATATTCTTGAGCTTTACAGGCAGATGGAAGCTTGTCCTGGAACTCTCTTCTTTCAGCTTTCAACAGTGGCGCTATCCACCATCCCTTCCATCTCCTTCCCCTCCTGTAGAGAGAAGAGCAGTTCTAATAATTATTTCCTTGTGTTTGTGGATTATACATTTAGGGTTTTGTGAACATGTAGCACAGGATTCACAGTGTAGCTGCTATAGAACTCAACCTGTTGTCTCCTTTGGCTGTGCTTTATTTGTGCGATGGTGAGGTTCTGTTTGATCCCTCCCCGCCCCCCCTCGTTTTTAAATAGCACATCATCATGGTTTAGGAACACTTGAGTTGCCTTTTCAATCTTTCCCCTAATATTTGCATATTAATAAGTCATTGAAAAACATTATGTAAATTTTATACCATGGTGAATATATTATCAAATCAAATGGCCTTTAAGGGTAATTGTAGAAAGCTACTATCAGCTGGGGAGATAAAATTTGACTGTGTTTAACTTTTTTCCCATATAGTTAAGTAGCAAGACTTGGAATTGATATAGGCATTTCAGAACTGTCAATAAAATGTTGGAGAGGAGTCATACCTTGCTGGGCTTTTCTTTTTGGGGGTGGTGGTTTGGTTGTTGGATTTAGTTTGCTTTTTTGTTTGTTGTTTTTCTGAGAAGTCACAGGTGGTTTTTTAAAAGTTGTTTTGCTTTAAAGGTCTGTTTCCTTTCCTCAAGTTGAGGACATCAAGCTATTCCAATCTCTGCATCTACAACTTCAAAAAAACCCCTTTGTATGTAAGAAGTGCTTGCTTTTCCAGGCAATTGAGGGCACAGAGGGAGAGGTAGTTGCTTTCCATTTTAAAATTAGGAATGGACATCCCAAGATTGCCCTAAAAATCACAAGGTCTATCTTATTTGACCCCTTTTTGCCATATGTTTCTTGAGATGGCTTTCTCTGCATCTATCAGAGTGAGCTTAGAAATAAACAGCAAGAGTATGAGTGTTTTGATCTCAGAAAATGGAGTTTCAAGAGAGGAAAAACTCCATTTGTTCGAACTTCTGGATTAGGTAGATGGAGCACCAGGAACTGATGGATGGGTTTGGCTGAAATTCTTCAGGACCTTCATGAGAGCTAGGATTTAAAATCTCATTGAATTTCTGTCCTTTAACCTTCCCATTTAGCTGCACTAGCTGCAGCATCTTGCATTACATAGCTCTGAAAAAGCTGAGCTGACCCTCAGATGAACAAATTTGCGCATCATCTCTGCACACTGGAAGAGCTATTTCTGTGCCTGCTCCCTGACAATGAACAAATAACCAAGCATTTCCATCATCATCAGTTCCTTTCCTCCTCTTTTCCACCCCCAGATTCCAGGGGTGGGTGGTGACAGCTTGAAGTGATTAGATATATTTTCAGATACCTATTCATTTTGAAAATAATTTTTTTTATAGTGTTTTTCCTTGTCACTGCTAAATTATGAATTTTTCAATGTTTTTGTAGGTGATTTGGTAAAGCTGCCACAGTTATTTTCTTCTATTAATCACTCTAGTTTAAAACTTCCTCTGCAGTGTGTGCTCCTTTTGTTCTCTCATTCAATGAACTTCTGCAAAATCCAATATTGCTGTACAAGTATTGATGGAAAGCAAATCTTCACGTGCATGAACGCTCACACCACAAGCCATGTGTTTTATTGGGGATTGGATTTCACTTAGCATGGCAGGAGACAATATTCCCCAAATGCCTTGCCCCAGAGCATTGGCATAGAGACAGCTATAAAGGCTGGAGAAAGGGGTCTGATGTCACCCTCTGTGGTAGGGTGTGCAGGGCTCACACACGTGCACAAATTTTCTCTCATGCTAATTCTCAATTCCCTATGAAATTCAAAGTTGCAGTAAGCTTCTGCAGGGTTTCTGACCTTCTCCCCCAGCAGAGACAGCTTTTTGCAGATGTGGTTATAGTATGATCAAGATCTGTAGCCAAATGGGAATTTTGTTGCTTAACACTTAGCAACTTCCACAACTCGCTGTCGGCAGTGAACAGCTGTGTGAAGATGTGCTGGCCTGGGTCATCCTTCACTGCAAGGTTCCCAGGAAAGACCATAGGTTTAACAAATGGGTTAAGAGCTAGGTACTACTTTTCTGCCAGCTGAACTAAAGATTAAGCAATGATGACCCAAGTTTTAAAACTGCCAGAGGAAAGATATGTTCCTAAAATTTTTGAGGATTTGTCTTTGTACGTAACTGAGCTGAGATGTGATCCCAGCTCCTCTCCAAGCTTTCCATACCAGTCTCACTTCCCTCTATTTCCTGAGTCACAGAATACTTCCCCTCTGTAGCAATTAATGATTATATACCTATGTATAGGCCCCCAATAATACACTCATACACCATAATATAGTCATAATATATAATAATACAATATAAACGTATTATACTCTATATCCATAATATAATCATACACCCCAAAACACATCAGAAGGCAGAAGGGGAGGCCAGAACTGCATCCTATAGGGAACCCTACAACTTAGCATCTCTGGTATAGCTATTCCTTTAAAAAAACAAAAATAAAAATTCCTCCTGGTACAGTTGTATGGGAGAAAAAAATAGCATGTGGAGCAAGGCTGTTTTACTTCCTTTTTATCAGACATTCATTTTGATGGGTAGACTTCTGTAATTCTTCTCATTAGTGGGAGCCCATCTGCTCACATTTCTTCCAGGATAGTCTAACATGTGTGTGTGGTGTGTGTGTTTGCATGCACGCACGCACAAAGGTTTCCAGTTCTAGGCAGTGCTGATTCCCATTGGGCTTCAGGCAGGAGAAAGGAAGATTAATGATTCAAGGAAAGGAGAGAAGGCTGCATGCACTTGAAAACTTCTCTGGAATGGTCTAACTCTTTTCCCTCAAATAACAGCCATGTATGGATAATGAGAAATGTGCTCATTTAACCTACGGTAACGATGATTCGTACTGATCGTACCTGTGCCCTGGTGTTTTCTGTCCTGTGCTTTTATAGCACAGATTTTTTTTTTTTTTTCCATCCTGCTTAGTATGGAGTGAAACACTCCATACAGAGTGTGGTTTCAAAGAAATATTTGTCCCAGGATCTTGAGTCTCATGTTATTTTCATCCTGACGAGCCATAATACAGGGCCTGCTGTGGCAGTGTCCGTTCTATTGCAAATGAAAGATCTGGCTGAGATTTGAGGGAGGAAGCGTTAATCTCGCTCCTCTCACTCCTGTCTGAGAAATGAAAGAATCACACAGCAATAAGACTTCTGTTTTCTGACTTCTGTTTTATTACTGAGACATTTCAGAGCTGATGTGAGCTATGATTTGAGAATTCCCAGGAGCAAGTCTGCAGGTTTTTCCCCTTTACCACCTGCGTTTCTCAAGTGCCACAGGCTTTTATTGCAGCCCTATCTGAAATCTCAGGAGTGCCATTCACTCAGAACAGATTGATGATGTTTTGAATCTTGTGGTCTCAAGAATGTACATCCAGTCTTATTTTGGTGCATGTGTAAAAAGCTGATTGTGTTTTTTAAGCTGCAGAAGAATCTGTTTAGTGACAGACCTTTAATGCTGATGAACAGCCTACTCGAATTTCTCACAGATGTGTTATCTTTTCATTAGAATCTGTGATCTTTCACACATTAAACCTTGAATTTCTAAGGTCAGATCAAGGATGTGTTTAATGTTCATTGATATTACTGTGCTCTGAAGAGAAAGAAAGAAAGAAAAAAAAAAGTACAGCATACATGGGACCTACTTCTACAGAAAATTTAGATCTCTGCCTCGTTTGTGTCAGAAATGAGAATGATGGCACTCAGTCCTCTTCTAGCTGATACATGTTCCTGTTGTGTAATTGTGTTTCCAGCAGCTCTGTAGCAGGTTACACGAAGCTTTTTGAGAAGATTTCGTCTGCAGTCGTATGTGCTGGAAGTTATATATATTTTTTTTTTTTTTAATGGAAGCTTAAAAGTTAGGTACACTAGGGGGATGCCTTTTAAGTGTGGTAGACATGGGTACATCACAGCAAAAATAGCTAGGAATTAAGACAGTGGCTAAGGCTTTGTCCAGCACTGACTAGTAGCTATGAATGCTTCAGTTCTGGAGCACTTTGAGCCCAAAGTCAATGGGGTTCAATTTTCAGAGGGCTGAATCACCTTGTCAGAAATCAAGGCATTTGCTACTCTTTACCACCCAGGTAGAAGCCCCAGAAATTAACTTCTGAAAGCCAAGATCAATGCACTCGGTGGAGATTTTTCTGCTCTTGAGACATTGACAGTCTCTTTGAAATACATTAGGTTTGAGTGCAATTTTTTTTCATCCAGGAAAAATGTAACACTGGCACTATTAAATATGATGGAGTCATTACTTCTGGAGATGAAATATCACTGTTGTACTAAATTGAAATCTTTGTGCTGAGACATCACTTTCAAGGAAAATGCACGAGCCTGTCAGTATCTCATTTTATCATGACTGGTGGGGAATGCAGATGGGAATTTCCCAAGGAACTGTAAGACTCCTGCATTATAAGGAAGCGGGGTCACAGGGAGAACAGAAACAGAAGAAGCTATTAGGTGTATGATGCAAACAGATGCTGACTGCACGTAACAACAGGAAGAAGTCAATTTTCTGTTCAATTTTACTTTTTTTCTGTCTTTCCTTCCTGCCTCCTACTTTTAAAGTCACCCTGTTTCACAGCTTGGATAGGTCAGTTGGCTTCGAGATAATTGATTTCTGGCAAGCCAGTTTAGCTTTTGTGTTGAATGGAAATGGATTAGAGTAGGCAGATGTGGGTGGCTAGAAAAGGAAAGGATTGATGGATTCTGTGACAGTAGGAGCAAAACCCGATTGACCCGTGCCACTGGGAACAACAGCGATGAGCAGGTGCAACAGTGGCACAGCTGGATCAGTAACTAATGCAAATGTGGCTAAAATGGCAACGGGGAAGAGCTACTTTGTGTGACAATGAGTAGAGTCTTCCTAAATGTTGAATGCTTCTCGGCTCCTGCTGATTTATTAAATGATGTAGATTTGCCAGCTTGAGCTCGCAAATTCCATCCCACTAATGCAATTTAATTTTTCGATGCGTGACTTCTAATTGGCAGGTTTATAGCCTGCCTGAAATTGGCACTCGGCGGCAGGAGCCAGGTGTTGCTGAGGCAGGTGCCACAAAAGATTCTTTAAATTCAAGCTGAATGGTTGGGGGCCTGCTTGTAGGCCAGCTTGCACTCAATTGAGGCACGTTTGAGAGAGGTGCAGTGAAGGTTAGTTGCCTAAATTTTCTTGTAGCAAGTCCTGTCATTTCCAACTTTATGGAACCCTCTTACTTTTGATATGAAATCTTTCAAGTGATTAATCATAGAATCATAGAACTGTAGGGGTTGGAAGGGACCTCGAGAGATCATCGGGTCCAACCCCCCTGCCAAAGCAGCTCCCTAGGACATATCACTCAGATAGGCGTCCAGACGGGTCTTGAATATCTCCAGAGAAGGAGACTCCACCACCCCCCTGGGCAGCCTGTCCCAGGGCTCTGGCACCCTCACTGGGAAAAAGTTCCTCCGCATGTTGGTGCGGAACTTCCTGTGCTCCAACTTGCAGCCATTGCCCCTTGTCCTGTCCCCACAGACCACTGAAAAGGGGCTGGCTGATTCCCCCTGCATCCCCTTCTTCAGATAATTATAGACTTTAATTAGGTCCCCCCTTAGTCTTCTCAAGGCTGAAGAGTCCCAACTTACTCAGCCTATCCTCATAGGGGAGATGCTCCAGGCCCCTAATCATCTTCGTAGCCCTTCTCTGGACTCTCTCCAGGAGATCCCTGTCCTTTTTAAACCAGGGAGCCCAGAACTAGATACAATACTCCATGTGGGGCCTGACCAGGGCAGTGTAGAGGGGGAATCAAGTTATGGTGCAAGTTTTGGTCTTTTCTTGTAGGGCTTTAAGCAAGACATACCTTAATGCCACTTGGTTACTCCAGAGTAACTCAGGGCCAGGGCATTAACCTTCCCAGTGTCCTGTGACCTCTTAATAGCAAGGGAGAGGAGTCCAGGCTTGGGTACAGTTAAATATTGTTCAGCAGCTCCAGGAGAGGGTTGATGTTGTAACCGTAAATGCATGATACTGGAGTTGTACATCTACAGAGTGGTGTCAGTGTATGCAGGCTCATGCCATCTGGTTCCTGGGCTGCCAAAGATTCTATTTATTTGATGGCACACACAGATTGATGGCAGAGTCACCATCCCAAACAACTGGAGCCCATATCTTCCTTTCAGTTCCCATGTCAGTGGCTCTTTAAAATGACTAATGATGTTTCTTCACAGTTGGTGTTCTTGTGACTATCTATATTGCTTGAATATGTTCAAGGTTTTCATTTACTTCCCAGTTAAAATCTGGAACTGTTTGTGTGCGTGTGAATTTTTCTGTTCTCATCCAATTCTTTTTCTTAGGGTGAATAAATCAAGTTACCATGAGCAGGACTGTATTGAGATTAGTTAGTATAATAATGTTCATTGTTATTACTATTGTAACATTATATATGGCACTTTATATCATTATATTTCAAAGCTTTATTTAAGAGGTCAGTATTGTTATTGTGATCTTGCAGATGACTCTGCTGGCTGTACTAGAGCTAATAATAACTTCTAGGCAATAACCTCTTAACACAGCAAGCTCAAGTCTTAATGAATTACAGTATGCCTAGACTTGATGGTGATGCACGGTAGAAAGAGAGGTCACAGGTGCTTTTCTCTGCTCTTGGAAGCCCAGTTCTGTGGCTGTATTGGCACAGAGGCATTGGTACTAGAATAAAAGTGCATCATGGACCTCCCTTCTTTTACTGACTCTTAAAGGACAATCAACACACAGGGATTGCACAGGGATCCATCAGCAAAGACTTTGTGGAAGTGCCCTGACTCTGAGCCAGGCAACTTTTGGTGGGCTCTTCCATGCTTCAACCAAGTCTGAAAGGCATGTAGAAGAAAATTAATGTAGATTAGATGTGGTGTTGATCAGGAGAAATGTGTCTTTGGTAACTGGAGTTAGAAGGAGTTCTTGGCTCCCCCAGGGACTCTGTGAATGGAGGCTCTGTGCGTAAGATGACGGGTATGTGTTGGGGATCTTACATTAGATTTTTTGCCTTCAGTCAGGGAGGTTTTTCTCTTCCCTCCCTCTTCCTTAAAGAACAGAAGACAAAAAGGAAAAAGCATGCAAATAAACAATTTTGGGAAAACATTTTGGAAAGCAAAGGTTTACAAGATGGAGCCTAATAAATAATTATTTAAGTATAGGGTCAGTGGTGAGAGTAAACAGTGATCTTCTAGCTGGGTGAATGAGCTATGGCACCAGTTATTGAAAGACCACAAGAATCTTGAGCCAGACTGGGGAGTTGGTTGGGTGTTTTTAAAGCCCAGTAAGATTTGCAGCTGTAAAGAAGGATGAATTAACATACAAGGGCATGTTCTGCTTATGTGGTTGGTGGTTTGCTTGTTTGTGTTTTTTTTACTTTCCCATGGATTAATCTACCTCAGTGGTGAAATAAGAGGAGGAATTGGAAGCAGAACTATAAATTGTTATGAAAATTATTTGTTTGGCTACACTTTGTAAGTATGTTTGGAGTAGTATTTATTTATTTATATGCAGGCATCTTGCAAAGAAAAGAACTGAATAATGACTTTCACTCTCTGGTGATACTACTCTGAATTATTTACTTGAGTCTGCAGCTGAAATGTGATGAAGCCATTGCAAATACACTGCATTTTTAAAGGCAGGAAAGGAGGGAATGGGTTTTTTTTTTCAATATGTTAAAAAAATTTTGCTAGTTCATGCTTAATTTCATCTCCTTTTCTTATAGAGGTTGTTTTTTGTGATCCAAGAACTATCCTAACTAGTCAAGGATGTCAAATTCCCTGAAGCTGCTGTGTTTCCTTTCTGGTATGAATGTGAGAAGTGTCTCTTTTCATCGGCCCTGCTAAAAGAAACATGAGGGTGCTGATTCAGCAAAGACATATTGCCTCATCATCCATCTGAGTTCATGAGGTCTATTTTTCATAAGAAAAAGTAGGATTAGGGTCTATTTTCCTACTCCAATGCTATCTTACTTTTTTGAAAGTTGTGGGGATTGTAAAATGTTACCTATAGTATGCCAAATTGAGGCACTTACTTGACACCTAAACCTTATGTACCTTCCAATTGGTTTATTGGAGTTGGACCTGATGATCCTTATCGGTCCTTTCCAACTCAGGATATTCTCTGATTCATTAACCTGTGTAACCTAAATAGAGCACATGGGTTCTTAGGTTCTTTGAAAGGCCTCCAGGGAGAATTTCTACCTCTTTACCCCAGGCTCTGAGCTGAAGCAGACACCCTTGGCCCTTCAGGAAGCAAAAGCATTAGTTCATCTTTTCATTTAGGGGAAGCATATACAATTATTTTAGGACTCCTTTAGTAAGCACTGAAATCATTGGTGCAAATCAGATTCTGAAGTGAGATACTTGAATCCACTGGTATTCTTGGAGTTTGTTTTTTCCCTTTTCTCTTGCTTCTTTCTGGCTTTGCTAAGGTTCCAGGGAAATGCTCCCCTTAAGCTGTTAAAATTGTCACTGCACCATGCCTTCTGCTTTGTGTGAAGATACAGTCTGTGTGCAACTACAACTGAACTTGTTCTAGCAGAGATAAACTGTCTTAGTAGCCAGGCCAGAGCCATCCACTCAGGCATGAGGCACAGTAAACTCAGATGGAAATGCCCTTAAAATTGCACCTCTTGCTAATGTCTAATGATCAAAATCTTATCTTGGGCACCTGATTTATTGTTGTGAAGTTGAGCAGTGCTGACAGTCAGGAATGTGTGAAATTGCCTGTGAATACATAATTAGAGGAAAAATGGTTGCAAATGTAGTGGTTCTCCAGGTGGTTTATAAAAGGTAGAGCAAAATGGTGACTCATGTAACCCTCACTTCCAATGGAATCACTGTCCACTTGAGTTTTCTCTCATGGCTTCTTGTTAGAAACAATTTAAGAAGCAACATTATGTCAGTGGTAATTGCTTATTGCTGCTGAGAAAATGCTGAACTACAACAACAGGCCATGAACTCATGAGTATTCTGTACTTGGAATGCTCATAAATTAGTCCCACGGACTGCTTCACTCAATTTTTGGTTCCTTAACTTCACCTTAGGTTTTGTGGGAGAGCTTGAAAGAGGATGATGATGATTTATTCTGCTTGGCTATTACTCTTCAGTGTATCTTCTATTACGTTCATGTCTTACACACAGAATTTAACCACCTTTTCTGCTAATATTTAGTACAAGGATCAAGATAAGAGGAACTGACTGTTTTGGTCTTTAGAGCTCACCATTGGCACCAACAGATGGTCTTCTGCTTTATTACGTTAAATCTAATGTTTCAAGGGAGCAAAAAGAAGCTAACAATAAAACCTTTCTTAAACCAAAAACCAATAATGAACCACTACAGGCCAGGTTCTGCCACTTGTTAGTGTGTCTGATGGCTGATACACAGTGGATCCATTGGGTATTGTCTTCATCATGGCCTAAAGTGGTTAGTGATGTGGACAGAAAAGGATGCCCAAGGTGATCTCATACACTTAATGGCAAAGAAATCAACCCAGTGTATTCATCATAAGCAGGAAGGGTGATGTAGAGCTTAACTGTCCTCTACGGCCTCTTTGCAAATGCAAAGTCAAGAGAGCTGTTCTCCACCACTGTAGGAGAACTTGTGTTGGGTATGAAATAATTATCTGAAGAGCAGCAACAGATGGACTCCAGGAATAAGTGCCTTTCGTTTGGACTCCAGCTCAGTCAGAATGGCACTATGGTGCCCCAAATGCAGACTTAGGAGAAAACTGTGGGGGCTCAAAGGAAGGTACTTGTTTAAGCATATGGACACTAGAATGTAATCCTTCATTACTCCCCCATACACCCTGGAGCTACCAAAAATTGGCATCTTTCCTGCAGAATGAGTATGTTAACTCTCTAAAATGCATAATGCCATGTGTCAGAGACTATCACCATTTGCACACAAACAGAAGTGGGGAGAGAAGCGTGTGAACGTAGACATGGTGTAAAATGTACAGGCACAACCCATGTTCCCTACAAATGCTGGGGATCTGTGTTAGGTGAGCAATGGGGAAAGCTGGATACCCAGCTCTGAGTACTGCATCTCAGCAAGATCTGAAATAGGGATTGAGAGAAGAACGTAATCAGCCTACGAGACAAGCATATTACTTCATTGAACTTCTGCCTTCATTGAATTTGTAGTTCCTTGCTTATGCTTCTGACAAGGAAGCGTGGATGTATGTAGCCTACTTTTGATAAGTGTTTTTCTGTGTTAACCTTTTGCCAAATAACTATTACTATTTTTAAATATTTGTTAAAGAAGTGGTTCATGTCTTTTTCAGGCTTGTTCGAATGAGTCAGCTCAGACATTTTAGAGCTGCTCCCAAATTATGTTGCAGTTTTAATTGTCTGCTTATGAGAAACTGAAATTAAGCTAGCAACTGAGTTGTTGAAATAACTAGGTAGTGGGAATACAAATATGGGAGGCCTGAGGAGGGTGCTAGTAATTTATTTGGGACTCTGTGCAACTTGTATGCATTTTAATTAATCGATCCTTCTCTCTTTTGGTATGAGGTGTGTAAGCAAATCAAAGACCAAATGTGTATCTAATGATTTTACAGCACATAGCAGTAAAATGAGATTCAGGCTACCTCCTGAGGTTCTGGAAAAGCTCAAACTGGACTTCTTTAGTTAAGAATAATTTACAAGTAATTTGGCTGGACATTATAGTATATGAACTATCTTTTTTAAAACAGTGGTATAAGAAATGTTCCTTGGGGTCTGTTTTGTGTTATCCCATATATTGCAGAAGGAAAACAAAACCATAGATTTTTTTAAGGTTGGAAAAGATCTCTAAGAGCATCACGTCCAACCTCCAACCCAGCACCATCAAGTCTACTAAACCATGTCCTGAAGTGTCATATCTATGTGTTTTTTGAACACCTCCAGGGATGATGACACCACCATCTCTCTGGGCAGCCTCTTCCAATGCCTGACCACACTTTTGGTGAAGAATTTTTTCTTAATATCCAATCGCAGGGTTCAGAAGAGAGGGGCCATACAGGCTTTCAGTTACTGCAGTCCTGGAAAACCTGAGGACTATGTGCCTGGTTTGGGGTTTGCTTTAGCGTTGATATCTGAGACCTCTGGGATGGAGTATCTGAATTAAGCAGAGGGCATCCCTATTTAACGGTGCAAAATACAATTTCCCTGTTTGAATTGTAAAGTTCTTCTGTTGTCTCAATGGAGACTGCAGTCTATTGAAGAGTCTTCTTCGTAATTAACCAATGTAAGGTTTAAAAGAGCTTTTGTATCATATTATAATACCCTAGGTTTACTGTATTTTAAGCAGATTATGGAATTTTTAAAACAATTTGTACACACTGGGGACTCACAACTCTATAGAATGGGTTTTAATAGCTCACTGAGCATATGTATCAAATCATCCCTGGCTTCACCTATTAGAATAGTAGCTTTCTCTACCATCTCCAAGTTAAAAATAGTCTTTTCAGTGTACAGAGATACTGCCTTATTAAAGGTGTAGGATAGGAGGTGGCATGAACTGTGAGAGTATCAGCATGGAGAAAATGAAGATTCTTGTAGATGAAGAAAGCAGGCAGCAGAAGGGACAGTTGTTTTCTGCAGTGAAAGTATGCTTCTACAGTTTGTTTGGGTTTTTTTTTTATTTCATGTAGTCATTGGTGGTGTTGCATTCACTGGCTTCTCTTTGGCAACCCATAGAAACAACTCCAAGATTGATGATTTTCATCAACTGAGCCTCCTTTGCTGGCATACCATAATCAACTTCACTCCATGTGGTGACATTTTAGACATTCTACACAACACAAGCTCACGTTTCATGCTCCTTGTTTTGTTTGCTTTAAGATACAAAGCTGCTTTATCTGCATGATTTTTTAATGTAGTTCTTCATGTCAGCATTATGTTTGGGTTTTTCTTTTAGGTTTTTTCCATTTTGTCTTTCAGCCTTTTGAGTATCTAATTTTTAGCTTTATATCACACATAGAAAGACAAAGGGATTTTTGGTTATTTTTAGGCTGTTTTCTTAAGAAGAAAATGAAGCTGATGGGATCAGGGTGCCCATGTGTGCCCATACATCACAGTAATTTGGGCACATGAATCTATTTCAGCCCAGTTTAACAAAGGGAGGTATGAAGTACCAACAAATTTAGAGAAAATAGCTTTCTGAATATGGTAGGTTTCATCCTAAAGTGTGAGGAACATCTCTGCAGTGATCTTGTGCTTCATGGGGCCTTTGCTACCTCTCTGGGCAATCACTGGAATAGGTTGCCCAGAGAGATAGTGGAGGCCCCAGTCCCTGGAGATATTCAAGGTCAGGCTTGATGGGGCTCTGAGTAACCTGATATAGTGAAGATGTCCCTGCTTACTGCAGGGAGGTTGGACTAGATGACCTTTAAAGGTCTCTTCCACTGTAACACATTCTGTGTTTCTATGATTAGCCATTAACAGATCCCTGTGGGATCTTCGGAATTTCAGTAGAGACCTAACTCCACAAGAACACAATTCTCATTAATCCTCCTGTTCACTGGAAAACCAAATGACACCTTCCACCTTCTATTACATTATTCTTTTTATTTATTTAGGGCTTCAGATGGAAGCTTAATGTTGTTGCCATCACAGACCAAGAAGTACTGATGGCATTTATTTATTTTGCATTATTTATCATACATTTGCAGTAGGTGACATGAATGACTGCCTGGTAGATACAAAGTGTATGTGAAGGCAGGAAACTTGATGGTCCAGTAGAATTTCTGGGAATTTTACCATACATCCTGCCTGTGAGCTTGATTTCATGAGCTTCTCGGTCTGATGGACATAGTTTTCAACAAAAAAGAAGGAGAATAGGAAAGCTAATGAGACGCAAATATGGCTGTCAGTCCCATGTATGGAATTGCCCCATCCCTAGAAGTGTTCAAGGCCAGATTGGATGGGGCCCTGGGCAACCTTGTGTAGATCCAGGCCTGAGGTTGGTGGCCCTGCCTGTGGCCGGGGGGTTGGAGCTCTATGATCCTTGGGGTCCCTTCCAACCCTTGCCATTCTATGAGAGATACCCTGAAGTGGAGGCTGTCGAGAGAGGTAGAGTCAGCCCAGTTAGGATTAATGGGGAGTACCTGAGCTAGCAGATGCTGTACTAGGATAATTGTCTCCCACTGGCATATCAATGTGGAGACATTTGTGGGTAATTAATGTCAAACCCAGGCAGAGATGTTTGTGTTGGGAGGAGATATTGATCCTCTGGTACTGTACCAGTGTATAATGACTTTATTTCCCTTATATCAATTGATCGTGGCACTATAAATTCTTTTATCTCACTGATGCGTGTGCAATAGAGTGCCAGTTGTTCTCTATAACTTTGATCACTTCCTTTGGTTTATACCTCCTAGATATTATAGCCAGCCTTGGAGTGTCACCTATAAAATGTACAATTTTCATGAGAAGTCAAAAATAATAATTGTAGGAAAAAGACAGTATGTCTGAACACCCGATGGAAGGAAATAGTTGAGCCTTTGGAACTTACTCATTTTTGCTTCTATTTCTATGTAGTGGAACATGAAAAGATGAGATTTCACCCTTGGGTTCAGTGCAGTGGAATGTGTGGGTTCCCTTGGGAAAAGCACAGAGTCCAGCCTAACATTGCATCCATAGAAAATTTGCAACATAGGGTCACAGGGAATGCAACGCTCTTCAAAATCTCAACTGCCAAAATGATTGATGAGAACTCTTGCAGTGCAGCAATTAGCCTGAGCAACACTGGATCAAGTCTGGAAGAACTGACCTGCTGGGCACTCTCCTTTGATGGTGAGGTTACCAGCTGAACCCTATTTAGACTTCAAAGGCCTTCCTTCCACGGGTGCAGTCCCTCAGGAGGTGGGTCAGCCTTTAAGGTAATGTGAAGTGCAATGAGGATTTTCCGGTAGGAAGTATACCTTCTGGAAGGAATATAGTGAGCAAGTCTCCCACTTACATGTTTACAATAGATCCTGAATATACATGGGTTTTGTTTGTTTGGGTTTTTTAATATAGAAGGCATATGTCCTGCTTTCAGCTGAGAGAGGTGTAATTCCTTCATAGTAGCTAGCATGGGGCTGTGTTTTGGGTTTGTGCTGAAAACAGTGTTGATAAGAGAGAGGGGGTTTTCTGTACAGAGAGGTTTTTGTTTTCATTGAGCAGCGCTTGCACAGAGCCAAGGCTTTTCTGCTTCTCACCCCACCACACCAGCGAGGAGCCTGGGGGTGCACAAGGAGTTGGGAGGGGACACAGCTGGGACAGCTGGCCCCAGCTGACACCAAGGGGATATTCCGTACCTCATGGTATCATGCTCAGGTATCCTTGCTGGGGGAAGAGGAAGGAGAGGTGGCACCATTCACAGAATCACAGAATCGTAGGGGTTGGAAGGGGCCTCCAGAGATCATAGAGTCCAACCCTCCTGCCAAAGCAGGTTCCTTAGGACAGGTGGCACAGGCAGGTGTCCAGATGGGGCTTGAGTATCTCTAGAGAAGGAGACTCCACCACCCCCCTGGGCAGCCTGTCCCAGGGCTCTGGCACCCTCACTGGGAAAAAGTTCTTCCACATATTGGTGCGGAACTTCCTGTGCTCCAACTTGAGGCCATTGCATCTTGTCCTGTCTCCACAGACAATTTGCAGTGATGGTGTTTTTATTCCCAAGTCACTGTTACATGTGATGGAGCCCTCCTTTCCTGGAGATGGCTGAACACCTGCCTGGCCAAGGAAAGTGGGGATGAATTCCTTGCTTTGCTTTGCTTGCATGCGTGGCTTTTGCTTTACCCATCGAGCTGTGTTTATCTCAACTCATGAGTTTTCTCACTTTCACTCTAGCGATTCTCTCCCCAGTCCCACTGGGCACGGGGGAGGGAGGAGCAAGCAAGTGGTTGCATGGTCCTTACCTGTGGCTGGGGTTAAATCTCGACAGGGTGCTTTTGGAAGGTTTCTAGGCCAAGTCAACTTGTGGTAAGCAAGGTCTCCAGGCAGCTCAAGCTTATGGCTACATATTGACAAACTTCTCCAACAAGCTAGGTTAGTTACACAGGGTTGTCAGAGACTTACTGCACCCTTTCTTCTATCACTGAGTACTGTCGGTCTCTTTCTGACACTCCTTCATATCACACCATCCTTCCATGTCCAGAAGAAAATCTGCCCTTTGTTTAAAAAAAAAAAAAGCACCACAAAAATGATCCACATAACAAAAACAAAGAAAAAAACCCAACCAAAAACCAGTCAGCGAACCCACACCCCAACCCAGCAACAGATATGTGTAGTCTTAAGCAGATGGTAATTAGGTAATTACAAGCAATTCAAAATATGTTTTGCATGTCTTTATTCTTTGAAAACAGCCATCCTCCCCCTTCCCAAATATTTTAACTGAAATATCATGATATTGTTTATATTTAACAAAAATTTACCACGATATCTATGATACGGCATCCTCACCAGTTCTGCTCAGCTCATCACCTGGGGCGTTCTCAGAAGTTACTCTTTAACCTTCTTCCACATGTTAACGAACGTACTGCTTACTGAGTCTCTGTGTATCTGCACACCAGACCATGGAACTCCCCTTACATCATCTTAGGGAAACTTTTTCCTTCATGAATAAGTGAATCTAAAATCTAAACCCCTGTATAATGTAACTTGGATTGGTACAATTAGTCCCACAGATTTAAGGCCTCCAAAAGTATTACGATAAACGCAGGGTTCAAATTATCCAACTGCTGTCTGTGCAAGAGCACCACTTCTTCAGCCTGTGTAAGATACTTAATCAAAACTGAAGCCAGTACTGAAGCCAGTACAGAAAGCAGTGTATTAATGCTGTTCTTCAGACACCATTCCAAAGACTTCTTGGCACATTGCCCCTCACTACAAGAAAGACACTGAGGTCCTGGGGTGTGTCCAGAGAAGGGCAAGCAGGCTGGTGAAGGGCCTGGAGAGCAAACCTTTTAAGGAGCTGCTGAGGGCATTGGGGTTGTTCAGCCCAGAGAAGAGGAGGCTGAGGGGAGACCTTACCACCACCTACAATTACCTGAAGGGAGGTTGTAGAGAAATGGGTGTTGGTCTCCTCACCCAAGTGGCAGGTGATAGGATGAGAAGGAATGGACTCAAGCTGTGCCAGGGCAGGTTCAGATTAGACATTAGGAAAAAGTTCTTCACAGAAAGGGTTGTCGGGCACTGAACAAGCTGCCCAGGGAGATGGTTGAGTCACTGACCCTGGATATATTTAAAAGATGGGTAGATGAGGTGCTCAGGGATATGGTTTAGTAGAGTACAGGTATGGTTGGACTCGATGATCTCAAAGGCTTTTTCCAACCTTGTGATTCTGTGACAATATACAAGAACAAAGCTGTTCTCTGAATCTCTTTGGCTTCATATACCAGCTCTTCAAATTAGTTACAAGGTATTTCCTCTGGAAATGTATGCAAGATATGCCCTCTCTTGAGTAGAACTAGAGAAGGCATTTCTCACCTTCCCTTTGACTTGCCTTGTTCTATCATTAGTAGGTTTGGTTTGAATTCGGGTCCCTGACCGCAAATGCCCACACATGCCATGTCGTGTTTCTTTCTGTTCGCTGTGTCAAGTAATATTCTGCCTTTTTCTGTGACTAGTTCTGTTGTGCCTGCTAGAAGAGCAGTGTAATTATTTTTTCAATTTCTTAAGCAAGAGTGTTTGAGTCATAATGTCTGGCATCCAGTAAATACACAAATAACTATTTTCTAAAGTGGAGGAAGAAAGTTTAAAAAGAAGAAACAAGCAAACATACACACACCACCTCCATCTAACTGCTTCTCCTATCCACCTCCACTGAATTCATACCACAAAATGTGTGCTCCGGACTCCCTCTGGGTTTCTCTTTCCCCCTGTTGAATCTTGTGTTTATTAGTAGTGGGTAAACCCAAATTCTCCCTCGCATGACTTGGGAAGTACCTGGGCTACTTTAATAAAAATCATCGCTCATTTGTGCCAGTACTGCACTTTTCAAGCAGACCAGCTAGCTGCTCCCCTGCATGCATGGGATGTAACAGAGTTTTCCCTGCACGTAACTGAGAGACTTTCTATTTTGGCTGTGATAGGTATCACGACTGTCACACGTTACCTGTTACTTGTCCGGTGATTTCAGAGCACTTGCAGCCTTGCAGGTACCGGTATTAATGGGACTGAAGAGCCTGTGGGTTCTTCTGCGCTTGACTTCAGATGATGTTCATGCTAAAATGTAATCGCTGTAATTTCTCAGGAGAGGAGGAGGTCCCAGATGAAGCACAGAGGCTTGGGATGAGTGTCAGGAGCCCTGCCAATGGGTTCCTCCTGGGGAAATGGGCACAATGCAGTGGAGATCCTGATGGCAAGGCCTGTTTTTTTGTGAAAGCAAGGGTCGCTATAAATACTTGTGCTTTCACTTAGGTCTTCTGGTATTGTGAATCGATGAATATTGCTATTAGGGAGTAGAGGTTATCATTAGAGAGTAGAGGTTGTCATTACTTCCTACATCCCTACATCAGTTTCTTTCAATCTCATTGAAAGGGAGACCTGTCATGCTCTGGCAGGAAGTTTGTGTTCTGGGGGTCTTTGCAGTTTGTTTTAAATTGTGTGATCCGCATGTCTGTTTTGGGGAAGGACTTCTTGCCTCTCTTGAACTTTCTAAGTCCTTTGAGAGCTTACTGTCCTTTTCTTGCCCTCCTGATAGAATTAATACAGTTAAGTAAAATGCACTGGTGAATATTTATCTTTTGAACAATATTTGGTCAGGTGCATCTATTTGAAATCAGAAAAAACTGAAGAAAGGTGAAGCACAGCCAGTTCTCCATTGGTCTCTGAAGGGACTGTAGCTCTTCTCAGTCAAGTCCAGAAGGGCTCGTTCCAGGATATTAGAGGCTATTTGGTTTTGTAACCACAGGTGAGATGCTACAACATAGATGTTATTCTAAATGAGTCAAAGTTTGTTAGGGTAAATAATTTTCTTAATTTATTTTTTTTTAGCTAACAGATAAGATGGGTGGGAAAATTCTTACAAAGAAACAGGAAACTTTCCCAAGTGTGCAAGCTCTTCCTTATCATCTGGAAGCTGGTTGTTAATCTGTGAGAAATGCCAGTTGGTCTAATACAGTTTTTCCACTGCTCTTCCTGGCTTGAATATTAGACCTCTGACAACTGTATTTGTGCATGTTGGAAGATACCACTTTGGAAGTCAATAATGAGAGAGAAAGGAGTGTGCACATACACACACAAACATTCATTATCTTGTGTCATAATAGCAAAGATTGAGTCATTAATGACTGCCTCATTATTATCATCAACAAAGTGTACTAAATTGCAGGCATGCTAATAGGACATCTCTGCCATGATTCATGTTAAAGGGGGATCAAAGCCATTTATAATAAAAAATAGCTTAGAGGATATTTCAAAACAATAAATAGACTTGTGATATAGTCTCTTTTTTTTCTCTCCAATAAACCTATCATAGCTAAAATACTTCTTGTGGAGTTGTGGGTGTGTAATAAAGTAGGGAGATTTATCACATAGGCATGCACTGGACTACTCTGCTTAGCTCTGCCTTTGGATCAGGGTTAGTTTGCTCACCATGTAGCTTTTCTGGGAATGTTCAGGTTAGGCAGGTGTTCTTTTACACTCTTAAAAAAAATGGGTTTCTGCTTTTTCTAAGGTTACTTTCCATAAGGTAAAATTTTGGTAACTCCAAATTTTGGCTTAAGACTGGCAGGTTTTAGAGCAGTTGAGGTCCTGTAACAACCCTCAGCGGCAACATTGTTTGGCAGGAAGGAAGGTGGAGGTTTTAGGCAGTGAGCAATATATTCACAGTGCAATTAAAGAATCTGGTTGCTTGTAGATTCAGCACTAGATGTGGCAGCATCCATCATTATGCAGTGCATGGCTGGTGCTAACACTACCCTGCATTTATGTAATTTAGACATTTTACTGTAAAAAAATTAAGCACCGCCTTTCAGGATCTGGTATGTAAATGAGAGGTGACTATTAAGGCTTTCTGCAGTGATTTATCTTTAATAGGAAAATCTCAGTAATACTGAGTAATAATTTTAATACTAAAAACCATTGTGCCTGTTCTTCTTCTATTGGTGGGGAGTCTAAAACAGAGATTACTTTTACACCATCTTGCTGGAGCAATGGAGAGCCTGTTTGTTAGAATGAGTGTTCTTCCTGTCAAGGCTGAACTGAATTGTGGGTGCCCAGGGCAAAGTTGTTTCTAACATACCAGCAGATTTACTGTAAAGAGAGATACATATTAGAGTAGCTAAACAATCACTCTTGGAAGAAGAAAAGGAAGTAATAACCCCATTGTATACTTGAGGACACTGAGTTGTGAAGTACGATTCTTGTGCTAGCAGAAAGAGCTTGAGTGAGTTCAGTCCCAGTTGATATATCCTGGTGTGTAGCTGATGAACAAAACTTACTGAAGATGATGCTATTTTTGGTCCATCTCTATAGCAGTGGCATTGCAGAGGAGGTGTGGGCTTTGTTGCAAAAGGCTAAAGCATATTGTAGAGTTTACCTGAAATTCCAGCCACTTCAGCTGAAGAGCACAAGAGATTTCTAAACATAGGAGAGCTTTACATATTGGAAGTTTCAAAGATGAGCACGCTGGGAAAGAAGTAATGAAGCAATATTTGTATTCCTTACAAAAAAGTTGGAAAAAAAGTGTTTGCTTGAGTCCAAGGCACATTTCTTCATTTACTTTTTCATTTTCATAGAATCACAGAATTGTAGGGGTTGGAAGGGACCTCCAGAGATCATCGGGTCCAACCCCCCTGCCAAAGCAGCTCCCTAGCTCATACTGCACAGATAGACATCCAGATGGGTCCTGAATATCTCCAGAGAAGGAGACTCCACCACCCCCCTGGGCAGCCTGTCCCAGGGCTCTGGCACCCTCACTGGGAAAAAGTTCCTCCGCATGTTGGTGCGGAACTTCCTGTGGTCCAACTTGCAGCCATTGCCCCTTGTCCTGTCCCCACAGACCACTGAAAAGGGGCTGGCTGATTCCCCCTGCATCCCCTGCTTAACATAATTATAGACTTTAATTAGGTCCCCCCCTTAGTCTTCTCTTATTGTGCATTTATAATGGCAATTACCATTTGCTAAGGCAGCCATGTCATAATGATTGCTGAAATATTTTGAATTGTTTCTGAGTTCTGTTAATGCTTGCTCTGACCGATGATGTAACAGCATGATTACTGCAGTTTAGTTTCCAGTAAAGAATTCTAAAGTTTGAAGAAAAAGGAATTCTGGTGTTTACAGAAAGAGTAATTTCTATTTCTTGAAAGGGGTAGACCTTTTATCGGTGTCTATCTGTACGGTCAGTACATTTTCTTACTGCATATTCAGTAAATCATCATTATTCAATTTAAGGTGGAAAAAAATGAGCGCTGAAGTTCTGTAATAGCTCATCAGTACAGGGTGGATGGTTCAGGCTTAATGATGTAAACACAGAAAACAGCACCGCTGCAGAACTGAAAATGCAAGGTTAGAACTGGATCATTGCAGGTAGCAACATCCTAAATTCCAATTCATGGATTTATTGAACTACATCCTTGTACTAATTACTGCTCTCTTCATGAACATGAGAGTTGGAAACCTTTTCATTTCCAGCCTACATATAGTCAGAATTATTTTAAACCTAGTTAACTTTGTGCCAACTTTCTTCATTTAATAGCACTCCTCTCTCTCTTTCTCTCCCCTCCCTCTTCTGTTTATATTTTAGCCTTCATCCTGCTAGATTAAATCAGCATAGTCATTTCAGTCCATTCCAATACCATTCTCCATTTGCTGACTATTTTAGGAGCCCTTCCTTCCTTGAACTTTCTTCTCAGCTAAGTCCCCATATCTGAACTGCAGGTGTTACTCTGGTTTGTGTACTACCAGTGCCTCGTATCATCTTCTTGATACTTCACTACCTGTGCTGGAAATTTCTGTGGTTCAGGATTACAGCTGCTTTTCTTGGGACTTATTTATACAAGGTGTGTTTTTCTCTGCTGTTTTTTTAATAACTGGTGAGTGTCAGATTAGAGCAGAAATCCTTTCATTACTCAAAATCTTTCATGCTACTCAGTGTCACGCCATTGTTAACTTCCCTGGGTCTCAAAGTCCTTCCTTTATGTGACACACTGCTCACTCTTTGGGATACCATCAGGTGTGCTTTGGGAGCTTTGGGGTCCAGCAAATTTGTGGAGGTACTTCTAGATTTTGTGCCAACATCTTAAATGAAAATACAGTGTCCGAGACTGACTTAGAGAAATGGGAATAATGCTGCTCTTAGCTTGATAGCTCCCTTGTCCTTCTTCTTGTTTCCATATGACCAGCATCTCACCCAACTCACCGATTCTTGTCTCAAATCCCATTTTCTCCAGATGAATTACTGATTTTCTGTCAGGCACACAGTGCTATATCAAAATATTTTTCTTAAAACAAGTCAGATGCAGGAGAACTAATCTGTCTGCTTTGCAGATAAAGTCCACCACATTTCACCCATGAGAAACAATAGTTATTTTGTCAAAGAAGATTAGATGAATCAGACTTGATCCCTTCTTGGTAAGCCTGTGCAATATTTATCCCAGTCTCTATTCACTTCAGTAAGTTTTTACTTACTTTCCTTCAAAATTTGTTTTGAAACTTTGCCTGCTATTGAGAACAGCCCTGACAATAACCAATTTCACCTTTTCCCTCCTCTCATTTCCTTTCCTGTTCTCTTTGCATGATGTATTTATTAATCTGCTTTACTTGCAAGGCCCCATGTAGGACAGAGGGGGAGGACTTAATGAGATGGAGAATGAAGTAGCCTTTACAATGAAGGAAACAGTATGGTTTCAAAAAGGGGATGCTTGATATAAAGCAGATTTTCTTGTAGATTTTCTAGAATTAAGTTTGGCACGTAATTGGGGTTACATCCACATGGGTACCTGTGAAAACTTAAGCTTCTTTAAAAATTAAAGCCTTTAAGAAAGCAGGAAGCAACAGTGGCTATTTGCATGTTCAAATATGAAAAGCATCAGCTGGGGGGTCAAACTGTCAGGGTGACAGGAGAGAGGTCCATTGCTGCCTGCTTTCTCGGCCCAGGAGGTCCAGGTCAGGTGCTGTGGCAGGGGTGTGGCACAGAGATGTGCCATCACCCAGGTGGTTTTGTGTCCCAAACAGGGTCTCCACACTGCTCCTTCTGGGAGGTGGCAGAAGTCCCTCCTCTGCTCAGATAGTGGGGCAATTGGTTTCGGCCTAGGCTGGAGCACAGCTTCCCCTGGGCTCCCACTTGTAGCATCAAAAACCTCTGATAGTTTGAACTTGCATCTTAAAAACCTTGACTGCTGCTTTTACTTTCAAAGGAATTTTCCTTGTGTCTCTCAGGCATGAGAATTAAAAAAAAAAAAGTTGTCTGTAAGCTTTAGTTTCCTGTTAAATCTAAAGAAAGTGAAGCCCCCTGTATTGTGTGAGGAGGTGCTGGCATTCTCTAAAATAAATTAATAAATAGGTAACACAAGTAGAAATAATTTGAGTCCATTTTGAATCAGTTCCACTTTGAATTCATCTGCCAACTGGGTTCAGTCTGGCTGGGCTTTATTTAGCACAGGCTGTGATGAAAACTAGAGTGGTCAGTGTCCCTGAGGCACTAACTCCGGTGCCACCTTGGCTCCTGTCACCAAGGCACCATTTACTGGCCTCCCATGGGGACCCAGCTTCCCACCCTGGTCCCTTGTTTGTTCCTCCAGCTCTGTCTGGGGCGGGGCAGGAGAGACAGAGGAAAATTGTACCATGGCAGTGGGAGCAGGAATGGGGCTAATGCTATGTTTGGGCAGCAAGAGGCAGAGACTCATAGAATGGTCTGGGTTGGAAGGGACCCCAAGGATCATAGAGTCCAACCCCCTGCCACAGGCAGGGCCACCAACCTCAGGCCTGGATCTACACAAGGTTGCCCAGGGCCCCATCCAACCTGGCCCTGAACACTTCCAGGGACAGAGCATCCACCACCCCTCTGGGCAGCCTGTTCCAGCACCTCACCATGTTCTCTGTTAGAACTTCCCCCTCATACCTGATCTAAGCCTTCCTTCCTTTAGCTTTAATCCAAAATCTCTCTGACCCTGTTCTCAGTAAGTCTGTATGCCCTGCAGGATACATGCATGCACACCAGTGCAGGGAAACCCCACACTGAGACTATCAGCATAGGCACAACTAGCAGGTGATTTTCCTAATAAAACCATGGTAGTCCTCATTTGGAGAAACAGCAATCATAGCTATGATCTGCCAGTGCCCATGCAGGGCCCTTTGGCTGCAGGTTACCTCCATCAGGAGCAGAAATATTTGCACTGACCACCTTTTAGTTCCTCACACTCAGTAAGTCCCCACCGAGAGGAGGCGGTTTCCATTTATAGCCCTTACTTGGAGCTGCCACTGGCAATGCACCTTCCCAGCCTGAGCCAGTTCAGGCTCAACAGAGATTTCTGAATAATGAACTAGGTTGGGATGCAGTTTAAGAACAAACACACAAACAACAAATAAAGAAAGCACAATCAGCAAAACAACAAAAAAACCCAAAACCAAACAAAAAAAACCCAACCAAAAAACCCAAAGACAAAGAAACAAAAAACTCAAACCACAAATCCAAAACCCCTGAGGTTTAAAATGGCTTCAATTCAGAGTTTCTTTAATTCTTTGCTGGGAAAAAGTTCTTGCTGCTGAATTTTAATGTACCATAAGAAAAGTTTCTACTGCTTTTTATGAAGTTTGAATTGCAAGGACTTGGCATTTAGTTTTCTCCTAAAGCCAATCTGGTGCTTCTTTTGCCTTAGTAATTTTGAAACTAGCATTTCTAATCTGTCCTATTAGTGATGGAGAAATTCAGTGATTTCTCCAAAAAAGCATTTGGGATCTCAATTGTTTCTTGGTCATTTAGTTTGGAAATGTTATTTCTGTAACTTGTCACACTAGATTAGTAAACACTTTCTTTTTCCAGATAGATCACAGCACAGTTTTTAAATAGATGCTAATAATCTGTACATACAGATGTCAGAGCTTATCAAATTCAGTCAAGAGAGAATTGAAGAATGCTTTCTGAGGGCATGTTGGCATTTTTTTTCCAAATGAATTTATATTGTTTATCTTGTGTTATGAGCCAGTTTATTTTAAGAGAAGGAAGGCTAGTACAGTTGGCTCTTATGTGGTATCTCTCGAGACAGGACTGGGATAATGCTTTGTAAAAAACCTGCCAAGCAATAATCCTAAATTTTGAGAACTAATTTTAAACTGAAATGCAGAAGCAAAGAAAGATCTTGTCTGAGGTGACTTTCATTTCTCCTGTCTAAATTTGCTAAGTGCCTGCAATGGGAATAATAGCAGAGAATTTCTAAGCAGGTTAGTTTAGCTCCTTTCTCAAATACAGTCATAGTCCAACAGCAAAATCTCAGCCAAAGGGTTCTGCCTGCTTTCTTTTGTTCTTTGTTCTGAAAAATCATTACTTTCATCTCTGTATATTGTCATTCAGTGATCCTTATGCAGACAGACTTATTTTTGAAGTGAGTGATAATACACTTGGGAAAATAAGACCCTCAAGGAAAAATTAAGACAATTACTCATGGTCAGGGTAGAACAAAGTGATGGAAAAGATATAACTGTCTTCAGGAGCCTCAAGGCATGATGTAAAAATTACTTTATTCAGTTCTCATAATCAACAAGGACAAAACAAATAACAGATTTACAATACAAAAGAGAAAATGTATCTCAAATAACAATGACAACAACAAAGCTAGAGACCAGATAAGTAATGGAACAAGATGCAAGGGAATACTGTGCAATTATTAACACTGGACACATAGTTCAGACCAAATTTCCTCCTTATTGTCCCAATTCTGATAGGTAACAAAGAAGTGACTTCAGCAAGCCTTAATGTGTTTTCTGGGCTTCTCTCCTCTCAGTCTCCTACGTGTTTGTTTATCCTCAAGGGCATTTTAGACCAAGCATCATGAGGAAAGTACCTGTGCTACTTCACTTATCCCTGACCTAGGTTGTTTTCTAAATTCCTTTATAGTCTAAAGAGTTTGGGATTATAATTATGTCTATTAACATACAATGCAAATGCCCTAGGATAAAAAGCAGGATTTTAAAATGCTTGAAACTATTTTAGAGTGCAAACAAGAGATCTGTTTCCCAGACTAAAACGCAATGGTTTAGTGTTGGGTTTTTTTACAGTGATATGACTGAAACGCTGATTTAATGTTTCAGCCTATAAAGAAGAACAATAATATGAAGTATGGTACTAGTACAGCCTAATTAAGCATTTCTAAAACATAACTTTTGATGACAGTAGTTTTCACTATCCAAATGTATGCTTTGGCAGCCACAGTATCAATCAGCTCAGTTTGCCTTAGCGTATGTGAAGTGAAGAACTCCTCTGGAGCACCTTATGAGCTGAACGTGCTGCTTGGAGATCTGTTGTTTAAATAGCTTCTCTTGTTAAGCCTGTGGTCTAATTAACTTGATTTTCTGCTTGCCTTTCAAGAGGTTAAAGTTGGACATCTGAAAAGTTAAAGTTAACTAATGTCCTTCTAGAGACTGATCAAATTCACAAAGCCATTTGAAGATGCTTGGCACTTACCCGGTGCATTATGGTGACGATCTCAGATAAATACACTAACAATCACTGAGGTTTGATGTTTCCTAAGCTGCCTGCACCCTACCACATCACTGTTTTCCTTTTTTATGAGTAGCAATTACTCAGTTTGGTCTATGTTAAAAGAATACACTTCAGCAGTTTTATTTTTGTTCTGTCAGTCTGACTTTGGGACTCCAGCCCAGATAGCTAAAAACATGATTTACAGATTAAGACAATTTGTAGGGGGAGAAAGCAATTTAGGCAGTGGCAGTTAGATAGCTAAGATGCATTTTTCACAGCAGGTTAACAACCTTCACCTCAGCTAAGGCCAACTGGGTTCCAGTAGCGATTTCAGTTTGCAAGGAGAGGGAAGATTTGCATTTCCCCTCAGATCATTAGGTTGCCACTGCCTTGCTTAGCACCCCTGGTTATCTATGGCAGACTGAGAACAGAATAGCTATAGCCATGCTAGGAGGGTGTCACCAGCCTGGCATCTATTTCACAGGCTTTTGCCCCCGTGGAATTGTATCCAGGGGCCAGTTTCTTCTTTCTCACATTTTACTTTCACAAAGGAAAAAAACCCAACAGATTATTTGGCAAATAAGTCTATAAATAGGCATATTTTAAAGGAGGTGCATAGTTTGTAGGGATGCAGAAGGGGAGAAAGGAGAGGTGTTACTGCTAATGTGGGTTGTCCTGAATGGAGTTGTTGTAGTATTGGTGGTACCACACACATTTTCAGAGAAGTCAAGGAGAGCTAGTAGGTGTGCATCTCCTGGTTCTTGAGCAACGTACTTTCAGCACAGTTCAGAACTAGATCTGAAATTAAAAGTAAGCTGCCATCAGTACAGGATGTGTGATACAATGAATTCCCTCACCTTAATCTTAATCACAGGTTATAAAATCAATACTGATGTCATGTTTCCCTGCATCTCAAGTCTATTACTTTGGCCTTTTGAGGATATCCAGGAGTGATTCAGAGCAAGTGGTTGACTTCAGAGTGCTTTTGTTCTGTTGCCTTTGCTAGCTGTGTTACTTTCTAGGTAACTGGTCACTTGTCCTCCCAGCTTTTGCGCTTCAGGAGCTAACCTGACTGATCAGGTAGAGGTAGCAGGAAGACAGCCTGCCTCCTACCCAGCCATTTCCTCTTGTCCTATCAACCATTTCTAGAGAAAAAAGGTCAGCCACTGCTTCACAACCTCCTTTCAGGTAGTTGTGGAGAGCAATTAGGTCTCCCCTCAACCTCCTGTTCTCCAGAGTAAACAATCCCAGTTCCCTCAGCTGCCCCTCATAACATTTTTTTCTCCAGTCCCTTCCTGCCTCATGGTCCTGCTCTGGACATGCTCCAGCAACTCAGTGTCCTTTCTGTAGCAAGGATCCCAAAACTGAAGCCAGTATTCAAGGTGGGCCTCATCAGCACTGAGCACAGTGGGACAATTACTTCCCTAGTCCTACTCACCACTCTTCTTAATACAGGCCAGGATGCTGTTGGCCTTCTTGGCCAACACCTGGCCCCACTGCTGGCTCATATTTAGCCTGTGGTTAACCAGCACCCCCAGGTCCTTCTCTGCCAGGCAGCTTTTCAGCTGCTTTTCCGCAAGCCTGTAGCACTGCTTGGGGTTACTATGACACAAATGGAAGACCCAACTTTGTTGAACCTCATGCCACTGACCTTGGCCCATACATCCAGCCTGTCCAAATCCCTCTGTAGGGCCTTCCTACCCTCCAGCAGGTCAACACTCCCACTGAACTTAGTGTCATCGGCAACCTTACTGAGGGTATGCTCAATCCCCTTATCCAGATTATTAATAAAGATATTAGAGCACAGAGCCCTGAGGAGCACCACTGGTGACTGGACACCAACTGGATTTAATTCCATTCACCACCACTCTCTGGGCCTGGCCATCCAGCCAGTTCTTTTACCCAGCAAAGAGTACACCCCTCCAAGCCAAAAAGCAGCCACTTTCTCTAGGAGAACGCTGTGGGAAATGGTGTCAAAACTTTTCTAAAATCCAGATAGACAACATCCACAGCTTAACCCTCATCCACTAAGCATGTCATCTTATCATAAAAGGAGATCCTTCCCTTGATTCTTACCCATAAAAACTCAACCCTATTTATGTCACCCTCATTATGTTCTAGGCATTTTTAAACACTCCCTGACATAGAAGGCCACCTCGCTATTGCTCCTTGCTTTCCTATCCTTCCTGGAGATTCTATATCCATTCAAGACAGAACTCCAGTAATGAGAGTCATCCCAGCATGCTTCCATGATGGCAACTACATCATGGTTTTCTTGCTGCACAATGGCTTCCAGTTCCTCCTGTTTGTTGCCTATACTGTGTGCATTAGTGCACAGGAACTTCAGTTGGCCTATTGGTCCCTCCACCGTCCTAGGATAACTCCACTTTAGGTGTTTCACAGGTGTTACCCTGTTGACTCTGACTACCACAGGAGGCCCTGGCTCATCTCTGAAAGGCTTTGACTTCAGATTGAGGATCCCCTCCCCCCAGCACCTTTAGTTTACAGCCCTCCTGACGAGTTGGAAAGTTTGTTGCCAAAGATGCTCCTCTGTTTCTCTGAAAGACAGACCCCATCAGCTCCCAGAAGACAAGCTTTCTCATAGCAAGTGTCATGGTGTAAGTAGCCAAAGCCCTGTCTGTGACACCACTCCCTCAAACACATATTGATTTCCACAATTTATTCTCCCTCTAACTGGTAGGATTGATGAAAAGACTACCTGTGCTTCAGAGTCCTTCACTGCTGCTCCCTGTGCCTTGTAGTCCCTCTCAATGTTCTTTGGGTTGCTTGCAGCAGCATCATTAGTGCCTACGTGAAACAGCACCAGACAGTAGTCAGTGGGTTGTACAAGGCAATTTTTCTGCCACATCCATGATGGGAACCCCAGGTAAGCAGCAGAGCTCTTTTGATAGCAGGTCAAGGCAATAAATAGGTGCCTCTGTACCCCTGAGAAGTGAGTCCCCCAACCACTATCACCCATCGCTTTCTTTTTTGCTGCAGGTGTTATGCAGCAAGGAGCAGGTCTGGCCTCCTTACTCGAGCCTGAGGACTTACCTGTTTCAGATTCTTTTTCTTCCTCTTTGTGCAGAACCCCAGAGCAGTTTTGCAGTGGCACCTTTGGCTCTGAGGGAGGTTTCTTCCTCTTGTTTTTCCTACGTCTTGTCCTAGCTCTGTCCTGCTTCTCACCACTGTTGGCTTCAGCTGTGACTGAATGTGCTGGCGGGGCAGTTTGAGGCCGTGGGTTCAGCACAGGCATCACTTGAATGCAGCTACCTATCTCCAGCTCCACAGTCATGATACCACGCAGCCTTCTGACAGCCTCCCACAGCTCAGCCACTTGTTGCAGGAGGTCCTCCACCTGGGCACACCTTGCACAGACTTCCTTGCCACCCACCTCAGCTCTAGGAGAGGGGCCTACACACTTCCCACAGCCTGAGGTCCCTACAGCCGCATCTCTCTTCAGGAGCTCTGTTTGGGTGGAGGCATCGACTATGCCCGAGAGGGATGGTACATGCCTCTCAGCTGCAGCCCGGCGCCGAGTGCGCCCCATCCTTGCCTAAAGGGGGAGTTAGGATAAGCACCCACCACGCTGACCACCCCTCCCTACACTACCCTCCCTCAGGCTTCTTTAAGGAGGGAGTCTGCCCCACCCCCGCCCCGTCAGCCTCTCTGGCGGGAGCTGCTCGGTCACTCGTTTTCCCGGTGTTTCCCTGGCAAAGGAAACTCCCGCACCTGGAGATCTGTTGCTGCGGGTCTGGCGCAGCCGGCTCTGAAGCAGCTGTGCTTAACGGCTGCCTGTAATGGTTGAAGCGCAGAGGCACCGCGGCCGGGCCGGGCCGGGCCGGGCCGGGCGTGAGCGGGTTGCTCAGCTGTAACCTTTTCTTCTTTTCTCTAATAGGGGAATGACTTGGTACCAGGAAAAAGATTCTTTTACTTCCTGGCTTGACTGCTGCCTTGTTGGCTTCTCCATTTGCTCATTTGTTTTCCTTCCTTGCAGTTTTGCTGTTGCTCACTTCTAAGATCAAGTACCTCCCACCCCCCCACACCCCTCCAAAAAAAAAAAAGTCTTCTCCACTGGTTCTCTTACAGAATCACAGGTTGGAAGGGACCTCTGGAAATCATCTAGTCCAACCCAGAGCAGGATCACCTAGACTAAATCACACAGGAAGTGGGGGTTGAATGTCTCCAGGGAAGGAGACTCCACAACCTCTCTGGGCAGCCTGTCCCAGGGCTCTGCCACCCTCACTGTGAAAAAGTATAATTTCTTTGCACTGTAATTTTAAGCATTTTATTTTAATGAGGTGTTCCATGTGAAGGAAAGGAGAATGGGATCTGCCTAGGGTAGCAAGGGGGGAACCTAAAAATCTGTAGCTTCCCAGGCACTATTGTTTGCAGTGTTTTTCCTCCAGGTCTTCATAGGCTCCTTTAATTTTGCTTACAGATGGAGCCCTTGCCAGCCTATTTAAAGCAGAATTAATTTTTGGTGACAGCTCATCTCTTGTGAATTGAAATGGCATGGTCTGTATTTCAAATGGTAACCAGAGTATGTTCTTGATGAAGTATCTTACAGAAGGTCTTTGGAGAGGCATGAGCTATATAACCTGTAATCCAGTCTATGTAACTTCCTAATAAAGAAAATGGGTAATTAGCAGTAAGAGAAGGCTTTTTAGCAAGAATCCCTTCAGGAGGAGAAGCAATAAGCTAGTGCTCTCTGCAATAGCTAGAGTGCAAAGTCAGCAGTCCTGCCATGAAAGGCAGTTTCTCAGTGTACGGTTCGTGGGAGGGGACATCAGGGCGATGTGCTAGCAAAGACAAGAGCAGGTGTCTGCTACGTCTGCGCCCAGGAGCTTCTGACTCCAGCCCTCAGCACTCTGGGTCTGTGGCACTGTGGCAGTTCATAGAAAATGTGCCAGAGCATGGCACAGAGCAGTACGCTTTGCCAATGGGTGTTGTAGGACTGAAAAGAGTGGTTATGCCGTGCAAGTGACTGCCTTTATGCTGCTTTATATAAATGCTGAGAATATCTACCTCCCCCATTTCTACTGTCATTCTTCCTGATCTGTGTAGAGATACGGTTAAGGCTAGTTTTTCCGGAGGCTTAGGAGAGAAAGGATGCAACAAGGAAAGGACTAGTTTATCACCGTGTAACAGACATGACAAGGTGTTTCCCTTGATAGGTCTGAGCTTACCTGGCCTTCTGTCAGTGTCACTGCCTGTGTCAGTTGGACTTCAAGTAGGCAGACAGTCTGTGGGCTTAGAAATTGTCAGAAAAGCTTTTTTATATGTGTTTGGGGGGGAGGGGATTTGTTTGGGGGTTTTGTCGGGTTTTTTTAAGCTTTCCTGTAGTCATCATCACCTTGTGTGCTTTGCAAGGTGTCAGGAGCCTGAAAGAGTGGCACCATTATCTTCTATAAGAAGGTTTTGCTTATAGTATGTTTGCTTTATTAAACAAGCTTCTGGAGATTCTACTTTAAACATGTAATTCCTTATTCTAGATATTTACTGGAAGACCATGAAGAATTCATAGTCCCTAAGCAAATGTCATCAGCTAACATGCTGATGACCTTAAAGGTCTTTTACAACCTAAATGATTCTACAATTCTATGTTGTTATTCAGGAGTGCTGTAAATATGCCACAGCACAATTGCAGAACCATGTCTTCTTTTTCTTTTCCTTTTCCTTCACAAAAGACATTCCTTTTGGATATGACAAATACAAACCCTTGCTTTTGCGTAGCATTTCCACTCTCAAGGAGTTTTTTCCTAGAGGCACATGACTAATTCAAATGAAGTGCTCTCTCACCTCTGAAAATGCTACTCCAGTTTATCCATCAGGTTTTAAAACTGTTTTCTTATTGTTATTGATCACTACTTTTTTTTTTTTTTATGTATTGGGAATAGTGGAGGAGTGAAGAGGGAAGCAGCGTACTTTCCTGTTTGCCCAACAGTGTGCTGTGACACATTGTAGAGGCAGTTCAGAGTTATTCATATCTGGCACCTGTTTTATCACAAATAAAAATAGGCTGCTTTTGAAAGAGCACGACGCTGACTCCTTGTAATCTTTTTCATTTCCTTGCTCCATATAAAAACTGTTTTAGTAGCTCTCCTCTCTTTGCACTGTGGCTTTTTGTTTGCATATCTAAACACCACCGATCCGTCGTCAGGTCCATTCTAAGTAGGAGAGGTACAGTGAAGCCTCCATATTTACTCAGAGTTGCAAAAGGAGTTTTCTTTACAAGGTCAGCCTGCTTGTGTGGACACTACTGACTGACTTGGTTTGTTTAAGTTCATCATCATCTTTGGATGAGGCAGGGTGAGTCTGCCCAGATGTTGCTCTTCAGCCATCTCCTTATGGATGTATCACAGGTGCCATCTCTGAAGTGCTAGATGTGTTGGTAGTGATGAATGTGGGGCTTTAATGACTTGTACTACAACAGTCAGGGTTCTTCTTCCACTGCTTTTATTTGGGGCACTGAGAGAGGTGGATTTTTAAATAGTGGCTCCTTTATTTAATGGTATCTTGAGGAGGGGAGGTGTGTTTCTGAGGCAGCAGCAGCCACCTTCAAAGCAAATCTGTGTGAGTTACTGTAGAGCTTGGGGCTGCATGTGCCATAAGCATCCTAAGTCCTGCCTGTCTGATCAGGCTTGAGGCTTCACGAAATCCTTGTTTCTCAGTGCATAAAGGCATTGATTCTCAGCCTTGAAGAAGGAAAGCTTACAGACTGTAGGAAGCCTTTTATGTGTACTTTTCTTCTTGTTTCTCTCCATAGCTCCCCTAATGAGAAGTTTCATCTGTTGAAAGAACTGCTGTTGCCTTATGTCTTTTACCCATTGCTGTCCTGAGTAATTGTGCTACTTCAGTGCTGAAATTTTGGATTTGGATTCACTCCTGATGTCCTTGTCTGGGACGATATTTTCTGAGACACACACATACACATGGGCACCCACTCCCCTGGGGAAACCAGTGGCACATCTTGTGCAGTTCAGTTGTGCAGCGTGTTTCCTAATCTCCTTTTTGTTTCAAAGCAGGCGAAACAAAACCCTTAAGCAATTCACCAAGATTTGGAACTTAACAAATGCCACTTAGCATTTTGCATTATTTTGTTCTGTCTTGGAAGCTCAGCTGCTTGTATCTTACTCAAATAAAAAGGATGAGTGGCTTTTGTTCTAACGCCAGTTGAGCCTTCTAAACAGCACTGCTCCCTAGGAAAGAGAATTACACAATTGGCAGCAATATTACTACTTCATTACCGCGCTGCCATTGCCAGTGACCTTCCTTGCCTTAAATTACACTGTTTCCCTATCATGTGCCACAAAGGTAGCCAAAGGTTTTCTCTCAAATTATTGCCAGCAGACTACAGGGATCAGTGGTGTAGATAACTTGGCAATCGCTGTATTTCTGCAGTATTAGGTGAGCTTTTTCTTACCTACTCTGTGTGTTACGGAGAGAGTTTTTGATTGCGTATATAAAAATGGTCATGGCTGTAGTTATTTTTACTGTATCACGTCTTCGGGGAGAAGCAGAAATTACAGTGCTGCTTCTCCTGAGAGCCAGTGAGAATTAGTTGCTCTTTGGTTGTCTTCTGTTATTGGCAAATGGCAATCCCAAAGGAGGCTGTGCCAAGTGGAGATGGTATTTCCAAGGTCCATATTGCGCCCTTCATTTGCGGATCTCGCTGCACTTCGGAAGGTGGAATGGGTCTTTCCACCTGCCTCCTCTCTGATCAAATATTATCATCTCCATTCTGTGACACAGAGGAAAACAAGAGAGGGGATAGATGACTCACCCAGAATGAAGCAGCAGCTCAGTAATAGAAAAGGAGGCAGGTCTCTGAAGATTGCATCGTGTGGATCCTTTCAGACAGGGAGATGTTACTGAAGCCCTCTCTCCCTGGGACTTTGCAAACCAGATTCCCAGGGCTCTGCATCGCTTAAAATTATGCTGATGCTGTTTCAGGATGCTTTCCATGATGAGCTTCATGGTGCACAGGATCTGTTAATACCACCCCCAGCACAGAGTCTTGCTCCTCACCACAGGTGTCTGTCTGTGCCTTTAGGTGTGACAGCATTAATGCCAGGTGGCCATATTTATATGGCTGGCTGAATAATTTGATTGATTTGAGCTGACTGCCTGCTCGTGACATACTTGAGAATGAGCAGCAACGTTAGCACATTTATTTATTATCTACTTAAATCTGGTTGTATTTTGTAGGCCAGTGGTACGGGGTTGACATCCATGAATGAGGTACCTCACTTGTGATTCGTAAATTGTTTCTGATATGCATTCCCAGTGTGATGGGTCCAAGCCTTAAATTTTCAGAAAAATGACTGTTTAAATCACCTCAGCTTGTCCCCCTCTAGCACAGTGAACAGATTTTGAAAATAATGGGCTGGGCAGTTCCTATTTTCAAATGCTCCTCTTCATGATAAATATGGCTATTTACTGTTTTGCTTTCACACCAGGACAACCTTTTTCATTTCTTGAATTCAAGAACTTCACAATGGAAGTCAGGATGACTGTTTTATAGACATTGGGAGGGGATGAGCATCAACATAGTAGTTTCGCAGAGTCAGGAAGAAAGCAGAGGTTTCATGAGATCAAGGGCAGTACCTTGCCTAGAGAGGTGTACTACTGTGTCTCTGTCTGCTGTTACAGTTTTGGGGGTAGGGAGGGGTTATCTCTCTGGTATTTCCAAGTATCAGAAAAAATAAATTCTAGGGTTAAAAAAAATCTTTTTTTTTTTTCTTCCTTTTCCAAATTGAAACTAGTTACAGATATCTATACATAGCCTACTTTTTAAGGTAGGGGAAAGATGTAATCAGCACTCCCTGCTACCAACCAGCTTCTGTTGAACTGGTGACGTTTTTGCTTATACTGGTTTGAACAGTGTGGTGACATCCCAGCCTGGCACCTGGCCTGGTGCACTTGTCTTTTCCTAGAGTCTGTCTCACGTGCACAAATCCCTATTTTCCATATTCAGTTCACCACAGAAACTTTGAAATTTAAATTTCTCCTATACTTCAAGTCAAACATCATGTAATCTGTGCCCTTCCAAGACAAGCTTATGCAAATATGCAAATACCTAACTGCTCTCCACACAGAAGAAATTTGGCCCTGATGATGCTTCCCCTGGAAAAAGGCATTTATAGGTGGGGTAAAAAATAAGTGTAAGTCATTTCTTCTTTCCTAATTTGTTTTCTTTTTCCTGTTGTTATCTATCAATCCACAGAGGAACAACTTAACATATCAAACCTGTTTACCACTTTAACAGTCTGGGGTGCTAGAATTGTCTTTGTTGTAATTTGGGAAATGAAGGGACAGACAAAATTGCATTAGGTGGACACTAAAGATACTCACTGAAGGAACCACGTAAACACCCAGGTAGAAATTAGCTCTTTTTTTTGCCAGTGCAACTTAGGATAAGAAATGAACTGAGCGTCTTCCTCAAAGTCACAGCTATAGATCAGTCAGAAGCTTGAAGGACTACCCGAATCCTGCGAGGTGGCACATTGATCTACAGCCCCGCAAACTGTGCCAAGAAAGGAAAATCAACAAGATCTTCGCCTGATTTATGTCGGCCAGACATCTGTGACTTGCCTTTCGAAGGTGATCTCACAGAGGCGTAATTAAAACTTGATGATCTTATTAAATAATCATGATGATTTGTGTCCCTGCGTCGCAGCTGTGTGTGTGCTTTTGTGGGGTTATAAATGTGGTTAGTGGCTGCTTGTGAAAATGGAGGTTAGAGAATGCTGGGCTTAAAGGCAGGTATTTTGTGCACAGCTCTTTGTGTAGGAAGTCTCCAAAGTATTCTAATGCTGAACCTCTGTTTCAATTTACAACTAGTCAAATTGCAAGTTATTGATAAAATAAATCCAGGAAGGTTTTAATTAGTAAAACCGAGCAGCCTCTAAATTTGCCCACTCCACAAAGACAGGCGAGTGCTCAGATATTGGAGATGGTAACTTGGGGCTGGAGAGGGTGGGGTAAGACCATGGGTAGTCACATGGCCTTACTCTAGTCTGGAAACCACTAGTAGCACAGTATTGCCTTTTCCTTCATCCTCATCTTACCCATCAAAAGGAGAAAGAAAATAGCAGGAAAAGGCTTGTCATTCGTTAGATACCTAAACACTGAGCAAAACATAGGCATGACCTGAGCTGCAGCCTGTAGATAGGCCATAATGTAAACGCTGCTGGTGTGCTTCATTTGTGATTTTCCCATTGAATTGTATTATTTTGGATAGAAATTTCAAGGCATATGAAAAGCTACCTTTGAAGGAGACTATGGATTTTTTTTTTCTCTCTACTCTCTAGATGCTGGTAGGAATTTTGAGAAAGCTGTTTATCATTTGGTTCTGAATTTTTCTTAGGATTTGTTTTGTGCTTTAAGCCATTGATCCTGGTTTCTAACAGGCCTAGCTTTCTCCATTTATATCAATAACAATGATTTTTTAAAAACTCTTTCATTTTCAGACTGAAGTAATAAACCAGAATATGTTTCCTACTTTAAAAAAAAAGGGGGGGGGGGCGTGGAGAGGTGGCACTTTGGATTCTGTATGCAGAGCAGCCAACATAGTAGATACAGTTTGGGGCTAATTATCATAAGGAGGATGAGTTAGAAATGATGATCAAGTTTCTGAGAATCCCTAGCCTTTCCATTAATTCTGATTTATTGATTTTTATGAGCAGGAGCAGCGATAAGCTCAGGCTCTGCGGAGGATCAGAAAGGCCAGCGCGTGTCGAGGGTTATTGCCTTGTTTCGTGCTGTGATTTATACAGCGAAGGCACTGGCTGCATTCTTCTGCTTGATGTTACTTTATTTCTTCTCATCATTATAGTATTTCATGACTTAAAGACAAGTACCCTCTGAGAATCTGGTCTGTCATGTGTCTGACATTGTAACAGACCGAAGGCCTGATTATTGGAGGCGCTGAGCACTCGCAGCTCCAGTGCAGTGCATGAGAGCTGAAGGTGCTCTGAAAATCATGCCTGAGGCATTTTATTCTTTTAAAGGAATTGAGTCGTGCCTCATAAATATAGGTCTCTGCTTCGACTAATTCCCCCTTGACTGCACATCCTTTGAAGTAACTGGATTTTATTTGATTAGAATGAAACCTGCGCTCCAAAATTAACTCCCATCCTCGCTACGTAGCTGAGGAATTGATTAGATCTTAGTAAATCTGATGTTAAAATTAAGCTTCAAATTTACAATTAAGCTTCAGAGTTTTCCTTTATAATTGGAATTCTGCATGTTGGGAAAGATCAGAAACTCTTTTTCTTTGAGGGTTCAGGTGATTCTAAGCACAACCCATGTTTCTATGGGAGAGCTGCTGGTGTGGCAGAGGGAACAAAACACACTGAAAGGGTGGGTTTGAGGCTGAAGGAGGTACCAGGACCAAGTGTTTGTAGCTGATGCAGGGAGCCTGCCTTAGTCATTCACCTTCTCCTGTGGAGAGTCTTAATTCTAGTTTCTCCAGTTCCACAGAGAGAAAGCAGATGTCAGACAGTGATCCAGCCTCAGGAAAAGGGTGATTTATCCCAGTGCTTCATAATTCTTCTGTTCTTGCAGAGGAAGCTTGTGGCTGTTTCATCATGAAGTAAGGGAAAATGCTGCTGTATTGGCGTGTGAGTGACTGCTGGAAAAGTCCAAAGGGGCAACCATGCAGAGGTGGAAGCTGATTGGGGACTGGGTATATGAAGAAAGGCTTAGTCGACCTGACTTTTTTTGTTAGTTTTTTAAGAACATAAATATCCAACCTACTGAGATGGCCCTGTGAGTCAGCAGGGATTAAGGATCCTTTTGAGTCCTTGGCTAAAGCCTCTTCTCTTCCCAGGTTGCTTGTATACGCCCGGAGGTCAGCACTGCTTCAGCCTTTGTTTATTGGAAACTGATTCTTCACTCAAGGAGATTCACAGCAGTCTTGCCAAACTCTGTTTTTCCTTCTTGGGATCATCATTGTAGTAGTCTTTTTTGTTGTTCCTCCCTTAAAGCTAGTATTTGATTTAAGAAAGGGAAGTTTTGGGTTGTTTTTTTTCTCTGTCTCAGATAAGGGACAGAGGGCAGATCCAGTTACTCTCATAGAACAAATTTAATCAGTTACATTCTCGTCTGTATGTCTCTTTAGATTCTCTGGTTACCTCTGTGGTATATCCATGTACAATATGGCAGATCATCTGCTGTGTCAGCAGAGCTTCACATTTCAATGTGTACATTGATCTAATACTGTTTGGTGATTGATGGGGTTTGGTGTTTGGTTCTCAGCGGGCAATATGGTACATGCTGTTAGCAATGGGGAAGGCTGTTGTTTTGATGAGGAGGCTTGTGCTTCTTCCCCTCATCTCTTTGTCCTGGCCTGAACAACAAAGCTTGGCACAAACAAAACATTCATTGAGAGAATATTCAAGCAATCACATAGTTGCTTCATCTTGTTCTTGCTGCTGGTCTCCTGCAGACAGGCTCTATTTGGTTTCATTGTCTTTAAGACTGTAGACTAAGCCTGGCTTCTCTGGATATTTTTTGGACATCTTTTGCTGCTAGAACTAGGATTCCTCTGAATTACAGTGTTTTCTAAATTTCGTGGCTGATTGTATTTTATGTTTGGTTTTTTGAACTTTCCACCTGCACACATTTTATTCCACCCTCCTTGTTTTTCTGTTTTTAGCCAGTGAGACCTGCAACGATTTCCATCCCATGTTCTTCACCCATGACAGATCGTTTGAGGAGTTCTTCTGTATCTGCATTCAGCTCTTGAACAAGACATGGAAGGAAATGAGAGCAACTTCAGAGGACTTTAACAAGGCAAGGAAAAGGGTGGGGTGGGAATAACTGGCCAGGATGGTGAAACAAGGCTGTGTATTCTTCCCTAGAGGCACAGGGGTTTACTTATCCTGCTTCTGGTGAATGCTGTGGAGTTTTCATCTGTTCAGATTGTTTGCACATCAGAGGGTCAACATTTAGAAAGTGGGGGCAGGGGATGGGATGTGTAAGGGAGGTTCACAGACCTTTTTCCATCATGTTGCACTGCAGACTGTGAAACTAAAAACCTAGCTTGAGGGGAAATTCTGCCTTTTTATGTTAGCAATATTATACTGAAGTGCTGCTGCCTCTAAGGTTGTAAATAATGCAAAGAGAGTACTGCAGTGATAATTCTGTGCATCCCTTTCATTTTATATGAGCACTAAAGTGATAAAATATTCAGGAGTGGACACAATCCTGACAAACTGTTGTGCTGTTTAGCCTGCTAACATAGAAAAAAAAATCCCACAAAAAAACCCAACCAAAAAAAAAATTCCTCACTATTGCACTATTTTTTGTTTTAAAATAGAGTTCTGAAAGTTCCAGCTAATCTCCTGACCATCAGCAAAGCTATGGAGAGCAGTGCTGTCTGTCTGAATGGTCCCTAGACATCCTATTTTAACTGTCTCTTACCAGGAGGCTGCAAAGTATCTTCAGCATTTTTTAAGAATGACAAACTCATGTTTTTGTGGCCAGCTGGCATCCTTATCTTTGTTAGTATCCTTTGACTGGATCTCGAGCCTCTCCCCAAGACTAGATGTTGTTTTTAGAGCTGCTGGTCGAGAAGGAAAAGTTGCACTGTGTCAGCACGTGCCATACAAGTCACCAGACTCAAATGTTATGTGAGAGCTAGCAAGAGCAATCGTCCCTAAGGTCTAACTGGGACTATCTATTATTGAAGTGGTCCAAGTGTCCATTTTCTACTGCAGAGTGAAGGTGAATCTTTAGGATACAGCGTTGAATAACCTTTGTTGAGATCTTCTAGTTAAGATGATAGCAGTACCAAAGCCCAGGCAGAAGAGAGAAGGGAAGTCCAAGATGTGTGCTGTTGTAGCTACATGACCTAGAGGCTGCTTCTTGCATGGTATTTCTGACACACTTCTCTTACCTAATGGTCCAGGAGTAAAGATGGAGCAATAGCAAGATAATTCACAGAACAGTATAGAAATCTAAACTCAAGATATTAAAAAAAGCAACAACATTTTTAAGGTTACTTCACAATACGTGGTTGTTTGAAACTAATGTATTAATAACTGATTTTCATAGAATCATAGAATGGTTAGGGTTGGAAGGGACCTTAAAGACCATCAAGTTCCAACGCTCCTGCCATGAGCAGGGACACCTTTCACTAGACCAGGCTGCTCAAGGCCCAAATTACTTAAGAGTTGTCTCAGTAGAATCAAACATCATTTCCCACAACTTGAGTTTGTAAATCACAGGAATACAGGAGAAGAATGGTCCTGTTTCTGGCAACAACCAAGATCACCCTGAAAGGAAAACAAAGAAATTTACTTTCAGTGTTAGGCATTACTGTGGAGCTTCATGGAAGATCAGGGAGTTTCTTCTCTGATCAAACTAGTCTGGTCTTTGTGTTTTCTGTTACTGTAAATCCTGTGACTTCACCCAGCAGCTCTTCCAGGTTCAGCAAGGCTGGTGGTAAGTTCTACTGCATGAGTCATTGAAGGCATAGGTGATCCCTAATGCCATGGGGCAAATCTGAAATACATGCTATCGTGCTACCAAGTTGTGTGTGGTGGTCACGTTATGGTGCACAAGAGATGAACCCAGGATCTCTGCCTGCTGAAGTCACTCTTGATTCTGTAGCTGGTTTTGTAAATGGGAGGGAATGCTAAACTCTTGAGACTCTAATTTCTAACCCATCAGTAATTATGTTCTGCTTATCTGAGTTCTTTCTTTTAGTCATAAGGAGATTTTTGGGCTCTTATCTGCTTCAAATGACATGTGGTGGTGATATGCATTACTCAGCTGATAAATGTCTAAAGGGATCTGTGAGCGAAGCAAACTGTGTTGTTGTGTGGGCTTGTGAAGCGCTTTGTGGGGGCTGATACGTTCTATAGTGGTGCCCAAGGTTTACCCATCTGGTTGGTGGGTGACAGCTGCTGGTATCTATAGTGTAGAACTTTCCACTTTACAGGGACGGGAATGTGTTTGGGTTAGTGCCTGGGCAGTGTTTAATTTAGGGGTAAATGTAGCGCCTTGCTTTGGTAATGACTGTATCTTTGAAGAAGAGCCTAAGGACTGATAAAAAGCATGCTTTGCACTAAGAAGTATCCTTGAAAAAGAGCTGAAGGACTGGTAAAGAGGAAATATCAAGGGAACAATCCCACTTTTGGGACAACGCTGCCAGTGCTGATGGCTTTACCAAACTAAACACCACCATTTTTATTCCTTGCCTGACAAGAGGCTTTGGTAATCATGGCACATTAGTATTCTTGCTGCATCTTTCCTGTGTGTTGAGGGTACCTGTTTCTGTGCAGTTACTTTTGCAGACTTGTGAAACAAGGGCCGTATGGACCCAGGGAGTGTTCAGCCTCCACTTTCAGGAGTGAACAGGGAGTAAGTAGGCCTCACGAGACGCAGTAGCTCAGTTACTGTGGAAGAGTTCTCTTTTATCCTCTTTTTGTGTTACTGTTTTTCAGTTTCAATAACTTGATTGTCATGGTAATGTATGAAACACTGCTTTGCTACAGTCTACTACCCACCTGGCTCATGGGATCATTCGTTTTCTTCCTTCTTTCACTTCTTCCCCAAAAAACTCCATGACAAAATTGGATGTTCTCAATATATTGGATAGTAAGTCTTGAGACCTGGAAATTCTGCTATAAAGCTAATTAAACTTTAAAAGCTTGCTTTGATCTTTAATCATAATTGAAGAAAAGGAGCTTTTTTTTAATTTTAAACTTTTGATAAATCACAATAGCTTGTACATTGAGGAGCTGTAGGAGATCTCTGTGCTCATATAGAGATTTCTTTCCTCCTCTCTTGCATTGGAGAATGATAGGTGCTGAAAGAATTGAGATGATTAAATATTTCCCCTCAGGTTTCAGTGCCGGTTCTCAAGGGTTTTTTAAAGCATCAGATTAAGTGTTTCTTTTGATGACAAAATGGCATGCTGCACCATCGTGGTCCCTCAGTCCATGTTGTTGAGATTTCATATAGGTTTATTCATTTTTAAAGCTTAGAAAAATAATTAAAACAGCACTTTGCTCATAGCTGGAAGAATTTTGTGGTGTTGTAGTGAAACATTTATGATCTCATGCGTTGTCTCTCTGATTCTCATTCATTAAAACAGACCCCTTTTGTCAACTCTCGCATGAGAAAAACTCCTTGGATCTCTGTGGTAATAGTATGATACTGTCAGACCTAAAACCTTTTTTACAGTCTCAGAGTATACTGGTGGATGTCTGAATAGAGTAATTCAGCCAGGCAGCTAAGCTTATATTATGCCTTTATAACATTTTAAGACATACATAATTCATGCCTGGTGAGTATTCTAGAGAAATTAAGATGCAGTTGGATAGACAGACATGCAAGTGGCAACAATTCCATTTGAAACCTTTTTGTTTTTCCTTGAGCCTACAGATGATCAAAGGACACTTACAAGCTGAGTCCTCCACAGTCATTTGTGACCAGACAGCGTGGTTATGACTTCAAAAACATAATCTCATCTCCAAGCTTTACATAATTCTGTGTATTTTACTGCATCAGAAAGTGTTGTGTATTGTTTTTTGGAGTCAGTGCTGACTGTAAGAAAGCTGGACTGCGTTATCTCACACTCCAGCATCTAGAAACCTGCATCACCAGGCTTCCCATGTAAATAGGAGCCCATCAGTCAATTTTTCCTCACGTAGGGACCACCTACGCTCTGTGCGGGGTAATTGGGCCCTGCTACCACAGACACAAAGATGTATTTAAATTGTTTTGGGCTTTTAAAAGCATTTTTTTTAATGTGATGGTAGGTGAAATTCAAGGTAACTGCCCCACTTTCATGGGGCTGAATGAAATCATACTCCCAATGGAAAAATTTTTGTTGACCCCCCACTAGTTGTGCTTGAATAAATGCACCTGTCTTGCTCTAATGAGGATTTACATTGAGATTGCTGTCATATTAGTGATCTTTTAAAATACACTTCTTGTTTTTGAGGAGACAAGGAGACCACAGCCAGAACATTATGCAGGGGACAAGATTATTCTCCTACCTCAGTTCTCCTACTTGTAGGTTTGAAGTTCACATGGTGATAGGAAGAAGGGTGAGCAAATGGATTATTTTAATTGCAGGACCAGCCGTAGCTCCTTGTGTTGGACCTCCAGTACAACATGAACAATTTGCAAATTCTGTGCCTAGTGTAGTGCCATCTTTAAAAAAATTAAGAATAAAAATTGCTGCTTCCAGTAAGATGGAAGGAAAAAGATTAGTTTCTTTGATTTGCCTACCAAGGCTTTAAAGCTGCTTTATGGAGAATGAGCACAATGATAGCTGCTTTTAGGTTTTCAGATGGCCAAAAAAGACTAGCCATAACAAGACCCAGATTATCATTTCAAAAGGGCTAAAGTTAAGTAGGAGGTGCCAAAACTGAAAAACTGTAGCGTATAGCACTAGAAATCAAAATCCACTCTATTCACTGAAACTACAGGTTTGAGGAATAGGACAGTGGGATGGGGTTGGCTACTGATAGATTTTTCCTGTTACTGAGAACTGTAGGTAATTTATTTTACCCACTGGCTATGTGTTTGAGATCATCATAGTATAAACCACCAGCTTTTAAATGTGCTATGAAAATTTATTTTGTGATGAGAAGGACGTTCTCAGAAAGCCCCCAAAACCTCTGGTTTCAGGGTTCTGGCAAAGCTGTCATTCATTTCACCCCGGTACCCTGAGCCATTGCGCTTGTGGCATTGGGCCGTTTCAGCGCCACACCAGGCCTCAGCACTGGGTGCTCGTTCAGGAGTGGGGGCTGCTCAGCAAGGTGCTAATACGTGTTGCTGACAAGTGTACACAGTGTCTTCTGTGGTATCAGTAGAGCAGACATTGTTCACGGTGGCAGCAGATGTAAACAATAAATGCCCTACGTGAGCTCTGTAATTAAATATCAAAGCAAACACTGAGGCATTTGATAACCACAAAAGATGTTTATTGCTCATGCTCAGACCCTGCAAACATTTTTCCTTGCTCTGTGACAAGATAACAGAAAAGGTAACCGAGCATAACATAAAAATGAAAAATACCCTTTCCTTGTTCGCTGATGGTTTGGAAATGCCATGACACAGGTTTCGCAGCTTCTCCAGTGTTGTCACGCTTTTAGCAGCTGTAGGATGAAGAGTTGTGTGAGGCTAGGTTCAAAATGTGACTAAATATTCAAGGGCAGGCTTTTAAGGTGCATACTTTTGTCAGTGGTGTTTTGTGTGGAAACATGTTGCGGGCCAACACCACAAATGGATAATGTGAGTTACTCATTAAGGAAGCAAAGGTACAGAGGGTCATTTGGAAAGGGTCAGAACAGCAATGTGGCAGAGGGGCTGTCATCAACTTTGCAGGGTCATCTGTGAAGGGGAGAGACTCCAAATCTTCGAGCAGATCCTGTGCAAAATGCCTCTCCCAGCTGCAGCCTTGTGGTAGTGATGATCCTTGCCACATCAGCTCCATGCCTGGCCTGGAAGTGGCAGGACTTCGCAGCACACCTGGAAGAGGAGCAGGTCTCCAAGCATGCTCAAGTGATCCCCTCTAGTGGCACTAACAACGTTCTGCACTTTTCTGCTCTTCGCAGGGTTGGCCCAGCCTTGATAAACTGTTTCACAGGAAACTGAAAAGGTGCACAAAACTCAAGTATGGTGCAGCAGAGGCAGGGCCAAAAGCTGGAAACAGGGTGTCTGGCCATTAGCTCCAGTTTCCGCCTCCACCCTGTTACAGGTCCAGGCTGTAGCAGCAACCACAGCCCAAAAGGTGCCTCTTTCCACTGTGTCTGTGCCTCTCCTTCCCACCCACTCACAGGGATGCTTGGAGGAAGATGGCAAGTGGTAGCTTCAGGAGCATGTAAGTACCTTGGCCTCCAACAGGAAGAAAAAAATAATTTCAACAGACTTGAAAGTAAAATCCTTTGGTCAGTCAATCTGCCTGTCGCCTGCTTTTCCTTTCATTGATAAGGAGGGAGAGGGATGATAAATAGTTCTTTGCAGAAGCTCTCTAAAGCATTTGTTTTCTTATGGATGGTTTTTCTTCACCAGTCTGAAGCAGATGAATTTAACTTCTTTGGAGAGAAGCTTTGGAAGGCTGCTCTGTTCACATTTTACCTGTGGGAACCACCAGGCTAGTGGAATGATTGCACACCTCTGTTAGCTTTAGTGCACCTTCCCTTGGCAATGCTTTGTTTATATCAGTCAGGGATACCGCAAATAAGTTATTCTCACATGGAGTAAATTCAGTATTCCCCAGACATGGGCAGATTAGCACAAATTAAATTCCACATTTTCACACCTGAGGCCATTAGCACTTTATTAACTTTTATTGGAAAGAGATAATTGCAATAAATATATTGTCTCGTTAATTGCACAACGCATGAATTTGTGAAAATACCTGTAGCAATAAGCATTCTGCAAATCTGCTGTATTGCTTATATAGACAATGTGACTTCTTAATTGAAGGAACAAAACACCCTCCAAATACAATAGGAATCTCCTACAAGAGCTCAATTTGGGTAACAGGAAGGTTATCAAGTCTGTTCATTAGCAGCCACTTCCATCAGAAGGGTCTGGTTTAGGCAACGCAACTTAATGTGATGTAGTGGGAGAGCCTGTTTAAGACCTTTCCCCACCATTATGTCAGTGTTGCTTCTATGCTTTCTGTGGCCTGGATACAGCAAGTTTATTCCTTCACTGGATGCTCATTTAGTCTTCTCCATCTCTCTGCATTTATCTACACCTGTCAGATCTCCAAACATGTCCCACTGCGTTTGTCAAAGCCTGTTTATTACCCGTCTGCTGCTTCTGGCTGCAGGAACCTGAGAAAGGGTGTTTAAGACGCTAAAGATGTGGTCTTCCACTTACCAAGGCATCTGTCTGTAAAAATCCAATATGAATTTAAATCCCAAACCCAAAGGCTGATACTGTCAAGCTCAAAGGAACTGAACAAAAATAGTATGTTTTTAAATCTAGTTGGTTGTTTCCTTTTGAAAATTTTCCAGTCTTAACCAGTATTCATTGTCCAGAATGCAAATACATTGAAAAAAATTAATTTGTGTAACACAAGTACTTAGACTGGATAATGAGGCAGTAAGGAGCAACACTTGCCCTTTCTCTGCACTTTGTAGCTTATGAATCCTATTTCTAGTTCAAAGGTTTGGGTGGAGTTTTTTTCATTAAAACTAGTATCTTTACTATTTTCTGTCTTTGCCAGAAGGCTTCGGAAGTCTTTAGTAGCAGGGTCACATCTAGTTATTATCCTGGCTGAACTATGCTGCTCCAGCAATCACATATGCAATGATTTTATGGAGGGCATAGGCTTGAAAGGAAAAGCATTTTAATGCTGAAGTGCTGCCCATTTATATGCCAGGATGGGTGCACTAAGAAAGAGATGCAGAAAGCCAGGAAAGGAAGGGGTGGCTCAACAAAACATCTGTTATTTAAAATAGAAAAAAGGAAAATACTATTTCAGTATAATCTATTCCTTGATCAGAAACTTGTTTGCCGCCTTCTTTCTCCAGTGATGAACCTTGCTGTTGGTTTCAGCAGTAAAAATCTTTTATTTGGGAAAAACCTAGCTGTCATTGCCAGAGTGGATTTTATCCCCCAGCTTTGTAATGAAGTTCGTGTGTTACTGTAGAATGCATATGAGTCTGCTTAACACCCTGGAGATGGCAATTTTTACAACTGTTGGTACTTTGTATTTTCAAAGCACTCTTCATTTTCATCTCTGTGGGTGCCGATCAAACCAATAAACATCTCAGCCTTCAAAAAGATGATTGAGTGGAAAGCCTGATAACCAGGGGAGAAGCATTGGGTGTGGGTTATCTCTGCTAACCATGGGTTTTCTCATGCTCTGTAGAAACCTTTTGCACTGGGCAAAAATTCCTCACTCGCATGCAGAGCGTGTTAGTCGCTAAGGGAAATGATATAACCTAACTGGAACTGTCACCAAAACAGCAAATTTTGTGATATTGCCCCTGTCATTCCTGTCGTAAAGTGTGGATAATAATCGGTCTCGGGAACCGCTCTTGTCTCTGTATTTTTATTCCTTCTTTTAAGGATATGTTTTTGTAGTACAGTTAAATCAGAGGTGCGTGGCATATGGCTTTTTGCTGCCTGAATTGCTGCCGATGTGAATGTCAGTGGGCATATAATACCAGATTTTCATTTTGTGAATCACAATGCATGGAATTCAGCCTGAGAGCTCCCCAGACTATAGACCTTATTATAGGCAAATAAAAAAGGGAAGGGGGGGGGGGGAGGGGGGGTAATGTCTCAGAGATTTTGTTTCAGTTGAAATGAGGTTATCGTGATGAATGATGCGGCTGACAATGAGATTTTTATAGCCTCTCTGATAGTAGCACAAGAGCTCGTATTATTGTTGGTTCGCTTTAAGTAATTGTAATCTAAATAGCACGGTGGTTGAAAAGAGCAGCGGCAATCTTTCATACGTGTCTCGTAAGCAAAGCCGGGGTGCTTTGTTGTTTTCGTCTCATCTGTCCTTATACGACTGTCCTTCATTGTTTGCAATTTACATCTCACGTATTGTCTTGATTGAATATGTCAGTCACCATTAAAAAGGCGTTTGCCAGTCAGTCGTGGCTGCTGCTGCTGTTGCATGTGTCTATTTTTAGCACATGAGGTAACTGGCCAGCATCTGACAAAGTGATCTGATGTACCAGTGTAAATCGAGACTGCCTGTGGTAGGGGCATGAGGGAGGGGAGGGCAGGGCTGCTGGGAGCTGGAGTGAGAGGAAGAGATGGTGCAGACAGGTTCTCCTCTCCTTTGGGCTCACCAGCTATTTCAAACTGTGTCTGCGCCATGCATCTGCGGCCTACAGGGATACCTGCCTCTGCGGGCCTTCCCTGGGTTACCCTGGGCCCGGACACTAGGCCAGATGGAGTGGGATCAGTCCTCTGGGCTGTGCAAAGCTTTCTTAAACAATCACCAGGTTAAGCTGGGCCTTGGTGTGCTAATGTGAACTGTCCTCAAGAAGTGAAGACAGGAGGTGAGGGATTTAGCATGCACTTTTTGAAGGAAGTGTTAGGTTTTGCCTCACAGAATTTTTTGGGCTTGAGACCACAGCAGGGACAGTTGTCACTTGGGAATGGTAGCAAAGCTGAGACGGGTGAATTTGGGTTCTGCCACTTTTCCACTGAGAACAATAAAGCTTCCTGGAGGATGTGAAGTATCATGTGTACCTCTGATTGTGGTACAGCCCTTTTACCCTTTCAAAAAATCTACACTCTCAATTCATATAGCCATACAAAAAATGTTAATGGATTTATTGATGAGTGAAAGATAATTTCTTGATAAGCTCCCTCCCAGTTCCTCAAGTTACCTTTGTATGTTGGTCATGGCGAGTAAAGATGCGAGAACTCTAACAGTACATGCAAAAACTGAGAAATATCTGTCACCTTACAAGCTGAGTGCAGGAATGGAGAGAGATTTAATACCATGTTTGATACCATACAAGTATATTGACCCAAGTGCCAGAGACAAGAGAAGAAACAAATGCCAAATTCTGTGTCAGGATCCTTGAAGAAGTCATTAGTGCAACTGATTGAAGATCTTGCCATATCAGTTGAAGATACTCATGCCACAACCATGAAACTGAAATGCTCAAGAACCATGCTTGTGTCAAGAATGTCAAGTCTGCATCTAGAAGTGTAGAAGCATTTAGGAAAAAGCTTCCACACATGCTTTGAATTTCATGGTAGTTTTTTACCTCTCAAGAGATGTATTTTCAGATATCAAGCATCAGTTTTCTGTCTCAAGAGAACCAGCTGATCTTTGTTGTGTTGCTGCTATGAGAACCTCAGCAGCAAGAATTTAGATACTGCAGTTGCATCCATTTTGCTTGAATAGTAAAGGTTGCTTAGAACTTTTTGTTGTACTTACCCAAGAGTCCAGAGGAAACTACAGATCTTACTTCATCTTCATTACACTGTCAGCGTCTTCAGAAGCAATTGAACAGCCCTTCATAGTGAAAATAGCATCTCAAAAGTCACCAAGTAGGAAAACGGAGCATCCTTGTTTTTGTAAAATCAGATGTGTGAGATGAAGGATGTAATCTCATAGCTGTCATGATTTTCAGATTCCTTCCAAGAACTCTCTTCTATGTGAGCTGGGGATTTAAAAGTTGTTAAAGTGCTGTTTTCTTCCTGATTTTTTTTTTCTTTTTAAATTTGAATCGATCTGATTGTCATATAACTGATCCTTATTCTGCATTTTAAGGCCTATATGTGATTTTTTTTAAAGCCAGTGTATAAAGGAGTGATTAGATGTAGCAATCATACTGGATTTCTCCCTGTGTTCTAAGTGAAGACTTCCTTAGCCTCTTCCCCCATTCAGTACTCTGATCTCCGATGGGTTTTATTCCACCAGTCTTTCCTTCGGCCTGTCCCCATTCCTTGGAGCAACGGCATGGCTCATACAGTGCTTCCACCTGTCTTAAGGAGGGTGTTAATGACTTTTCTCACTTCCTGTAGATGGGGTACCTGCTGACTACATTGCACACTCTTATGAAGAGATCAAAAAAGACCCCTTGAAATTGTAGAGTGTTGGAAGTCTGATTAGCCAGTATGGGGGGTTACAGACAGCTGTGTTTTTTTTCAGCAGACAGAAAGCTGAAGGACACTGCTGAAATTGTAAAGTCAAAATTACATGCCCAGACATGTTTCTTATTCCTAATAGTGTAGCTGTATGAACAAAAAATAGTCTTCCCTCATGGCTAACAGTGTAAATACAACATTTTAATAATGATGGCAGAGAACTGCATATCCTTTTATGTAGCCTAATTCCACATACAATGGGCTACAAAGTTTAATTTACTTAGAGAGAAGAACTATCTCCACCAATCTGGGAGATAAACCTCAGGTAGGAGGTTCTGAATGTATGCAGCTTGCAGATGGCTTCAGTTATATACACGGCCTAAATGGCCCTTTGCTGTGTAAAATCTTTAGGGTACCAGCTAAAGCAGAATTTTTAAAGTGGTGAGGAAAAAAAAGAAAATCTCTCCATAAAACTTATTTAGCTTTACATGGGTTAGGGGGGGTGTTTATTGCCTTGTTGCTTTTAAGCTCCAGAGAACAGGATGTTTCATAGCTGCTCAATTTGCTTTAGTTATTATCATTTGAAAGAATTTGATGATTCTAATTTCCTTCTCTACGCTTCTTGATTTTAGTACTGGAGTAACACTTCAATATCTAGTATTGATTTTTATGATGGCCAGGGCTTTGATATTAATTTCTGCACCACAGCAAGCTGAGGATGGGTGATTTGCCAATGCAGGCTGAGGACTCAGAAAGACTAATTTCATGTTTTACAAATATAATTGTAGGTGTTTTCTTGTAGGATGGTCGCTGTGTTGATGAATCTCCAGTGCACCCATGTGTGATGTGGACTAACTGCACGCTGTGGGTTGTTCTGCCTAAAGCAAAGCTAGCAGGTCAAAGGAAGGGATTCTTTGCCCCAACTTGGCTCTTTTGGGGCAGCAGCTGGAGGTCTGTGTCCAATTTTGTTCCCCAGTAATGGGGCGAGGTTGATGAAATGGAGCTAGTCTGGCAAAGGACCACCAGGATAATTAAAGGAAGATGGAGCATGTGGCATTCGAGGGGAATGTGAAGGAACTAGATTTGTTTGTCCTGGAAAAGGCTGGGGGGAGGAGGTGGGATCCAGCTGTATCTTCTTTCACTATCTGAACAAGAAGATGCATACCCTTCTCAGAAGTACGTGGTGAAAGAAGGAAAGACAAGTTCTGGTGAAGGAAACTGGTAGGACACAAGAATAAAATATTCCCAGGTGCAGCACTGCACCAGGTCGCACAGAGAGATTATGGAGTCTTTATCCTTGGAGAAACACAAAGCTTGCCCAGGCAAGGCTCTGAGCAACCAGAATTAAGCTTGTGATCAGCTCTGTTGTGACTATGATGCCCGTAGCTTTCTAACCTGAATTGCTCTGTAATTTTATGTGTAAAGTCTACTTCCTTATCCAGTAAGAAACAGAGGAATACTAATTCATACCATTAATCATCATTAAAACACACACACAGATGCAGCATCAACCAGTATCATAAATTTTTTCTAACATTCAAGATTTAAGTGCAAAAGATCCTTGTGATGGAGTCAGTACCCACTCTTAAGAAGTCAGGCTTTCCCCATTAACTGCAGTGACCCCTTTAAAGCAGTTTTAGCTCTGACAGCTGAGCTGTCATAAATGACTCAGGGGCATTCAAGTTGCTTCAGAGATGTGAGGTCAAAAGCATTTCCTCAAAACGTTCTTGCTAACATTTATGTAAGTATGTTTTACTAAACATTTACCACTGGCTACGACTGCAGCTTGGTTGATGTGGTAACTTGTCTAACCACTAACTCCTTGGAGTATCTGAGCCCTCAAGCTCAGGCTGTATGTGTAAGAACTGTAGAGTGATGTTTGGCTACTAATGGATTAGGTTTTTGGGTGTTTGGTGGTTTGGGGTTTTTTTTTTGTGGGTTGGTTGGGGTGGGCTGGTTGGGGTATTTTTGGTGCTTTTTGTGTGTTGTCTCGTGTACAGAGCTCTGTTTTAGCTAAAGCTCCGTTGCTTACAGGATCTAGCTCCATGTGCAAGCTGTCACTCCACCACTCTTGGAAGTTTCAGGTTTTTCTTTTAAGCCTGGGTTTCTGACCAAAGAGCACCTCTTTAATATGACAGTATGTACAAAGGGTAAAAAAGGAGAAAGGAAATGTGATGTTAACAAATTTTTAGTTGGATAACAAGAATATATAAATGGAGTTTTGCAGCGCATTGCCTGGAAGTCAGTGGTAGTGATGTGGACTTAGCCCACACCTCACTTGTCAGTGTTTTACTGAGACACAACCCTGTCTTTGGGTTTCTTTTCTCCTGCCCTAATACATAGTTCTGTTAGCAAAGAGATGTTTGGAGGTTTTTTCCACATGGTGGAAGTACCTTCCACATTTAAGCAAAATATTTTCCCTTTGTTTACATCCTGTAAAGATTAAACTAATGAAGTGGTTAGATGCAGCGTTTGCTGTGTTTTTCATGTAAATGGCTGAAATGAAAATGCACTGCAATTTGGGTCAGTAATGAGAAGGATGAGGGAAAAATGAAGAGATGGCATTAACACTGTCCTCCTGTGCAGTGTCTCATGCATGACACTAGTAAGCTGTAAAAATTGGAGAGCAATGGCAAGGGATCTGGAGCTGAAGGAAGCTGAAATTTTCTCTCTCTCTCTCTTTCTCTCTCCAAGTGACCAGGAAGACTGTAGGCATAAATGACAAATTTAATAATCAACCAGCATTTATCAGTGAGCATGTGTACGTGAGCCCAGCATATGCAATGCTGGCTGTGATTACCGAGGCAAACTAGGGCAGGCAGTACTCACAAGCCCATCACTGCATCTGGATTTGGGTCAGTGGGCTTCTGCAGCTACCACATGTGTTACAGGTGCTCTGTGTAGGGCAGAAGATGCAGACATGAGACAAAGACCTTGAATGTAGAAACCTCTACATACACATTGGCTGGCATCAGTACAAAAGTGGTGCTGTTTTTGCCAAGGAGAGACTGTGCCCCTGCCTTTCTGGAAAACAGTTCCCCGCTGTCCAGATGTGAAAATTAGTTTCAGACTAACACAGAGATCTTGAGTACCAGTAGGTAGGACAGCAGCTCAGGAGTGGAAGGCAGCCAGACCTCACCATGGGCTGAGGCTCTGATAGAAAGGTTGTCTACAGTGACCGTATCAACAGAGTGATATGGGAAGCTTGGCATGCTACAAAGCAAAGCTATTCTGATTAAATTGATAATTTTAAAATAAAAATGCTGCAGATGAACCAAGATAACCAGCAAATGACTTCTATTTTTTCCAAATGGTACAAAGTGTTATTTAAAAAGAAAAAGAAAAAAAAAAAGCTGTTAAAAATATATTCAGAAATGAAAGGAAGAAAAAGCAGGCAGAAAAATTGTGCAAGCACCATTAAGCTGCGGAAATTTTCCTTGGACAAGTTGCAGTACCTTTTCAAAGCAGCATATGGGGTTTATTCTGGTGACTCTAATTTTAACATGAATGAGAGTCACGTGGAATACTCCTGGCATACTGCTTTGAAAATATATCCCTGCATGATTAAGGAAGGCTGAAATCTTTCTAAACCTCTATCTTTTTTTTTCTTTTTTTTTTTTTTAAATGAATACTGAAATGTTTTTAAATTAAAGCATTAATGGAATGAAAATGGTTCAACCCTGAATCAACCGGTAATGTAACAGGTAGAAATACTACTGGCTTAGCACTCTAAATATTTTTGTGCTTCAGAGCCTGGGGAACGAAGGGAGGAGAAAACTTGGGAGTTTGTACCTACTGTTGCAACTGCCTCTGCATTGCATTGCATGACCTTTATAAATTTATCTCTTCACTTGGAAGAAGAAGCAAACATTCCACCTACCATGTGCAAAGAGGAGAGCGTTCAATGAAGAGAGTGAGTACAAGGTGGCATTTGCCTCCCTGATGGCAAGCATGGCCATGCTGCAGTATTGACGGCATCTTTAGCTCAGGAATGATTGAGACTGAAGAAATATGTACTCTGAAGATCGATTAGAAAGAGACTCATTAGCGAGCAGGAAGTCTGAGCAGATGCAGCAGCCCTGGAGTGAGCCAGAACACTGGTAGAGCAGGGCCTGGTGTGTGGGCTGAATGTGAAGTAGGGTTGCTGGAGGGAGATTCAGAGAGTCCTTTCTGACAGCCGGTCCTTCCTACCCGTCTTCAGAGAAAACAGTCTTTAACAGTTTCTTGAGATGTTTTGAAAGTGCTAAGACAGAAAATGTCCATAAAAACATATTGATGAATATAGACATGAGCACAGAGGAGTATGGACAGTGATCTGGTGTCCTTCCAAAGATGCAGAGAAGGAGGGGAAAGTTGCTAAGTTACTTTTCTTCTTTCAGTACTTTTTACTTCTCTTTTCTGAAACTGAGAATGTGAGGTTTATTTTTCTAAGTTCAGTTTTGTGTGTACTGCTGCCTTAGTGCTCAAGGATCTCCTTGGACTGTTTGCAGTATCTTATTGCCTGTCTTACTAATATTTATCTATCTTGGTATCACAGAGACACACACAGAAAAAGCTGCCTGCCTTTTCTCCTATCCACAGAATCTTCACCAATGATCTGTTATATCAGTTTGCCGAGCTCCCCTGTCCTTCATACCTGTTGACTTTCAGAGTGGGGTGCTTTGCTGGGGTTTCTCCAGTTGTTCCAACATGGTTGCCACTTTCCAGACTTAAACATGAGTTGCAACAGGCAGCATAAAAGAAGGAGTATTTATGTCAGCCTTATTTAAGCAAGAGACTTCATTTAAGCAAGAGACTTCATTTAAGCAAGCCTATTTATGTAGCGAGGTTATTTATACTCCGTTTGGCTGTGAATGGGTGTGTGTGGGCATGCGTCTGTTGTGCATGCGACACGTGTTTAGGGTATGTATATTTGGCTACACATTTCCATGTACATGGATTGAAAAAAGTGGCTGTTAATGTCTTTGAGGAGGGGATGTTTGCAAAGCCTAGCTTAACCTTGGGAGGCTCTGAAGCCCCTGGGAACAGACACAGGCTGCCAGGGAGTGAGATGGAATAAGAGTGTCCGTAGCTCATTTTGTGTGAGGGGATGGAGGGTATTGCTCTTCCTAGCTAAAGCTGGAGGCACTGTCCAGTCAGGGCATTGCTCTTGTTAGAGTGCACTTGCAAAAAAAATAACTATGTGGTAAACAGTCCTAACTGTTATGTGAGCATTATTGTGACTTTCACGCCCGCGTGGGGTGGAAGCAGACAGAGCTTGTTCTTCTCAAAAACAACTTCTTTTTCCTCTTGCCAAACCTGGAGACTACTCTCATGTTTTCTGTTCTTCTCACTGACTGTAGTCTTGGCAATTCCTTTCTGCAACTCCAGAGCATGCTGACACTGTTTCCTGCGACCCTGTGATGCGAAAGTACTGTGAAATAAATGTGATAAATGGTGGATAGGCCCCCATCAACAGCTATTAAAATAATGGTCTGGAGGTCCTTCAACAGCAGCTGGGAAGGTGAACCAAGGCAAAGATAACTCTGTAATTGAGCTGTTTTCAGCACAGCCTTTCTAAACATCATCAGCCAGTATTGTCATTCTGGTCTTAAAGGTGCATAATCACACTAATGCAGTTCCTTTAAATGTTGCTGTGCATCTGATTGTTACTCCTAAATAGCACAGAGCAGGAGTCTTGAAACTAAATCCCACACAGAGAAAACTCTCCTGAATAAAAATCTCATTTCTTTTTCCAGAATGCCAAGGCCAGTATATACAGGGTTTTTAGAAATCCAGGTATGTTTGCTGATATCATCTGTTGAGCCATACTGAAGGGCCTGCTGGATAAACCCCAAAGTTCCTGCTTCAGGTCTCACACTACTAACCTCTTCCCCATTAGCAAGAGGGAGCATGAGTTTTGTTTGAACAGATTTAATCTTCCTGTGCAGCAGATGTGCTGACACATGGGCTTCTGCATTCAATGGGGTAAATAATCTCCTGTTTAAGTAGTTCCTAAGTACCTATTCATGGAATTAACATATTTTTTTAAAAAAATAATCATATATCATTATTTAAATGGTGAACCATGACAGCATCAGAGTAAATTTGGGTACTTGAAATGGTTATTTTATCTTTATTTTGCCCCTCCTATCATTCTTTAGTTTTGTTAAAAGCAGAAAAGTAAAATAAATTGTTCTGTTGCCATTTTGTAAGATTCAGGAGAGATTTAATCTGCTTCTTCCAGAGGAAGACAAGTGCAATGCACTAATGTACAAGATAGAGGGGAGCATACATGCATGTAAATGAGGTAAGACCAGCTACATACATGGCATAATCTGTTTCAGCAGTGTTAGTACATTCCTCAGTTCCCATCCTACGGAGACCAAGCATTAAAGGGAAGACTCAGACTGTTTGGATTGCAGATAAATCCAGCTTGTGTTGCTTGTTTGGCAGTCTGTGCAAAGCATAAGCTGGAGAAGGAGGTAGAGGTAGATGAATATTGCAGGTAAAATGCTGCAGTGATTTGAAGTTGTTCTGTCCTGGCCATGGGTACTCCAAACCAAGTGAATGAATGGGAAAACTGAGATTAAGATGACATGACTAAAAATTCTTTCAGCATGTTGCAAAGGAGTTTTGATACAAAATTGTGGTAGGCATTTGAATAAAGCAAGCCAAGGAGGGAGCAAAGAAACCCAACCCCCAACTGCAGGTGGTTAATATATGATAGGTTTGGCAGGTAGCACTCTTTCAGGGTTGTAAACTCCCAGGGTGATGTCTGTGGCCCTTGCAGTTGTGTACTTAGGAGTGCTACATAAGGAATCTTGAAGTCCATGATGTGTACTGTGAAACCTTTTTCTTTCTACTGTCTGGATTTATTATAATTGATCTGGAATTCTCCAGCGGCCTCTCACGCTGTATGACTGCTATGTATGTTTGAAATGGCAAGGCTTAAAGGTTGCAGACAGCTGCAGGGGCTTGTGTATTTTAAAGGGGTGTTTTATACAAGAGTTATACAAAGGCTAGCTATGATTGTATAGGACACTGCCTCCCAACCTAAACATCACTTGAGGTTGCTTGTCAGAGCTCTGCTGTGTCAAATAATTTTCTTTTTTAGTGTGTGTATCAGAATCTACCCAACTTCAAATCTATTTACTGTGACAGAATAGTCTTCCTCTAAGCAACCCAGTTTCTTTTCCTTCCCTTTTTTTTTTTTACACAGGTTTCATATGTCTGGTTGTGGTGGCTTTCTTCTTTTTGTTTGTTTTTTTGATTTTTTTTTTTAAATGGGGTTATTTTGGTTCTTCATTAAACATGAGGCATTTTAGATCTTCTTGGGAGTTAACACTGGAGGTGGAAATGGAGCCTACAGTCATGCTGTCTAGACTAGGAAGTCTCCTTTCACCACTCAGACTACATGTAATCATTTAGCAATAGGCAAACTGAGAAATATTCATGTCGGTTCCTGTAGCCAATTTCAGGATTGTTTGTGGGCTGGCTTTGGCTTAGCTGAAGAACTTCAGTTGTCAGAGAAGATGAAGAAGTAATGCAGATTCCACACCCCTAGACAGTCATCATCCACACTGCTGTTGTCTTTGTCCAAGGCTGTTGTATGAAATTCTACAAAGCTCTTATTTTATTTGTCTATGACGAGTGAAGATTTTCTTTAGCTCACCTCCCTGCATCTCAAAGGCTCTTAACATACTTTTGCATCCTCAGAAGGGGGGGCAACTTGCCCACTGGTGCAGGAGGAGACTTGGCTGTTCCCTGTGCTCAAAGTAAAGGAGAAGGTAGAGAATACTGAACGTGCACAATGGTGCTTGGGTGGTAGAAATCAACTCTGTCCATGCTTTGCAGAATGAAAGGTTCGGTGGTTTTGTAATTCATATAGACCTTCCTGGGTGCTATGGTGGCAGATCACCTCTGAAGGTCATGTCTAATCTGATTTGCAAAGCTGTGTTCCTGACAGTGTTTTCATCAGCTTATATATCACTTGGTGTTCCCAGTCAGATAAGCTCTGTGGTTTGTAGTAAGGCCGTATTAAGTGGCAGAGAGGATAGATATCTCTTTGTGCTGTGGGCCAGCGTTTTCATTTCAATGTGGGCTGTGTGTTGCTATCCAAAAACTTCTTTCAGATGCAGTAATATGAAAAACCCATCCAAACAACCAACCAAAAACACCTGCTTGTTTGAAATACAGTGTAGGGGACTCCTGGTAAAGGGGGCAAAAGGTTTTCTGATACTAGAATTTGAGAGAAACCAAACTTAAGTGTGAAATGTGGCCTTGAAGGTTTCTGAAATGTTTGTGTTCCATTGAATGTATTACAGCCCAAGTCCTAATTGTTGCTTGAAGAATACAGATGTGGAAGGGAGGTCTGTAGATATTCCTGGAATAAATTAATAGGATTAGCTATTCCTGGTGCAAATCAGCCACTTCTGCCAATGGTCTTTTGTAAGGGCTGGAAAGTTTACTGAGACCTGGCACATGGTTTATGGAAGGGGAGACACTGGAAGCACACCAGTGAGTCTGTGACTTAGGAAGTGTTAGCAGGTTAACCGTCTTCCCCGTGTAGGTATCTGGGCTAAAAGAAGTAAACCCCATGATCTGGAGGGATGAGTCAGCATTATATCACTGTTGATTGTTCCTCAGCTCCCACATACAAACAGGTCTTAGCCCGTGACAGCACACTGCCGAGAGCTGCTGTCGCGTTGGCAAGTGTCAGCTTTGGTGTGAAGCCTTCCTGGAAATCTTTGATCCTTTTGGTTGAACAACATCATTTTATCCTGCTCTCTTAGAAGATCTTTCACGAATCTCGTTTATTATGTTGCTTGGAAATTGCCTGGAGTTTCCTAGCCTTGAATTTTTTGATCTCCTTTAAAAAGCTGTCTCAGGTATTTGTGCCCTGTCCTGCTTTAGAGTGCAGCAAATTTCTTAGTCTGTTTATTCTTGCACCACAACCTTAGGAGGAAAGGAAATGCAATTTACAGAGGAGATTACTAAGAAAAGAGGGTGACAAAGGGTGAGATTTCTTAAAGTTAAATCTTAACAGCTTGCTGGTATCAGAAACAGTGATCTCCACCTCTTCCTTTTCTTTCCTGTGGCTGGAAAAGACCTTAAAATGGGTCTTCCACGTTTTTGACTGGTTACCCTAATCTGGGATGGGGTCTACTGCTTGTCCACTGGTGAAGTGCAGGTGAAGAGTTTTGGAAACTGGGCCAAGTGAAGATTTCTTCAGGTGCTTCAGAGTTACACTGCTTATCATTATGTTTGCTCACAGCAGTACGTTGTTTAACAAAGCACAGCCTAATGAAGAGCTTTGAACTCTCTGTATCATGCAGCAGAAAGGAACAATTCATTTGACTAGGAAGTTCTACAATGTAGTATTGGCTTAAACCCCCAAATTTCAGTATAGAGACCCACTAGGAATGTGACAGGTGTTTTCTTGTTGCCCAGTAGCATCTTATATATTTATTTATGGTTTGCATCACTGTTTCAAGCTCTACATACTGAGTCTGTGAGACATGACAATAACAGGTAGCAAAGTGAATGACAGAACTGCTGAGCTGCCTCATCATTCACACACAAATGATGGGGTTCGCTCCATCCTCAGGCCACCCTCTCTCCTACGTGATTTAGGTGGAAGGAGGGGTGAGAGAGGAACTGGATAGATTGCTTTTTTCTTCCCCAGAAAGTGCTGTCAGCAAACTCTAGGCTTTTAAATTACTCCCCCTTCTCTTAAAATGCACATTGAACATCTTTCCACAGTTTAATGTTTCCGAACTAAAAGAGTGACCCCAAAAGCCTGCAAGCTCAGGGTAATGGTAGGAAGTAGGAGGTGGTGCTGCTCTAAAGGAAAATGAAATGCCAGGATAAGTACAGCATTGCAAGAAGTGAATCCTCATGCCGTCCTGAGCCGTTAAAACTACAGTTCTCTTAAAACCTCGTTTTGCAGTCAAAATGATAATTGAGTGACAGGTGCCCTGAACAACCAGACCTTCTGCTGCAGCCCTCTGTTCTTGGACTTGCTCTTGAGCACTAGACCAATGGGCTTCAAAGACTTTCCTGGACTCTGCATTGTGCCCATAGGATGCTAGCAGAAGATATTTAGCAGGGGGTGGCCTGTATCATACCGTGAGATCCAGGAATCTACCTGCAAGGCTCTGCCATGATGCATTTTAAACCACCGCTATTTACAATGGCTAATGCAGTGGGTATCTGTTGTTAAGAGCAATACAGGAGTGGTGTTTTTAGAGGGGCTTCATTTCTCATTCTTTTTTTTTTTTTAGTTAAATGAAAGTAGTTTTTCATAAAAAAGGAATGTGTCCTCCTTCTTTCCATCTGAATTTCTTCTCTATCACCATTACAATAGTATGTCAGTGTTTCAAAGTCTGCCTGGGCTTATCTTTTTCATGTAAATTTATGCATTTAGGTATTCTCTGCATTCTGCAGTTTCAGTGACAGAAGCATGGAAGGAATGAAAGGGTTTTTTTTCTGGTTTTTTTTTACTCAGGTGTCCCAGAGAAAGTCTGAGGAGCAGCCAGAAATTACACCAAACTGCCAAGTCCCTTTACTTTCTCCCCTCTTCTGACCTACTCATCTCTTTTCTTGTCTTGTCAGAGGGTAGCTCAGAGATCTGTCCCCATGGGTAACAGCCCTTTTGTGCATGAAGTTTTCCTGGTGGCATGTTTCATCAGGCCCAGGGCACAATAGAAAGCATCCAGTGTAGAATTAGTTGCCTGAAGACTCAGGTCACCATCTGTGGGTGCTAGATATAATTTTGGAAGCCCACTAGCAAAACAGCAGATTGCTTAGGAAGTTTCATAACAGTCATGTCAGATTTTGACCCCATTTTGGACAGATGCAATTTATAGAACTGGGAAGTGAAGTGTAGTATTTTGATGGCCCGTTCAGCAGTCTTGTCTTGCGCTGGTCCCTAACTCGGGCTTGAAATACAAGTGACTGAGTGTTAGTTGGGCACACAGGGCGTGTATCTCCTCAGCAAATGCATGAATACAAGCAAATACTTCTCATGTACACACGACCATATACATGCACGTAGCAGGGTGTGTTTACACAGGGAGAGAGTCAGTGTGTGCACAGCTCTTGCGTGTACTTTCCCAGCGCGTACGAGGAGGGAAAGCAAACTCGCAATCAAATAAGCAGCAAGAGTGGAGGGGGGGGGGAAAAAAAGATGAGATTGCAGTTGACTATGAGCCTGGCAGCAGATGTGCTACACAAATCCAGCCCGCTGCATCCAGGCTGTTTCCATGGCGATGGAGCGAGTAATTGTGGAGCTCCGGCACACTCCCCCGCGGCCCCCGCCAAGGTGGACGCAGGCGTCGGGTCCCCACCGGCGCTGCCTGGCTCCGGGCGAGCACTGGGCCCTGGGAAATAAAATAGCGGGCGGAGAGGGGGACACCCGGAGATGGGGAGCTCTGATTGATTTAATTCCCTCCCCCTACACCCCCATCTGATGGTAGGATGCTACAGGAGCGGCGCTCTTCCTCTGAAATATGGTCTCCCAAGATGCTAAATAAATGGGCAGGAGTTTCCCCGAAATGGGAGCGGGCTGCGATTGGCTGCCGCTGCCCAGCCGTGCCAATGGGAGCCCAGCTGGCCGTCGGGTACCCGCAACATAAGCAAAGCTACACGCTCGCCCCAGCGGCGCGGGGACCCGAGAGCGGGCAAAGGTGTGTAAAGGGGGGGGGTGGGTCTGCTCCTCTCACATGGCTACGCTGAGGACGGATCTCGTTAGAGAGCTTCGTCGGAGACCATCTGCCGCTCGCACGCATTGTGCCTGCCGCAAAAAGCAGCATTAAGTCATCCGCTCGCTGTCGTGTGGGAGGCGAATTTGTCAGCGGGAACGATGGAGCTACGGGATCTCTGTAAGTAAATCTGTGTACTTTATCCTGCTATTTCAGCCCGGGCACGGATCAATAAATGGGTTTAAGGGACGGGAAAAGCAAATTGGGAGCAACTGGAAATAGTGGGAAGGATTTCTCAGTTTTGTTTTGGCATGTAACAAGACGCGTTCTTCTGAATGGTTTCAGGCGTCGGACAAACTAGTTAGCTGCTTGCATTGCCTTGGGTGGTTGTTTAGCCTAATTAAGATTAGTCTGTGGAAGGATGCTGGATTCTCTGAGGCGTTTCAGAACACCTCTATGTTTGCAAAGGCAGGCGAACCACATGGAGCAGAATAGCACAGGCACAAAAGTCCAAGGCACCCATATGGAGTCAGCAGCATTTGTAGCGTTGGTATAATAATAACGGGCATGTTATTACAATGGTTTGTAAAAGCCTAGTTCAGACCCTGAGCTAAGAAAACAGGAGTTGCTTGTTATCCATCACTGTGCTCAGCACAGAGAATCAATCAGTGCTTTTCCTGCCTCCTGTGTTAGTGGTTCTTTTATTTTATTTTTCCTTTTTTTTCTTATTACCTTCGTCTTTGGACAAGGCTTTTAAAAATCCCCAGAGATACAATTCAAAAGCATTCTTGTTTGTTGATGAAACAGGTGAGTACAGGGTAAGTGTAGAGAGTTTCCCTTTTCACCATTGCGGGGCATGAGTTAGAAGTTGATTCCTTTGCCTGTCAGGACTCTGCTTTTGATTCTGTAAAGCAGAAATGATATATTTAGAAGGGGAGGGGGACGTAGGGAGGGGAGGGTGCAAAACCCCTCTGGGCTTACTCTGAGTTACACCAGCCATGAATTTGGCCTATCATTGTTCTTGTTTTATCTGGTATTTGCTGTTAGACAGAACGCTTTGCTGCACGGAGCTTGTGTTTAACCCTCTCAGAGGCTGCAGTCATCTAGTTTATGAAAATGCATAGGAGAGAGGGCAGAAATAGGACTCATAATATCTGGAAAAAACTTCCTGTGTTACTGCTGTATCCCTGAACTAGTCAAGGGTATCAGGAATTTTATAGGAACCAAACTAGATGCAAACATCATATGAAGCTGGCTGCTTTTTAGGGATCCATTTTCGGTGCCTTATATTTGTTTTAGAACTAAATGCACAACTTCTTTTCCCAGTGCCGGGAGCTGTTGGGAAGTCACATTGCTGCCTGTCAGTCTCAGGCTGAGGGTGTGATTTTTAGATATGGTTTTAACTGGTCAGCTCCGCTTTTGAGATACTGCCTTGCCAGTTGTGGCAGGAAGGTATGTCTGTAGAGCTTACCCCTTCAGTTAAAGGAATCAGCATCGCCTCACATGTTGGTGCTGGAAAGAATTATCAGTGTTTTCATGATCTGTTTAATGAAAATAAACTGGTAAGGTGCTGAACATGGAATCCAGCGCATCAGTTCAGTGAGTGTCTGTTGATGAAAGCTGTAGTAAGCTCCTCTGTGAACTTTTGAGTGTTTAACCCATGTATCACTAATGCAGGAGGACCTCTCAGTAACTTTGAATTATTGCCTTTTCTGAAGATGTGGATGCAAGTCACTGATCCCTGTGTTTTCTAGGGATGTTTGGGTCATCTTTTATTGAAATTATGTCCCCAGGCATCCTATACATTGTCCTTAAATTATAATTTTCCTAATCTTTTTCAAAAGAGATAACTGTTAGCTCTTAGGTAAAACCTTAGGTTTCTTTGGCAGCGATGCAAGTACCAAGAATGAAATTTTGAACATTAAAAAGGTATTTAGCTGCCATGTCACCTTCCCCTGGGGCTTGTATCATTCATTTGTATTTACTTAGCACTGCTGTAAGTGAAAATCCAATCACATTATGACAGTTTAGGCAAAGAGGTATGCCCACTCCTCATCTTGGAGGTAGATGCTTTGAGCTAGGCTGAGGTATTCCATGAAAAGCTGAGGGAGAGCTTGGACTCTTGCACACCTGGGTATGGTTTGTTCCTGGCTCCAGGCTGGTCATTTTGAACACCATTGGGATGCATCAAAATGAAGCTCTCTTGCATCTTGGAGGTTTTTTAATTCAACACCGACTACCTTCTGCTTTATTTCCCGATAGATAATGTGAAAGCCTGTCTTTTAAGGTCACTATAACTCTTAAGATGATACTTCAGTTCTTCTTAGAGCTCCAGGGATATAGTTCAAACAACATAAACCTCTCAAGTTTAGTCACTAGCATTAGGCAAATACTGTGTGACTGATAGAGTTCCTGTATCTTCCATAACCTTGTTTGAAGGGATTTGTTTGCTTGTCTATCCCTCTGCATTAGCAGATAAAAGGAGGGGGACGGGGAGGGAGAGACACAGCCTGTAACTGCTAAGCATTGGGTAGTGCATTGGATCAGTCTGTCTGAGGGCTTCGACCTGCAGTGGTGCCTGAGGTAGGAGAGAGATGTGTTGCAGTCCAAGGCACGCTCGTGTTGGAGGCTTTTTGACCTGATGGTGCAGAGAACAGTTGCTTGTCGTTAGTGCTTGGGGATGGTCCATGTGGGAGGGGCATTTCTGAATCTCAAGCTATGAGAGCTCCAGCAACAGAGAAGTGAGTAGGCTTCAGTGAGATCTGTGGCATGTTGGCAGCAGTTGGGAGGATGCAGAAGCTGAAAAATGCTATCTTGGGGGAGCTTTAATTGGTTGCATTGGAAAACACTTGGTTTGATGGGCTCGTATGTCTTCTAAAACGCTTGGTGCCAGACCGAATTGGCATACCTCCCTTGACTTACACGAGAAGCCACCAGACATTGATCTGAACTTCAGTCTTATGCTTACAATTTTTCTTGGAAGAGGAGGATTTTTACAAAGGCAGCAGTTATTTATAGATCTCTGTTTGCCTCAGCAGCAATTGTAATTTTGAAAACCTGAGTGGAACGGGAACTCCACAGGTTTTGACTTACTTCCACAGGCTTTAAACCTAATAGGTTATCCTTCATCTGCTCACAGACCCTCATTCCTTGTTCTGCGTAGAGCAGAAATCTAGAAGAGAGTCTTTGTATGTATCTGAAAATACTAAACTTGAACCTGTCATTCTTTCCCTTCATGTTAACCCTCCTTCAGTTTCAGTAAAAGCATTATGGTCATTCATGTTCTAGGTACACAGATGCTAGATCCACCAGTTTCCAGCTTTGCCTGTTGTATTTCTGTTTTCACCCTGATACTCAAGTAAGTAGGTACAACTTTTAGGCAAATTACAAACAAAATACTCTTCTTTAGGTGACTCTGATGTGTTTACATCCAAATGAATTGTGGGCTGCCAAATCTCCAGATGAGACTAACAGCTCAAAGGAGAACAGTTACTTACTTTTGTGTCTGGAAAAAAAAAACCCCAAACCAACATTTTAAGGGCAAGTTACTCCATAGTAGGATTTGACTTACAGAGACCATCATGCCAGGGCACAGAAAGCTCTTGCTCCCTGTTTGGTACATGGACACATGCATCTCTGACAGTGAGGGCACACAGCAGAGCAACACTAAGCACAGAATAAAAACAGAACAGCAGTAAAACAAAGATGAACGAATCGTGAAAAGCACATTGATTTGCTTGACACCCATTTTGTTCCACATTGTGCAGCGCTCATCTGAAAACTCCTGTGCGTCACCAAAACTTTTTCAGAACAATAAGAACTGTCAATTCCAGCAGATTTTACAGACCTGTCATTATTCTTCCATTGTCTTGAAGCACTAAGTGGCGTACAGAGGGATTTTTTTGGCAGGAGTTCAGGAGTGGTCTCGTAAAGAGGGATCGCATGTCGCTACCTCATGCATGTTATCATTTGCAATTAGGAGTTTAGCCCAGTGCAGACCCGTAGAAGCATGTCTGCCCCTATCCATGTGTGCTACTTCTATAGTGCTTATCTATTTTTGCTCTTAAAATACACCACTTTTTACTGGTCTTGATTGCAAAAACGTAGAAACAGAAATTGCAGATGTCTTTCTACGTTTTGTCTTGGTGTCTGCTAGAGAACTAGAATGCTGCAATAAAAATATCTTGCCCTACCTGCTGCTCCTTCAGAAAGGTGGGAATAGAAGCAGTGATGGCTACAAGCAGAATTTTTTAATAACTCCCTTTCTCTTGAGATGGTATCACTGGTACTTCTCGTGGAGCATCTGGATCCTCCCCAGCTCTAATGGAGAAAAATGCCTTCTGCTCTGCCCAGTGTTCTTTCACTCCAGATGCTTTGTCCCTCAGGTGAGAAAAAGAAGCACGCACCCCCCATGCCTGCCCTTCATTAGGAAGTATGGCCCCTCTTTGGGACGTGACACTGTGAAGAGAAGCATGATGGGAAGAAAGATTGGCTTTGTATCAGGGAGACTCAATTTTAAGTTCTCTGGATAATCAGAGTCCATCCATGCTTTCTCTTCCCAGTGTAACATCACCCACATACATACCTCACCCAAACAAATACTAAGTTCCGATATAGTAAAGTCATGACATTCCCTCTGAAAATTAAAACATTAATTGAATTCTGCATCTTTGGTATTAGTCACTTGCAGAACCCATACCTACTGCAATAAATCTGCCGTGTCTTCAAAAGTCTGCAGGGCATAGATCCCCTTTTTTGTGAACTTCACATGAATTCTGGCAGGTTTTGCTACTTAAGAATTTAGTGGTTTCAAAAAAACATGCTAAAGTCAGACCTCAGAGGACACATGTGACCTTCATATAAATTAGAACTTTGATTTGCTCTAGTCTGGGTATTTTAAACTCCTCTGTAATGCACAAGATCAATCTTGTAATGGGGTGAAAAAGGAGATCTTCACATTAATGCTACCACACTGTCAAATTAATACATCAAATAACATACTCTTATCCTGAATTGGTGGACTGCTTTTATCAGCGCTTTTGATGTGGCAAAGAAAGTGCTTGTTCCATAGCTACAAACCCAACTCGCTTAGTCTTCCTTTCCCTTTGAACTTCAATTTTCTTAAGACTTGGAACATTGTGATACAGAGAGCAGCTTTCACAGCTAGGTATTTCAAGGTTTGCATCCAAAGGGATATTAGAAGCCACACAAAGGGATTTTCTTTTAAACGAGGTTTTCAAATATATGTAACCTTCTGGCTTGACCTCTGGATCCACTCCCAGTCGGCATTTCAAGAAAAAGAATCTACCCACATACGGTTATTTCCAGTAAGATCAAAGCTGTCACTGTATTCTGACACCTGTGAGAATGAAATGGATATAAAAAAAAAAAACAAGTGGGGGAAATGGTGGAAAGATTTGAATGAGTTCGCTTTTATAAAAGACATGCACCCACGGATCTTGGAAACGAAGGGAAGACCTTCAGGATTAGCTGCAGCTCTTCTGTTCAGAAGCAGCAGAACGTTTCTTTATTTGTTAGCCTCACCAAGGTAATTAAACAGACTTGAAAACATAAACAAAAATAGATATTCTAGATCCTGTCAAATATAGCTCTGGGAGAGCTTTGCCATCAAACTTAATAAGGTTCTAACTTTAGACTGGGTTTTCTGCCTGGTGCCTAACAGAAGCTACTGCAACGGACTGTGTTATTTTATGCTGCCTTTGGAGCCCCTCACCAGGGCGCTGTGTCTTCCCCAGTTTCCACCCTTCTCTAGCAAAGGTGCAGATTGTCCTATCTTCAATCCCAGCTCCAATGAATGCTTCCTGAAGGACTGCCTTGACTGTCCTGGTAAGCGCCTGCAGACTAAGAAGCGCAGCTCTGTTCCATCTGCTTGTGTTTCCTGCTGTCCTGTGTGAAAGCAGCAGAGTGACTTTGCAGAGCCTGTCTGGCCTCCATGCAGATGGATCATGAGCATAAGGTATCGGGGAGCCAAGGTGTGCATTTTGCTGTGTTGTGCCCTTGCCTCAGCAGAAGAAGCCATGGCAAAGCCCTTGGATTTGAGCTAGCTGAGATGTGCCAGATTGTGCTGGAGCTTCTGCCCTGACCCCTCTCCAAGGCAAGCATGTCTGAGTTATTGTCACCCCCACAGGGTTATCACTTCTACATTTGATAATTCAGCATGATGCTGAAGGAAGTTGTGGCTGGAAGAACCTTACTCTGCAGGAAAACTAATTCACAGTCCTTGTATTCAATGGAAGGGGTTAGTATGTACCTGTGACACCAGGGTCAGGGAGATCAAGGAAGGTGGATCGAGCAAGTCTTGTCTCCCAACTCACTGCATGCATTCATAGGGGACCTCCTCTTCTCTCTTTCTCCCCATACTCACCTTCTGTAGGGTGGAATTAATCCAGTTGGCTGACAGAGGCTTCATTCATCTTTAAGAAAGGGGAACCTCCCTGATATGAGATGCCAAAGGAGCTGTTGAAGCTCTCGGGGTTGTTCTTTGAAATAGCTACAGCTGCAAAGAAGTGCATGATGCCCGTGGAACTTCTGAATTTAGTAAGCAAGAGCTTGAGTTAGAAGTACCTTTGATGCTTTGTCACTGCAATGAGAAGTTGAATATTTATCTGTTGGTCTTGAAATTTTCTGCCTTTAAATGATTATAACCCATTTAAAATTTTAACAGAGGAGTGGAAAGTCTTTTCACAGTTGATTCACAAATAAATTGTTTTATTCTCACTTCCCAACTTACCTTTTAAAATTTCCTGTTCAAATTAATGCCCTGTCTCAAACAGCAACACATTGTTTGGTGGTTATGCTTAGAACATCTTAGAACATTTTCAACTGCAAGTGGAATTATGCTCATTTCTAATGCTACAGAAAAGGTACAAGTGAATCTCAGAGTAAGTTCTGCTTGTTCATGCATGAAATGATGTATCAACCCACCTCTGCATGCAAGATTTCCATCATTTGAAAGTCATGTGCCTGTACTCCAGAGGGAACTTTGCAACAGTCCCAGTAACATTTTGCACTGCCAAAGGCTCTTGTCCAGCAAATTTCAAGGCTTTGAATTTGTATTATAAACTTATGGTATAAGCTAGAAACTTCTAACCACGAATTTCTCTGATGGAGTGAATATCAGGAACAGGTCTGAGCATTAGCGTTCATCGTTGATTTGGTAGGACAAACAATTGCTGGATGTGTGTCATATATTTTGGATTACAATGCACTTTGTTTCACCCAAGAAGGAAATAGTCACCTTTCTAATTCAATTTAGTATTATTGGGTATTGATAATTTAATGATTTTTTTTTCTAGTCGAAGAGATACATGACAGAGTTGTAATGTGAAAAGTATAGGAAAGCCCCACAGGTAATTATATGATTTTAAACTTAAACAACAGATCTGGGTTGCTGCTTGTTCCCCAAGTTTGCCTGAGCTGTGATTTAAATGTTTTATTGCACCGAAATCCCAGAGGTTGTCGCAGTTTGCAATAGCGGGCTGCCAAAAGATAATCACAGTGTGCAGCTCCTGTGATTGTAAAGAAATGTGCACATTTCATCACGATCTCCTGCAAAGGCAGACACCTGGGCCCAAATCCAGATCCATTCCATTCAAATCCTGCCCTTGATCTGGTGTCCCCATCATTGCATCTACATCATTGTTGCTGGCAAAACGTGTAACCTCACAAGGGGATTGTGCATCTCTGATGCCATAGCCCAGTTGGACCATCAATCTGTGGCTGGTTCCAGAGATGACCCGTGAAAGGTGAGCACAGGAGGCTGTGTGAGAGCTTTGGTGCAGAGCATAGTAGCCCTGCTTCGCAATTCCACTCACCTCAGTGGTATTTGTTGCTCATATGAACATTGTGCTGAGGGTACAAAGTCAGGAGCTGCTTAAAAGGAAGGCGAAACGTTGGCTGTGCTAGAACTCCCATCAGTTTCAGGCTGGTCCCCAGAATCAAGGGGTTGTCTTTCTTCTGGAGTGAAGTGGTCAAATTATAGTGAGAAGTAAGTCAGAAGGCACCTTTTCCTAAGGAAAATGAAAGATGTCAAAGAAGTCTATGTGAGTCAGCGGCAAAACAAGCAACGATTTTGATTACTGGTAGATAAAAAAAGGATGTTTGTTCCACCGGGGATAACAGCTTGTTTCTTGCTTTGCTCTCAGGATGCAGGGAGAAAGGAAGAGAAAGAAAGTACTTGTGGCCAAGTTGTCTGCTACAGTCCAGCAGCACAGTCAATCAAATCGTTTCACCATTCCAAGTCATTCTGTAATAGCACTGATTTATCTGCTGCCGTGTAATTGTCCCCTGTGGATAATTCCAGTTTTGTCAAGAGATGGCAGAGATCTTGCTGAAAACCCACAAGCTCCTCTCACCTGCAGCGAACAGTAGGAGAGCAGAGGAAAACTTCCTCCTTTTCATTGATGCCTATAAATAGTCCGTGCTAACCCAAACAGCCTTAAAGATAGAGGGAATCATTTTTTTTTTCCCCAAAAAAAAAAAGAATCCCCTTTTTTTAAAGCCACATTGACTCAGCAGAAGTAGACACGTGCAGTTTAGATCTTGATAGGTTGATACGCAAGCCCTGCTGCGGGCTGCTTAGCTCATCAGTTCTGGCTGGAACGTTTTACTTTAACTCTGCAGTGGACTGGTGCAAGCCTTGATATAACAGCCAGAAAGGAGACTGCTACATTATTGTATTTATTTTTTTTTAAAAAATAATGTCTTGGGCACAGTTTTTACAATTTAATTTTCTTTTTCTTAATTTTTCCTCTGTACTTGTGAGAGAGGAGGTAATTAAACTTAGCACATTTCATTTACATCTAGGAACAGGTTGCTTAATAACAAATTCTGTGGTTCTCCGTTGTGCTAATCAGGACTAGGCACAGGAGCCATTTTATGGATTTCAGTGAGATTAATATGCAAATGCTATCTGAACAGGCTTTGAGCTACTTTGAAAAGTAGATGAGGTTTCTTAGGAAAGCTGAGTCCCTGGGTCTTGGGGACAGGAGCTTTTTTTTCCTTTTTTTTTTTTTTTAATATGACACCAGCATGCAAGAATGCAATTATAAGAAATTACTGGAAAAATCAAGTTTTATGAAATAGGAGGAGATAACCAGGATGCGTGGTGTTGCTGGTGTAAGAAGAAAAATGGTTTGCTCTGTGTGCATAGGTGCTACAAATAATCTAGGAATACTTCACCTTTTGGCTTGCCCTGTAGTCCTAGAAGACTTCTTACTAATACAATTTGCAGGCATACCACTGGAAATCTAAATTTCTGCAAAACATCCAGATCTCCCTATTGCCAGGTTATTTTTGCCATGATTCTAGGCAGACTTAAAAGGCATCTTCAAAAGAAGTAGCTAAATTAATACATATACCATACTGACAAACAAGGCTGTATAACAGCCTAAAGATTTTCCCTACCATTCAAGTTATTTTCTTGCTGGTAACAGTCTTGAGGAGGAACTGAGTTCTGAAAATATCTTACCCATAAAAATATTTTTAGTTTGAGTTTGAAAAGAATGAAAAAGGGTGGATTTCTACTGTTTTAGGCATATTTTCGGATTTGGTAGAGAGGAAGATTAAACTTGGTGTGTTTGACAGCAGCCTTTGATAACTTGAGTGAGATTCTGTTTGCTCAGCCCTTAATCCTGTGGTAATTCAGGAACCCTTAACCACTGATTTCCAAACATGATAATCCAAACCCCCTGCAGTCAGTTGTGGAGTTCTCATCAAGGGCCACACTGGACCTTCTGGTCCTTAAATAGAAAGTAGCTTAACCTAGCTGCCAGTTAAATATTACTGGCTTTTCTCTTAAATGAGTTTCCTTGGCCTAGAACTTGGTTTCAGCGTAATGCTTAGGTGTTATTCTTCTCTTTGGGTCTTTTGAGGATGTCCTTACTGCAGTAGAGATGAAAATTATCCCTGCTTAGGATTCCCACCTCTGGTGAAGCTTCAGTTAGCATCATGAAAAGGAGCTTTCCGGTACAGGCTGCTTGCTTTGCTCACTGATCTGACAGTCCACTGTTTTCCCTGAGTGCTGTGTGTTAATAAGGCTTGCCTTGCCACAGGGCAAGTAAGAGACAATACCTCACGGTAGCTACCAAAGATTTTGTAGAAACACCAGGATAAGCTGGCTGCAACACCTCCAAGTGTAGCTATCCTACCCGATGCCCCTGTGTGTTTAGGTTGCTATTGGAAAGAAAGGGAAGGGAAGCCAGTTTGTAAGTATATCGCAGTGCAAAATGCACTCCCCACCCCAAATGCTGTTAATGAACCTTCAGAATTAGGTGGATGTCTCTTTAACTACTAAATCATCACCTGCAATTACCTGAAAGGAGGTTGTAGAGAGGTGGGTGATGGTCTCTTCAGCCAGGTGACAGGTGATAGCAGGAGGGAGAATGGCCTCAAGCTGCACCAGGGCAGGTTCAGATTAGATGCTAGGAAAAAAATTTTCACTCAAAGAGTTGTCAGGGCCTGGAACAGACTGCCCAGGGAGGGGGTTGAGTCACCATCCATGGATGTATTTAAAAAAAGGGTAGATGAGGTACTCAGGGATATGGTTTAGCATAGGACAGGAACGGTTTGACTTGATCTTAAAGGTCTTTTCCAACCTTGTGATTCTGTGATCATGTTCCTCTCTGTTTTATTTTAGAAAATCATTCTTAAGATAAAGAAATTTAGAAGCATAAATACCAGGAAAATGCTATAAAATGTGTGTGCCTGTTTTTAGCAATGTATCAGGAGTTAGAGCGTGTATGTTTATAGATGCCATCCAGTAGCTTTTCACTGACACCAGCAGGCACTGAGGTTTGATCCAGCTTACTATTAGGCATTATAAATGCTACATTGGCCAAATCGATCTTCTGTCAGAAGCTACCCTCTAAGCCTAACATAGGAATAAGCTGTAGACACACATAATACCAGCTAGCAGGCTGGCTACGTATTGGATATATACACTAAATTAACGTACATGCTATGTAACCTCTGCTCTCTTTTATTACGTTGAGAGGCAAGAAGGTCATGTCTTCTGAGCATTTTCAGTCTACTCACTTAAAAATAAGAAAAATAAAAAAGGGGATTATCTCTAAAGCTCTGGAAAGGTGAAGTCAAAGTTACACACTCTGTTACCAGAGCAAAATGATGACTTAGCAGCACCCAAGAGAGCAAAGCAAGGTGCGTATCTCTTAGAGGAGATATGATTGCAGTGTGTGAGGGCAAAGAAGAGTTAAAGAAGAGTTAACAATGGGAAGAGCAGAACTGTAAGCCAAGATTTGTTGTAACTGGCAGCCTGTGTAGTGAAGGGAAGAGAGAACATTCATGCTGCATCCAGAATGGAAATACCAAGACCCACCTTGAACGAGAAGGTATTCTTCATATCTGGCAGGCATGCTATCTCTGAGAAGCAGGAAGAGGGAAAGCAGTGTCTCATGGTGTGGCTGGTGACAAAGTCAGACCGACACAGTGTGCTTCAGCTCCTCCATCCACCATAGATTTGTTGTGCCATACTAAAACCAAGCAAGAGAACCTCATTCTTGCTCTCTGGCTTTCTACCTCTGACACACGTGAGCAATAACACTGTCCTGTCTTAATGGGATGTTGCAGGTATAAAATGCTCTGGAGTTTCAGTACTGTGGTTCAGAGCAAGCACAAATAGACTTGGGTCCACAGCATTAACATTTCCTTGCAAAGGGCCCACAATAAAATTTAGAGTTGGAAACCCTTTTTATTAGTCAAGGATGCTTTTCTAATTAGAGCACTGTGATTGTAGTTCCTTAAAGGAGATATGAAATTTTCTTTAGCAAAAGAGGATTGGTAGAGAAGCAAGAATAACCAATGCTCTGTGCCAACCCTGAAATTGTTCCTGATGTTCAGTTAAACTTATTGCTGGCTCACCAGGTCCAAATGAGGGCTATTTTTCTTCAAAACTCAAATTTGCTAGTGTTAGAGCCACAGGTGAGTCTGAAAGAGCTGAAATGTGAGTAAGTATGCTTTATAAAATGTGTGTGAAAAAATATGATAGGCCTCAGCTGGATACTGCTAATGTTTAGACTAGAGCAGTGATTGACAGTTTGGTTGTCAGTTGAGCAGTGTTGGGTCAAGTAAAAGCTCGAGGTCATAGGCTGCTTCGCTGTTACAGGATTGGGGTAGTCCCACATCGTGACCCGAGCCAGTGTGTCCTCCTTCTGTGCAGGCATCCTTTCTCAGACCAAGATGTAGGGAAGGCTTGCACGTTGACTTCTTGGGGAGGGAGGAATGAGGGAACCCTCAAGAAAAAGAGAGTGAAGGAAGACGAGAGAAAGAACAGCCCATCTAAACTGGTTTGGAGACACTAGGTAGGTCACCTTCACTTAGGTGTCTATTACAGAGGTCTTTTGGACCTTGTTTCTACAGATGATGGGATTGGAAAAAGTATTTTGAGTAATTTCCATATCATTTACATTTTCCAGTGTGTCCAGTTCCATTGGGATGCTTTCATTCATCAAAACAAATAAAATACAGTGCAGCATCTTTACCATGTTGGCCAAGTAACAGTCATCTTCAAGGAAAAAAAAGACTGGAAATACAAGAATAAGCTACCAAAAAAGCACCTCTGGGTATTAAAAAATGCTGAGTCCTAGGATGTTTCTGCTGTTAATACTTTGCCTCTCCACCACCCCCTTTTTTTCTTTTTCTAGCTTAATAGTGGCAGCTGATACAATAATGGGCTACTGCACAATTTTACACCTAAGGTACACAGTCACATTTAGAACCTGACAGCGTTCTCGTTCTGAAATAGGAACGCTGCTTGCAGCCCACCACTGAAACAATTAGCTATAAAACAGAAAGCAGCTTCATAAAAAGAAGAAGAAGGGAAAAAAAATGTTCTCTGGCTTACAGATACATTTTAAGAATTTGTTAAAAGAAAGCAAAAGAAAAAATTCAAGTAGACAGGTGAACAAGGCTCAGAGTACTTAACCAGACCTTACAGGTTTGGAGAATATAAATGATTTAAATTTAAGTTTATAGTAATTTGAGAATATATAATAGACAAAAGGGCTCTGACAGTGGTGGAGGGAGCAGAATAGAAATGGTAGTGTTACTGTGTGTACTGAAAACCACAACTATAAGGAGGAATTGGAATGAAACTCTTTGAACATGTATCCTTACAGCTCTTATTAATGTGTTGTTCGGTTCCTCTCCTGGTTTCTCTTCACCCTTTTCTGAGGGTTAAATTAATCCCTTGTGCAGCTCAGCTGAGGATAATGAAATTGCCCCAGGGTATGCATGTAGCCCTTGGGTTTGACCTACAGAAGGCTGAGTCTCAATTCTTCACTATGTTTTCAGGCAGTTTTGTTTATATTGGATTAATTAAAAATACGCTCTCCATTCCCCAGGCTTATACGCTCTCCTGCACAGAATAAAGGCGGTTCCGGTGCTGGGCCTCTCTCAGCCCATCCATGCCTGTGCAGAGACATAGTGGAAAATGCTGCTAATGAGGGGAAACTTAATGGCCCTGATCATCCTTGTGAGCAAAAAGGCACGTGATCTCCTAGAGCTGATGTTCTGATGGAGCCATTTGTGATGGGAGGGACAGTTTGGGTTCCTGCAGGCTGTCGTTTGTGTTTCTGGAGCCATAGGTGTTGCCTGCATTCAGCCAGGAAGGCAGTATCTTGTTTGCTGGAGGTGAAAGCAAGGCATTAAACCGTGTGGTCATCTAGGGCAGCTAGACTGAAATGACTCTTCCTGTTTTTATGTTTTAGATTTTTTAAAAGGTTTCAGACCTTTTCTCTTAACACTGAAATATATTGCTGTCCATGAATAGGACCAGTTTTGTGTCCAAAATCTGGCTTTATTCAGTGTGAGAAATTGACTGGAACCCGGTCCAACATTGCCAAGTGTTCTGAGAATTTTGACTGCTGTAACTTTCCTCTTTCTTTTCCTTTGACACACTTTTCTACTTCACTTATCTTTTATTCCCACATCCTTTCTATCATGCCAGCGTCCTGGTACCACATAGTGCCCAAGCAGAGGCTGGTGCTTTGCTGCAGGGCATCAAAAGCAAAATAGCATTGAGAGAGAGGGAAATTGCCTTCAAGAGCAGAGGAAGAAAGCATTTTGCTCCTTAGTGCCATGAAAGCTAGGTGGAACCATCCACATCTGCCCTTCTCTCCCCTTTTCCTTCTTTTAAATTGCCTGTGAACTGGAGTTTAAGCTGGGTTTAAGATAGCCTGTGTGTATTAGTTTATTCCTACATGAATCATGAGACTTGGCACATCTGTCTTAGCATTTAATTTCAGCCTTCAGTAACAGGATTTTTTTTGTCATGGACACCAATGGATGGTCTCTGACAACTTGGAACTCTCCAGAGGTATTGAGAGCTCCATCGTACTGCAATGGGAGAAAGGTTATGTTTTCTGTATGGTCAAAACCGACCTGTGAACACCAAAAGTGAATTTACAGGAGGTGCTCAACACATACTGGTGACGTTTCTGATGGCCGGTCTGTGTGCTGGGCCTTTGCTGCTGTAAATGTATGATTGCTTGGCTACCGACTGTCAAGAGGGTGTTTTCAGACAAAGGAAGGACTTGTGGGCTAAGAAAGACTTCTTTCAGGGTCTGTAGTTGCATTGGATTTGTTTTGCACTGATTCTAGAGAATGCTGATTAATATAAATCATCTTGTATTGCGACATTTGACCGAGGCCTATAATCATGCTGCTACTTCAGCTGTGTCTGATTGAGAAGTCCCCAGATTAAACAGAGTGCTTACGGTGTGAGGAGTCCCCTCTTTGCCAGCTGGGAGGGTGAAACCAGCTGCATTCTGAAATTTGAAAGAAAGAATCTGTGAATTGCTTTATAAAATGGTCTCTTCCTCATTACCCTAATCACATAAGTATGCTGAAGGCTGCAATCAGCTTTTTTTCCTTTTTTTTTTTTTTTCTCTTTTTCTTTTAAATCAAGCACAAGAAGGGAAAAGATTAATGAACACTGAACTGAAAAGGATCACTTGGGTCATCCAGGTCCCATTCCTGGAACTCAGTAATAGACATTAGAGCAGAGGAGACCATTAAACTTCTATTGCACTGTCTTCTTGCACGCTTCAGGACACAACACTTCACAATGCCCTTTAAGCTGTGTAAATCTACATGGAGAGCTAAGTGTCCTGTATAATGTGCCATGGTATAGATCAAGGGGACCGCTTATCTCAGGAGTTCATTTTTTAAATGAAGTAGTCTTATACCTGAAATTTACATTTCTTAGGTGAACTTCCTGTGTGGTGCAGTAGAAAGCAAAAATACCCAACATTTTCAGTTGCCCTACTGGAATTTGTCCTCCTAGCCTGAAGTGGCATTGGTTTAAATCCTGTGTGAGCTGGACTCATCAATGAGAACATGAGAGATACTAATACTATTTGCAGTGTTAGCTTCTCCTCTTCACTTGTCTTAGATGTACTAGTTGCCAGTCTTCAGTGCTGGGGAGTAAGATAAAAGGAAAGTGAACATATGTAAGGATTAAATTATGTTTTTGGGGTCATACAGTGGCACCTATGGCAGGCAGCAATTAGATCTATGGAACCTAAATATTAACATGGTGGATAAATTAAAGGAGTGGCCTTTCTACAGTTGTTTTTTGGTATTTTAAGTGAGAAAGAACCTTTGGGTAGTATCCAGACTATGGATCTTGCCAAATTTTTAACTCACCTTTATTAAGCAGTGCAAATTGGTAATATCTGTACTTAAAAAGAATTTCTGGGTATTCATGAACATGTCCAACTCCAGTCTAGTAATTAAACTCAGCCTGTGTTTTCTCATTATTATTTCCATGGGGTTTTGCTTCTTTTTAAGGACTGTCCTTACTGCTGAGACCTCTGTCAAAGCTTAACAAACGAAGCACAGCTTCACCAGCAAAGTCTGGGGATAGGGGCACTGTTGGCTGATAGGCACAGAGTAATGATGTGGTGGCAGCTAGATGTGGCGTCCAGCAGGGAGCAACACGCAATTCAATATATGAATTTTAGGTGAAGTCATAAGGCCAGGAAGCCAGCCATTTTATTAGGTGAAATCACACAGATTCTATACCTTTCTTACTGCCAACGTGGCAAGCTAAAAAACTGCTAATTGGTTACACACACTGTTCACACCATATTGATTGGTTAGTAACTATAACGAGTTCTGATAAACCTATCTTATAGCTAAACATCCTTACTTTACCTTTAATACCTAAAAGCATCCGCACACCTGCTGTTTTGACCCTCTTGTTATGGTTGGCTCCTAACATGTTCTGTTACTCCCAAATCCCTTCCCATAACTGCTTCTTGGTTTAGGGCAGCCTGTACCCCTATCAGCAAGGCCGCTGTGTTTTGAGAATGTGATTATTAGGATCCTCTCAGCGTGAGTAACTTTTCTCATGGGAACAAAAGAATATTGTCAGGGCCTAAATCTTGGGAGAAGAGAGCTAGGCCGCTAGCAGGCCTGCTGTCTTCCCCGACAGCTAGACCAGCTCTGGAAAAGCACAATGCAAGTATTGATACTGCAAGTACAAAACTCATTTAATTATAAAGTGGAATGGGTGGTATCACCTTCTGGCTATGGACTGATCCGAGTGCAGAACTTTGAGCCCCAGAGGTTCCATGTATGTGTTAAGGTAAAGAAGATTTATGCAGTTGTGGTTGTAGTGCACATATGACAAGCGCCTTTTTCACCAGTAGATTGATCCTGTGAGATCCTGGGCATTACCAGCTCTTAAAACTTTTGTTGCCAGTTGTAAAGAATAAAAATGGACTTTTAGTGCAGAAGGCAAGACCAGAAAATTCTGCTACACACACACACACACACACACACAAATTTTAAAAGAAAATCTAGGAGCCTTTTGTTTTTGAGGAGTGCCTGTGTTAAAAATGTTACTTTTCACAATTGGGTATCTGTGCCTTGTGCTAACATCCCTGCTCTGCACACCAGATGAAAGTCACATCTGTGGCTCCATTTGTCTAACAAGCAGTTTTCCTGCAGGCTCTCTAATACTTACCCTGGGGGGGAGTTTGTAGACCTTATCTAAGAGGAGGAATTACTTTCTTGTGGCTTTGACATGCTCTTTAAACAATATTCAAAAACCATCCAAAACCATATTATATAAAGAGGATCCTTTTTGTGAGTCTCAGTGGAGAAAACAACAGTGAAGAATTTCCCTGTTCCATTTTCTGGCTTTACTCTGTTTCCTAGCCAAGGGCTAGGAAGGGGTTTAATTCATAGGGCTCAGTAATTAATATTAAAACAAACAAAAGCAAATCATAAAAGACCTTCTGCTGCTCTTCAGTGCCCTTATTTACCTGTTCCCCTCAGCATTTCGATGGCTCCCAGCCTGGCATGTGTATAAGTGATGCCCTACTTCCATTGGTATTTGCTGTACAGATCACAGAATACATTCCTCATCTGAGAGGATAATTTAATCCTTGTTCTTTAAATGACTTACTGAAAAATGCTTCTGCTGTTCCTGCTTTAAGCCCTGCTTTAAGCCCTACTCTGCTTTCTTCAGCCCTGTCCTGTGAGCTTACAGAATACGTGAGGTTTCTAGCCAGTGATTTGGTGTTTTCTCGCTGGTGATCTGGGGGAGCACTGACCTGCTGGAAGCTGAGAGCTCATTTAGAGTTGAATCCAAGGTGCGCTCAGGAGCTGGTTTTGAACCCTGAGCCTCTCGGTGGTTTACAGCAGCAGTTACACTCTGTCATTAGTTGAAATGGAAAGTGATACAGGTTTATGATGATGGGTTTGATTGCCATTTTCAATAGGACTTTATCTCTGATTATGGAAGAACTGTTATTTTCAGAAAATTGACCATCAAAAGCTCTGTGAGAATAGTTGTAGGGAGTGTCAATCTCTAAGTAGCCACCCAAAGGTTCTGGCAGATGTCAGTCCTGATACCTCACGCTCTCCTAACCTTTCAGTCCTGCCTCTGACCTGAAGAAACTAGAACAAAAGCTAGAGGTTAGTTCCTCCTTCTCATCTCTTACAGGCCTGTAGTTTGGTGATGTATCAGCCTGCAAGGAGTCAGGCTTCAGATCACCCATGCATTTCATTCCTGGGACTTAGCTGAAGAATTCAAGGTCACTTTTAAAGGCAAATACACCAAAATTTCATTGTTCAAACTTCTCCCCCACTTGAAAATAATGGTTAGGTTTACAACAGTAAGAGCAGCAGCCAACTTTTCCAAAAGGGAACCTTTTTGTAGGTTTGGGGAGTGGGAATGATTGGGGTTTTTTTGTAACATTAAATCTCAGCTTGGCATTGGCAGGGAAATGCCACGCTGCTGCTGCTGGAACAAGAGAGAGAAATGGGCTCTTTAGGTTTGACATCCCTTTAGCTTTCTGGCGTTTTGGAGCATCCCCAAGGCCCCATGGAAACCAGATGCATTCCTGCTGCAACGATTAACGTAGCCGACCCTTGCAGGAAGGGGACGTGGCGGGGAGGGGGAGGGGATGAAGAAACATTACAGTATTTTCTTTTGGAAAATTCCACTATTGACATGAAAAACAGCAGGGTAACAGCAAAGATGGATTGCAAATTTTGACAGCACCGACAGGTAAATATTGGCTTTGTGCAAACAAGTTTCTATAAATAACCCGTCTGCTCCAGAAACTCCGCAGATGGCAGCAGGGCTGCCGGGGTATTGATTTACCCACTGTGCTCAGTGCAGAAAAGCACAGCTGTCAGCTTTGCTGTTCTTCTCGTTCTGAGTGTTGCTTCTGCTCCTGCTGAGAGCTGCGTGCCTTGTTCACCATTTTTCTTTGGCAAGTAGAGATGAAGATTAAGAGCCCAAAAGAAATAATTTGAAAGAAAAACCTGCCAAAACAGCGAAGAATAAATGAACAAGTGCAGAGCAGAGAGTAGCTACAGAGAATGCTGTATATATGTATTCCACACACCAAAAGCCAGTAAGAACCTGTCTCTCTTGCTCAATCTGTATCAGATAATTTAATACAGCTCACAAGAGCCGTCTGTAGAGGTCTGGGAGACCATGGGGGGCTTGAAGGGCAAGGAAGGCTTATGAGTGAACAATAAAGAGTTTGTACATCATGGGGAGTAGCAGGCAGAGGTTAGAGGTAAAAGAGTAGAACCTGGTGCTGTCTTCTGGGAGGCCTTACATGCTAATAGAGGTTCTGTCAAAATTCCCTAGCAGCTGGAGGTGACTTATAAAGAAATGCCAGCCAAATAAGCAAATGCTTAAAATTGTCGTGATTAGGGTTTTGGCTTGTATGACCCATTTGAGGGCAGTCTGAATCTCAGGATTATGATTTTCAGAGTCAGCCACTGCAACCACCGTCTCATTAACAAAAATGTTGATTTACGGGCATAATATCTGGAATTGCTTTTTAAAGGACTGTCTTAGATAAGACTTCATAATCTCACTTCCATGAAAATGTTTGCCTGTGGTGCAGGTTCGCTCTAAGGGTTCATCAGTAGCAGAACTGCCTGTCTCCTGGGGTAGACACAGCCATTTGAAGGCATTTTTCTGCTGGTTTTCTCTGTAATTTCTGTGTAATTACACAATCAACCCAGACAATGAAAGTTTCTCTGTTGTTATAGCTACATTTGCATCCGGGATTTTGCCCAGAATTACTGGATGCAACTTTTGGTTGTCATTTTATCTTGTGTGGTGGCTTTGGGCCTTTTTTGTTTGATTTCTTTAGTTTGGGGTTTACTTATTTTTGTTTAGAGTTAGCTTTCCTAATTCAAATGGTGAAACATTAAGTAGTAGAAATCTGGACCAGTTGACGTTGATGGTTACATTGTGGTAGAGGCATTTTTATGGGTTGGTTTGGGTTATTTTTAATATATTTATTCATTTTATGGATTAAAGTTTGGGTGGTGAGAGGTGGATTTCAGTTCTCCTCCTGAAATTGCTGTGAACCCTGCAGGAGAGCTGCCCAGCACTTTCCGGCACAGTTCCTCCTGGTGCCTCCAGTTAACGGCACCTTTAAGTGCTTGGCTGGATGGGGGCCTGAATCAGTTCATTTGTCCTATTTCTGCCTAGGTTTCAAATGGTTACAGGAAAAGATAATTCAATCAATGACAAGTATAAATCAAGAGTTAACTTGCTTACATGAAATTCAAACTTGATGCAATTCTGTCTCACATTTTTAAAAAACAATGAAAGTTGCCAAACAAGAAAGGATTTTTCTCAGGATAGATCAAAACCTTTTATGGGAGAAGAACATCAAAAAAACAGGGTTGTGAAAAGGACCGTGTAAATACCTTAGAATATTTATATTTTTTCTTAGATAGTTGGCATTGCTTTAACCATTACTCAAAGTAATTAGAGTACAAACTACGTAATTCGTAAGTGGTAGGGCACAAAAAGTTGTCAAGAGTAGACTTCTGTCTGAGTGACAGAATGTTACTGGGCTGAAGGAATTATAGATGCTGGCCATTTCTGGAAAGGCTGCATATCTGTTGCCTCCTTTTTCTTTTATTTTTTGTTAAAGCCTTTTTAAGTATTGAGCAAGAAGTCTCCTATGTCTTTTGTAGAAGGTTTGTTGTTCCATACAAAGCCATTCTTTTCCCATACAGAACTTCCACCTTGATTTGCTGAAAAATCAGGCAGAAAAAAAATCTTAGCTTCTGAGTTGCAGGTCAGTAAATTCACAGATAACACAGACAGGTCAAAAGGCTTGCTTTGTGTGTGTGTGTGCTGTTGCCTGTTGTGGTTGCAACTGAGCTCCACACAAATCCTGCTGATGACATGAAGATAGCAGTGTCTTACTACCATCCCTGTCAGCTTCTCCAAACCTTTCTGAGTTTACAGGCTCCATTCTTCCATCTTTCACAGCTGGATGCATGTGGGGAGGTACGCAAACTACAAACCAGTGTGAATATGACATGCCAGAGGTTTCAATGCTGAATACATTTCTAGCACCTTGTTAGATTTCCCCCTGCTGTGTTATATAAATAGATTGTTTTAATATAAATACTTAATCTCAAGCTGTCCTTGAAATCAAAGTCCAGTGTCTATTTTGAAATCTCACTTCTCACGGATTCAACAGAGGAATAAAATACCAATTTGTGCCTGCTCAGAGAACGAGGAGGTAAAAAAAGGGCACCCTGCAAGAGTGTAATGCAATGTGATGTCAGATGCCACTGCCTTGTACTACTTAGAGGTTTAGTGACCTGTGAGCTGCCGTTTCCTCGCTCTCTCGTTTAAAGCACAGTTCACGATATTTTCATTGTACTGTTACTGCAGTCTTTTTTTTTTCTTAAACCTGACCTGGGGGAAGAGAGGGAAGAGTTGTGTGTTCAAAGGAAGCAACATCAAAGTATTCCCAGCAGACAGTCAAAACTTCAGCTGGTATTAATTCTAATAACTCTGTGGTTGGTGATGTGCGCTGTTTACATGGGCTACCCACCTGCCTGTCTCAGGATATTAATGGGTAATTGCAGGCTCCTCTGAGGTCTTTTTTTTTCTTTTTTTTCCTTTTTTTTTTTTGGAAGATGTGTTTGTATGTTGTGGTAGATGTTAGTCAACAATAGAGGGCAAGCAATATCGAATGTGGCGTTATCATAATAGCTATATCAGAGGTCATTTGGAATTACATCAGTGAAGTGGATAGGAGCCTTGGAGATGCTGTTCAAGAGAATTAAATGAAGCTTAAAGGTTGAAAGTGGTCCTTTTCACTAGATGTAGCCATCTAAAGAATCTTTAAGGCCTGCCCACTATATATGTGCCTACACAAATGCAGAGCAGTAATTAGATTTTAAATTAACATCATTGTTTCTCTTGGAATTATGTTCTTTTTTTAAATGACTGAAGTTGCTCCTAGGTCATCATTGTGAGATCAGAATAACTGAAGGAGGAGAAAGTGGATGATATTGTGTGATGAATTTGAAGTCAAACACTCGCAATTAAAAGGAATGTCTAAATTGCCAATTAAAAATAACCCCAAATACTATCCATCAATAATGCAAGCGAGTGTATGGCATGAATGAACATGGCAGTCGCAGTGTGTTCAGTGTCTACATGTATGTGCACTGCTGAATACGTACATACAGTAGCAACAGACCTGCACATCCTCTGTAGCATTTTCTTGGCACAATCAGTTTTCATGTATCTCTCTGTCAAAACATGTCATGCGTTACAGTAAGCTAATGTTTTCCTAGGTTAATCACTAATCTGCCTGTGTGTCGGTAAATATGTTGCCATGGGCACTGTAATAGTAGAACTGAGAGATGAGCTTTCGCCTGGTTGGAGCTGAAAAATGCCTATTTTTACTTCTGATACCCACTTGCTCAATCACAAATGAGGATAAGAGGATAAAGAAGAATGTTCCTCCGCCTCGTTAAAATTTAATTATAGAAACATTTTTCATATGTACTTCTCAGTATGCAGATAATATTTACTATATGTTCATTACTTACAATGTTTGGACAAAGTTCAGTTTTTTCTTTTGGGCTTCACATTGCTTCACCAGATTGTTTTACAAAGTGCACTCTCCTACATAGGATCTGCAAGCAGAAATCACGTATCTTTCCTCACTCCAACATGAACAACATGCATTTTGGGTATTGCCAAGTCCCATTATTTAACATTTAATTCCTTCCCTAAAGTACACCATGCTTCTAGAGTGCTGCATAATAGATTAGTTGTGCAGATTTAAATCCAAAGACAGACTCTTGTCCTTTACTTGCTTTTTTTGAAAGAAAGAAGATTTAACTATGTAAATGGGACATTGTTATGGTTTATTATGTTAGCATGTGCCATGATGAGTCTTTGACCTACATTTCTGGTGTGTGGTGTGCTCTTGCCCTATATCTGGATAGTGAATGACAGAAACAATGGTGTGGGCTGACCTCTTTTTGAGATAGTTTTTTGCCTGGTTTTATATGTAAGGGAAATCCTGAGATACAGATCTTCAGTTGAATCCTAATAAAATCTGAAATAAAAAACACTGAAGAAAAGATTTAGGTACAATGTCTGATATGCAGTTATTTGGAAAGTATGTAAGGGGCAAATCTAGAGTCTGCATTTAAGTCTTTTGCCTTGGGTTGGGGTTTTTTTTATGTAATATATGTTTGTGGACAAGTTTACTCAACTAGAAGTTGCATCCTACTGTCTGCTTCAAAAGGTGGTTTTATAAAAATTGAGCCGAGTCAGCAAATTATCATCAGATGCTGACTTTTCTCTGAATGCTGCAGTGAAAACTGTGCTTAAGCTCTAACGCTTGAGTCTTCAGCCTATTATTCTTCTGAAGACGCTGACCTCCAAGAAACATGTGCAAAAACATGTGCACCTTCATGGTGGCCTTCCATTCCCTGACAGTGATGCTGTATTGATGTGATTATGGGCATGTACATGCATAGCATCTATTAATACTAATGGTCTTTACGCTTCAATAGGAGAATATAAGCCTGTAGGACTCAGTGGCATAGTTTGCCTCACCAATATGATTGTCAAAACCACGTATTTCTCCCCTTGAAAATTACTGTCCAGGTAAAAAGATATTCGAGAATACTCCTCTAAACTAGAATAAATTACTGGCTTCAGGTTATTTTGAAGTAGTTTGTTACACAGTAGGTCCAGGCACTGTAAGCACAACATGGAAGAAAAAATATTTAAGATATTTAGCATTGAAACCAATGTAATACTTTAAATCCATTAATTCTTTGAAAGTCTCATGTCAAAAGTGATGTATAATTAAAAAAATAAAAAATTAAAGAAGGAGCCCTTCTAGAGGAGGAAATAGCAATGTCCCTTTCTCCTTCAGCAATCTGTTTTCAAATGGCTGTTCAAGCTCTGAGGTTTTAATATTTCTAGAAACACCTACTGTGTATAACTTTCTCTAAATTGGCACATATATCAACAGTACAAAAAAATGTTCACACCTCTGTGAAACTGAGCTAAAAGGTCATTTTTTCAACGAATTCATAAGCTGGCAAAACCAAACCTAGCTTTCCTTTGAATTTTTAATAGCGTCCCTTCTTCTGTGTGAAGTCCAGTAGTGAGTGTAAAGACACCATCTGAGTGATGCAGCAAGTGCTCCACACAGATTGGCCTGTACTTTTTCAGCTGCTTAAGTTTACGTTTGTTTGAATTTCTGTGTCATGGATTTGATAGGTGTGTTCAGCAGCTTCACTCATTTTTAACCCCAAGTCATTTGTATGGTATTTGAAGGCTTTCAGAAGGAGAAGCTTATTCTAGGAGAGGAAAAGCGCCTTGAAGGGCTTCAGTCTTTAAAAGACTGAAAACATTAGGGAAAACAGTGGGAAATATGTATTTGGATGGCAATAATGGGGCCCCAGGAAAGGTTATTTAATAAAATTTTCAGGTGAGAGAATTTTAGCATAACTGGCAGCTGATGTAAGTTATCATCCAGGTGTCAGAAAACTTCTGTCCCTTTGTTCAAAGGAAAATTTGTGACTCAAATTTTTTTCTTTCAGTGCTAAGTACAGTGTTTGCAAAACTCCTTGAACAGTAAATCATAGAGCCATGCATAAGTCACAAAGACTTCTTTCTGTGCCGCAGAATGGAGAGGTTAACAGACGTTTCTTTCAGCTTTTCTTTCCTTGTTTGTTTCTAGTACAGCCTATTCAAGGCATTTAGGTGTTAATACATGAATTTTTAGGGCATCCAGAAAAACCTGCTGTGTTCAATAACCCCTCTGGATGGATGACTACGTTCACTGTTCTCTGGCCTCACTTCATCTCTTGATCATACCCTTTCTGAAGCGTGGGGAGAGGTCTTTTGGATTGGTCTTTCAGAAGCTAGGTCCTAACTTAAAAAAAGGCTTTAACTACCGGGACCAGGATTTCAGGTGGTTTAAGCTTTAAATCAGGAGCTGAGCCCATTTGGTTGATTCTTGTCTACCAACTTTGTTGAGAACCCAGGTGAATGGTGCCCAATTTTAATGCTTAGTTCTTCATAGAGCAGGCAGATCTCATGCTGGTGGAAAGTAGAGATGGTCCTTCCCTCTTTTTTTTTTCCACACTGCTGCTTTTTGGAGAAATAATTGGAAGTGGAGAAATCAGTATTCTGTGTTAATTTTCTTGACTGAACTTGGCATGCTTGAAAGCTCAAGGCAAAAATGTGTGGGATTTTCACAAGGACATACCTGATTTCTGTGTTGACTTAATTGCTTGAAGCCTAAGGGAGGCCTGGATGGAGGTAACTCTTCACATTTCTGAAAGTAAAAATACAGATTTACAGTTTTATTCAAAGTTTAAATGAGAGAGTCATGGATAAAGCCAGCAGGCAGGTTAAATTATTTGATTTCAAATAATAATTCCAAGTCCTGTTCCCAGGTCTGCTTCACCCATTTAAATTTCTTTTGCCCAAGATACTGATATTACTGTAATGGAAACAGGTTTATAATAGAAACAGTTGAAAACATTTTGGTCTATTTTAAATGCACCTCACAGTATGGTTCCTCATGTTCCTCTCTGGAGTGACTAACTTCCTATTTACCAGGATATGTGAATATTATTTTTCTAAGGGATGAGTAAATAATGTGTTCAGGGTTCTCATGGCAGGGGGGTTAAATACTCTCTTATTTCACACAAATACGACCACACATACAGACGTGCACACACACACACACACACACACACACTTCACTTCCTCCCTCCTTACAAGGCAATTGTAAAAATATTGCATTATTGCAGATTTAAAAGCAGTTGTTTTCAGGGTGTTTTTAATCATATCTGGATAACCTCCTGATTTTCCAGCCGTAGTCTTTAATTAAAATTTAATAAGATTTGAAAGAATTAAACGCTTACCAGAAGTTATGTCCTACACCTCCTAATCTCAGGTATCATGAGCTGATTTAATATTTATACAAATACACTATTAAAGATTGATCACCTGGCTTCAGAAAATAATTGTGAAAAATGAAATGCCGAGGTGATAATAGAAACTCAGCAGACAGAAACGTGCTAGAAGCTGAGTGGTATAAAAGTATACTAGGGAAGTAGTTCATAGCACTAAAGCAAAATTCAGTTTTTCTTAGGTTTATACACTTAACTCAGTGTAAGCTTTTTAGTGTGAACTGAGGCATTTGAATTAAAGTAGCTTGATGGGTCTAAGGTGACCCGAAGGTGCTCAGCATCTCTGGTAAACTGAGCCATATTTTTAATAGGTATTCCTAAAATGGACTAAGGAGTATGGTCTTTGGCACTTGACATCTGTTGCCTCTGACCTATTACTGTGTGCTGCAAGTTATAATTTCCATGCCTGGAAAGAAGCGGGGGAATACAGAGTTTCAGTACTTAACAAAAGCTCATCATAACCAGTGTAAACTGGGTTGGGATGGAGCCTGTATGCACTTGTGCCAAATTAATTATTTAGTTGCTGTGATTTTCTGCCGATTCAGTTAATTGGTTCCAGTTCCTACTTTGAACTTTTAAATGGTATACACTGATACTACAAATTCTTGTCCCATGTGGGAGGCTATGAAACTATTGCTACAGATTGCTTTTATATCTGTATACCTTCCCCCTCACTTACCCTACTCGTTATACCTCTTCTTCTTGAGGAATGTGGTAGCCAACCATTCAGTCTATGAGCAACTGGTAGATGAGATTTCTTTTCAATCACCTACAGCGAGGAGGTGCCTGAAATACTGTAGCATCTGGTGGATAAGAAACCTGAGAATAAGATGACTCTTGGGATACCACCCCAAGACTGTTTTCAAGATGTTTGTGTTTTTGCAAAATATTTAATGAGCAGTGGGATTCTCTTTTTTAGGGTCACTTTAGAGAGTGTTTGTATTCTGCTTTTATAAGGTGAGGAAATTTGTAGTACTGTATCATGCCACCACAGTCTGCCTTGGTTCTGGGTTTTCAATGGACTGGTAGGCTTCTGTGGAAGCCACTTTCACTGCAGAGGATGAGATTCCTTTCTAGTCCCCCTGAGTACTGCTGGAGTCCTTGTGGGAGCTACTCAGGTGCCTAAAGCAGTGTCCAGCATTCACAGGAAACCCACAGTATCCACACAGGCCTGGCAGGTGTGACATAGGTTCTGCAGGTGCTCCATTTCGGTGGCAGCCCGAAGTCACAGGCAGGTTATGTGAATCCTATAAACTCTTGAAACCTAATCCCATTTAACAGTTATCTTCTGGATTGTTAAGGAGAAAAGATGGATGGTATATTTTGTGTATTTTCTCTGTAGAGACACATACTCTTGACAACCTGGTTTTTTGTGGTGTCCTTAGCCTACCTAGTCTCCAGACTCACTTGGCATTATAGTCAACAAGATCATCTCTGAAGCACTGTTACTACTGCTTTCTTACTTTTCTTACCACTTTACTAACTTGCTGTGATTATTCTGGAGGACAAATGTGGGTCTATTCATTCGTAAACTCAAGAGATTTCATAGGTTGTTGTCTTCTGTAGTCATTCCTAGAGTGACCTGCTGGCTGTCATATTCTTGAGGAAGAAGAGGTACAAAAATTAGGTTAACAACTGACATGCTGCCCACTAAAAGTTAACTGGATGGAGTCTGTCACTGACGGGCTGCAGAAAATTAGCTGTCCACATCTAAGAATAGAAGAAAACTTTCCTATAATTACTCAGAGCATGATGATTGGCATAGGAGACATGCAACAGACTACACAGACTCCCTGGCACATGGCTTGCTCTGTATGGTGGCTTTATGAGGTAAGAAGTCATTTTGAATTAGTGCTTTTCTGCGCTATTTTTAAGTTGTGATGATTACTGCCTGAGTCATTCTTGCAGTAACATGCTTCTGCGTGTTCTAGATCATCAATTCTTGATGGACTACTCATACCCTTTAACAAAGCCCAGACCTCTTCTTTCACCTACAGAAAACAGTAGCATTTGTCCAGATCTCCAGGCTGACAGATTAATTTTTGGATGGGTCTTTCATCATGTCGAGGAGCTGGAAAATCTGGAAAAGAAGATAAGGTCGTTTTTCGTAATTTAGCTAGGATTACTAGAAGCAATTGTATCAGAATCTAAATGCTTTCTGGGAGGTTGCTGAAGTGCAGCAGCCACCCACCACCTCTTTTCTAGTCCAAGGTGATAACACGGCATGGATTTCTCTACGGTAGGGGACCAGTACTTAAAAGGAAAGTTGCTCGTTCTGGTAAAGTACCCCTACCAACTAAGTGAAGAGGCCATTAAAAAACAAGATTTAAAAAGACCTTAAATGGCAACAGAATATGATAGCAACAAAAAACCCACCGCTGTGCTTAAAACCACCCATTCTGTTGGTGAGGTATTTCATATATGCGCTTTTCTTGTAGTCTCACTTGGTGGTTATAAAACTTCAGGATTGTAGAATTTTGCTGTGATGTAGCACAATTACTTGGCCTTAGCTAAATGTGTCCCTATTAAGTTGAATTTATGCTAATTCTGTCCCAGTTAAACAGCAGACAATGTTATTGGCTGCACTACTAAATTGCTTTCCTAGGAGACATCCCGTTAAATAAGCAGTGCACCCAAAGTGGAATATAATGAATTACATTTCTACTTAAGCTTAATATGTTTTACATCTGTAATCAGGACAGAATTACGTGCACTGTGGATGACAAAAGACTTCTTGGGTCAAGTTGTCCAGTCCTTAGTGAGCACGGAACTCATCATGTGATTTGTTGAGCTAATTTTTAAAGAGCCTAGGCTGTTTATTCCGTTTCTGTTGGAAGGTGATTCCACAGCCTGAAAATATTTTTCTAATATTTAGCTGAAACCTTGCTTTCTCCTGTTTTCATTTATATCCTCCCAGTTACTCTCCTCACAGGCTGCTTACATGCCAAGAGCATTTAGGCACCAATCCATTCAAATAAACTCTTTTATTTATCAGGATAGTCTTGCTAAAACCAAAATGACTGGGTGAATTTGACTGCAAAATTTGCCCTTTCGTTGCTTGTTCCAGGTTACATGTTCCCTCCATTCTACCGCAGCTCTTTATTCCAGCTGGATCCAGGAGGAGCATTGTCTTGTGCTCTCATTTTAGGTATTGGCAGCACTCACTGGGAGGAGAAAAAGTAGGCAGAAGATCTTTTACCAATATGAAGGTTGCTGTCCAGCATGGTGTGTTTAGTCTGTGTTCAGTGACAATTGAAGAAGATCAGAATCTTGAATAACCTGGACGTGAAAAATTAGTACGACGTTTCTTGGTTGTAAGTCATGTAGTAAGTAATAGGGTGAATTACAATGACAATGCTTGTAGGGACAAAGGTTTAGGTCTTCCAACGTTCTGTTGATCAGGTTTTGTAAGCTAACAGTTTACAAGTGTGTTCATGTGTTTGACTGCAGGCTATGAAGTCATGGGGAACTACACAAATGAGTGACTTAGAGCCCAGAGAGCCCCAGGGTGGAACTCCTCAAATTGGCAAATAAGGAGTGTTTGCTTATCTGCTTCATATGCCAGAAGGGATGGGCAGTGTGGAGCACTAGATTGGATATCAGGCTATGTAAAAGACTTACTGAATAAGAGAAGACTTACTGAATAAGAGCTTCATTGCCTGAAAAGGAAGGTAAAAAGTTCTCAAGCCACTCATATCTACGTTGCTAAGAAAGAAACATAGCTACCAGCTAGATAAACAGCACGTGCTTTCCATCCATCGTGTTTGAAGAGGAATCAACAGGTATTCCCAGGGGTCCTAGAAATGGGAGCACAGTAGAAAACCATCATATGCAGTCCATGTCAATTGTAAGCTCAAGCCACAAAATCTTATCAAGAGTAGCAAGAAAATGGTGATGCTTAGTTTGTTTCTGGAGTGCGACAGTAGGGATCTTCCCTAGTGAAAGAGAAAGTAACACAAGTTTAGTAAGCAAGAATTCTTCAAGAAGATAAATATGAAAGATTTCTTTGCATCTCATCTTCCCTCCATACTGAATTTTAATCCTTCATAGCGCTTTGGGAAGTTGACCACTTGAAAGGCTTGTTCTTGGCCTTAAAAGGTGATGCACTAGAGGCAAAGCTGTATCAATAGTGATTGGTGGGTGGCAGTGTGTGCCGCACTGAGCATGGGCAAGAGCAGTGTGATTTGAGGGCTCTCCTCACTTGTTTGCCCAAATGTGTACCCTTTTGATAGCTGGTATTTTGTAGCTTCCATTTTTTCGTTAATTGAAACTCTTTAATATTTATAATGAGTTTATGCTCAGGACTAGCAAGACTCTAGAGAATTCAGTCTTCTGGATGGTTGTTCACATGCTGGGCTCCATTTACACTATGACAAACAGCAGCTTCTATAATATACGGTCTGTAGGAGAGGCAGAACCAACAACTGCGCCTTAGGTACAGTCGAGTCCACCTTCCTTGGAGCTGCTGTACAGCCTTGTGAGTTCTCTTTCCTTATGAGCATGTTCCACTTTATTGCCTTATCTAAACTAGAAGTCTTTGCACCGTTGGAAGGATCTTGCTTGCTTACATGATGATCAGCGCATGTGACAACATACCATTGCATAAATAACAAGATGATTGCTGGGAGAGTGTTCTCACTCTCATCTGTTCAGTCTAGGTGGCAGAAACGGGATTGTGGGGTGGTGGGGTAGGAGGAGAGGTTGTGCACCCATCTTCCTGGGAAGCTGGTGGAATAGACTTTGAGCTGTTAGATACAGTTACATGGCTGGAAATGTCAAGGAGCGAGTTACTTGGCAGCGCAGCATGGCGTTCTTTTTCGGATTCCATCGGTTTCAGAAACAGTCTTGGAAAGCTCAAATGAGGAAGAAAGGCTGACTTTATAGATAGTAGGTTTGATACCTTAAGAACGAAAGCCACGTTGCAAAGTAATAATAGAAAAAGGAAAACCAAAAGACAACTATAGTAAGTATGGCAACGTGGCAGATTGGATGTCATACCTACATTAGGGAATACAGCTACATATGCACCTTTTGTTTGTTCGTTTGTTTGTTTTGGGCATTTTAAGCATTTGCCAAATAATGTCTGGGAACTGGCAAGAGCCTTCTTTTTTCATTGTCTTGTTAGTTGTCAGGGAAGGAAGTCAGCATTCATTCAAACTCTTTGTAAACAGACCACTGCAGTTCAAGCACATCATTATGCCGTCAAGCTCAGGACCTACATTATTCCATATGTAATTCTAAATGTCCTCTGCCAGTCATGTTATCAACGTCCTCTGACTTGGCTCACACCACCACTTAATGCATTTGCAGATGGGCTAGCTCAGTTTTGGATACTTCCAAACCCCCAGCAACTGGTAACCTGAGAAAACATCTTGCCACTTTTGTGGCAAAGACTGGAGAGAAGAATCTTGCTGGGCAGGCTTGGAGCCAACATAAAAAGCATGTGTGAGCCTGCATTACTCTATCTGAGCACCTTACATCCATGTAGATTGATCCAAGTGTTGGCAAAGAAGGGTTTGCATGGGAAGAAAGGCTGCCTAAGGCAGCATCTGTATCTTGAGTATGTTCCCACAGTAATACCACGCTTTCAGCATGAATGCACTCCCACCTATGGCTAAGACTTAAAAGCATCTAAATTGGGCCCTGTATATTATATATGCATGTGTCTAGGTATGCATTCATTCCTCTGGGATGATCATTTCAGTAATTTGTGTTGTAGGTAAATATCTTTATCTGGATGTATTTCCTACATTCAGAATAAAAATTAGTGAGTTTCAATAGCCAACAGTACAGTCTGGCATTAATTGTCTTTTTTAAAAAAAAAACCCACCTCTGCCCAATAATCACTTTTGAGATGATTTCAGGTGATTTAGTTACACTATTTCACATATCATAAAGAAAGTGATATTATAAATAAGGCCTGTTGCAGTTATGTCACCACAAAATGATGTGCCTTTTCTTGTAGAAGATGAACTCTGATCATCTTGCAGGCAGTTAGGACTAAGTAGGAGGGAATTCTTCAGAAATTGCCTCACATACAGCTTAAGATGTGGAGCCAGCTATAAGATGTAGTAGCTGTTATCTTGGCCTTGTCTGGTGGAGAATAGGAGTCCATCTGTAGATGTAGATGGATGAGAGATGGGTTTGAAACAGAGAAAGGACATTTTGGTTAGGAGAATTAGACCTCTTCCCCAGTCCTTTAGTGAGAATATGAAATTTGTTCTATTTTGTTACCATTTCCCCAATTTTCATGCATTTTTGGCAATTTGCTTCTGTTGAATACAGTTGTTAACGACCCATTATAGGTTCTTAAGGGTTATTTCTAAAATCAAATGAATGAAGACTGATAAATTAGTTACCTTGAAAGATGGATTCATTCTCTCTCAGTTTCCAGCGATCTTAGCCAGATGCTACTCTGAGGTGGTTTGGAGATCTGTAACTTACTGAGGTCAGTGCACATGAAACTCGTCACTAAATTCTGCACTGTGCTGGAGGGTGGTTCAGACTAGTTCATCTGAAGGTCCCATCTGAACTGAAAGGCTCTGAATTTTGCATGTCAAAGTACTGAGACTGAGGAAAGCGAAATGAGATTATAGTAGCTGTTACATTACCTTAAAAAAAAAGGGGGAAAAAAAGAGAAAATTCAGTAAAAAAGGTTTGTCAGGCATTTCACACTGTTTTTCTTAAGCTAGAGAGGAAAATTGGAACCTGTCCTGTAATAGAGGAGGATAACTTTTCTTTGACCATAGCTGGACAATAATAGTAGCAGCAAAAGGAGATGCTCACCTCATTCATCAGTCAGGAACAATCTCAGTTCAGATGAGGACAAGAGAGAAAGGAACTCTTACGACAAGCTATATTTGATGTGGCATTCCTGTTAAAAGCATAAAGATAAAACATAGTTCTGAGGCCTATTCCCTAGAGTTTTCCCACAGCGTTGTTCATAATGCAACAAAACCTCTCCAAGGTAGATTATGTCTACCCTTCAGCTCATACAGGCATAAGATGGCCAAAACTTTGTTGGAATAAATTAATGCCATTAATTGTACTAAATGGAGCTGAGATTATTTACCCCAAAAGAGAGTTTTGCTAGATGTATTACAGCAGTTGCAGCAGAAAATGTTTGCAATTAGGGGAGTACTGCTCTAAAATATGCTTTAACATTGCACCATCTTAACCAGTGGGTATGTCAGTGCTATGGGGACTTGTTTACTGATGTGATTTTCCTTTACTTTTTGCTCCTGTTTCTGTGCTTAAGGGTGAAGAGACTGCACGGTTCTGGTTCGTACATAATGTGTATAGATGCTAGTGAGTCTCAGAAGCAAGTCTGCTCCACTCAGGAGGGATCTCAAGGGCATGAAAGCAAGGGAATCAACCAGAGCTAAGTTCCCCCTGCCAGTGCCCACTGATACATTTGTTAACACAACCTTTAGGGTGATAAATATACACACTTCCAAAGACTTTTGGCTTTACAGAGGTCACAAGTTCCAGGTTAGCTCCGATTTGAATGGAACGACTTTGCTGTTGCAGATATTTCTGGTGACTGCGATAAAATAGACATGTCTCCAAAACATCTGAGATGATAAATACCGTCATCACTGGGCAGAAATCCATGTGTGTTACTGGCTGCAGAAAGTGTGACAGAACCTTTCATGATGGTGGTTTGCATTTCCTGTTTTATACTGCTGGGAGCTACCAAAAATAATGCGCCGCGTTATGCCTGAAATAGCATCATTTATTTCATTGCTCTGACACATTTGAGGTTGCTCAGAAAGAACTGATCCATGGTTTCATTTTCTTCCTGAGGAACTCTTTTAACAGCTTTTCTCACAGTAAAAAGGGCTGTAAAATCCTTTTTGAAGTAGAGTGCTCTGGACCCCCAATACAAGAAAGATGTGGAACTGTTGGAGAGGGTTCAGAGGAGGGCCACAGAGATGATTAGAGGGCTGGAGCACCTGCCCTACAAAGAGAGGCTGAGGGAGCTGGGCTCGTTCAACCTGGAGAAGAGAAGGCTGCGGGGGGACCTCATTGCAGCCTTCCAGTACCTGAAGGGAGCATACAAACAGGAGGGAACTTTTTAAAAGGGCAGATAATGGCAGGACAAGAGGGAATGGATTAAAGCTAAAGGAGGGAAGGTTTAGATTGGATATTAGGGGGAAGTTTTTTACAGAAAGAGTGGTGAGGTCCTGGAACAGGCTGCCCAGAGAGGTGGTGGATGCCCCATCCCTAGAAGTGTTCAAGGCCAGGTTGGATGGGGCCCTGGGCAACCTTGTGTAGATCCAGGCCTGAGGTTGGTGGCCCTGCCTGTGGTGGGAGGGTGGAGCTCTATGATCCTTGGGGTCCCTTCCAACCCTTGCTATTCTATGATTCTATGATTCTATGACAAGGCTGAAAAATACTTCATTTTCATTTAAATGATAGTCATGTGAAAGACAATAACAATAGTACTTTAAAAAAAATAAAATAGGCAAAGATAGAGGCACAGCAAGCTGGCAGATAAACATTGTAAAAGCCCATGGGATGGCTTCTCTGTTGACAGACACAAGCATCCCTATTCCCACCATCGCCTGTGAACAGCTGTTCAGCAAGTTCTAGAGTCCTCATCAGTTTCATCTTCCTCACCACCACCACCCCCCCAAAAAAAAACCAAACTAAACAACAAAAACAAGGAAGAAAAGCAGCAAAAAACCAAAAAATCTTTCCTTTCTGAGCTGCATGACCCTCTCTGCCCAGACACTGTTAATGGGAGGATTGCGAAGGATACATCTTTTTACTAATACTGTTCTTAACGCCCAGTGAAGAGCTAAAGTCTGTTTCTCTTTCAACAGCAGAATAATTACTTAGCTGTCAAGTAGAAATCAAGCAGAATTCATAACCAATCTCACTGTCATAGTTTTGTGTAGCAGTACCTTTCAAGGAGTATTCTGCAACCAAAGTAGCCACTTCTCATGCTCCCCAGATCTCTTGCCAAATGCGTATCCCAAAGAGCATGGGGAAAAAACATTTAATTAGCAGGTCTTCCTTGAATAGTCTTACTTGAACATCATGTTTGAGAAAGAAAAATCTGCTCTGTACTGTATATACTATATAGTAAATACACTGAAATATATAATAAGCATAAAATAAACATAATAGATAATATGCTACAAAATTCGTAACTGCCCTTTGCATCCAAGTGAGAGTTCAGCTTGCAAGAGGCTAGTAGGAACCCAAATGATGTAGTGCCAGCCAGAGTGCAGAAGGCATGGTGGGAGTCTTGATATCGATGAGGTTAATTTGTTATGTAGTGTGGGACAAAAGGAGGAAAAAAATATAATCCTGCTGACCTAGCTAAGGCAGCACTTATATGTATGTGTATTTGTGTGGCAGGGGACAGCAGTGGAAGGAAAGCTGGGGAGGAAGCAAGAATAAGTAAAACAAGATTGATTTATCGTCTCTGAATCGTTCATCTGTATTCCATTCTTCACTGTGCTGCAGAGGAGGAGAGCGGCTCTGGCACTGTGGTTGGGGAACAGAGCAAGAGAGGGGGAGGAAGGTGATATCTATCACAGGCACCAAAAGTGTTTTAATTTTCCAGAGGCTCTGATTAAACAAATGTTGCTGCTGCCTGGCAGCCCTTGCAGACATTTGTTGGGACAGAATTAATCAGGAGGTAATTTGTCTGCTGCAATGAGTGGGGTGGCTTGGCGGCGCAGTCTCAATGGAGACACTTTTTCTGGGAACAGCCTTATTTCCCAAACTTCCTTCTGTGCCCAAGTGTAATGCCACCAGCATTCCTTAGGATGGGGATTTGCTATTGATGGGCTCGAGTGGGGTAGATGTTGACCACAAACAGTGATGTATGACAAGTTGATGATGGAGCCCTGCTAATTATGAGGGAGAAGGTCAAAAGGAGTGACCCATGGGACTGATGTGAAGACTGCTCTTTTGTAGGACTAGAGTCCTAAAACAGGTTAGGCTCTGTCCCATCATGAGTGGGGAAATTATTTCACCATAAATGGCAGCTGAAGGGGCCAAGAGAGAAATACCTTGTACATAAGACTAGTGCATGATGTCTGGGCAGGAGCAAGGCAGGAGCTAGGTGGCTAGTACTGAATCACAGAATAACAGCGGTTGGAAGGGACCACTGGAGTTCATCTAGTCCAACCCCCCTTCCTGAGCAGACTCATCTAGAGCAGATTGCACAGTACAGCATCCAGGCAGGTTTTGAGTATCGCAAGAGATGGAAGACTCCACAACCTCTTTGGGCCGCCTGTTTCTGGGCTCTGCCACCCTCACAGCGCAGAAGTTCTTCCTCATGTTTAGGTGGATCTTCATATATTCCAGTTTGTGCCCATTGCCTCTTGTCCTGTCACTGGGCACCACTGAAAAAAGACTGACCTCATCCTCCTGACACCCACCTCTCAAGCACTGATAAAATCCCACACAAGATCCTGCATACAGACAAGATTGCCTGTGTTTCACCTTTTCATCTATTTGAGGTTTATCTGTACTTGTAATCACCTTTAAACTGTAATTATCCATTTTAGTAACCTCTTCCGTTCACCCTTGTGCAACTACAAGGGCCTCAGGCACAGCACAGTGAAGCTGTGGAGGAAAGCTTTGACACAGATAAAGATGGGTGCTGATGTTCCATGTGGTGTTTTTTTAACTTCCTAAGCACATGGAGAAGCTGTGAAATGATTAGTGTGTCCTGCAAGGTATAAAACTGTCTGTATCTATGGGCCTGTTTTCTCGGGATATGCAGGGGCTGAATGGGCCCCATCGCAGTGATGTGGCTGCAGGTAAGCAAGCAGGTCAGCACCTAAGTTAGCTGAAATCACTTCACCATTTTCCTTTCTTCTTTTCTTACATATTCTATGGATTCTACCTTCTACTGTTTGTGCTGTGGGCATAAAAGATAAGCAAGAGTACGGCAAATAAGTGGTCTGTGTGAGTTTGCAATGGCCCCACTGCCCAGGAGGGATGAAGGCACAGTTTAATTATGCAGGCTACTCATGGGAGTGATTATAAAATTTTAATGCCACTCTTTGAAGAGCATGAGTATTATAAAAATCTTATTTCGGCAGTGAATTAGGAAGTTTAAGAATACATTCTTGCAGCTAAAAGGCAGTCTGCCTGATTAACCTTTAGTCCAAATGTCCAGGGCTCATGGGAGAAGAAAGATTAATTCTAACTGATGTAAAAACAGCTACAAGAATGACTTACCATTCCTAATGGTGAAACTGTTGTCATTTTAACACCTTTTGTCTCTGCATGACTTGAGGTAAGCACTGTCAGCCCTTAAAAGGCAGGAATATCAGTCTTGGATGTCCTTGACCTCCTTCTTTCCAGGCCTGTGGAGCAGTGTGGTAAGAGAGGACCTTAAAGCTGAGATACTCTGTTGTCTGGGAAACCTGTTCCTAGCCTGAGATTGAGTCTTTGCCTCTCTCTGGGTGGACTTGGGCTTGATGTCCAATTCTCTTTGTTTGGAAATTTCTAGTGGAAATGAGAGAAAATATTGTTGTTTATTGTTTCAGTAAAAATACTGGGAATATCGATTCATCAGTTTTCTTCATAAAATGAAACAGGAGTGGCTTGCTGCAGTATCTGAGGAATTGGAATGGATGGATGGATGGGTGGGTGGCTTTATGAGTAGGGGACCAGTGATAGCATCAAAGCTGATTCTTCTTGTGCCTCTCTCTCACATAGCTACCATCTTGGCTTCTGTAGGGCACAAATGCGGAGAGAAATGTGCTTGCACAGAACAGATTTCCTTCTCAGCTGCACTTAGACACATTTGCATTGTACTCAGAAGTCTAAAGTAAGAAGTGGTCTCAGCTGGCCAAATCTTTGAGCATCTCAGGAGTGGAAAAGCTTTCCCCCCTTCTTGCTTTCGATAAGATGGAAACTGGAAATTTAACATCTGCTCCTTCCAATGAGTGAATTTAGTAAGTCTGAAAGAGATGTCTTTAGATATACAGGTTTATCTCCTCTTTGAAATGGAAAGCTGTCTGTCTTGTCTAGCTTTCTGTTCTCTGTCCAGTGGAGCCTAAAACTTGTTTTACTCTGTAAGGGAAATGTAAAATGAAGAATAATCTGCAGCACACTCTGCTGAGCTCATTTGGTAGGATAAGACATCTTGCAGTCCTTGGGAATGAAATGTTGACTGTATACCAAAGAGAACCTCCTTTTTGGACAGGGATTCCTCAGCAGGGCATCCACATGTGCACCAGTGGTGTTAGTGCTGCAGCCGCGTTTGTTCAGTACAACTAATGTGTGCACCTAGTCTTCGGTTTGGCACTTGAAAATGGGCTTCCTGGTGGTTTAGGAGGAAAAAAATTGCACATCTTTGTCACATCTGCTTATGCTACAGGCATTCAGAATAGTAGCTTGCCTTTTCTGGTAGTAAAGGAAACAAGAGCAACAGGAAAGAGAATTAAGGGGCATCATTATTACATGCATGCCATGTTTCAAATGTGGCTCTTGCTTGAGGATAGGCCAAGTGCCTCCGGCAAAGCGTGGTGCCAAAGGAGGACAAGGCAAGTAAAAGGGCCCAGCAAACTGTTAGCTTTAGATAATGAGACATGTTAGGCTGGCCTGTGGAAGGGAAAGCGGCTTGTGGGAGCCCATGGTTAAAAGATTCCACCTTGGCCCACTGGCAGAGGTTGACCCACGGTGCCACCACAGTCTGCGAGAAGGACATGTTGTCTGTGGGCTTTTCCATTCCTTTGAGCCAGAGCCTCCATTGCATTGGGCAACACACAGCGATCCCTTTGCTCCAGCCATCCCTTTTGCCGCCTCAAGCCTTCAGCATCCTTGTGAACAGTGGAAAAGTCCTTCTCCCTTTTTTACCAGCTAGGAGAAGGGGTTGAAGGAACAGAGATTTATTAGGCAGTTGCAGTAAAAACAGTGGTCTGAGGAGACTGAGGTTGCTACAGGTGCTGGAGGTGCTTACCCTAATATGTTACATCATTGGAGTTGGAGGAAGGATTTGGGACTTGTGAGAGCAGCAGTGAGGCAGTTTGATCTGGCAGGGTGAGTTGCAGCAGAAAGAGGTTTGACCCTAGGTTTTGTCTCTGACTAAAGGGGAGTGGTTGTCAGGTGCCCCCTTTAGAAATGCTGGCAGTCACAGTGGTGGGAAGAAATGTGTGGAAGAGCATCCGTAGGCTCTGCTGCCGCCTGGCCCATTCAGATGTAAATGATTCAGGAGCTGTCAGGGCTTGGGGGTACACTTCAGCTGCAGAACCCCAACTCTTGCAGGCTCGCTTTGCACTGATGCTGGAAAGGATGTGCTTCCCGAAGAGGCACTGTGCCCTAATAATAATACTACTACTGATATTCCTCAGCACTGAAAACGCAGAGCCTGAGGTTAGTTTTACCCAGTTACACCCTACACCAGCGGGCTTCTCAAGTCAGACACAGAGGGAAAAGTATGATAATTTACATCCTCTGTGTTCCCCACCGTAGGCACATCACAATAGTGCTCCTGTTCCCTCTCGTTGCCTTCCCTTCCCCGAGCAAAGCGAGGTTCCTCCCACCTGCCCACAGCCCTTCAGCGAGCGTGAGCACAACTCCCACACGAGTCTCCCTGCCAGAGTTTCAGCTGCTGGTGCTGCTTCCATGCACAGGCTGCTCCGGTTGCTGGGCTCAGAGGTTGATTTTTAAGCTGTCTGTTGAGATTTTTTTCTTCCTCTCTTGCTTAGCAGCATTTGGCTATTATTGATTTCTGCTCCCTCCTCAGCACCCAGGTCCCACTTTGGGGGTGTTGAGGGATGCCTGAACACAGAGGGATGCTGAAAGCAGAAGGAGCTTCTTGGTGGGGTGAAACATTTGTGTGGCTGAATGCCTCTGTTCCCAGTATCTGTGTCCCATCCACTCTCCTGTTAGATTGTCCTTTGGATCATCCCATCCCCACCTACTCTGAACCGACACCTGAATGCCCCGCACTCCCTAACACCTATAGGAAGCCAAGGGCATTTTAACTTCACAAGTTTGCACATTGTGGATATGTTTAGTGTGTATCACCAGCCACTCTGGAGACTTTCCTGCTGTAGGAAGTCTCTTATCTGTTCCCAGATTTTGCTACTCAGTTTCACCTCTTTTTCACCACTTGCTGCAATTAATAATAAGTAGGATATGCATGAAAGTGTTGCCATTGGCAGGTCTCTGCTGCCTGGCATATAAAAGCCATTAGAAACTGATTATTTGGATTATTAGTTTTTTCCACGCCAGGCTATATCTGATGTTCTACTGTTAATTTGTTACTGACTCTCTAAGTAGCTCTGGTCTACAGATGAGGAAATGTTCCCAATACCTTCTTTTTACTCATGATTCCTTGTTCGTGGCTTCCTTTATTTTAAGAAGTGAGTCTGGAGGCACAAGCAGGAAAAGAAGAAGGATTAAAATGACAAATTGACCAAAAAGATGAAATGACAAATAATATGTGGGCTGCAGTCTTCCAAAAATCCAAGAATAAATAAAGCTTCTGTTAAAGTGCTTTGAGGAGGAGGTTGATGAAAATTTTTTATCTATTTTTTTCAAAGTGAGATCTCTAACTTGTTTATCTAAATGTTTTAAATGTTCTAAAATCTAGCCCATGTTAACAAAAGTACCTCAAAATAGAATTTACCAGAATAATTCTGTGAAGGGACGTTGAGATAAGGAAAAAAAAAATCCAAATTCATTTATAATAATCCAAATTAATTCATAATACCTGTGGTAGATATATTATTGCAATAACAATCCAGATTCAAGCCTCTTGCATGCTGCACCTCTACATACAAGTAGAAAGGCTCGTTTGCAGTTGCTCCTGCTGACTGATGGTTTTTCAGCTGCTTCCTGCTGTCTTTCAGAATACTCCCTGAGATATATTTTGAAATATATTTTTGGAAAGAGCAGTTACCAGATTCTTAAGTAGAGGTCTGGTGTTCAGTGGGACTTCTCAGATGTTTCTGTCTAGGCATAAGTACTTCTTTTCAGTCCTTTGATCTGTTTCTGTCTCCTCAGGTTTTATCCTACTTTGTGGAGGGGGCAGGAAAAGCTTAAATTTGGAGGAACCCGAGTATTACTCAGCTTGGTTACAGTGACACCACAGAGTCAGTTTGGCCCCCATCTTCTCTTTTTTTTAAAATCAGTTTATGATCGTCACCCTTCAGCAATGGAAAGCAGTGCTGAAAAGGGGTGTAAACTACAGAATTGTTGCTGGCAGAGGAAGTATGGGAACATATGCCCAGGTGAAGTCCCTCTGTGTGCACAGGGAGCTGTACTGCTGTCTTGCTTGGTGAAGTTCTGCTTGTGTTGCTGCCTGAGCAGAATCTGTTGGAGTGGCGGCACCTTCCTTATCTTTGCTCACACCTTCTTCAACACCTGCCTTTTTCTTCTGCAGCCACTGGGCCGTATCATGCACGCAGCAATGAGCTGCCCTGATTTGGGCAGTCGTTTTCTCTGCAGCCTCGGCCCCCGGCGGCTGCCAACCAAGCTGCAGGGAGCTGGTTTGCTTTCCCCTCCGTATCTACCTCAGCTGATGAGATTAGGCATTTTCCTAACAAGTACCTCTATTGGTTGTACTTTTGACATCCTGTTAGGGAGTGCTCACATCCAAACTTGCTGTGTTGCTGCCTCTGTCGGTGTTTTTTAGGTGGATACCACCAACTTGGGGTCTGTGAGGTTTGTAAGCAATGTACTGCAGACGCATGAAGAACACTGCTTCAGGGAGGTCATGTAGGAAGGGAAGGACCTTGGTGTTGCACCCAGCAACTAAAGGGCCCTCATGAATTGTCCTCGTTTCAGTGCAGGCCTCAATCTTTATCAAGAGCTAGGCTAAGTATATTTACTGTGAACGCTCAATAAAAGACGCTGTAATTTTGTTTTCACTAGGAATTACTTAGCTGTATTTGAGTTCTGTCCTGCTCTTTGTGGAGATGTCTGTGTCAAGTGGTGATTCTGAGGACTTGGGTTTATGGGGGTGGCAATAAGCAGTTTGCTGACCTTTGTGCTTTCACCTCAAGCATCGTTTTTAAAAGATCAGCCCAGATTTCTATTGGAATATCTTACTGCCTTCCCGAGGAGCTCTAATAGGTAGCTTTTTCCCTCTCATTTCTTTCTGACAACTTTTAGGAGTGGGAACAAAGCTAATAATGGTGTTTTATTCCTACATAAGTCCTTTAATCTGATGAACTCAGGTGTGTGTTGTAAATTCTGGAAAGGTCCTGTAGTCTTACCATGAGCTAAATACAATAAATACTTTTCTACCCATTCTGCAGTAGAGACAACGTGACACATGGGACAGGTGCATGCTGCTTTCCCAAAATCAAATATTGGCTTGTGTGGTACAAGAGAACCTTGCGGAGTGTGTCAGAATTAATTTCACTTGTAACGTGTAGCAACTATGTGTCCCACTTATATGTCAATGCAGGACTTTGATCATTACTGGATCAAGACCAGCAGCTTCTTATTTTTACCTGTACAAAATATAATGGTAATTCTCTGTACCCTGCTCTCCATGGGCTGTCTCTCCAGCAGCCATCGCTTTTGTCTGCTTGGTAGGTACCTGCTCTGAGTTGCAACACCCAACTCTGCAAAGGTCCTGTTTGGTTTGGTGAAAATTCATTATGTGGAAAAGGAGTTTGCAGGGCCTCTGTGTAGAGATGAGGGTGCCAGAAGCCATGGGTCAGTCAGCATTGGGCCCGTACTGCTGCCTTGGGTTTGTGTATTTGTGTGTGTGTGTGTGTGTGTGTGATGTAAAGCTCAACCCCAGCGTTTTGTGTTGCTGCAAATCACTGAACCCCCCCAAGCAAGACACAGCACAATGTATCCTGAGCTGTGGTCCTCCCCCAGAAGTGATGGGACTGAGGAAGCAGAAGCTGTAAGCAGATTTAAACCAAGCCCCATGAAGACGCGGGTGCTGATGGCAGGTGAAATGACGGGAGGTGCGTCTCCTCCTCCCGCCAGCGGCCAGCAGCGGTGCCTCCCACGATCCGTCTCTCCTGCCTCCCTGGCTCACTCCTCCATGGAAACCAGACGTCCGATGCTTGCTGCCCCTCACCACTGGGCCCCTGGGCACAGAGCCCGGTTCACAGCTGCCGTGGGGAGCTGCTGTTTTTCTCTCTCCTACTATAATAGCATCCTTATGAGGCTTCTCCCTGCCTGTCTCTCCTCTGCCATAGAAAGTTACATGTTTCTGCCTGTGGCTTATGCTGTGATATCTGGGTTCATTTAGTATGCTCCTGGGAGCACTTCTTAACTCTAGGAAAGATAAAGAAGGGAAGGAAAAAAAAGGGGGGTAGGGAAAAAAAAAAGGAAGGGAAAAAAGGGAAATTAAAAAAGGAAGGAAAAGAAAATGGAAGGGCAGGGAAATCCTGGTCTATAGCAGGAATTAGAAGATAAAAACAAGAAGTGTTTTTTTATGGGAAAATTGATCTCGCAGAGTGTCTGTGTGGCAGCGTGGGGCATTGACAGTGTGACAGTGCAGGTGTGTGCCTTCTGCTGGGCAGACTTGGGAGTGCTCAGAAAATATTGGGAAACCTCAGTTTTTCAGTGGGAAGCCAATGCTAAGGGTTGTCTATTTGGAGAAAATGCCAGAGATGGCTGACTGCTTTCAGTGGTCTTTAGACTTGATGTGTTCTTGATACAAGAGGGTATATGATGGTTTCCCAAAGGGTCTGGTGTTTAAATATTGTATCTTATTTTACAGAAAATACCTGCTCTGTATTGGTGCCAAGCTAATCCAGGTTTATTCCCTTTATCTTAATAATCAGGCAGAATTTTATTCCAGATGTGGAATAAAATTCTACACAGTCATCTCCAGGTTAGGCCACTATCACCTTTCCCTCCCAAGTCTTTATTACCTTTCTTCATGACTTCACCAGCCCACTCCCACCCAGGGGTGGCTGCCTCTCTGCTGCGATTAAGAGACAAGACACAGCTTGATGCAAGCTAATTGTCATTGTATTGTAGCAAATCACAAGTTCATATACTTTGCAAAGCCCACGTGTGCCTTCGTTTCACTGGAGTGCAGAAGCCATTCTTACATTTACTGTTTGCTGATTGGTTCAGAAACACGAACATCATTAGAAAAAGCAGCTTAGGCCTAATCACACAACCTTTACACATATTCTGGTTTTGTTTCTTAAAGCATGTTTTGTTCTCGCTTTCAAGGCTGACCAGGTCCTGTTATCCTACCTCTGGTGTCTCTGGTGTCAAGATGTCTCGCGTCCCAGCATTCTTTCATCCCTTATCAACCAGCTGTCTTTGTTATTTTGACTCTCCCAGGGTTTGTGTCCAACAAACCAGCACGTCTGTGTCCGACAGCTGCAAAGTGCTGGAACTTCTACCTGATTCTTTCAGGCCTTGTGCTACACCTCTCCCCAGCTATTTCCCTGTGACTTTACCACATTGTCTCTCTGAGCATTTAATCCACAGAACCACAAGTTATGTCATTCCAGTACAGGAATTTCATCCCCCTTTCTGCCTGTCTTCCAGTAGGATAAAAGAGTAGAAAATGTTTATGGAAACTTGTGTTTTTATTGCTTCACATCCTCCTGCTGCACTCTTAATTACACAATACAACAGAAGATTCCACAGGGGGGATAGCATGCTGATGCCTTCAGCCTCAGTTCTAGGCTCCTTGCTGCCAATATATGAAACAGGTGTCTGGACACGCCATGTCCCTGCACTGCTATGTCCAGACCACGATTGCTTTAGCATGACATCCCCCATTTGGTTTCTTTCTGGACCTGAGTAAATTTACCCAAGCAAATCCTTTGTGTAATCATGTGTGAGGCAGTGGGAATTTCAGAAAGAGCCCGATACCTTTTTTTGTTGACTGCTGCAGTCTGTAGTGCGCAGAATTTGACTCTAACTTTTCAAAGGAAAACAAATAGCTTGGATTTAATTCTAAATATATCTTGCTCCCCAAAACACAAGTGAACAGTCATGGAGTTGTGGGAAAGGAGGAGTCTGCTGCCTTATTAGAAATGTAGATTAATGACAATATGGAAAGTAGTGCAGTGATTTATGACTGTGTGTAAAGAAGCGCAGTGATAGCTTTCAAGTTACCAGAGAAAGGGTCTTTCATCACCAGAAGATTGTAAGGCTTCCTTTGTCATCCATAACTCACTAGTTGGTTACTGGAAATAGCATTATTTTAAGACATTATTTACCCTTCTAGGCAGGATCAATGTGTTTCTGTGTATGTCATTGATAGTTTCAAATCAATAGAGGGAGGTAAACTTGAAGCCGAATACCACAATCGTGTCTTAATCCTTCTGTGAGAAAATGTCTTTTGGCTCTGATTTAATGTGAGTAAAAGGAACATGGGGGGAAAAAAACTCAACCACTGAGAATATGGTATTGAAATACTATTCACCATAGGGGAAAGAAGTGTTATTTTTCAGGGGCAGGTAGTGAAAGGTGATGGAGCAGTGGAACCATTCTACAAAGGTCTGATGGTCACTGATATGTCCTCTGTTAAGATTTCATGCAGCTGCAGATGGCTTGCCCTGCACTTGTGGAAGTGTATCCTGTTCCTGAAGCAAAGGCTTGGGCAGCCTAATTATTTGTTCCACTCCTAAATTCACTAGCTAGCAGATCAGTTTTATAATCCAAGTGAGATGATGGAATGCTTTTGAATTGTTGATGTTCATATTAGGTGTCAGATAAATCACTGCTGTCTATCCCAGGGAGTAGTTTATTTTCCTGTACTGCATATAGATCCCCAAAAAACTTCCCTTTGATCTGAGGGAGAAAAGATTGCTCCTTTGCAGCAATCAAAAAAAATACAGGTCTCCAAAGCTGTAAACCATTCCACTGCAGTTTTTAGAATGAGGTATGGCAAAACATGTCATCTGTGCTTTTGATTCTTCTAAGAATAGTCTAGCTGAATTCCTTATCTGCTTGGTTATGTGCCACAACTCAAGGGGAAAAATAATATGTGTTGTACTTATTTTATGTGACCAGCAAAGTAACAGTGTAACTACCTGACACAAAGGCCTCATTGGACTAGGCCGCACAAATCTGATCAGCATTTCCAGGGGTGTATTATTCAGTAATTTGAGAACATTTTAAAATAAAAATAGAAACATTTTTTTCCCCTTTTTCTTGGACACAGACATTTTGTGTATGTTTGGCAGTTCCAAGCAGATCTTGGGTTGTAATAGACCTGACAGCTCTTACTATGATCTGTCAAGTCAGTAATTTGCAAGCTCTGGATTTACAGAATCATTTTTATAGCTAGCATCTAACGAGTCACAACGGATTTCATCTTTTCATTGCTTTGTGTGGTTTTGTGAATCATTTGGTTAATTCATGCAACTATTTTTATTCTTGTGGCACTGACTGGACTCTCTGATATCGAGACAACTATCACTTGAAACTGTTATTAATATGAGAAACACTAAAAAAGAAGTATGTTTTTCTGTAGACATGTTTTTTCAGTTCACTGCTTTCTTCAGTGACATGAATGTGAAAATAAGGGTTTACCTAAAAATTATTACAGCTTATTTGTTAGAGATTATGATGCATGATAACACAAGGGCTTCATTCAGAAGCATAGCATGTCTGCACAACTACCTTTCTATGTGGTTCCAAGGTGCACAGCCCAAACCTAAAATGAAAGGACATGCACATGATGGGATGGAACAAAATAGTTGCAACACTGCTGTGTGCTGAATGTTTAGATTATGCATTCACAAGAAAAACACATAAAGTGTGTAATCTTGTTCTCTCATTCAGAGAACTGAATCCAAAACCACATTTTCAGTTGTTTTGGTCATTTTTGTTAGGTTGAAACTTTGGATCTTTTTGGGTTTCTTAATAAAATGGAATTAAAAAAAAACAACAAAGGTAGCATGGAAGCAGTGAATGCCATTTAAACTCCAGAAAAACAAAATCTGAAGCTTGCAAATTATACTTCTTGTTTTCTTCTCCTTTGAGTTATGGGCCAACTTACAGGCTTGCTGGAGAAACATGTGAGTGTCAGCAAAGCTGGGCAAAATTACAGAGCTTTTGCATATACGGTTTAGTAAAGGTGCTTTTTTAGTAGGCAGATCTCCTTCTCTGTGAAAAATGTACATGAGATAAATTGAAATACTCCATTTCTCAGGCTCATGAACAAATACACAGGTACCGTAAGAATGGTTAAGTCAGCTAATTCCCTATCAGCTCGTTTTATTTCATAGAAGCTTTCACTGTTTCAACTTCTGTTCCATATTAGGGAAAAAATGAAGATTAAAACAGTTACTCAGTATGGAAAAATTGTTTAATCTGGTGGAATTCTTACTTTATCAAAGTAAAAGCAGCTGTTACTGAGAAATAGTATGTGGTTCTGCAACTCCCTAAACCCACTTCTACTGTCCATTTTTACCTACAACCTCTGTTGTGCTCACCCAGAGGAATATCTCACCAACAGCCCACAGTCCTGGGCAGCCAACCAACCCCTGCAAGGTACTCCCTGCGTCTGATCTCAGGGCCCACGCATCATTTTTATTAATATGCCTATCAGAATTAAGGAGATAAGTAGGTAGTAGAGCTGCAGAATTTGCTATGTAAAACAAGTGGAGTTCAAGACAAACAAGTGGACATGAGCCACCAGTGTGCATCTGCAGCCCTGAAAGCTAACTGCATCCTGGGCTGCATCAAAAGAAGTGTGGCCAGGAGATCAAGAGAGGTGATTCTGCCCCTCTGCTCTGCTCTGGTGAGACCCCACCTGGAATACTGTGTCCAGCTTTGGAGCCCTCAACACAAGAAGGACACAGACCAGTTGGAGCACATCCAGAGACGGGCCACAAAAATGATCAAAGGGCTGGAGCACCTCTCCTATGAAGACAGGCTGAGAGAGTTGTGCTAGTTCAGCTTGGAGAAGAGAAGGCTCTGGGGGGACCTCATAGTGGCCTCCCAGTACCTGAAAGGTGCCTATAAGAAAGCTGGGGAAGAACTGCTCACAAGGACATGTAGCGATAGGACAAGAGGTAATGGTTTTAACTAGAAAAGGGGAGATTTATGTTGGATATTAGGAAGAAGTTCTTCAATACGAGGGTGGTGGATCACTGGAACAGGTTTCCCAGAGAAGTGGTGGAGGCCCCATCCCTGGAGATATTCAAGGTCAGGCTTGATGGGAAGTGCCTTCATCTAGTGAAGGTGTCCCTGCTTAAGACCTTTAAAGTATCCTTCCAACCTAATGCATTCTGTGATTCTATTCTATGATTCTATACACAGTAGATGGACTTTAAGGTCTGTTTGGTATGGGAGAAGGTTAGCAGAGAGTGTCAAGAGAGAGAGAAGCTGACCCCGCATTGCCTGGTGCTTTGTGCTAGCTGGTGTGTTTGCGGGTCCCCATTTCTTTTTGTATAAAAAGGACACAAACCTGGTGCACTGGCTCCCCTTCTATTTTAGAGGTGGGGCTGAAATGTCCCTAGAGTTGTAGTCAGTGAAAGGGATGATGCAAGGACAGACAGTGGCAGGCTTGGACCACGTGCAAATCCATGTGACTGTTCATACCTCAGACAAGATGGACCTCAACACATTGGGTTAAGGTGGTAAAGGAGCCTGGCAGTCTTTTCAAAAGGCAATTTGTCACACCTTTATTTTGGTTTTATCTCAGCTAAGGGAAATGGGAAGATGTGAAGCTCAAGCCAAAGTGCTGTTACATTTTTATCGACTTAGATATACTGAGCAATGCTCCCCTTTTAAAAAAAAATCCCTCCCCCCACTTTTCCTGTTTTTCTTCTAATTCAAAGAGTCTTTTTTCTGCATTATTAATACACAGAACTTGAGTTGTTTGATTTTTACACTTTCCTTTAGGGAAAAAGTACTTACTAGAATCTTGTCCTTGCTTTCCTTCTGTAGAACTACCTGTTTGCCAATGTATTTCATTTAGTGTATGCCATTTAATGTAACTGTGTATTTTAAGGGAAAAAGCACCCAAATCTATGTTCCTAATCATATTATTTTCCTCTAGAATTCACAAGCATGTTTTCTGACATGTTAATTATTACATTGGTATATGACTAAGGATACAAATATCTCCTCATTTCCCCCTCCCCTCACTTAACATTTTGTTTGAGAAGATCAGTACATTTTGTCTGTGAAAAGCCCTGGATTAAATGCCACCCACAAATGATTTTCTGCATGTTTTATTTTGCCAAAGGAGGTTGTCAGAAATTGGGGGAAATAATGTAATGTTGGCTGACCTAAGACTTCAATTAACTAACGGGGAAGTTTACAAGAACTGTCATATTAACTTTGCACATCATTTTACTGGGGCAGAAACACTGTCACACAGCACTTAGTTCTTGCTTTGCTTACCTCAAGGCACAATGTACAAACAGGAAAGGAATTTATTTCTAATGCAAATAGTATTCTGCAAATGTTAAATGTGGGGAAGAGGGTTCCTGTCTATCAGTCGTTCCTGTCTCATCCCAGTAGAACTTAAGGAAGTGTTACTTGACTTGTGTGTTTAGGTTAGCATTGGTTTCAGTGGTGCTCCTGGATTTGAGGGTAGCATCTGGTTTTAGCCCTGCAAGCAGCCAGTGGACTGCTTCCACGCTGTCTTTTACCAGAATGGTTAAAAATGTTACAGGCAGCGTTTACATGTCTTTTTGATGATGATTCGAAATTGACATGCATTTCAAGTATGTAAAGGACTGCTCTTCATTTCCCTTTCTATTACTGTCAGTTTGCCCTCTGCCTCCTCAGGCCATTCCTTAAGGAAGGTTTCCCTTCAGTCAGCTGCTTTCCAAACCATAATTTGATAACAAATATATCACTTCCTCCAAAATTTTACCCTTTCTTTTCCATTCTTCTACCAAAATCTCATTTTTTTTCTTCAGCCTTAATTTTCTATTGAAATGCATCTATCAGATCCACAGTCTCTCTTTTCCCTTCAAGCTTTTCCATCCTTTCATTTATTTTGTTGCAAGATGTCAACCAGATGCCTTCTTCCACATGCTGATACTCTCTGCTGGAACCTCTGGTCCTGCTCTGATTACTTTTCTGTGTTTATAACATCCATCCTACTAGTTGCCTTTCTTTTTCCTTTGTCTACTCCAATCTGTTAACATTCATTGTGCACATCTTCTTGCCCATCTCTTCAGCTGTACTACCCTTCAGTGGATATTTTTTTTGTAGCCTTTTTTCTTAATCAAGTTCAAGCTGCTCTTTTCTCCCAGCTAAAGCCTCTGCCACTGTTCCTGTCTTTCATTGAGCAAATAAATAGTAACGTTGAAAAATAACTGTATGCCTCCTTGGTATCTAGTGTTTCTCCAACAGGATCTATGTATCCAAGGGAAAAATAGCACAGATAAAAAAATTCTGGGAGCTTCTCTGGAAAATGCCAAGTCAAGCTGTAGCCAGTGGCTCTTCCTGCAGAGGAGGAGTAGCCCAAGGATGTAAAAGAGTGCAGCAATTAGTGGTCCATCTCCACTGTTCGAATTCAATAGTGGGATGAGTCAGGAATCTTTTGCAGGGAACCAAATTTTTTTTACATCAGCTCCTTCAGATACAGTCCTTCCTCAGACCCCTTCTTGCTTTTTCTCAGCCTCCCTTTCACACCTTCTTTTATGGTACTCCCCAGTCTTTCACTGGTGGCTTTAGGGCCATTATTCCTCCATTCTCACAAGAATGTGCTGCATCTCCATCCCCTTTCTCATAGTCTTGGATTAACAGTCTCAGCCCATCAGTTCCCAGGAACGGTGTGATTTCAGTCAGGTTTCTCACACCTGGTCTTCATTATAAAAAAGCTGAAAAAAAATCAAGAACTTCTCTGAAATATAAACCAGTTGTGGGCCTCGCTTCATCTTCAGCCTTTCTTCACCACTCCACTTTCTGGATGTCAGGATCTACTGCAAGGTCAGGCTTCTTCAGGTTCTCTTCCCTCTTTTCCTCACCAGAGGACAGGCAATTTATTTGAGCCCCAAGGCTCTGAACAAGGTTTTGCCTTGAAGAGATGTATTACTGTGCCATTAAGTCTTCAGACACCTGCTAGAGAGCTTTAAAAGGCCTTGCATGGAACTGCCATCATGTCTCCTACCTCTCAGCTCCATCATCACACCTGCTAGGTGCGCTCATTTGCTCGCGCTAGGTCTTCCTGCGACACCGCTGAACTGGGGAATGATATTGATACCACATGGAAACGGACTGCTCAGCTTGATCAAAACCACCGTGCTGTTTTAAGTCACTTGTCTGCAGTCCAAAAGATGGCTTGGTTCATACTGGAAAAACAGAATCACAAGCAAAAGAGCTTTTTTTAAAAAAAAAATCAAAATAAGAAAGCCAAAACCCCAGCAACACCAACTTTTTTTTTCCCACAATGGGTTTTAAGTTCTGCAGAAAATGAAGAGATAAAATGTATCAGAGCTTATACCTGCTAAATCCTCTGACAGCCGCTTTCTCATCCTGCTGCCTGAAAATGAATCAAACTAATTATTCTTGTGGCTATGTACATCCAGGCAGCTTAGAGCTGCTCTTTATCGCTGGCTACAGCCACTGTCATTGTGTTCTGGAACACAAGAAGATTGAAAACTGTTTGAGTTTTTCTTGCCATTCTAGAGCACACAGACTGTAATAAGAGAAATGGTCTGGAATTTTGGAGTCTCTTGTCAGTGGTTTGACTGTGCCAGCGCCGAGTTGAAATTTGCTTGTGTAGTGTGGTGTGTTTGGATTAATATACTAAAGTAATGTAGGCTGATGGCTTGATACAGGCTGTGACCAAGAGACTACTGTAGTGAATTCACAGGCTGCAGTGTGTGGAGATCAGTGGGGGGGAAAACAGCATTAAATTATCTTCTGAGGATCTTGAAGTCTCTCAGGATGACTCTTCTGAGTACTCTGAAAGTATAACAATTGATCTAGTTAAGACAATTTATCCTTTGGAACAGTCTAAAAAATTGTCTTGAATTATCTGGCGCACGCGTTAAACATGTAAAGTTTTCATCAAAGGGGTTGACAGGTTGCTTGTAAACTGAAGTAATTTCCTTTCCCTTCAGAATTAGATTTTCTTTATGGCCTCCTCTGTCAGTAAGCATTGTTCATTGAGAATGATTTGGCCATTTCATTCTAGAACCTTATTTTTGCCTGCTCTGTGGATTTAACTGAAGGAAAACCCTTTGTGACTAAAAGGAGCAAGCTCGATTTCAATCACCAGATGACATTTTTTACCTTTTTTTATAAGCCCAACTGCTTCTTTTCGAGAACATTTAGGTAGAAAGGAAAATAGGTATGAATTTCTTGACAACCAATTTGCAAAGAGACATCTTTCCTCCAGTTTTCTGTTTGTTGGCTTGTTGATTTTTGAATGGTCATGTTGCAAAGCTAGTGAATGCAGCCTTAAAACTGCTGACACCTCAGATTCATCAGGGCAGGTTGTAGCGCGGAGGGCCTCTGGATGTTGCACAGTCCAGTGGCTGCTCTTTTATCATGTGCTGCAATGAGATAGAGGAATCATGCCTTGTGCCACATTAGAAAAGCATTGAACTAAGCACATCATTGTAACGTGGGCTCAGGATTTATACTTAAGCCTCATTTGTGCAGAGGAAAGGTGGACTGTTAAGAGTAATGGTAATCGGTCAGCCTAACACTGACACACACAACCCCCTGAATCACCAAGCAACAATCAAGGTAACATGTTCTCCAAGATACTCAAGGCACAATGTAGTGTCTTCTGGGATGGTCTCTGGATGTGGTTTTGCTGCTGCGAGAAGGTCATTGCGTGTGAAAGGGTGTGCTTGTTCAAGAGAAACACTGATACTGTGGAGAAATTATAAGAATGGTTCAACTCCTGTCTGGTGAACCACAGATGGGTTGTTGTGAACATCCTGTCCGTCAGGCTGTTCTGGGAGAGGCTTCTGAGAAGATTGATGATGTGGGTTTGTAGAAATAGTGTGTCTGCAAGTGGAAGGCTCAGACTTAAATTTTCAGAAGATTGCACGCAATGGCTAGTGTCTGAGGTGGCAGCCTATCTTCTGCAGTCAGTGCCAAGAACAAGATTTGCATTGGTATGGGGTGAGTAGAGTAGAGCAGAGCGGAGCAGAGTTGAGTAGTTTGTGCTTTCTGTAGCTGCAAACAAGCCACTGAAGTGTGGTCAGTGGGAAGGTTGCTGTAGAGTTTGGCCCCAGTAAACTCCTCTTTCTGACACTTGACAACGTCTCTCTTTTTATTTTATTCTCTTGTTGTAGCATCCAAGTGTTCAGATGCCTGCTCCATCCTGAAAGAAAGGGACTTGGTTTGCACAGGCTAAAGTTGTGATGGCAGGAGAGAGAAAGAAGAATAAAAGAGGGGGTAAATGTTGGAAAAGCAAGACAGTGGGAATGTAATATGACAGAGGTGAGGTCAAATAAGCTAAACACAAAGCAACACTAAAACCACTTAATGAAAAATACGTAATTTAATGTGATGGTGATATCATGGAACTATAAGACACATTACATGGATACAAAATATGGGAAATAAGGTCCCATGTGATTAAACAGAGGAAAAGTGTTGGGGTTTTTCCCTACTATCTTTTTCTTTGTGTCTTCTGCGAATTTACCTTAGTGGTAATGCAGAACTTGGTATTCTCTTACAATACAAGAGGTTGTCAGATAAAGGGTGTGATTTAAAGCAAATTGCCCTCTGAAAGACCCGTTTCTCAGTAAGAAGAGCAAAGCATAATGTAATTAAAACAACTGTCTACAGTGTTTACGTACAATCCCATTGAGTAGAGAATACCTTTAATTTCATTGTAAGGTCAGACGCATGGGGAGGAAGGGTTGATGCTGTCTCTCAGACAGCAGTAATCAAGGGCTGGCAACTCAGCTTTGGAAATTGAACAGATTAGAAGTTCTTGGCAGCGATTCCCAAATGCTCAGGAGACTCAACGCAATCAGCAGCTTTGACATTTTGGCCAGCTAGTTAAATAGTGTTGGCTATAAACATAACAAGGCAAGTGATCACCCCCTTACGTGCTGGGCCTGGGGCATACACTTCCTGCCTTCTGTCTCAGGAGCAAGGGGAGCCTCTAAACCAAGGAGTTCTTTGATGATAGCTTGTGAATCGCTTTCCAGATCATAGGAAAGAAGAGGAATTTGCATTGTTTGTACATTAACCACAACAGTGAGAAGTAGAGAAGGAAGACCAGGGTTTATATGGGATTTTGCAACTGAGCATAAATGGCCTAAATCTACTGAACCTGAACCACCTTTGCACTGTTCAGCCAAGAACGAGTGCTGCTTCATATAGGCGGTTCAGAGATCAGGCTGAGAAGCTGATTCACATACATGCAACTCCCTACAATACAGTATTTACTTATTTTGTTAGTCCATTTATTTTATGGGAAAAACAGCTCATAGAGGAAGTTTCCCACAGTGTTAGAGCCCGAATTTAGGAAACAAAATCTGTATGTAAGCAACGGGAAAACCAGGTCTGTACAGATACTTGAATGAATGCATGGAAGTGGAACTGCATGCGTGCCTAAGTGATCACAGGACTGTATTCACTTGCAAGTCTGGTTTAGTGCTGAAAAATCAAGGTGATACAGTAGTATTAGTTAATAAATCAGTGTAGCATGGTTAGTCGAGCAGTTCTGCTATGCCCGTTTGAAAGTGCAGTTATTTGTTGCTTTCTGATGGCCAGGGAATCTGATCCTGTGAGCAGTGATGGAGCTTGCGTGTTAGAATCAAAGCTGTGTGGTTTGGCTTGCTTCTTTTGTGTGATACTGCAGAAATGGTGGCTGTAAAACCCCATGTAAAGAAGCAGTCTGGCACAACTTCTCAGTGGGTCTAATGAAAGCAGAAGTGAGGCCAGCAGCTGGATGTCACATACTGTGTAAGGGTGAAAAGTTAAGCCCGTTGTTCTGGGAGACTGGACAGTAGCGTTAGGAGGTACCAGTAGCTGAATATGTTTTCAACAGGCAAAGTTAGTTTCCAGTTTCACCCCTCTTCTACCTTCCTGGTAGTTAATAATAATTAGTCCTAACTAATAACATATAAATACATGCAATGTAAATTCAAATTAATTAGCAATAAGAAGTAGTCATTGTCAGGAAGGCAGAAAGAGGAAGCTTAAGGTATTTTTAAACATTGAACTTGTCACTGGGATTCTCTGCTTCTTGTTTTCCCTGCCAGTCCTTTGAGGACATTTCCTTCTTTACATTTCCCAGGCCCTTTAAGGTATCAAAGCAAGACCCAGTGAAACCAGTAGGAGTATGCCACCTGCCTTCTTGGGCAGTGGAGCGATCATGAGCATTCAGGAGCTTGTTGTTTGGCCTTCCAGTTTGGCATTTCTGAGGCATCACAGCACATTTCTCTCTTAGACTGCTATGGCCTAGAGAGCACACTCTGAATGCTGTCAAGGAGGTGTTAATCCCTCTAAGCAGTCAGATGGCGGGCAGGAGTTCAGCTTTCAGATGGGGAAGTAGCTGACTCCCACTGGCAGGCCAGCTAAGTAACTCTTCAGAGGGATTTAGCTGCACATGGCCACCATCTGAACACAAGTGACTCTGTGTATGAAATGAGGAGTATGCAGGCGCAGAGTGCAGAATTCAGTGTTGCTTTTTACCATCAAACTAGGTTTTATAAGGGTCCCTCAAATACATAGCAATGTACCTGCAGGGTTTGTAGGAGTGAATGGAAAGGAGCTCAGCTTTACTGAGATAGACCAAGATAGACCAAGAATGATCTGCAAGGATGCATCCAAAGCAAATCCCCAGCCAGGTGAATGTAGGTAGGCTGCCTTGTCCAGGGGGCGGAAATGTTGCAAAGGCTTTTGCTGTCCACCTGAGCATCTTGCTTCTCTTGAAGTGGATCTCTAGGATGGATGTAGTTCCTGTAGTCAAGAAGGTTATCTTCAGTTCTTTAATTGCTTGGTTTCACCTGCTGGACACAGCTAAAATGAGTGCTTAAATCACATCTGAGGCAGAAGTTACATCTCAGGAAGGAATAATAGAAAACATAGTGCAGGCCACGAGTTAGAAGACTGAGGCAACACATGTGAAGCAATGAAATATTCATGTGAAAAGAGAAATTTTCAGAATGATTAGGGAACCTCAGAGGGGCTGAGCTTCTGTTTTAAGATACATGATGAAGAATAAAGGAAAATTAACAGTGCAGAAAAAGCTTCTGCCCTCTGTTTGTGTAGCTGTTAATTTCTGTCACACACACTTTGATACCAGGGGAGTGTTACCATTTCCTACTGGTTTTTAGCTGTTAGATTTGGGTGGGATGGGCCTTTCTAAATCTGATAAATTGTTTTTTCAGCCAATTTAAGCACAGCATCAGATAAGTATTTCAAAGTGTATGAGTGTGATGTGCACCAGCACCAAGAAAATGAGTCTAGGATTGTGGAGAGACAGACAGTAGTCTGATACGTATTTATTTGAACTAGAGTCAAGCAATTCCCCTTAGTTAACTGTGTCTCAGCAGCTTCCTCCTGATAAAATAATTAATATGCAGATAGATGGCTGTTTCCCAGCCATCCTTCATTCTTATTTTTTGGTTTGCATTGTTTATGGCATGGCTTCAAAAGCAATCCTATCACATCCTTGGCAAACCAATCTCTCTCTCTTCCCCTGAGTAACAGTCTCTTTTAGCAAGTTCTCTTTCATTCACTGTGTATGGACATAATGTGCCTGCAGCATAAGGCTGTCACAGAGCCACAGCGTGGTTGAAGCTGGAAGGGATCTCTGGAGGTCATCTGGTCCTACTTCCCTGCTCAAGCAAGGCCACCTAAAGCCAGTTACCCAGAACCATGTCCAGATGGTTTTTGAGTATCTCCAAAGATGATCTCCACAGCCTCTCTCTGCAACCTGTGCCAGAGCTTGGTCACCCTCACAGTGAAAAAGTGTTTCCTGATTTTCAGAGGGAACCTCCTGTGTTTCAGTGTGTGCACATCACCTCTGGGCATAAGGAATATGGGAGGGAACAGGCCACAGCGTTGTGCTACTGCCTTCTGGTTGGAGAACAGCTCTAAGACCCAGCAACAGAGGTGTAAGACCTGAAAAACTCTCTGCAGTCTCTCTTGTGGGCAGCTAGACCTGGGGGCAGCTAGACCTGCCCCTGCGGCTTGTGCCCTTCTTGGGCTGGTAGAAGCCAGGATGCACATCCACGCTCTCACTTGTCTCCTTAGGACTTCACAGCTTCATTCTCCTGTTACACATCTGGTGTTGTGTGTGTGCCTGTCCCCAACATGATGGGAGTATCAGCTCAGAATGCAGAAGAGCCAGGCTACTGCTACCACGGGGACACAAGGCACAGACAGAGTGGGACTTAAAACCCTGTAGCCAGCGATTGTAATTTAGCTGTCTCGGGAGACAGCCAAGCAATAAATGACACCTTCCCCACCACCCCTCAAAAATAATAATTTCCTTGTTACAGCGCGAATGAGCTTTAGCTGTAAGCTGTGAATCCCTGTCAGAAGTTGGCTTCTTTTTGGGTTATGCTGCTGAGAAATTAATCTTGAGACCACATAGTACTAATCATCATCTATACCTAGAAACCTTACTGTGACCAGTATAAAATTTGAAAGGAAAACACAGAAATTGTTAACACAGGGTTGTTTGTTTTTTTTTTCTTTTCCTTGTCAACCACAGGTAATGCAGGTAGTGAAAGAACAAATAATGAGAGCGCTCACTACCAAGCCTAGCTCTCTGGACCAGTTCAAGAGCAAACTGCAGAACCTCAGTTACACAGAAATACTGAAAATACGCCAGTCTGAAAGAATGAACCAGGAAGACTTCCAGTCTCGTCCGATTCTGTAAGTATTGGCTTCTCTCCCCTGCTCATTTTTTGCATGGAAGGATTAACAAACGTGAATGACGTTTTTAAGCTTGTCAGAGAGAACCCAAGGAGGAGAGCTGTCCAGGGAGCTGTGCTCAAAAGCAGTAGTGTGGCATCTGCTTGAAATGCGTATGTTTTCTTCTGCAGGGAATCTCAACTTTTCTTTGGGTTCAGTTAAACCAGATTCAGCAAATCCCTCCGGAGCCTCACAGGGTTTATTTGTGTGAAACAATGCTTTGATTTTTTCTAGCTTTGCATGATCGTGCGTGTAAGCCTGGTTTGGGTGCTGGTGGTAGCTTTTCTAAAAACAAACAACAAACCACCACAACTCTGTCTTCTGTCCAAGCCCTTTAAAAATTCCAAACATCACTTCTCTGAGTGAGGCAGGGAGAAGCCCAGAAGAGGAGCCAATGCACACTGGCTCCACAAAAGAGTGGTGGTGTGTTTGACTGTCTTTGTTTGTGGCATTATCTTTGGTATGAATGACAAGCAGTTATTTATTTGTAAATGATAACATTCTGGCAGCTAGCCAGTGGGATTCTCATTTCCTTGTTCACTGCAAAGTACCAGTTGCTAATATTGCTACCATAGCTCCTTCCCATTTCTCAGGATACCCTTTGTTCTGTAATATAAAATATGGAGACTGTACTTGGCTCTGGACCAAGTCCAGGCTTGTGGTTGATTGAGCTGATGGCACAGGACAGATGCAGACTCCGTGGTGTACAAATGATGTGCTGAGAATAGCAGGAACCTTTTGAGATCAGCAGAGAAATGGTGACAACTCCAGAAGCATCAGCTGAAATGTCATGAAATCCTGACCATGTTTTAAGTGGAATGGCTCGTGATTTTCCAAATGCCCTTTCCAAGGCAAAGGTATAGAGAAGGGATTGGGCCAGGGCCTTTCAGGATTCAGATGCAGGATGCTAATTTTGATTAGTTTCTAAAGGATACAGATATCTAAGTACAAGCTCTGAGGACACATTCCTCCAGGGGCAGAAGGGCAACAGCGGAAGCATAAGCTAAGTAGAATTACTCACTTAAATTTTAATCATACCAATGTGGATCAAAGGGGGAATGCTGCTTTTATGTTTCAGTGTATTAGAAGATAGGACCTAATGCCCAATTAGAAATGATGTCACTCACAGTAATGCATCAATTAAAAAGCTACAAATGGTTCCAGTCAGTTTTGCATCATTACACTGCTCAGAAATCCCCTGCCGGTCCCTTGCAATGTTTAGTGGTTCAAAGCCGCTCGGTACTGCTAAGCTTGTCACCAAAGCTTCTCATTTTCCCTGCTTTCCCTGTGAGCCAACTGTTTAAGTATGATACAGGTCAACTATTTATATTCTCTCACACCACAACCCTGCCTAGTGAAACTTGCCAGTGCTCTCTGCAAGCTCTTCCAGTACCTCTCTGGGTGGCTGCTGCCCCAGCACAGAGCCTCCTTCCCCATCACAGAGTGAGTGACACAGCCAACACAAATAGCAAAAAGGAACTGAAGTGTTACCAGAGACTCATTTCGGATTCAGGACAAAGGCTAAGCCTAAAGGCTATAAAGGCTATGTAAATCGATAAGGTGTTTAAGCAATCAAAACTGCATTTGCAGAGATTTAACTCTGTGCATTTGCATTTTGATTGCACCCATGATCACTTATTCTTGACTGTGAAAAGAAACTGTTCTGTCATTTTTTTCCCCCCCTCTGATTTGATTCCCTGTACTGAACTCTCTCGGATTGCATAGATGGCACAGTTGATAGGAGTACAGAATCACGGCCTCATTGTAGGGAAAGAGAGTGAGTGAAGAGAGCAATCGTGGCTGTGCTGTATATTTTAAAGCCTTGCAGATAGGCTAAAACAGATTGCACACGAGGTTGAATGTAAAGTCAGCAGGCCTTAATTCTGCATGAGAATATGGCAATCAGATGATGGGTTTTCCAGCCTTGAACAAGATAGAGGTCTGTCTTCTGCTATACATGGTATGGACCACTGAAGTATTCAGTTTTCAAGGTGCTGGATGAGAGAAGCTTCAGTTCAGTTGGATTTGAATGTAGGCTGGAAATTTTTGCCTTTGCTTCTCCTACTACAACCACCTTGTTTTGCAAAGGTCAGTTGTTTCTTTAACCTGAGCGTTGTTGTATCACATGAGATGAAGGGTTTTTTCCATTTCTACTTTATACTAGGGAAAATAAAAAGCCCTTCAGAACAGAATCAGTTGGAGATCCTGGGATCATTAGTGATCATCCAAACTGCTGTTCCACCATGAAACAGTAAAGTATTACTGGTGCATTTTGAATGGCTGTGCAAGAAGGTGTCTAGGAATCCCACGGGCCTGTAGATGACCCAAGTTCTCCTTGACACAGCAGCAACAGAGCTGGGTTTATGCTGGATAAAGATCTGACATCCAAGTGGAATTTTCTGGTTAAAGGGCAGTTACTGGCAGCTAGTGAGCCATTGCTAAGTAACATCTGTGTGAAAATCAGCAGCCAGGGAAATGGAGGGAGGGATGTGAATACTTTTCAGCTTTTTATCTTGCTGATTTCTTTGCAATGTTAGAAGGAGTCACTAATGCTGGTTCTGAATTTGTTGAAGTGATTAGGAGAGGGCATAGCTACAAGCCAGAAAGATAAAAGGACAAAACACATGAAAGCATTTCTGGGATTACTTTTCTGTTGCATTGTAATGATTTAAATGCCTGTAATGTACCCCATCCTGGAAGGAAAACAGCTAGCAGAAAAGAAGTCTTATGGTATAAACTGGAAAGGTAAAGGCTGGGACAGATATAGCTGGTGCTGAAGAAGAACTAGTATCATTTGAATTATTTAAAAATAATTTCTAATGATTGCAAGATTTGCAGACAATTCCGGTCTTGCTTTAAAAGCAAGTAACTGATGTTAGTATTGCCTACAGTGTCAGTGAGATCAGAAGATTAGCAATTATATATATTACTGTGTGGTTCCCTCAACCCTTCGCTCTTACCAGCCTACTTAACTTTTCCCATTCCTTTGTCACAGGACAAGAGTAGGAAACTAACGGCAATTTTTAAAGCCGCTGTCTCCTTAGACTTTCTGAGTTTGTTCTCTCTCTCTCTCTCTTTGCAAAGCACAAACCATTAGGCTGATGTCATCTGAAGGACAATAAATAAAATTTTCACAAAACATATTTGCCTTTATGATCTTCCTTTGGCTCATTGTTCCTGTTTGATTTTAAAATTAGGCAGGAGGGTCTATTTCTTGTACAGAGATTATTTTTTTTTCCTAACACTCCTTTCTCTTTGACATTGACCCTGAGGAACTGAAGACCCTTGCCTTCAGATAACTTGCTGAAGGAAATACAAAGATTCAAAGCAGGACATCTTTTGTTTAACTGTGTGTCATGCTTTGACTGTTCTGTCCCATTTCTGTCACCTTGAAGCAGTGGAACAGAACCCTTGGCAGTGAGGAGCACTAAGTGGCAGGATCACCTTGCAAAAATGTATACAGAGTCATGGTACCCAAAAAATAGCTGAAAACCATCCAAGTCAGAGTAACTGAGTGTTGGCATGAGCTACTAAGGACAGTAAGTGCAGGTGACCATGACCATGGCAAGGGATGGATGGATTTATAGGATGACACTAAAGTCCAAAGTCACTGAAGACTGTTTCTCTCCATTGGAGTAGTGAGTTGTCTCCACAAGCTCCGTGTATTCAAGTATGGGGACTGTGAAACAGAAGGGAGTCCTACCTCTGAGCTGCACAGTTATGAGAGCAAATACATGTTCAGGTGTAGAGGGCCTCCAGCACATCCGTAGAGGCAGGAGGTATCCCTCCTTTCCAACCTCCCTTCCTCCTGTGGGAAGTCTGCCTTAGTGAAGTGCTTCAGAGAGGATTACCTGTTTATTTTTGGATCGGATGAAAATCCTTCTCTTCCTCTGGTTTGTAAAGGGCAGATGGGGCTTTAGAGGATCGAAGAGGGAACACTACGAGCAAACAGTCAGATGCTAATGTGCTGGGTGACCCATTCATTTGTGTTTTTCCAGGCGTGTCTTACAACTATGACATGATACCTTTAACACCTATTCAATGGTAACCATCCAATTTCTGAATTAAACTACCTAAATATCAAGCTGATGTTTATACCAGCCTTGAATGTTTGAAATCAATCCAGCTGGAGATTTAGTCAGCAGCCTGAACTGCTGAGTAATCCCCACTGTGTTTTAACACTCTTCTCCTCAGCCCATGCTTCCAGTTCTTACCTGAGGAGTGGGGAAGCTCATCAGCTCAAGTAAAGGCAAGACAAAAAGCACAAAAGCACAAAATTCTTTTAATCACAGCATCTAACCATTCAGCATATTCATATCTTAGTTCCCAATGAGAAAACAACAGTGCCTGAACATTACCCTAAAATAATACATTTCCAAAAGTTGTCCTGTTTCTATAGTTACAATGCTTCCTTCATTTTTGACCAGCTAGATTTTCACAGCTTGTAAATATGCAGTGGGTTATGCATCAAGAACTCCTACCGTTTTGTTAATACCTGGGGGGAAGCTGGCACCTTTTGTTAAAAGGCCTGGTCTTGCAGAGGGCTTCCAGTTGTTTTCAGTGGGGGTCTGGCAGATCAAAGGTGTGGGAACCAAATGAATGTGGAAATTAGCAGAGACTGGGCTCCCCAAGTTTTCCAGAAGAGAGAACATTTTGTCATCTCTATGGGATACCACAGCTTTGCTTCCTTTTGATGCTGATTGCTGGAACATACTGCCAGACAGAATGATTTTTGGTATTACCTAATTTGCACAGCAATGCAAAATTATGGTTCTGACACGCTTCATATTTTAAAAATCCTCTACACAGTTATTTTTTAATCTTACTAGGCTTGCTGTCGAGTTGATGTTTAAACCTGTCTTTTATGTATTCTTAATGAGTCTAAGTGAGGATATAACTGATGAATTCAGACATCTGTGAATCCATGTGATGGTGTATGAAATCAAACTTTAAATATTATGTGCATATGTTTTCTGCCTAGTTCTTGACATGTTGAACTCTTGTCGAAATAGGATGAAGAGAATGGATTTTCTGAAGGATATGTAATATTATTTCTAAATGCTCTGTGGGTTTGTGTGCTCCTGGGCAAGGTTAAAGTTTCATGCTTGAGCAATCCCTAGTCCTGGGTTAGTCTTCTGCAAAATTCTGATGATAATGAATTAACTGAATGGCGTAGAGTTACGAACAAGAGTTATAGAGCGCTGGTCCTTGTTTTAACTCATTGGAATTGCTTGCAGTTTTTTTTATAACTGTTTCAAAATGTGTTTTGGTCTTTTTGTGGTGTTGTAAATATTAGTGCTAGTAAAGGCATACCAGCAGAGTGTCATGAAACAAAAGGTGACAGACCTCAAATAAGCTTCACAGTGCTCCTATGATGAAAGAGCATCGATTGCTGCAGAAGAACCTTGTGGATGCATTATAGCAAGTGTTGTTTTTAGATGGGCAAAGAAACAGATAAAAGACTCGCCTGAGTCAGACGCTGATGTCGTAGCAGGGAGATGTCTACAACAGAAATAGTCTGGCTCCCATTCTTCTGTTACAAGAAAAGGTACTTTTCTGGAGCAGACTAGGTTCTGTCCTGGGCTTCCTCTGACTCTCGTTCCCTTCAAACTCCTTGCAGAAACATATTGTGAGACTGTCTCAGAAGGAAAAAATGTGGTCTGTGATTGAATTTGACAAGTGCCTACTTTCTCTCTTCCCAAGGGAGCTAAAAGAGAAGATTCAGCCTGAGATCTTAGAACTGATCAAGCAGCAACGTCTCAATCGACTTGTGGAAGGCACCTGCTTTAGGAAACTCAACAGTCGGCGTCGGCAAGGTACAGCTCAGACTGCCTGGTCTGGCTTTTTTTTGTCACTTTTGTCTAAAGCTGAGATGAGGAATACTACTTTGACTGGCAAGACTCTTGGTTGTAGTGTTGTCTTGACTGTTTTTAACCAGGGGGTATCTGCAAGCATCTCCTAGTTACAGTTGTTGGATTTCCTGTGTTTCCCTGGGACTTGTTTTGGCTTCATCTGGAACAAGTCTGGTATTTGACAAAAATCTCAAGCAGCAGTCACACACTCTGAACTGAGTGTTTTAATTTCTGCCTCCACGTCCAGGCTTCTTGTTCATCTCAAAACAAAATCTCTGCCTGTGCAGGAACAGCACATAAAACTTGATGTAGACAGAATTTGAATCTCTCAGGCTTGGATGGACCACCTTTGTATGTGTGATGATCTCATTCTGCAGCCCTCTGTCTAGTACTAACTGTCCTTGGGTTTTGTCTTATATTACCGTATACATTAATTATATTATGGTGTTTAAATATACTTTTAAAAAGCACTTAGATCGGTAATTTGTGTACCTATAGATGAATACTTGTTTGACATGAGGAGATTATTTTCCCAATCTTATGAGTCATTGCTCAGTGCTAGATTTACAGCTCATTTTAATACAGTCAAACTCTCTGTGGTTCTTTTCCCCTTGGAGTGGCACACTTCTTTCTCAGGACAAAATAATGGGCACACAGGGTAAATTCAGTAGATTAATTAGAAGTTGTATCCAAAAACATCTCTTGAAAAAAACCCCATTTTGTGAGGACTCAGATTGCCATTTGTTTTCAGCTGTAAATACAATACAGATTAGAAAGTAACAAAAGCTAAGATTAAGAATTGACAAAGATCAGTATTTGAGACCTTCAGATCAATTGGGGAAAACTGCTTTCTTCACAGAGAAGTAGTATCCCTGCAGATGCCTCTTTCCTCAGAAACAAGCAGGCAGTTTTCCTGAATGCAGGGAGGTCGTTTTGGAAAATTTCACAGCCTTTAGGAAATGGTTGAGTTGCAGAAAAACAGGATGCATCCTCTCAGTCAAACCTACAGACACCTATGAAGCTCAGTGCACAGAGTTTAGGGAAAGAGCATTAATATTCCACTGTGAGTTTCTGTATGGTTTTCATCGGGAGGCACAATGCTTTGTTCAAAAGCTTTTTCCCTTCAGCAGCATCCTCACAGAGCAAAAGTAGCTGAAGTAATCCATAGTTTGGTTTGGCCATTAGTAGTGATGGCTGTTTATTTTATTCCTGTGGGAGCCTTAATGCAAATGACTCAAATTCTAAGGAAGGAGCAGGGTTTGTGGTGAACGTTCTTCTTGTGATATGTCTTCAAGAGGAAGATAGACTGTTTATTTTACCTTAAACTCTTGCTAGTTCATGCTTTATAGAATCAGAAGCCATAGGGGGCATAAGGTTCAACTGACATGAGTGGAGACACGGTTTTAAAAAAAAAAAAAAAAATTAAAAATTAAGATAATGTTCTGGTCCATGCTTGAGCAAGTTGCTATGTATAATGCCTTGAAGTCCAATTATATAAGCTACCAGGTTAATTGCTTTTATAGTATATTTATACAGGGCCAAAATAGTTCACAGTTCTTTGCAAACCAGTAGAACACATGACTGTGCCCCAGAGAACTTGATCTTCTCTGAAATACATTGGGTTTTGTCAGACATAAGCCTGTTTAGAAGGGCATGTTTCCACATGGAAAGGAGTTGCATGCCCTTCATGTTAAATCCCCTGATTCCCTGAAACAGAAGTGTAAATTATCTCCCCTGGGAGGGAGAAGGCCCAACCATTACAGAAGATGATGATTTAGGGCACCAGGTCTAAACTCAGTAAGATCTAACGTTATGTAATGAAGAAGCAAAGTATGGTTTATAAACACAAGCTTGTTTGGTGTATAAGCCATACGACTGGGATCCTTTTTAAAGTATATACAGTGCCTTACAGTCCCTATCTTCTCTCCCCCAAGCCACTTTTGTGTACATGTGCCCTGTGCTAACTGGGGGTTCAGGAGCCCCCTCACCTGCCCGCTGCCCCAGGTTCAGTTGCCACTGAGGTTTACGAAGGCCCTCAAGGGGCTGTGGTCCATCCAGGTTGATACGGAGCTGCAACAGAAATGGGGAGTGCTGTGAGGCATCATGATTTCCCTCTTATGTAGCAACCTACTTGTAAGAGTACAAAGATCAGGTAGATGTTTCACTTCATTATGCGTATGGCTTCTTTTGCCTTTCCTATGATTCCTTTTTTCCCTTGAGACAATCCTGGAACAAATGTAAATCTACAGATCGTACAAGAACCTCTACGTGCCCTGCACAGGAGAAGCTGAAAGCATTAAATTGCCCATTTAAAAAATAATTAACAGGCATTATCCCATGATAAAGACTCCAGAGCAAACTTCTGTTAAGACTGTTGTTTGAACATGTGGTATGACACACATGGTTAGTCACAGTAAGTTGAAAAACTTGACTGACAAAAAAATAAGCAGGGAGCTTACAGACTTATGGCCTTTTGAGAAGAGGTGAAACGCTTTCATAAATACTTGGCATTGGAAAGCCTCCAATCCAACAGGTGATTCATGGGGGGATGCTGAAGATTAAGCTGTGAGGTATCTAGTCAGATCTCTGCCTTTTGTGTTTCAGTACAGGATTATCATATCAGCAGGATCTCTCTGTAGCTGAAAATCAGAAATGTCATTGTCATCCTAGCAGGATCCTTAGCACTTTCAAAGATTACACGGCCTTTTGCTCACAACGTTTCATAGGAGAACTGCAGCACTAACTCCCATTTTTATTAAGCATTCTTAATCAGTTGGAAGTGAAACAGCCAAATCTGACCTGCCCTTCTGGTCATTGTTCAACAGCAGATGATGAAGGTCTGCAAATCTGCACTTTGTTCCTTGACCGTGGACATTAGCTGACAGATAGACCTCTTTAGCGTTCTCCTTCCTCAGTTAATTCCTAAAAAAAAGGGCAGAAGACTAAAGCAAAAGCCTGCAAAGCGCTTTACAACCCCAAAAGTTATTATTTCCAGTAGAGTTAAGTAGCAGATAAAGGCATGTTGTTGAGGATAATAGATACTTATGATGCTGTCATCCAGTACATTTGTAGTTTATGTTTCTGGGTGCACTCTTGGAAATAAATTCTCCTTTTAGCTTTATAAAGGTTATAGAGAAATTGTATGGTTTTGAAGTGGTTTTGCAGCCAAAGATGAGGTTTCTTGAGCAATCATTTTTGAAAGAGAAAGAAAATCTGGTGATATGCACCATTTAATTAAAGGCACAGTACACGAGGCACCTTGGAAGCTACCTGGAAGGAGAAAGTTTACATCAAACCAAAGAAAAAAAATCTCTTGTTAGGATAAATAACTCGCACTTCTGAACAAGAACACACACCTTGCCCTTTTTCTGCCAAGCCTCCTTTACACCACTATTCAGTTCCAACCTCTGTAGTCCCATCAAAAAATAGTACTCTGCGAGTGCGTGACTCGCGGAGGGGAACCAGTTAGCCAAATATGCCTCCAGCATTGCTGGAGGTCAGTTCACAGGGCTTGCTGGCTTTCAGCTATGCAGTTAAGACCATTTAGAGGGAAAAATCTGTCACTGCAGTAAGTATCTCAGAGAAACACAACACAATGAAAGGATGAGGGTGAGTCCATGTACATATATGTAAAATTTACACAAATATGTATGTTTTCACAGACGTACCATATAATCATAGAATGGCAAGGGTTGGAAGCGACCCCAAGGATCACAGAGTTCCAACCCCCCTGCCACAGGCAGGGCTACCAACCTCCAGGCCTGGATCTACACAAGGTTGCCCAGGCCCCATTCAACCTGGTCTTGAACACCCCCAGGGACAGGGCATCCACCACCTCTCTGGTTAGCCTGTTCCAGCACCTCACCACTCTCTCTGTAAAAAACATCCCCCTAATATCTAATCTAAACCTTCCCTCCTTTAGCTTTAGTCCATTCCCCCTTGTCCTGCCATTATCTACTCTTCTAAAAGGTTGATTCCCCTCCTGTTTGTCTGCTCCCTTCAGGTACTGGAAGGCTGCAATGAGGTCCCCCCGCAGCCTTCTCTCCTCTAGGCTGAACAAGCCCAGTTTCCTCAGCCTCTCTTCATAGGGGAGATATTTAAAAATCCTATCCCATTGCTAAATTTGTGAAGATTTTCTCTGAACAACAACAAAAAAGAAACTTCTTTAGTAATGTGGAACATATCTTGGGATAAAACGTAAAATTTCAGACTTTTGTCCATGAAAATCTGAGCTATTTTCTCCCCAGATTCTAACTATAGAGCACTTCTGTACTAACCACAGCACTTCTTTACCTGGGATAGCATTGTTAAGGGCATATGAGTCATGGGCCATTAATGCACTTGGAAACACACAATGTGAATGGCCAAGCACTCTGTAGTCCATCAGCAAAATGTTCCATGTGACCTACTATTTGGTCACAGTTTTGAGTATTACTCTTGTAGCCAGATTGTAGCTGATTTTGTTACTTGGGTTTGGGTTTTTTTAACCTCATCTATAATTTTTAACAATACTCTGCAATATATTTGACCTATTGCCCACTCTAGCAATTATCTGAATATCAGAACAATTTGTTTGGAACCTTTTCAGGTTAAAACCAGGAATGATTAATTCTGTTTCCCAAAGAAGAATCTCCAGCACCTTAATTTGCTTGCATCAGCGGTCAGTGAGCTGAAAGACATAAGGACTCACTGGAAAGTGTAAATGACGTAGTGTCTAAAAACTGCCATGAAATCACAAGCCCATGCCGTCTCTAAAGACTCAGTGGTGAGCAACTGCCCGCCCTTCCTGCAGCTGCTTGCTCTGAGGAGGAGTTTTACAGAGGCAGGTGTAATAATACCAAAACCAGAATAAGAGTTGTAGCTCACAGAAGGGGCTTAGGCTTTGGAGCAGGTTCATAACAACCAAAACAACCACTCCATCCTAAACAGACAGTTGCCCCTCTCCAGCTGCGCATGTATGCACAGATCTGTGCTAAAGGAAGGAAGGTTTAGATTGGATATTAGGGGGAAGTTTTTTACAGAAAGAGTGGTGAGGTGCTGGAACAGGCTGCCCAGAGAGGTGGTGGATGCCCCGTTCCTAGAAGTGTTCAAGGCCAGGTTGGATGGAGCCCTGGGCAACCTTGTGTAGCTCCAGGCCTGAGGTTGGTGGCCCTGCCTGTGGCAGAGGGGTTGGAACTCTATGGTCCTTGGGGTCCCTTCCAACCCTTGCCATTCTATGATTCTATGATTATATGAGCTGCCAGCCGTGGAGTACAGGGTCTATTGAGAAATGCCTGTCCTGTCTTTAAAGCCTCTTCTGGCACTTCAACTCTGCGGACTTGGGTTTAAGAGCTCTGGAGGGTTTGGACAGTAGGTTTTCTTTGGTTTTACAGCACCACTTTCTAATCATGGTAGAAAAGAGCTTTTTCTTTGGCTTATTTTTTTGTTGATCAGTTTAGAGCTGATAGTAAATGCTGGCTGCTTTCCATGTGCTGTTCTGTAATTAAGGTTTCTTCGCCCTTTTTGCCAGTGGAATATAATTTTTATTTTGACTGCAGCTTTATTTTACACACTCCACCTCCAATAAAACTGCATTCAGAACCTGCACTGCGATAAAATAGCATGCATCCCATTTAAAACTGTTCTCCTCCAAGGCACTGAGATCTCCAGTAAGTGAGATAGTGTCTGATGAACCCTTTTTAACATCATGTACTGCTGAAAAAAAACCAAACAACTCCACCCCAGCTGGCTAAGGCTGAGGTGGTTGTAAAAGCAAGGGTTTACTTCCCATCCCTAACCTGCCGATCGCCTTCCTCAGCCTGGCTTGGTGGTTCAGTGGCTGTGGCTGAGGGAACCTTTTTAGTCCCATTTGTAGCTTTCATTTAAGGGCTTTTGGTGTCAGTTACTAGTCAGCCCACGGGAGAATTGCACCAGACGTGGATCAAGCTACAGTCCATGGATATTAATTCTTTAATTAACCTGAGGTTATGGGGAATTGCTGTAAAAGGCTCCACAAGCCTGCAGAGCTAGGGTTTCTTCCCATAAAACCACCACCCCCCCTTCCTAAAAATGGAGTGAGATATTTTCACTGAGGGTTTTTTCCCTCCTTTATTATGGGAGCAGAGTGTTACAACAGGACCAAGGTTACCACAACACTGTAACCCCTCAGAGGTTAAAGAGATGAACTTTTTCAAACCCTTGCTAACAGCACCAGCTTTGTTTACACGAAGTTGAAGGGAGTTCATGGTATTCATTTTTTTCAGTTACACTATCTTCCTGGACAGATCACTGCGAAAGTAGTGAGACTGTGTTGGCTTTTATTAGGAAAAAAAAAAATATTGTTTTAATCTTAGAATTGGAAAGGGGTATTCCTAATAAACAACAAGGTTGCAGCTAGACACGCAAGGCTCCTGCAACAGTTACGAGAGGCTTTTCTGCAGGTAGTCGAGGAGCATGATGATCTACTGCCAGATTCAGTGGGTTGTACTTTTTAAGCATCAGGTTTTGATGTGGTTCTGGTAGAGTTCCCTGTAAAAGGCATAAATCTAGAAAAGTTTCACATGCATCCTTCTGAGACACACAAACTGTCCAAAAAAAGTTGTTTGTGTGTGTAGATGAGAGTCTTCTGAATGGGGACTCCAGTTTCAAATCCCTGCAAAAGCTTTTCAAGTGGGGTTTCTCCTCTTGACCCCATACTGTGCAACATCATATTTACTGCTTAATGATTGTGTTTCAGGAGCTCTTTTTGTGTTCATCACAAAACCTGAGGCTCTCTATCATAAATCTTTCAGTGTTTTACATGCCTGTGAAGTGGATAAGCAGTTACCTTTCCCACTGTCTTCTTAAGCCTTATTTAGGACTTTCAAAACCCTTCTGTAGAAGGGGCTACACCTTCAGAAGGTTGTTTGAAGTGTGGGAGTTGTTTCCCCCAAACTTTGTTACCCACTGTGACAGAGAAGTTTAAACGGGCATGTGGAAGCCTGCTTGTGCCAACCAAAGCTGAATTCCCTTGCTCTGTGTTTCACCACATTGTATTTTAAATGGCTGGCCAAGGGACTGGAGAGTGTCCTTTAGAAAGCAGTTGGGACCGTGAAGCCAGTATTTTACTAATAGAGCCAAGAAGTCCTTTGCTGACACTCCAAACAAGCTCACATACGCTGGCTCTGGTGGTTGTACACCTCCTCCAGTGCTTTATCCCAACCCTGGCTCCATCCACTCCTGGTGATTGCAGCACTGCAGGGCTGTGTCAGTACTGACATTTCCTCTGGATTGTCCCTTAGGCTGCTGCCTGGCACAGCATCAGAGCTGCCAGCAGCTAGAGGAGCCCTCTGCCCCATCCACTGGCATGTTAACATCCAGCCTTGCTCTGAGCATTTGCAGATTTATAGCTTGGATCTAACAAGATTGTATTTTTGACAGCTTAACATTATGTGATCTATTTATTAAACAGAAAGTGCTCTGACAAGGAAGAGTAACCTCGTTCTTACCGTCTCAGAAAGGGAATTGGCAAGCACCACCCTCACACACTAGGCAGCATGGTGCCCTGGCTCTGCAAAGCTAACATTCTTCACGGGAGCAGATTTCAACAAATATTGATAAAGTGGAATTATGCCCTGCAAAGCAGGAGGTGGCAGGAGATGCAAATATACATCTCCTTGGATGGGCTAAAATGCAAACTGGAGCGGGACTGCATGGTCACGTGCATAGTGGGAATCAGGCAAAGCACAGAGTTATCTGCAGCACAGGGGAGTTAATGGCTGCTTTTAAAATCTTTGCACGTTTGTTATGTCCAGTCCCTCCATAAATATGGGGGTGTTCACCCATGTCTATAAAAAGATGTGAGTCATAATTTTCAAGTATGGGATATTTCAAATGTACCAGTTTTTGGGTGTCCCACATAAGGCAGCTGGCAGGGCTTCATTTTCACATAGTGGATGCTAAAAATGAAGTTTCTATGGGTACATTAAAGTTAGCCACTCAAGGAAGTGGTTACTTAGCCAGTATTCTGGCCATAAGAGTCTCTAATAGCATGTAAGTCAGTTGTATCCAGCTAGTATTTATTTTTGGAACTGGTGATTAAATCAATACAGAGATTATATATTAGTGCTGGCTTCATTTAATCAAGTAAAATTACTGAGCAAAGTCCCTGTCCTACTTTCCATACACCCCACACATTCCTTCTTCTGGAAGAAAAAAGACAGCCCTTCCATGTAGTGCCTCATTTGAGTAAGCTTTCTCCTGTGCAATTGGTAAGGCTTTTGAAGATGTGTGAGTGACCTTGTTTAATGCATTTATTTTAACAGACAAATTTTGGTATTGCCGACTCTCACCTAATCACAAGGTCTTGCACTACGGAGACTTGGAAGAAAGTCCCCAGGGAGAAGTCCCCCATGATTCCTTGCAAGATAAATGTAAGTCATGCCCAAAGATCGTACTACTTTTACTGTTTTTATGCTAATTCCTCTTTATAACTTGCAGCAGGTTCCTCTTAATATAGAATGTGATCAACAGCTCTTTTTATGGAGATTGAGAGCAGAGGACACTTCCTCCTGTGTTCAAACACTACTCTCCTAGTTTCAGCAAGTGTGTATGAGGGCTGAGCTCAGCTTTCCAATGAGTTTATAGCTTCATTCTGTTTGGAAATATCATGCCTTTCATGGGGAACACACGTTATTTTGATGGCTTGTCTAACTGCGGATATCAAATAAAGATACTTGGGCGTCTTCAGAAGCACTTCCTGTCCATGAAGACGTATGTTTCTTCTGTGGCAAACAGTTTAGTGACTGAAGGAGAAATTCATGCCAGGCAGAGGTCTTTTTCATGGACTTAAAGATGACATGTTGCTGAGAACAGTCTTGAGAGGACCTCACAGTTACTGTGTGCCCAGCTGGGAGAGGACATGTCTTTGTAGACAGATCCTACCAGGGAATTGATGGATTAAAGTAATTTTGGAGCCCTTCAGAAAATCATACTCTTGTGAAAGTTTCTTCTTTATCCCTTGACATAAGTTGTAGATGTTTACCCTGCAATCCCAGGAAAGTTTTTTTTTGCAGTGACTGAGATAATTACCAATGTAGCTCTGTCACCAGAAAGTGACTCCAAGAGACCACAAATTCAATAAAGAATAATTTCTTTTTGTTCTTTTCTGAACCTCCATCAGTAATAAATGCCATTTGGGGCATTATTAAATTAAGCATGCTTGTACAAGCATACCAGTTAGTATTCTTTCATGGAATAGCAGAAAGACTAATTTTTCAGGCACTGGAAATTTCTCTGCTCTTCTCCCCCAACCTATCTCCAGGCAGCACCTTTCAAAATTTCTAAGTGCTCCCAGCCGCAGTGTGGGAGGCAGAGAGGAAGAGCCTGCCTGGTGCTGGAGACCTGGAAGTTCGCTGTCACATTCCCTTGTTTTCATTGCCTTACAGATTGCCTCAAGGGTGTTTCACACTCTTACTGCAGCTTTGGCAGAATGTAGGATGGGGAGTTCACGTTTCTGCATTGGCACTGGAAGAGGCTGCTTTTCTGGACGAGGCTTAGAGAAATAGCCCTTGTTAAGAGTAGCATCACACAGAAGCATGAAGGTCACACTTGAACTGAAGGCACAGTTAGGAGACCAGCAGTCCCCAGATTTGTTTGCTTTGAGCCCATTTCCATGCTCAAACCCCTGACCCTGACTGCAAGTTTTTCTTTTGCTTTTGCATTTTTGCACAGACCCTTGAGCTCACTTGGGAATGTCAGGATCCCGTAGGGACAGAAGGCTCCTACTTCAGGAACCACTGGGCCAGAGCTACATGTTCCCTGTGCATGCCTGCAGGCAGAGCCAATACTGATTCATCCTGAGAAAGAATATGGTTATTTCATCACTATCTCAGGTTTTCAGGCAACAAAGGATGTGAGTGCCACCCACATCAGAGTTTAATTGAACAGAGTTGAGAATATCACAAGATTTAAGATTGTAATGTGGCACTACTATTCAAAATCTGACAGGCCAGACTGGCTTGGGAATTTGACATAACATTTTCCAGCAATCTTCTGGGGTCCTTTGTGTGGACCTCTATTGAATTTTGAACAGTTAAGGTCTGAATATGACCAGATTGTCAGCATTTGGGAGCAGGTCAACAGATGAAAGACAATAGGTGGGCAGGAAAATGGGGAACCAGAGGAAGCAACATAGAAAATTTTGTGTCCTCCTTGCCAAGCTTGACTAACCACTGTCTATCTCCAAAAATAAATGGGGGAGAGGCTGGGGGGTGGGTGTGGAGGGAGTAACATTCACTGGACCAGGTTGCCCAAAGCCCCATCCAACCTGGCGTGAAACACTTCAGGGATGAGACTTCCCCAGCCTCTCAGGGCAACCTGTGCCAGGGCCTCACCACCCTCATTATAAAGAATTTCTTCCTAATGTCTAACCTAAACATACCCTCTTTCAGCTTGAAGCCATTGCCCCTTGTCCTGTCACTGCACTCCCTGATGACCAGACCCTCTCCCACTTTTCTGTAGGAGCCCTTTAAGTATTGGTAGAACGTAGTTAGGTTTCCCTGGAGCCTTCCCTTCTCCAGGCTGAACAAACCCAACTCTCTCAGCCTGTCTTCATAGGAGAGGTGCTCCAGCCCTCAGATCATTTCCGTGCCCCTCAAGAGAACTTGCTCTCCTCCCAAAAATATGTCTTACCAAAAAGTAGGAACATAAAAAGTCAGCAGAGGGACAGCATGAGATGCTGAGTCTAAAGACAGATGAGGTTGGATAGTGAAGAGCCAAATAACTTTCTTTTTTTTTTAGTTTTCCATGCAAAGAAAGTCCTTTAAAAATGTCTACTACATCCCATGCTATCTATTTAGCCACAGCACTGAAGTAAGCTGTAATAAATCCATGGTGTTGCTGTAGCCAGTGGAAAAGAAAATGCATTTCTCCTCTCCAGTATTTCCATTATAGTTTGTAAAGAACTGGGCAGTAACAGACTTTCATGTTATTACGCTGTTCTATGTATATGATGGTTTTCCACAGCCACAAGGATAATGGATTATTTATAGATTGTAGAAACTGTCACTCACTGACCATATTGTAAAGTGGAGCATTTATTGTGGAGCATATAGATTCTCCATAATGTAATTACTGTTGGAAAATTGACTTCCACTTGAAACCAGGAGAAATTTATGGTTTATGCTTTAGTGACCTCACTCTCTGAGTGAGTCTGAGTGTGGCAGCAGCTTCCAATACTTTTTTTTCTTACCTTCTTTTGTTTAAGGATGTCTGATCATTTCCCGTATTAAAGCAATTGGGACAGGTCTTTATAAGCCTGACTAGTCCTTATTCCCATTAATACCAGAAAGTGACTAAACTGCTGATGGAAGTGAAATAGAAAACTATTTGAAATATTCATGCAGGCCTTGACAGAAGGGCAACGTCATCGAATGAGGTGGAGTCCAGCTTGCCCAGCATCCTCTCTTCAACAGACACTTTACCTGGATGCCTAGCCAAGAGCAGCAGCGGGGCAGGCATATTACATCAGTAAGGCAGAAAACAGGATACATTTTCTAGATATACAAGTACACATAAAATCTGTCCAGACATCGGTACACATCCATCTGCAACACCCTTAACCCAAAGTAGCCTCAACAGGGAAGAAGAAGAATGCTTATATTTTTACCCAGATGCCTGAAATTTTGTCAAGATGCACTGATTCTTATCTTAGTTGTTTTCTTCTGGCTTTTTTTCTTACAACATGCTGGAAATGGCAAAGGAGGTGGCAGTTTTGTCACATTAGTCTTGCCTCCTTTTAGATTCTCTAGCTTTTACATACCTCGGTTGTAACTCATTTTTGGGCTTTTGCTTTTGTTTCTTTTTTATGCAGTGCCAGTGGCAGATATAAAAGCTGTGGTGACTGGGAAAGACTGCCCTCACATGAAAGAGAAAGGAGCTCTTAAACAAAACAAGGTACAGTTCTCAAATTGTTACTGATACACACCGGTCAACTTGACGTTCTCAAGAGTAATACAGGTGTTTTTCATTCCAGCCTGACACCTTTCTGTGTATTCTCACACACTTTGTTTGCACCACAGGCCATTTGAGTTCAATTATTAGGAAAGCCTCTGCTCCTTTACTCAGATTTCATGGCAGATGTGCATTGTGATATGCCCAGAGCACCTTAGGGTAGTCTTTAGCAGTGATGTCCTCTACATCTAAAGCAAAGCAGCAGTGACTTGGTGGTACCTACTTATATGGTCTCTGATTAATAACTAGTATCTTCCAGCTGTATTCTCTGATGGGGTCATATTCAGTGATGATAACTGCAGGTCCAGTCAGGTAGAAAAACAACTGCCAATAAAAGGATGTAAGGTAAACACTAGACAATCAATGAGGTATATAAAGATGTGTTCAGCAATGCATTTGGGGAAAAAAAGTAAGTAGAAGACAATGGTCAGCTTAAATTAGATTTATGGTACCTCTCAGAGTTTCAGATCAAGAGCTGTGAACTGACAGTAGGACTCAAATTGTACAGTGCCAGAATTTTGAAGTTTTGCTACTAAGAACTGCCACTGCAGCAAGGAGAAAATTCACTTACTACCAAAGTCTGTTATCTTTGGTAGTGATGGTCTTCATGCCATATTGTATGAGGTATGCTAATAAGTCTTCCTTCTTAACACATTAACATATTATAATCAGGTTGTGTCTTCTGATGTTACAAGGAGGAGTGAGACACTAATGATGTTCTAGAACCACACTCTGAGGCCTGGGAACCAGATCAGAGGGTTTGAATCAAAATTTCTGGTTGCCTGAAACTGAGAAATTTTGTATCAGAACTAGAAGGATATTTTGATGGCCTGTATGTTAAAATTAAGAGTTCCTGCTTCAGCACTTTAAAAATAAAATGCATTTAATTAGTGTTTAAATATGTACTGGAAAAAACCCAGTTCTGATAGGAACCACAGAAAATGCAAAGACACTGTCAAAACCACATCACACAATTGTTGTAGCTTCACAACTGCAACTTTTCTTTCCTTATCTGTACGTAGATATGCAGAACACCTTGAGTATTCTTGGCATGTGTTTCTCATACACAAGTTGCCTTAAGTCTACCAGGATCCTGTCATCTCCTTTCAGCATTGGCTCTACATGGTTGGAAATGAAAAAACTCAAGCCAAGCCAGGAGAAAAAAATCCTAGGAGTATTTTTCATTGTTGATTTTCTGAATCAGGTTACTGACACACATGCACACAATAGATTGCATACAACTCCTACCTCATGTTATAGCTGAACCATCAACAGCGTTTGGCTGGGGCATTTCTATGATGCATATGAAGTATTTTTAGTGCTTTCTTGTCTTAGCACTCATATGTCCGCACAAAAAGGAAAGATGAGAAGGAAAGCAGTGGGTGGCAGTGATGGAAATGTGTCATCTTCATGGAGCAGTAATTTCTAGATAGTATTTAATGCTAAATAACAGTTCTGCAGATGAGTTTGTCCTCAGCTGTCAGCATCGCCCCATTTCCTCAGGTAAAATTGCTTTGGACTGGCATAAAGCTGCTGGCTGTGAATGTGAAAATCAGGAGTTGATAGGTAGCACGGCTGCATCCCCAGCTGGAGAATTCCATTTCTGATCCTGGCAATAATAATTAATGGTGGTTTTACTATTTCTGGTGTGATGGGGGATTTTGGAGCTTGGTTGGGTTTTTTTTATTTCCTTCCTCAATTCCTTATTTTTTCCCTTGAGGATCACTGAATTTGTGAAATTAGTTGTCATCCTAACCAAAATGTCATGCACAACATTGCAACTGCTTCATTGACCTCATCTGAATAGCACATGATTGTTTGTGGAGTACCAGGTTAATGTGGTCAATGAAATGCAAATTTAAAAAAAAAAAACAACAACCCAACCCAACAAACAACAAAAAGCAGACACAGAGTGCAGTTTGGCTGAGTTTGTTGCATGAAACCTCAGACTTCCTGAAATTTCCCAATCAGTGATATATTTTTTTAAGAGGCCTTTTCATCCTGTGCTTTCTTTGTACATATATAACGACCACCTTAGCATTTATTCATTGGCAGAAAAGAAAATGGAATGGCTCAATGCCACTGCTATGAACATAGCTGGAATTGGCAGAATGTCCATAACAAAGGCTTCAGTGTCTCTTCATTTGCAGGCAGGTGGCCATTATTCTTCCAGAGGGACCATTGAGAAATAAATAAGAGTTAAACTGAATTGGAATTTGCATGCATATGAAGCAGGAACGACTTGATAGGATCAGACCTGAAACTATTGTTCGTCATCTTCCTTGTGTTTTTAAATTAGGTTTAATTTTAAAGCCCTCATTTCTGACTCTCAAATAATATTAATGAATTTCAAGAAAATTAAATAAATTACATTTTGCAGCCTTCAAAGCAAAACACAAGAGAAGAATTTGGAAAAAAAACATTGCAGTTTATTTCTAAGTGTTTTATCAACCTTTATTTGCTGATGTGGCAAGCTTCAGGCTTGGTACCATTTTAGTCAGCAGAAATGATTCTGCTCACTTCCCTCTTCTTTTGCAGTTTCTCTCCTCTTTTGTTTCTTGTTGGTTGAACAAGTTCCCTGCTGCTACATGCAGCAGTAGTGGTCTGGGGAGGATCTTCTGGCTCTGGCTAGCAGACGTAACATGGCTGAGATCTCAACCTTCAGCAAAGACATGGTTATTTTGAGGTTGTTGACAGCAGAGTAGGTAGACAGAGTAGTGAGGTCATTCCAGTTGCATGAGGTATCTCATCTGTAGACACCTCATATGCCTCATCGTCAAAAATAGTTTGTATTCAGCCCATATGAGGGACCAGCAGAGGATGCAGGAGAGAGAAGCTCTGGGTCTGGGAGAGCAAGCTTCCCCTCATAGCACCTGCAGCAACTTTCACTGAGAAGTTGATACCAAGAAGTGGAAGTGTCCATGCAGAAGGTGCAGAGTCTCTTGTCCCCTGTTCTCAGTGAATCTCAAGACAGAGGCATGTTGTGGGTCCAAATACTGTTTGTTACCTTTGCCAGACATCTAGGGAAGGCCAGAGGTCTGATATATGCAAGGGTGGAAAGAGTTAGGAGTGTCAAGGGAGTGACTTTGGCAGATTTAGGTGAGGGAGGAGGAAAGCAAAACAAAGAGGGAAGGAGCAGGTTCAGAGGAATGGGAGAGAAGAAAGGCTGGAGTGCAAGAGAAACTGATGGGAAAAGCTGGAGTGGAAAGTGACTCTGAGAAAGGTTGAGAAGTACAACAGAGAAGGGAGGAGAAAGCCACAGATGGCTGACAGAGGCTGAGCAGTTTTCCTTCAGGAATTTCTAGTTACTCAAAATCACCTGTCACTGTGATAAAACCAAGTGGGGATGCCTGACAAGTTAGCCAGCTCAACCATCAGTGTGGAAGGCCAGTTGGCAACTCGACCTCTTCAGGCTTCCATGTTCCTTGACAGCTTGAGGTGACAGAGACGCTGGCACCTGGAAGCCATAATTCCTGGGCCTTTAGTTTCTGGAGCGGCCAGCAAGGAAGCTGAACTGGAGCCAGGGCTGCCAAACTCCCCTTTTCCCCCATGGCTCCCTGGGATACTCCTCTTTCAGGCCGGGTTTTTCTCTCCTTTTCCTTTCTTTGAAATGAACAAAAACTTCAATCCCTTGGAATTTCCCAAAGGACATATATAGAGGGACCAGGCCTATGGGATTGTTGTTGACCTTCACAAAACTCAGGAACAACATGCTAGAGCAGTACAAACCCTTTCTCTCAGCGACATTTATTTTCACAACCTCCGTTGCATGACTTGGCATGTCCTGTCAGTAATTTATAACCCACTGTGAGGAGGTAATGCCAGGTTTGTGTGGGCAGAGGTAAATTTGTTGCCGTAATGAGAGACATCACTCTTAATAAGGTGTGGCTGAGAGACATGCCTGGAACACAAAAAGGCTATGGGAGCCGTGAGCCATTTGTTTGCTGAGTGCAACCAGAGCTATTAGTACCCGCAGAGTCCCTGGGGATTTAACACAGACTTGTCTCCTGAGGCCTGGCAACACAGCAAGCTGAACCTAATAACTAAACTCAAGGAAACCAAGAACATTTCCCATGAGAAGCCTGATCTCTGATCATCTGAGATTATCCCTAAGGATTGCAAGTTTTATGAAACAGAGGCTGCGCTTAATCACGCCAGCTCAAAAATGAAATAACCCCTACTGAAATCCAGAGGCCTGTGTCCATTTCAGACCCGGAGATCTGGGGAGGAATCTAGGGCAACAGTGTGTGCTGCAGGCCCTGCAGTCACTTCTTCCATTGTAAAGCTTGGTCTGGCAAATTTAAGAAGCTCTTGTGCTGCCAGCAGCGTAAGGACAGCCGTTGGCGGAGAGTCAACAAAGGCAATGAGTATTATGGGGTTCAGGAAGCTTAAGAGGCAAAATGAAGAGGATGTATGATACAGATCAAAGTAGTTATGAGTCAGAACTCTCCTCCGTAGCCAGGACCTTTTTCCACGGGGTTATTATATCCCTATCAGGTAGCATACAGGTCGTGAAATCCCTGTAACAGTGCTTGTAGTGGTGTGTGCAGTAACTACGATATCACAACATCTTGACTTGCTTGCTGCTGGCCAGTGGAAGGTCATTGTACATTCAGATTGGATGGGTTTTCCCCATAGGAACCCAGGTCCAGGTGACTTTCAGGGAAGGTCAGTGCATAATGAATTCCCTTTGGCACCTTCACATTTTCAGCTTCAGTGCTGAGGGGGAAAAAAAGATTATAGGTTGGGTTGGTTTTTCTTCTTTCACAACAAAGATTCATTTGGGCCTTTATGACTAAGTAAGCTAGATAGTTCAGTTTGGCTGAGACTGCCAGCTATGGCTCAAGTAGAGACACAATGACAGAACTCTCTTGAGAATGAATAATTTAATAGATTTCCAGCAATGAAAAGAACATAAGTATATATTGGGATATTAACTGTCCTGGCAAGACTTTTGACACAGAGAATCAAATCTTGCAGAACTTTGCAAGTTTGATCTATACAAATTAAAGAATCCACAGGTCTTCATGAAGAGCTCTTTGCAAGTGTACTGCTACAGGTTATATTGATTTTAGTCCTCACTGTTGCCTAGCTCAAACACTGAAGTAATTTGTGACCAAGCGAGCCACAGTCAGCACACTGGGGAGGGAGGGGGGTTGTGAGTTTGTTTTGATTGAAGCATCTGTGTTGGGGTTCTCGCTGTGCCAGTCTGTTGCAATGGTCTGGTACTGCTGCAGCTTCGGCCAGTCAGGAGCAGATCATAACCTATTTTTCCCCTTGTTTTAGGGGAAAAGCAGTAGGAAAGACAGACAGACCTGAATGTATTAATGCCTCTCTCATGCAGCATTAATGTATGTTTCTTTGTATTCCAGGAGGTGCTAGAGCTTGCTTTCTCTATATTGTATGACTCGAGTGGCCAGTTGAATTTCATTGCTCCAGACAAGCATGAGGTAAGTCAAGTTCTTTGGAGTCCTCCTGGCTGCTTTATGGCAGCAGCCAGCTTTTTAAGAACATAAGAATGGTCATCCTGGCACAGAGTGCAGGTCTGTCTGAATGTGTGTCATGACTACAACAAAGTGAAAGCAGAGGGAGCAAGTATGGGAGCAAGACTTTCTGCAATTTTCATGCATATCCTGAGCCACAGAAGGAACATGTTTTGTATTTGTACATCATAGGTCAGTATTTCTAAGCCTTACTGAAATAAGAACCATAGGTAAGAGAGAAAGAGGTTTGGGGAGACCTCACAATTCCCACAGACCTTGCTTACCATTTCCTGGTGTAGTAAAGATTACTCCTGGTCTGGTCTGCCCTGGAGGATTCTTGCTGTGTGTTCGTTTTAGTGAACTTTAGTTCAGCGCCAAAGATTTGTACAGCCAACCTCCTAAAGAATCAGTGCCATCCTCAGCTGACATTGATGGTGCCAACATAATCAGGGGAGGTCACAGCATTGCTGGGTCTCAATTTCAGCCAAAACTTGTGTTTTCCAGAGCTGCATATCCACTTATTCATAGTGTCACATTGCTTAAGACTGTTCATGACAGGTGATCATAGAAGGTCCTCTCTATTGCATCTCCAGGGGAGGTTGTTTTGCAAAGGGTCTCAGCTTGTGTGAAGACAGTGTCAATACCAATAGCTAAGAAGAATGACAGCCTCCTCCCTGCTTCCTTGCTTTACTTGAAAACAAGGAAATAGCCAGCATCATTTCACCTTTGGAAGGTGATGGAACTAGTTTATCTAATTACATGGAAGAATTTAATGTCTTTCTCTCCAAGTGAAGATTTAGCAGAATGCAGTATATTAAAAAATAAAGGAGGAATAGCTTTTCCTTCTTATTTCAAAAGAAACAACAGTTAGCATTCCATTTGCACACTCATTTTGTGGTATCACATTTGGTCTCAGTTCAGGACTCTGTGTTAAGATGATGAAAGACAGAAGATTGCATTAACCTGTGTTACACTGTAGTGTAATTAAAGTGCATGAAATTGCATTACAAGTGAAGTGTATTTAGTTACACAGCTTCCACATTTGCAGTTCTGGATTAAAACCTTCAAATAAACATTCATTTTAGGGGAGGAAATTAAGTTATGCTCATCTTGGATTAATACTTGAGTTTCATTTTCAAATTTCCAGAGAAATACTTGCTGGTCAGTTCTGATCTAAGAGAAAGCAGCAATAGGATCCCAGGCATAATGTGCTAAGCAAAGCATGATTGCCTTCATCCTCTGAACTGAACATATGTTAGACTCTTTCTGATATAAATTCTCCAGAAACCAAATTCTCATCTGTTTCAGCTCGTAAGAGCAAATGGTCATGAGAATCAGCAGATTTTTCAGCCACTTGCATCTCAAATCCAGCCTGTGGCCTGTGGCTACAAGTGTCTTTTAACGGTCCAAATGTTCAAAATCTGCTCCTGTGCCCCACTGACAGGCAGTAGGATGGAGATGCACTAACCCAATTGCTTGTGATGACGTTAACCCACCTATTATCTTTGTTTCTCTTCTTGATCTTGTGCAGCTTCTTTGAAACAAAATTAATGCTGTTAAAAGATAAAACTAAAATGTCCAGAGGCAGCAGCAGAGAAAACATTCAGAGAGACTGCTGCCTCATAGTTCCCAAGTGAATGTTTTCAAAAGGTCATCTCCCTTCCTCTGTACTCTTCCATGGCCTACAGTAGAGTGAGTCTAAAAAAGAAGGCAAAAAGTGGGAAATGTGAATTGTTCAGAGGAAGCACCCCCAAGGAAAGGCAGGGAGCATGTTATGAAGCCCATGACACTGCATCAAAGTAACTGGGATGCTTGTCAGTAGAGTTGCTTGTTTGGCAGTGTTGTCAGCTTGGGAGGTTTGGTGGGTGACTTCTCGAGATGCAGAAGGCTTTGAGTGAAGCACTAGGAGTCGTGTTAGTGCATGACAATTTCAGGTCAGACTTAACGGGGTTTTTTCCAAGCACTTCAACAGTCCTCATGATTGTAGAGCGAGGTCTGAATGTAGGAATTGAGTCTGTCCTGAAAACAAAAATTGAGTGAGAATTGTAGGATTAATCAGGTTGTAAGGGACCTTGGGGGGAAGCTGGTCTGATCCCCTGCTCAAAGCAGCTAAGTGATGAGCTCAGACCAGGTTGCTTGGGGCTGCATCCAGATGGATGAAGCCTGCACAACCTTTCTGGTTGTCTGGCTCCACTGGCTTGACTCCCAAGGTATTACTTTAATAAAATCTCATTACTGAACCAATATCACTGAGATTTGGACCTCATTCTTACACACTGAAGTTTGGCAACACCCTTGGCCATCTGTTGGAGCTTACTGCTAGCCAGAGGAATCAGCACTGTGAGATCACTCCATCGTTATTTGTTTTTCATTTAAATACTAATAGCTGGTTTCAACTACATAGCAAAAAGGTGGATTAATCTTATCCTTGATTTTTGACAGAGAAACTGATGAGGGAGGCTATAATTAGGTTTCATTGGAGTTTTATGAAAATGAATCTGTAGTAAATTAATTTTTCAGTGGCTCTTAGTCTGTTTTGCATATTAAAAAGAAAAAAGCTTCTGAATGAATGCCTCTGGTTTTCCACCATCTCATTAGGATTTCTCTCTGCTCAAAATGTACAGGAGTTTAATCAGATGCATTTGCCAATATGGAGATTAGAGAGGAAGCCCCTTTCCCAAGCCATTGCGCTCATCTGAATTGTGGCCAGAGTTTGGTTTCTGCGGGCCCAGAATGAGTTATATTTGGAAGAGGAGAGAAAGGCAGCTCTGCTTTCAGGCTCACTAGGATTCCTCCCCAGAGGAAGCGCTGGCCATACTCACTGGGCAGGTGATGGACGATTTACGTCAGGGGCTACATCTGTTGAATGGATGCTCTGCACTTCTGTAACCTGAGCAGAGCCTTCTGCCTTCCTGCCTCAAAAGTGAATTCTGGGAAAACTTTCCCAAAGAAAGCTTTCAAGTCAATCAAAAGAAATTATAGTCTGTTCAAAAATAATTACATTTCTAGGATAGTGCTCTTCTTCTCCTGATGTTCTGCATACACTGCACAAAAATTGCATGCTTTAAAAGTCTTCGGTGACACACTTTGAGAGCTTAGAATAGGCATGTTAAGTTGTTTCCCTGGTACTTGTTAGCAGGACAGCCTGAACCCTAAAGTCTCTTCTATCCAATTAATCTCATATTAAAGCTGTGGTTTGGCTTTCCAGCACCCCAGGTGAAATCCTAACTCTGCTATGGTGTTGTTAGTGACTTAAATGGGTCGGATTTCACTTTGGATGTTGAAGTGTATTAACCATCCTATTTTAAAAACATGCCCTTTTTCTGGATGAAGACATACCCCAAGAGGGGGTTCTCTCTCTCTTCCTTAAACATAGTCCCTAAAAATAATTCTCATTTCTTCTGTGGGATGAAGTCAACCATGGCTATCTTTAAACTTGGCGGGATCATGTAGCAAATGGTCAGCTAAATTTAAAATCCATTTTTTGGCATGAAATCTAGCAGAAGTATTTGTAAGATAAAAATGCAGTTACAGTTGATTTAATTTCCTCCTGCAAACTAGGACACAAGTTCATGATTGAAATCTTTATTTTTAGATGATAGCATTTGAACACTTCTGTTCATAGTTGACTAAATGGCTTGTAGCAATAAATGGAAGTAACTTACTTGATAGAAGTTGACTCTAGATCGCCAATCTCCCTTGGGTTTGTTCCTTATTTAAAATGGTTGTTCAGCCCATGTTTATCTCAAGCTGTCAGCTGTTGGGAAAGGTGGCATCTCCTGTAAGGAAAAAGCTAACAGAAAGGAGTAGGTTTTAGAAGAGAGTTCAGCATTTGTGGCATTGGGAATTACACCAGGTAGCTTGGCATTTCACCTTCATGAAAGATACAGCATTGGCTGACTATGTAGTTTTCATAATACGTTATTTTGTGTAAAACAGTGGTAAAGTAGGTATAGGTCTGTCTTTGTGTAGGTCAGTTGATAACAAGTAATCTATAGGAAAGCAAACTGTGATAAAACTAGATAGTTGGTACAGGATTTTGTACGTAAAGAGTCACGAAGGATTTGGGTGGGATTCAGTTTACCTAACTTAGCTGTCTTAGGATTTTAAGTTTGGTACGAGGTAATCAGGCTCAGAGAAAGAGAGGTTGAGGAGGAGATATCTCCAGAGGTTCATTGTCCTAAGATAGGTGTTACTCTTCTTCCTGTAGCTATGGAAGTTTATTCAACAAGAAGTTTGGAGGAGATACTTATCTACCAAACAACAAAATGTTGTACTTTCTCCTTGGTTTTTGGGAATTGTTTGCCTGATTTCTGAGCCGTTCAGTGGAACGTACCTTCTTCGTGATATGTGCTAATGAATCAACCGCATTTTAGGTCTCTGTAGGAGCAGTAGCTGTAGAGGACCAGGACAGACAAGTACTCTGTGTTTGGAAAGTCTGTTAATGGTAGTTTCTGTCTTTTCCCTGTGCAGTATTGCGTATGGACCGATGGGCTGAACGCCCTCCTTGGGAAGGATATGTTGAGTGATCTAACACGGAATGACTTAGACACGCTGCTCAGCATGGAGATAAAGCTACGCCTCCTTGACTTGGAAAACATACAGATCCCAGATGCTCCCCCACCTATCCCAAAGGAGCCCAGCAACTACGACTTTGTTTATGACTGTAACTGAGGCTGCCACTGAAACTTGCTTCAAAACTGGAAATATTATAACTGGAGAGATATTAAAAAAAAAAAAAAAGAAGAGAGTGAGGAGAAAAGAAACCCACTTGTGCACCTTGGATTTTGGCTTTGGGAAGGGGTGTAGAAACACTTCCATTCCTTCCTGGTCCTTGCAACCCTAGCGACATTTGCAACTTGCATTCCTTCCTGTTCCTCGCATCCCCTCCCCATTCCCATCTCCCCCATTGCTCATCCAAATCCACATTGCTTTAATTACCTTGTAATTTCAGGCCTTTGGCCTTGCTTAAGGCAAAGAGAGCCACAAAGAAGCCCCCTCCCAAGGAATTTTTATTTACATTTTTAATACCGGAATAAACGTTCTTAATTAACTAAAGGACAACGTTACCGAACTGCATGCCTGTGAAACCCACTTGGCAGGGCAGAGGCTTTAACTGGAAGGAGAAGGGAGGTAGGGAGCAGAAGCAGCTACTGTAAGCAGAAGATTTCCCCAGACACTCCCAAGAGCCTGCCCACAACTGAATCCAGTGCGATGATGAAAATCGTTAACCGCTCCCCAGTGCTTGCATCATCCATCACTGTCATTACTCTTCCCACTGCATCTCGACTCTCGCCGCCAGCCTTCACCCAACTGTTTGGCTCCCAGAACAGAAAGTCTGCAGGTTTTTGCTGTACCATACACTGCGATGCTGCAACAGCTTTTAACTTCTTTTCCTCCTAGCTCTTAAATAGCCCTATACTAGCAGATCACTCGCACAAACTGTATGAAGCCACTAGTGTGTCCCGTCCCTGTAGCGTTCCCTAAACCTCAGTTGCCTCTAAAATTGGCTTCTTGCTACTCAAAGTGAGTTTTATTTTCCTGGTCCAAAGTTCAACAGTAATTTCCACAAGTCAGTTACAACTGCCAAACATCTGGGTTTACATTGTTATCATTGCTACAGTGTTAAGAATTTGCAAGGGATTTTTTTTGTACGGGTTCTAATTTTTTTATTTTATTTTGCCAAACAGATATATTTAATGAAAACTAATTTCATTCTGAGTACTTTTCGGGGACAATATTTTTACTTAATTTCCATTTGGACCATTTGTCCTGAAGGGAAAAAAAAATAAATAATATATCCCTTCAACTTCACTGTTGAATAAAAATCTGAGTTGTGACGATTTTTGGAACTTTGTATTTCTTCTGGAGTTGTCTTTTACTCTGTACTCTTCCTAGCAACTCTGAAGTATTTGGTTGCAAAGAGTAGAGAGAAGTGTGGAGCCTTTCTTACCTGCCTCTGATTTAATTTCCTTTTTATTTGTGGTGGCAAGGATGAGATGCATCCAGAGGTCTCCATTGACACGGTTACATGAGCCTTTCTGTGAGAGAAGGATCCTTTGTGAAATCCAAAATCACAGCGTACTGATGTGTTCACGGTCAGTGCAAGGCTGCTGCCTCTACCATTTGTACTGGAGTAACCGTCTTCCTGTATTTCCATTCCCTCCACTCAGAGTGTTGCTGGCTGTGGCAGATTGGTACTGGGGAAATTTGGGCTCTGCAGGATGGATTCCCTCCCTCCTCATGTTCTTCTAGGTCTTGCACAAAGTTCAGTATCTCTTGCTTTGCTGGGTCTAGATCTAGAGGGACCGGCCAGCTCTTGCCCTCCCACCACAGTTGCTGAAGATAGAGGTTTATTTCTGTGAGTTCCTTTTCTGCTCAGACCCAGCTGAAAAACACTGTGAAGGGGTTTTCTCAGCCCTTGTGCCAGTGAGAAACCTAGAGGGTGATTCCAGTCTAGACAGATGCAGAAGACTTCAACTGAGGTGATCTTTGATCCAGCCAGCCAGCTCTGGGGCAAGCATCCTGACCGACCTCCTATCAGGTGAGAAGAGAAATGATGTCCTGTAGGTACAGCAAAAAGAAGGATGAGGAGAACGTTGTATGACTTCAAGCATGAGAGTCCTAAGGCAGGTGCCTTCCTGAAGCTGTGTGCACAAGTATTTTCTGAATGCCTTGATCTCACAGGAAGCATAAATTGGTTTAGGTAAGGCAAGGAAAAAAGAGACTCTGAGCTAAGCACCGGAGTGGGAAGTTGCAGTGGACTGTGACCTGAGAGAAAATTCACTCTGAATGAGAACAGGGGTGTGCAACATGGCATGTGAGAGTTTGAGATGTTTTATTCTCCAGAGCCTTGTCAGACTACACCAAAGGTAGTCAGGGGGTCAGGAGTGAGAGGAAGCAAAGGGCTGCCTGCCACAGGGAATTTTGGAGGGGTCCTGGGCGTGAGCGGTCAAGGTAGGAACACATGTCTTTACAATGTGGACATCAACACTGCCTCTTGTCTGCATGAAGACTCGGAGCAGAGCTGAGAATCAGAGTTGTTTTGTTAATCTCCCTGACCCAGCTGTGTGGCTTGGCTGTGTGTAACCTTTGCTTTTCATTTACAGACTGCAGAGCTGGCACTTCAGACGGGTACCGCTCGGTGTCTGAAAGAAACACCTTTCCCTCCTAAGTGATAAGAGCCGAACGCTGCCAGCTCGGTGTCAGTCTGGTGCTGTGATCCTAGCAGGTAGGCAGGCGTCTGCACGACAGTCAGAAAGGAGCAAACAAAAACCCTCCTCCAAGGAACAACGTGAGCAAGTAGGAAAGGTTAGACTTGCCTCCGCCATTAAGGTAAGTGCCCCAAAATGCACACTGAGAGCCCTGGGGAAGTGGTGGGAGAAGAGCTCACAACCCAGACGTTTTTTTACCAACACCTTGTGCCCATCCACATGGAATCACAGAATCAGAGAACAGTTTGGGATAGATGGGACCTCAAAGACCATCTAGTCCCAGCCCCCCCCCGGCCATGGGCAGGGAGACCCTCCACTAGACCAGGTTGCCCAAAGCCCATACAGCCTGGCCTTGGACACTGCCAGGGAGGGGGAAGCCACATGATAACTGAGGCACATTGATACCACTTGGGCTGCATGAAGTGCTGGTGGCTGGCGCTCTTGTTGCGCCCTGAGGCCTGGTGCAAGCAGGTGACGCTGCCCAGCAGCTTCTCCCATGCCCTGGGACTCCACAGGGTGGATGCAGCCTGACCAGGGGAGTACCAGGTCTGGGACCAGATGCATGCCATGTCACTGCTGTGTGGCTCTAGCTCACCACCTCCTGCAGCCCTGCATTACAGGAACCCCATCTCCTCACGTGGCTCCACTCTTTGTATGGGTTATGCATCATGTGGGCTGGTCACATGAGTAGGCAAGCTAAATTTGTCTCCCCCCACCCCACGTGTCCCACCCTGCCATAAGAAAGAAGAGGCTCCAGAGATGCGTTGGCGTAATAGCCCAGCGCTGCTATTTTAGAAGCGCTTCCACAGCAACGCGGAGGGGCCCTGGTGCAAACAAGAATCCTGCCTTCAGTTTCTAGAGCAGTCATACAGACTTACTTCACCACTATGAAATTAAGGGGGAGAAAAAAAAAAGAGAAAGTTTAATGATGAACAAGTATCCCGCTGCTTCCCATTCATTTAAAAAAAAAAAAAGAGAGAATGAAAATGGCAAATTCATTTGCTCACGCTGTTGTGTGTTCTGGAAAAGCTTTTAAGGCTTCACATTCAAGGAGCTGCAGCAGGAAAGGAAAAGAGAAAAAAAATTGCTATTGAAGTTTCTTGTATAATTTCAAAACATTAAGTGGGTAATTGCTTGTAAAAGCCATAAAGGGGAGAGAGAACAAAAAAAAAATATCAAAAAAGTCTAATTTTAGCTCTGATTTTGAAATGACTTTGCTTTTTGCAAGTCTTTTACCAGAAAACTCGAATCAAGAGAAGTATCTGTCATCTCGAGTCAACTGGTTGCCCTGCTTGTAAAGACAAGAAGAGCAGCAGTGCTAAGAAGCCCTGCACAAGAGCAAGCTGTGTGTCAGAGAGGGAGCCTGCACTCTCTGGGCTTTCATTGCTGCTTCACAGAAGCAATTCCCTTTCCTTTTCTTAACCCTTACAACTGGCAGGGGAAAATAGCATCCTCTTGCAAAGAGGCAGGGAGATGATGACTCTCATTTGGGTTGTGGGATCCTGATTGTTTTATCAGTGGAATCCTCTTGTGCCTTCGTGCCATACCCAGGGTTGCATTTTGCTTGCCCAGCGTGGCACGTTACCACAGTTCCTCTCCCATCACTCGACCCTGGTCGTGCAGGTATGTCACGTGTGTACGGGAATGCGAAGGCTTGTGTGGAAATCCGGTGGGATCTGCTGCCCAGAACAAATCCCTGTCTTCTCTGGCAGACTGCTGAGCTGCAAGGGAGCCCTGGGTGCCCACAGCAGCCCTGTAGCCCACCGGCTGCGATCACACAGGCTCTGAACAGCTCTTAAAAGAGGGAGGGATTAAAGGGAGGAGAAATAAACCCTGCTCCTGGACGGGGAAGGCAGGGGGAGAGGGGCACGGCCATGAAGCACCTCTGAATGCCAGTCTGCTCTGTAGCTGGTTGTTGCATTGGACTGCAGTGATCAGAGGTGGCTGTGATTCACCCAGCTCTGCAGTGGTGCAAGCTGCTAATCCTGAGCAGTAACCAGCAGCGGGAGAGGCTGGGAGTAGGAGGACACACTTGCGCTGCCATATTCCCCCTTCTCTCTTATGTCACTGCTGCCGCACCAACAAGTAAATGCCATAAGCTCCTCTGTCATGCAAAAGCCACTCATCTAAGGAGTGTAATAAGATGAATGTAAGATTTTACCCCCTTCTTGCTTCATTCTTCTAGAGAGTTAAAAGAAAGTATCCCTTAAAATTAGCCCTTGCTGACCTTGGCATATCTTGGCTGTCAGAAGAAAGCCTGAAATCCTAAGCAGCCGATGTAAGAGCCCTTCCCCTTACAGCAGCACCAAAGAGCTGGAAGGGAGAAGGATTTCCCTTCTGACACAGTTCCACTACCTCTGCGTGCTGCTGAGGATAAAGTCCCTGCAAACTCTGGAAGTCATTGGTAGGACAGACTTTTCGTCCCTTACCCCTGGCTGAGCTGTCGTCGCTTTCCCCAGAGCTTGCTAAATCAGGATGAGACTCACTCCATGCTCCCTCCCTCACTAGATGCTAATTGCATTTGAATATTAAACATCCTCACAGCTTACACAAGTTCCCTGATTAACAAAGCGTTTACCCATGCAGCAAGAGAGGTTTGTTTTCAGGTTGATAAACAGGCACCTAAATTTAGGCGGGTGCTTAGGGACCTGCCTGCGTGAGCAAGAAGGCGATGCTACCTGCTACTGAGTTTTCAATACCTGCTTGGAGGCGATGCACACAATGACTTCACTGTCTGATTTGTAATTGGATTGGGTACCGCTGGTACCTCAGGGGGTTGAGCAAGATGCCACCTGATTATTGGATGCCACTTGGGCTGCTTCATGCATCCCTGGGACTTACACAGAGGTGGAAGTAGTGAAAAGGCAAGCCCTTTCGGTATTAAATCAGGCTGAAACCAGGGAGGAGAGTAGTGTCAAAAGCACAACTTTCTTAGGGCACAAACAGGTGTGAAATGGGTGGTGGAAGACCCATGAATTTTTATAGCAAGGTGATTTTAAAGTGCTGATTCAGGGAGTGCTGTCCTGCAGCAGCCTCCTGAGGGCAAGGTTAAAAAGAACTGGAGACAGTTCCAAACTAATTTAGTAGCATAGATTTACATTTTATTTTCACTTCTACCTGGGAGGCCTTGAAGGTCTCTGAAGAGCAGAGCTGCTCTGGTGAGCTTGCGGGGACATACGCAGGGCAAAGGAAGCATTTCATTAGCCATCCTTCTCTAGGTGGAGAGGTTGCTATTGAAAACAGAGGAGTTCTCTAACCTGGCGCGGTTTTTTAACAGAGAATTTCTCAGCTTTACCATAGCCACCTTGCTGGACGTGTGACACAGAGATCAGTTGCAGTTGAGTTTTTCTGCTGTCTTGAAAGAGCCAAACAAGCCTTGTCATGTTGGGACCCTCCCCCAAACTCTCTCTCATCCTATTTGCCTCTTGCTTATAGACCATTTCCTTTAAGATGTGACCTATAGGACAATCCCAAAGCTGAAGGACCAAGTGCTGCCCGTCCCAAGCTGGACACCAGCCTTGAGTTTTAGCCCAGGGTGGGTACAGCCTTGATGCAGCAGCAAGTGTAGAGGGTGAGAGGGAAACGAGACACCTAATGTGATTTTGCATGGGATGTAGCCAAGGGCAGGCTCGCTTCCCTGCGACATGTAGGGATGTGTCTTGAATGACTTTATTTCGATTGTCATTAGAGGATTTTGCAGCCTGATTGAGCACCACAGTTAAATGCTCCCTTGATGAAACCTCGTGAGTCTAATTTTAATCTTGTAGGCAACATGGTGTTCAGCCTAAACTGATTATGTTTTGGGACTCCTCTGGGTTGTCATGAGGGGGAGGGAGGCTGGTTGCTTATTATGAGACAGCGTTTTTTTTCCAAAGTATGTATGTATGCTCTCAGTTACTCTTGAAATGCCCCAGATTTGGTATCTCTTTCCCACCCACCTTCCCCCAAGGGGCAAAGGCACCCCAGAGACTTTTGCTGTCCCGCCGGTACGTTCATGTGGGAGACTGAGACCGTGGGATTTCATTCCTTGCCAATTAGCAGGGAGTTCATTGTGTTGGGATAGTTTTCAGAGAGGCCATGAAAGGTAATGGAGGAATCTTCCAGGCTTCAAAACCAAAAGGTTTTCCTTAAATACCTATAATGAGGACACCGAGGGTGCGGGTGAGGTACATCGTGCAAAGCTGCTGACTGCTTACATCTCTCACAGAGGAAAATGGCTCATCCACGGGGTTTTCCCAGGGCACAGCTCACTCCCTCCCTGCCCCAGACTCCCCCCTCCCTCCAAGCAGCAGAAGCCTGGTGCCTCTGAAAAGCTTGGAGCTGTGAGCAGGGAAACATGTGAAAGGTTTCTCTGCCAGGAGTATGACATTTAAAGAGCGCCAGTAGGATTATTTCGGCTGTTTTTCACCCATGCTGGTCCCTCTGCACATACTGTCTGACTCACCATACCCTCTGCCAGTCTCTGACCTTTCTTAAATCCCTGGGTCCCCCCTTCTGCCCTCAGCCCAGGGTGTGTGCAGAGATACCTTACACCTGTCCCATCATTGTGCCGATCACAAACAGCCTCAGTACAACCACACCAAGCTGGCTCTCACATAAGTGTCCATCTCATGCACTTGGGTTCTCTTGTTCCCGGGAGAATTTGAGGTGCACTGAAAATTGAGGCATTAAAATGGGGTGGCTTGTGGATGGCTTCTCCAGCATCCAATAAGGTGGTGTTCAGCTCAAGCTTTCCCTTCAATGAGGGCATTTTCCGAGTCCTCCCACTCATCTTGATAAAACCTGTAAGAGCTTACCATTTCTGAGCCCCCAGCTTCCCAAATGGGCTGGCGCACAGGCATGAACATGTGCACACACAGAGGGTACCACTGCCTCAGACCTGTGCACACACAGAGGGTACCACTGCCTCAGACCCTTGCACACACAGAGGGTACCACTGCCTCAGACTCACCTCCCTGGGCAAACGGGCTGAAAGCAGCACGTGTACAGCCTGGCAGTGTCGGATGCACCAGCCAGCAGCATCGAGACGAGAGGGAATGGAGGAGATCAGAGCTGGGAGCACCCCAATGGAGGCTGGCAGGTTAGCAGGGCTGCACGGTGGGGTGGGGGGATGAGGAAGGGAGGTTGGGGCAACATGAACCTCACTGCCAAAACTATACCTGTAGCCATGCTCAGATACAAATACCAAGTGAGGATAAGATGACAAAGATGATTAAGGGCCTGGAGCATCTCCCCTATGAGCAAAGGCTGAGTGAGCTGGGACTGTTCAGCCTAGAGAAAAGAAGACTGAGGGGGAATTTATTAATGCTTATAAATATCTTAAGTATGGGATACATGGGGAAATGGCCAGCCCCTTTTCTGTGGTCTGTGGAGACAGGACAAGGGGCAATGGCTGCAAGTTGGAGCACAGGAAGTTCCGCACAAACGTGGAAGAACTACACAGTGAGGGTGCCAGAGCCCTGGGACAGGCTGCCCAGGGAGGTGGTGGAGTCTCCATCTCTGGAAATATTCAAGACCCATCTGGATGCCTATCTGTGCAGTATGAGCTAGGGAGCCTGCTTTGGTTGGACCCGATGATCTCTCGAGGTCCCTTCCAACCCCTGTGGTTCTATGTTTCCATAAAGACCAAGAGGAGGCAATGACACCAAATGGCTGAACTGTGTGTGTGGGTCAGCAGGCTCCAGAAAAAAGAATCAGTAATCGTGGAAGTCAAAGGAGCCTTTCTAAGGCCTTATTTTAGATTTTTATTCTCTTTTTTTAACTGACTATTATGCCCTGTGGAAGGGCCCTGTTGGCAGGGTGTGCTGCATCACTGCTCTCACCACCTTGAATCTTCTGCAAGGAGCAGCAGAGGGAGAAGAGCGCTGCTGTGACGCTGAGCTGGGCATGAAAGGGGTAGTAGAGTAACCTCCCATCAGAAAATGCCACCAAAGGAAAACTAGCATGCACACAAAATCTGTGAATTTATCTGAATCAGTGATTTAGGTGGAGAGTCCAAGAAGTCAGAATGGCTGAAACTTGCTTCCTCAGATGGTCTTAGGTCATGGGTGTCCTTCTGTAAAGAATTAGTATTTCAGGGCTCCTTAGGGCCCCTGCATGGCTGGATGAAGCTGAAGCTGTGCTTCACATGCTGTAAAGGGAGACTGTATCTGCCTGGTTGGCCAAGTTGCTGACGGAAATTAGTACCTCTGCGCTGATGAGTCTGTCTTGTCTTTCTAATGGCATATCAGGGCACTCAAGATGCTGTGGGAGCATGATTTCATAACATGTATTGGAAAAGAAAAGAATTACAGTACAGTGAGATGAGAGCTCATATGGGTGCTCCCCATTTGTTGATGGACTCATAATTCTTGTGCTGACACAATAGTGCATTCAGAAGGCATTTTCCAAGCTCTTAAACATGTTAGTGAAGGCCCATTTCCATCAGCCTTCTTTGCACTCACTTTCCCAGCTTCCAACACCTGTCGATATGGGCTCCTGTGTTTGAACACTCCCTGTCTCCTGGCCAGTTTGGTAACACAGTGTGTCTTACCCCAGCTCACCCTGAACAGTAAATGCAAAGGTATCCTGTAACCCTATGGCAGCATGTTCTAACGCGAGCCAGAGGCACAGCACTGGCTATTGTTTGTCTAGGCTGCCTTTGGATGCCCACATCCCAACTGAAGGCATTAAATGTTGCTTCCCTTACTGCTGTGGTGACAGAGTTTGAGCCAGGCTGCAATTTACTTCTCAGAATATCCTGGAATGAAAAACAGAAGTTAATGTTTTTGGGAGATAGGTAGGCTTATCTTCAAGAAAGGAACTGCATTAGTAAAGTAACAGAGGATTTGATTCTGCTGTTACGGGGAAGATAATACATATTCATCTCTGAAAGACAGAGGTGGATGTGAGGATGATAAAACAGGTGCGCAAGACCGGAGTGACAGGTGCTGAATAACTCATGAGGAGAATCCTGGGATTTAGCGATGGCATCAGGAAATTTAATGTCTTGCATGAGCTGTTCCTTGCAAATAGGGAGAATGAGGTCTGTTCTGTCCCAGTGATTCCCCCTGGTATGAGCACAAAGAATAGCTCCTGGCAGCCCGTCACACTTGGGACAAATTCAGGATTAATAGTGTTTCGTGTTGGCCTGTATGCTACCTGCCTCATTGTGGCTGGAACCTCCAGGGGATGGGAAGGACTTCTTAATTAATTCTCTTAATTCAAGTACCTGTGACTGATTTATAAGCAGTCCGGGGCCTGATCCTGCAGGATGTGAGCTGGCTTCGGCCAGACACAGCTTTCCAAATGCCTAGCAAGGGGGAATGCCTGGGTCTTATGCTGCACCATGAGCAGCAAGGGTATTTGGGAAAAACTCTCTGCTGGTTTCTCCCCAGTGCAACTAACACACGGCATTTGTTGCTCATCAGTGCTGCGGATTCAGCTCAGCCAAAATTCTTGCCTGGCAGGGAGAGCTGCATGCTTGGTTTGGTCCATGGGCGACAGCAGAGACTGGGAGAAGATAGGAGAAAAAATGTCAGGAGGAGCAGGGGATTTCGCTGCTTGAGGATGGCAGAGGAGGAATCAGCCTTCTCGCAGGGATGTATGTGGCCTTTGAGCAAGGCCTTGAGCTGGTCCCCACCATCCCTGTGTGGGGATCCCCCACAGGGATGGTGATCACCCTGCTTCTAACACAGGAAACAATTCATCCCAGGGATGGTCCTAGCAAGCACGTCCATGCCCACTACATGGCCAGGGGCTGACACTGTGGTCTCGTTGCTCTCCTTCAGGCAGCACCGTGGTGCTGGGTTACTCCTGGGAAGCTGAGGGGCTGAGCAGTGGAAGCATAAGGGGTGCCAGGAGCCGAGGTTTGGCGGTCCCTGCCCTCTCCAGGCGGCGAGACCAGTAAGTGTGATGGATAGGCCATTCAGTGGGTCACGGCATCTTTCCCACTCACGGCTGAATCACCAAAGAAGTAAAAGTACCCAAACAATCAGGCAATATTTTAAAATGAACTGTAACAATAAGCCCTTGTCCTGTTGAGATTGCAGCTCCCAGGCTTCTCCTGCTGCTTAACCTCTCCGCTGCCAGCAGGGATGAGCCCACATCCAGACAGGATCCCCCCCCACCTCTGCATGCAGAGCTTCCCTGTGAGAATGGCCGCATCCTGCCTCTCCTACTCTGGGGCATGATCCTGCCCAGGCAGCTCATGAGCAGAAAGCCTTTGCAGAGACATTTGCTGGAGGAGTTGGTCTCGTGCTGCCTGGCACCCTGATCCAGAGCCTCACACCTCTGTCATGACTGCTGTGCTCTGGGACAGATAGCAAAGTGCCGCAGTCATCCCTCAGGACAGTGCCTGAAGTGACCACATACATTTATATTTTTCCATCTGGTGGGCAAGGTGGGAGTACAAACAGCCATGAAAAATCACATTTACTCACTAGCACCAAAATTAACTTTTAGAACCAAGAGGTACAGATCCTGTCAAGCCCCTCAGATTGAAAGCTTGCTCCTTGAAGTGCACAATGAAGCGTTTTAAGATTAATTGTCCTTTTGAACATATATTGAATCTTTCCTTCCCCTTGTATTGCAGAGGTGCAAAAAAAACCCCCAAACCCTGAAAGCCCTTGAATTAACTATTGCAGAAAGATAAACTAACCGATAACACTTTTTTTTTCTTCTATTGGTCAAGGGGAAAAAAGAATTTTCTTCCTTTTTTTCCTTTCTCAGTAAGTGTGACAGAAGAAATGTACTTCCAGGTGGAATTATTTCCACCTGGGATGTATCTGGCTTGCAAGTCTTCTTTTGGCAAAACCAGGCTGCAGTTCTGCTGGTCTTGCTGCCTATCTCTTCCCAATGCTGGAAGCACACACCCGTGTTACGGCGATATTGCTCTGCTGTATGTCCCCGGTGCCCCAAACACACAGGAGCAGCTCGAAGGAAGGATGAAAGCCTCATCTGCTTGTGCTCAGGGAAAAGCACCCATTAAAGCAAAATTTGTAAGCAGTGGCTGTTGGAGGGGTTATTCTCCCTCAGAAGTGCCTTAGGAAGAGAGCTGCAACGCAAGGGGAAGCTCTGAACAGAGGTGTCCCCAGACAGTTGACTTGGAGAGAGGTAGTCAACACCACCAAAAAGGCTGAGGACCCACCAGTCGTGCCCTGAAGGCCAAACATTACCACCTGAGTGACCACACTATGCCAAGGGGAGCAACATCCAAAGTAAAGGTAAGGGTGGGAAGAATCTGTAATGTATTACTTGTTTCCTAAGCAGTGGCAATTATCAAATCGAGTTTTAGTGACTGAGATCTTGGGTCAGGGTATCCCAGCAATCCAGCATTTTAAAATTTGCCAGATTTATTTTTTTTTGGGGGGGGGAGGGGGAGGGACATACAGCTGGAAATCTTTCTGTCCAGCCTTCCTATTGCAGATCCAAACCAGTGCTTCAGACAGCTCATATTCACAACCTGTTCTGCTTTATCTTCTGAGAGGAAGGGAATGATTCATTTTCACTTGGGTACCATAATCTTTCTCTATCAGGTAAGCTTTCCTGCTCTATCAGTGTGCTCTCCTATGGCCTGCTGCTGCTTCCTCACCAGCTGTGCTGGGGGGGGAGTGAAAACCACCTTCAGAAAGCCTGAACGGCGGCTTGGCATAGGACACAGGCCAAACAGCCCGCACCTCTCAGGCAAGGGAATACACCTCTGACTTTGTCTCCTGATGCTCTTCTGAGAACTACATCTGAACATGGAGAAGCTGTTGTGCTCCAGAGAGTCCTCCCTCCTGCATCCTGGGTAGAAATGTTTAGCAACCTCTGCCAAAAACAAGGCCACTGTACTCGGGGAGCACCTTTAGTGAGGTTTAGAGACCCCCTTCAGCCCTTGAGGATGCAAGGGAGCACCAAGGATGCTGTCCTGGGCACTGTGCACAGGCAGAGTAGGGGCTTGGGAGCCCATGGAGCCACTGGCATTCGTGGTGGGAACAGGATTGGATCACCTCTCTGAAAGCACGAGCAGTTGCCTCATAAATACAGCCAGGGAGTTTCAGAGAAAAGTTACTGCTTACCTTCATCTGCAGTGACTTCAGTTATTTTTGCTAGCCATCAAAGAAACTGCTGGAAGTAGGATTAAAGCAAAGGGATGATGTAGACACATGAATTATGAATTTTGCGTCAGGAATTACTGCCTAAAATAGCGTGATGCACCAAATACATCTAGGGCATACGTCTAGTTCTAAAGAGCTGGAAATGACATCAGCTTCAGGGAAAAAAACCAGTTTCTCTGTATAATCTAAAAAAATTGGGTAACTTTCTTTTACCTACCCAATAGTTCCTAATGTCTGTATACAACTTTTTCCACAATGACGCTTCTGGGTTTTGGCTGTTCATCTTGAAAGGCTTCACTGGGATTTGATTTTCAGAAAGTCAGTGCCAAGCATTTGCCAAAACCCAGCTGCCAGGAGGGGGTCAGAGAGTCGAATACTCAGAGGCCCAAACCCAGAGGGTCACTTCTGGGCAGAAACAGGACTCTCTGTATCTTTCTTATCCCTTCTCACTTCCTCATCACTAAGTGCCCAGGAACTTGCATCACGGGATCATTAAAATTGCATAACCAACTTAAAGGGTTTCCACATCAGAGCTTCAGGGCAGGAGGCTTCCTTTCCAGAGGACTCTCAAGGCAGGGATTTGGCTACAGAGGACTACAGAGGACGAAAAGGGGAAAGCCCTGAGTAGGAGAAAAACACTAGTGAGACCTAGATCCCCAGATTGCTAGACAGCTGCATAAATACCTTTGTTTACTGTGGCTAGGACTTCCAGGCTTACCACCCTTGGTGCTAACTGCAACCATGCTGTTGGGACACTGCCTACACACCGTGCTCCACTTCTGCCCCAGCCCATAAGAAACTTTGGTCTTGTGCCTGCCCAGCTCCTAATGTACAAAATTAAATTCCCCATCATCTCCCACCTTATCCTTTATCTGGACTTTTGCCACCACCACTCTTGCTGTATTGCTCAGAGGCAAAACCATTCAGAGGCCCTGTTGGGCTGTGCAGAAAGAAGCATGCCCATAGGCCGCAAACAGGGATGTGTCTGATATGCATGGAATAGATTTGAGCAAACCCAGCGATATAAAGGTTATAATTTCTGCTTCCTGGAAGGCATTTCTTGGCATCTGATCACTGCTGTAGAAGCAGCCGCTGGTTTGTGTTCAGTTCAAGGCCTGGAGATCTCCAGAACATACCTGCTTTCTTCCTTGGCTTTGCGTGGTGGGAATTCAGTGAAGAGGGGAAGATTTGCTACTGGGGTGTCTGCCTGCCACCTTTCCATGAGTCTGAAGGAGTTGCTATGTTTGGTCCCCAAAATGCATTTCCACTTACTGATCCTTCCAGAAGTGATAGAGAAGCTCCCTTTTCCTTCTGGTGGTGGAGTTCAGAGGGTGAAAGTCTCCGAGTCCCCATGTTTTTGCTTTTCTGGGCATAGTGTGAGACCAAGGTGTTTACTCAAGTATTTCCAGTTTGAGAAATTACTCCAATGAGGGGAAAGAGTTTTATTGGAGGCTATTTAACACCCTCAAGCTTTGTTGTTAATTCATGTTGGTTGCTTTAAATATACACAAACACAGAGTCTAAATGATGAATGGTGGCAAATGAGGGACTGGGAAACAAAATGGACAAATGCTCCAATGTTAATCTCCTCCAAGAAGATGGAGGAGACACTACTTCTGCATCGGGCTTCAGTAAAACCCTGGGTAGCACTTCTGAGCCCTCCTCCCTCTACTTATCAGCTGGTTGTATGGCATTTACTAAATATTTATTATTTAGGCAAAGAAAAGAGAATCTCTGCTGTGGTGTCCAGCAGCTTTATTTAAACAAAATAAAACAAAACAAAACAAAAAAAAAAACCCAAGCAAACTAGCTAACTAACTATATATATAGTTTGTATATATATAAAGGGTCAGGGCAGTCTGAACCATACTTTTTTGTGTCTGTGGACACGTCAATGTACATAAAGGAACTGTATCCAGCATCAGCAGGCTTGGAGCACTTTATGGTGGCAGACAAACGGATTGATTTGCAAGGCAGAAGACTGCCTGCTCATTTTGTCTGAGCAATTTAGTTGGCTAGACTTTGCTAATGCGTGTGGCTATACCCCTCATATTTAATAAACCTCATACTGAGGATGTATCAGGGTTTAAAAAGGATTCAGTAACTCACTGAAAGATATTACAGCTCTTTTTTATGCATCCAGACTGAGAGCAGAAAGACATCAGAAAGGTATTAGAAGAGACTGACCGTTTATCCAAGATGCTATTTATATTTTGTTGAATTGGCTGCAAAGGGCCGCAGAAGGCCAGTAATGAGTGGTGGAGTCGGGCAGGCAGGCAGCTGTCCCACCGAGCACAAAAGATGGTGCCTTGATGGATGATTTAATGACTCCAGTGTGTGCGGAGGAGCCAGGGACCAGGTGGAAATATCCCACGTTCAGGGCAAAAATGCGATGCGGTGCCTGCTTTCTCCCTTGCCCATGGTTTGATGGTCCTTGTGCTGCTGGTTTAGATTCTCCTGGGGCCATGATGGCAGGAGTCATGCCTGCCTTCTCCAGGTCTAGGGCTCTTTCGGGATGAATTAATTCATCATGTTTGCATTGAGCCCCAGCCGCTCACCTACTACATCCCTCAGAATGAGCCTGACCAAGCGCTCTTGTGTTTAACCGAGTATTTTCCTTAATGCCCTCATTTCTGGAATGAGCAAGAAAAAAAAAGGAAAATAGAGCACTGAATCTGAAGCCAGGCAGAGATGATAAATCTGGGGGATGCCCAGCCAGGGTAAGGATGCGGAAAGAAGGAAGAAATGTTTTCTGAGTGCAGAGTCATTCTGGAGAGGTGCGTTTCTGCTTTATGGTGAGGTGACTACGAACGGTGGTAATTAAAACCAGATGCCTGTGTCGCCTTCTCATATATATGCAAGACTGAACCATCAATGTCAGGCATCAGCATAAAATCTGCTGCAAGTGGAAAGACAGACAAGCATGAATAAGCCCTCCATGAATTTTCAGTGACAGACCTGAAAGGCTCAAGTGTTAAGGGCTGACCTCGTGCCTGAGTTTGGCTTGTCTGCGTAAGAGCAGATTATCCATGAGGTCAATGCAAATCTTAACAACCTCAGCTTGTTTGAGTTAGTGGAGATATAGTCCTCCAAGTGTTTTGAGTACTTTCATACAGCCTGACTTCCCCACAGAGCATGCAAACTTTGTACATGGCTGGCTGACCATTGATTTGCTTAATTAATATTTGAAAAATCAGCTCGCGCTGCCTTTGCATATGCATCTATGGATGATGGATGCCATTCCTGCAGGGCCATTTTGCTGATGGAAACTGTCCAGCTCACCTGCAGGTCTTTTATTATCGAAGCAACTCAGTGAAACGTCTCTTTGAAAAGGAGAAAGGAAAAAAAACCATCCCCCAGCCTGTTACTGAGACCTGGAGTGTCATCAGTGGTACGTATGTTGTACGGGTCCCATTTCTAAGCACAGAAGTCCCAGTGCGAGACTCAAACAATACGCTTAAATAATCCTGTGAACTTTGCTACCTGCTAAAAAAAGGCCTCTGATGACATTTACCACTGCTCCCTAACCCAAACACCGCTCCCTAACCCAAACACGGGGAATAATTATCTCTTATCGGCACGTGTTCTGTGCCGAGATCAAGAGGCTGTCGAGCTGCGCTTCTTGTGTTTGTGTTGCTGGAGGAGAGATCAAACAGAACAAATGAAATCAAACATTTCTTTCTCTTCTTCCCTTCTGATGCCGCAGCTCTCCCCTTGTCAACACTTAGAGCCTGACAGCGTCTGGGGCAAGCTTCAAGCAGTGCCAAACTGGGAGCCTAACGGGGGGGAGGGGTTACACTTCTGACAAAACCCCAATGCAATAGCAACAGCGCTACAGGGATCGATCTAATCGATCTACATGGGAGACGGGGATTTGGCCTGCCTTAGCGGGCTGATAGCTACTTATGGTGTGGTGATAATGGGAAAAGGACAACCTCATCACACTGAGAAGGTAATGCTCTTCTTCGGCATTCAAATGAGTACCCAAACCTCAGGGCAGCTAGCCCTTCCTCAGTAATATTGCCACACCTGCTCACTCCTAAATTGCCAGAGTTGTTTCTTTTGCCTAGAGAGTAGCAAGAATGAGGTCATCTGAAGATCTGGAGAGGCCCATGGTTGTGCCCACACGACTGCAAAATCTATGTTGGCAAGGTCACTTCTGAATTTATAGCGTCATCTGCACAATGAGCAGCAAGAGCACAAGCAGCTGGGTTTGTCTGTCTGCGCTGGAACCCTTCAGTTAAAGAAAGGTACCATATTGACAACAGTGGGGCCATGTTTTCTCACCAGTTCCCTGTTTGAAAGCCCCAAGAGCCTTATTCCCACGTTTTGGCATACCCGAAACCGAGGCAAGTCCTGTCAGGGATTTAGGATTTATGTTTCCAAGAGCGGAGATGTCAACAGCTCTCGCAAGCTGGGACAGTTAATTTCATTAAAGGTTGCAAAATAAAGGATAATCATCTCAGCCACAGCTTGGCAGTAGCTTGGAACGAATTTTCAGATGTGAGCATAGGAAAATATTGGTTTAAATGCTTTCCCTGCAGCTTTGAATGACAATGAGACGGGGAGAGAGTCTGAAATAGATGCGTAACTTGAACTGCAAGCAGCAACTGATAAGGAAACTGGGGCAGAGGGAATGACTCAGTTGGCTGTGGAGCAGTAGCAAATCCACATGGGGCTTTGGAAATGTTCATCCACGCCAGTGATAATGCACCAACCGCAGAGATGATTATGACAGCCAGAGAAATTCAGAGAGCGGTAATGAAAAATAACCAGCGCAGCGAGCCGGTGGGAACTTCAGAGTCAAAGGGCACAAAGGACGACGCTTTGAGAAGAAAAGGAAGAAAAGGGACCGAGAGGATCTTTGATCTAAAGGCTTCTTCCTGCAGGTTTTATCTCTCCAGACACAAAAAAAAAACCCCAACCCTACAAGGCTTCTGGCTATTCCCTCGAGAACTGAACAACACAGTCGAAAAGGAGGGAGAGGGGGAGAGAAAGCCTTTCCAAGATAACATTTAATCATCATAAAAATGCGTGCAGGAGTGTGACAAAGAGAAGAAAAAATATCTTAAAAAGAAATACGTAACAGAAATCTAAGCAAATAGTTTGGGGGGGGGAAGAAGGTGCAGTAATGTGTGCAGTGACTTGGGCAGAATAGGACAGATAAATACACACTGCCAGCTGCTCGCCTTTCCTAAGATGACTGTTCCATACTACAAGGGAGCAGCTCCATTTTCCAACCAAGTGGTCCCTAATCCTGACCGATGACATGTGGAGGCTTACATGTCCTGTGTTGGGGCTTTGTGCATGTCTCTTCTGTTCTCTCTTCTTTTCAAGGGCTTTTTTTTTTCCTTTTATCCCAGTGTATTTGCTGTATACATAAACAGGTCTTTAGGGGCCCATTATAGAAAGCAGCGTTGAGAATAACTGCATCCTGGCATCTCATTTCACACTTCTAGTGGCAATCACATGAAAGTGTCCCCTTTGGGAAAAGTGTGACTCTTTAATTGTGCTTAAGCCCTCATTCAGAAAATCAGAAACCCCAACTCGCGTCTTTCTGATGGGCAGCAAAGCTGTAGGCTGAAACCCTACCTGTAGCCTTGCTTATTTGTCACCACCACCACCCATTCCATTAGGTGTCAGGAACTAATAAGGAAGTACAAGAAATGTCAGGGTGTTATGGGTCCTTCAAACCCCAGCAACCACACTCTTCCTCTTAAGACTCCACCGCAGTGATGGTATTTCCTCGTGAGCTGTGCACATGCCCTGCTGCCCTCTGTTTTGCCCTCATGGAAATTCAAGTGAGGTTCTGCTCGGCTTTGTCTGCTTTGCCTGAGGTTTTTGGCAGCCACGTGTGTGCGAGTTTCTCTCTGCTCTGCCTACAATGAGAGAGGTTTAAAGGTGCAGCTGTAGAGCTTGAGTTGGGGGTTATCAAGTGGGGCACATCATGGTCTACTGGTCCCTCAGGCCCTTGGTGGCACCCAACAAAAGCCCTCTCTGACTCAGCATAACCCCCACACATCACCCTTGCTACTCACCGGCATGTGGGAATACAGTAACTGCCATTTATCTCTGTGGACCTTCATAGGCAGCAAAATTCCAAAAAAATGTAAATTGGAAGGATGTCTTAATCTTCTGCATCAAACAGGGTGAGATGAGCAAGCTCCTCGGTATGTCCTGGAATCCTGAGAGCAAATTGCAGAGCTGCAGGACTTCCCTTCAGAACAGCTTTTTTCCAAAACCCTACAGAGGGTGCAATGTGCATCCCTCATCACCTGTGTGCTGAACTGGGGGAGCTTCAAAATCCCCCGTCTCCCTGGTAGGAAGCAGCAGTTTTTGTGGGGAGGTCTTTGCAGTGTAGATATGCACAAGGTTTTTTATTTATGTATTTATTATCACCAGTCCAAATTCAGCCTCTAAAAAAATTCAGTTGACCCTGTGTCTTCTGTCTAGCAGTGTGCACATGACCTGTGTGTCTGCAGAGCTGGGGCACTGCCAAGGGACTAATGGTTTCCCATCTGCAAGAGGTGGTGTCCTCACCGCACCTACACGGTCCTCATCCCCTCTTCAGAAGTGACATGTGGAGGCCTGGAGACAGACCTAATATTGATTGCATTCTCAACTCATTTAGGGGAGTAATGCTGCAGGCAGGTACTCAGTGGAAGATCCAGGAACATCCCTATAGAGTCCACTCCTGCAGCCCACCTGTCTCTTGCAGTACCCCAAGGCAAGTGTCAGGGCCCTGGGGCACCCGTGGGCCGTAACAGCCCTGACCAGCCTCACCTGGGACCCCCACCAGGGCAAGCCCCAGTTGCAGACACACTGCAAAAACAAGAGACAATGGTGCTGGCAAGCAAGGGTGGCCCTGCCACACCTGTTTGGGCCACGAACTTCCCAGCCATCTCCCCTGTGCCCAGATGCTTTGCAGAGGGCACAGCTCTGGTCTCCCATGATTCCTCCTGCCACACTCTTTATTTCTAGGTAGGCAACATCTCGCGAAGCACCCTTGTCCCAAGGTCTGCTTCCTTGGCTTTAGATGTTATGCACAAGCCTAATGGAAACATTTATGTTCAGATCCCTTCCTTGGGACAGATCTAAAGTGGTTTTTTACCTCCTATTGACATCATTCATGCACTTAACGAAGATTAAGCGACAGCACCGTGTGCGCCTTTGCTGCTGTACCAAGGCGGCTTTAGGTCTTACAGCCTTAGCGACTTGGAAGTATCATAAAATCTACTTGGCAAAAGGCAGGGCTTGCTCTCTGATTCGGGGGGGAAGGAGAAAGATTTAACACTGGGAAGGGGGAGGGCAATGGGGGCAGGGTAAAGGGGTGGGTATGTGGGTGTGTTGGGGGGGTGTGTGTGTGACCTTCCCAGCTGGCCTCTAAATCAATGCACACAAATCCCTCATTCGTCTGACCGGACCGCATATTTTAAAAGCTTTGGGGTTTTTCTTTAATTGGTGTAAGAGCTGGGGTAATGCATGAGGGACAGCACAAACCAGCTCTCTGTGGCTCATAGCTCTGGGTTGTCTCCTCACTCCTTCCACAGCCTGAAATGAAAGAAAAACAACACAGCCGATTACACGCCCGAGCCGCGTGCTTTGTGGGTTTACATGCCTGGGAGCAGCTTGGGATCTATCTATATATACTTTATAAGTGCTATTTGTTTAGATTCGTATTTTGCCATAGATATAAAGCAGGAAACCATTCCAAAGGCCTCTCAGCTAGGAAGATTTACTTTTTTTTTCCCTCCTTGCCTATTATTAGCACTCTGCTTTTGCAGCGAAGCGCTCACGAGCCAATATGCAGAGTTTTAGAGGACTTCGAAGTGTCATTGGGAGCCAAGTGATATGTGTGTTAAACAGGGTTTAATGGAGCTGCAGTCACTGTCGCACAGTGTCTTTTTATAGCAAGTTTTTACAGCCTTAAGAAAAACATCCTGCAGATTTCAGGAGGATTGGCATGCGGAGAAGGTACTTCGCACTATGGGTTTTTTGTTTATCTCCTATTTAAAAAAAAAAAAGAAAGGAAAAGAAACCCAGCATTGCTAGCTATAAGGAGAATGATAAGCAGGAACAGGTCTGCAACACTCAGGCAGCAGCAGATATTAACTCTATTTTGGGTTTAATTCCTTTTTTTTTTCTTTTTTTAGAAGAAAAACATACGTTTGGAAGCCAATGACTTGCTTTATAGAATGGAGATAAGGAGCAATTTGTATTCACATTGGAGCTTTTAGCAGGGTGTTGGGTTGGGTTTTTTTCCCTCAGAGCCACTGGATTATATTATCATTATCACAAGGCAAATCCTGCTTATCAAAGTTGAGGCAAACTTTCTGGGACTGTCTTTAAAAATGTCATAGGTTGTGGCTCCCACAGAAAAGAAGTGGTTTGCAAAAACTACATTAAATACTAAAGCTGGCCTCATCCTGGGTGCTCACGTTTATCTGCAGGAACATCTTAAGATTTGGCAGGGAATCGGTGATTTTAATGCATTCTCTGGTTTTCCTTTTACAACACCATTTACGATTCTCTTTCAGTTGTGCCCAGGGAGCGCATAGGGATGCCAGATGAGACAGGCTCCTCATTGCCCTTTAGCAACCCACAGAGCAGGGCAAGGAGTCAAAGGAAAGATGAGGAACCGTGGCCTGCTCGCTCCAAGGATAGGTGGCTTGCCCATGGTTATACAAAAAGGCAGAGGCAGAGGTGGGATGTAGCTTTGACCCTCCTGTGCCTCTGTCCTACATTGTATCCTTATAGCCGTCCTTGCATACAGGGCATCTGGGATTTAGCTCTTTGGACTTGTTCCACCTCAGATTTTGCTTCAGGCTGGGGAACAACTTGTTTCTGCTTTATCTGGAGGGAATTAAAACACACACACACACACACACACACACACACACAAAAAAAAAAAAAAAAAAAAGAGGCAGGGAAACCATTGGTTGTTGTGACTGCCGAAGCAGGAAAAGCTCAGGATCTCTCAAGCCTCACAGGCAGCTGGGGGCTGCAAACAAATGCTCTAAAAACTGCTGAGAACGGGGATTCAGCGTCTGCTGCTGCTGCCCCTACACCGGCAGCTGCAAGCTATCCCCCCTGGCTGGACCCCGGCAGAACCAAAGCCCTGGTGAAACCCTGGTGTGAGACCCTCATCCCTCCCAACCCTCCCCCAACCCCAGCCCTGGACCTAGCGGCCTCTTTCTTTTATCTCCCACGCCTGATCCTCCCAAACCGAAACCTTGGTCGAATATCTTAGAGAAGCAGCCAGGGGTTTGGGTTTTTTTTTTTTCCTCCTCTGCGGAGGAGGGCAGAGGAGTGCCGGTGGGGGCAGGGAAGGGTTTGCAGAGTTGGGTTAGGGTTTTTTTTCTTCTCTGGTTTTTTTTCTTCTTTTTGCAACACTAGTTGTTCAGGGGAGTGTCTTGCGTTATTAATGCTGAGTGGCTCCGGCAACTACTGTGGTTTATAGTCGTTAGTCATCCGCTGCTACCGCAGGAGACACGGGAGCGCTGAGCCAGAGCTGTTCATGACACCCTCTCGGTCCTCCCAGGCCAGCAGGTTGGGAAGAGCCGTAAACGGGGCACGGGGGCGCGTGGGGGTGCAGAGAGCGGCCACGGGGCCATGGGGATATCCTCCTCCCAGCCTGGTCGTGGGGTGCACATGTTTATGGGACTCAACGAGTTGTGGTGGGTGGCTGCACAACCACCCCGAATGGTCTGAGAGGGGCTGAGGGGTGTGGGAAGCACAGGGGCCTTGGGGATGTATGAGCCTGGGATCCTCCACGGACCCCATGAGAGGGCAGATGCGGGTGTCCCTGCCTGGGAAGCAGCCCCTGCCTTGTATATAGCTACACAGGCACTCAGCTCTCCCTTCACCTCAGGCTGCTAACAATACCGGGATGCAGGATGCTCCCTGAGCATTAAGGGAATGCGTACACCCTTCCTGCCTGATTTCTTCTTTTTTCCCCTTCCTTAGGATGATGGGGTCTAGGCAAACATTCCTTAATTTATTCTGCATCCTCTGGCTCCTGCTTCTGCTGAAGGCTGCCTCTTCCTCCCCTCTCCCCCGTGGAAATGACCCACCACCCCTTTCGCTCCCCTCCGAGCTGTACAAAGGACACACCTGCGTCGGTATGTATTCTGGTTTTGTTTGCCTGCTGGACTACTTCATTTGTTACTCCACCAGTGAGCTGAGAGTTGCTATGCACATCATAAATCACTCCTTTATCTATTTCAACAGCTGTACTGCAAAATACTCAGTCTTTGGTGAAATCACCACTGATGATTTTGCAAGGCCAGTGTGGGGTCTGGCGTTATTTTATGATTTTGTTTTTGAGTGGCTGCTTCCCAAAGTTCATGTCTTTGCTCTGTGGGGAACGGCGTCTGAAAAACTGGGCTTAACATCTGTGGGTCTTAGACCTGGAAACAAGGTGTTATGGGTTGGGGAGTTTGGGGTCCACGATGCATTTTACTTCACTGCAGGAAGGCACAGTTTCTCTCGGATTGGCCCAGGGTCTCCTCTGTGATTTTGTTGCCTGGGAAACAATTCTTAGGAATAACTGGTCCACACTTGGTCCAGAGAGCTGTGTGGTCCAGGTGGTCTTCTCTGGAAAGCCAGGTTGGAAGGACTGTTTCCTCACATTTCCTTTCCTTTCTGTGAGCACATGCATCTGCATGACCCGTACTAAAGCAGGGCAAGCGTGTTTTGGCAAACCCCTCTCCCCTGTGACTTGGGTGGCCATGGTGATCTCCACAGCAGCTATAGCTGGGGGTATCCTACATCCTCAGCTGACTGATTTCCAAAGCAAGAACAGCATGAGCTGTGGGTACTTTTGCACAAGAAATGCCCTTGGCATGAGATGCTGTATACCTGGAGAGATGTGTGCAGATATTAAATGATGGGTGTGTCTTACAGGTTATGATCAAACATTTTATTTTGTCTTCTTTTAGCTTTTAAGGGCACTTCTGTTCTGTAAACACAAAACCCTGCCACAGTTCTCCATCCTTCAGAAGGAAATAGTTCCTTTCAGCCCCATATTATTTTCACTGTGGCTTGAGGAATACAATTAGAAAGAATAATCCTAAACTTGATTAAAAAAATGGGGTGGGTTTTGCCTCAATTTATGAGCCATCCACAGTGCCCCCTCAGATTTTAGTGCCAGCGAGGCAGGATGAACGGAAAGCAGATCTAAGTGAGAGCGGTGAGGCTCACACAGCCCCCGCCAGGGCTCAGCAACCAGCTGGAAAATGAAAGCAAGTCGTGAAAAGCAGAAATGGCTGTCGGGGCCTGGCCTTGTTTGGGCTGGCAGTCACACCGGCAGCTGCTGGAGCGAGAGGATCGTGGTGGTTTGTGACGGCGAGGCCTTTAGGCAGCGCTGCTTCTGTGTGCGCCCATGGGATTCTTACACTGCTGTTATTTAAATGTCAGATGTGAGCATTGTCTGCTTTTTTTAATCCTCCTGACCCAGCAAAATTCCTCTAAATTTCTAAAGTGACTGCGCATTGCGTGGGAATTGCCTCACACAAGGTAAATTGTGCTGCTTTCTTTTCTATACTAGAGGTAAGAAAGCTGTACCAGTCCTGTTGCTAGAACCACCAAGCATTTCCCCAGCATGTATGTTCAGTGGGAAGACACCCAAAAAACCTGCCTTCCCACACCGGCTGCTTTCTCTGAGGTACACCTCCAGCTAAAAAAGCATCCATGTGAGCTTAACTCAAAGACCAAAATGGACTGTCCACACCTTTGAAAACTGCCAGCTAAAAATGAAGCCATCCAGAGCATTAAAACTGCAGGGGCCAGGCCTGGCTGAGGAGGGCTAGTGACTGCACGCAGGCAGACTGCTGCCCGCTAGCCCAGATGGCCACCTCTGGGGTTTCACTTATGAGCTGCTGTCCTCTCTCAAACACTGACCAGCCGTCTGTGTCTCTTCCTTTTCACAAGCAGGAAAAGGAAAGCATGCAAGAGCTGATGGTTACACTTGCCATGGTGTGGAGCAGGCGTAACGTCAGCTCGTGCAGCTGATTTGGTGACCAGCCCTCTTAGGAGCAGAAATTAAGCTGAGATCAGCATCATATGTAGGAGGAAGATTGCAATCTCCTTTCAGCAGCCAAACCTCAGACCTTACTAGCTTGCTTTGCTATCTGGGAAGGCATTGAGAGAGACCCAGGAGAATGTCTTCAGTTTCTTCTTGGCCTTATAGACCAGGACAGCATTTCTAATGTGAGAAATACCCACTGCCAAATGTATAGGAGATTTTCTGTAAGAAATGGATTTTTTTCAGGCAAATTAAACATGTGGTCAAGTGTCTAATCTTTCAACATTATTGCCTTTCTTTTTCTGAGGGTAATGAGGTTACTGCACATTGAATAGTCATTTCTGAACACTCTTGTGTGCATACCACCTGCATGACGGAGATGGCTAGGTCAGTAGCCAAAGTCAGTCAGAGAATGGATGCTCTTTCAGTAACCTGAAAGTATCATGCTTCTTGAAGAAATATGTGAAAATTATATGACAGGAGCGAAAAATGCAGCTCTGGTACCTCCATTGAATGCAATACAATTTGGTTGTTTCCTTCTTCTGTTCCCCTGGCTAGCAACACTCTCTGAGTAGACACAATCTCCCCTAGTATATATGGTCATACTGGGGAAGTGGCTGGATGCCTCAAGGGACTCCCCTGCTCTTAGAACATGTATTTTGTGTAGACACCTATATGCCAACACAGAATAGGGCTGAAGGAGTGGAGGGTGTGTGTCCGGTGACGTGCCACAGAAGAAGAATTTTCCCAACACCTGACAGTCTCTCTTCTCAATCAGAGTTTCCTGTCTCCCCAGGCTAGAAAAATGCCATCCTTTTTTTGCACGCTGTGGAGTCAACTCAGGCCCTTCCTCTGGGACTCTTGCATGCTTTGCACTTGGTGGATTCTTCTGCTTTTTCCTTATGGTAATCAGAGGGGCTCGAGTAAATTTTATTATATGCAAAGCTCCATGAAACTGTTTTTCCACATGTAAGGACCATGAGTTTTTGGTCTGTGGACTGTTTTGGGAGCTGAATGCTGGGTCTGTTTTTCGTCTCTGGCTTTGTTACTGACTAGCAGTATGGCTTAAGGGACTTACTTAGGACAAGACCAAGACACCCTTTGGCTAGGTGCAGCCTGACAATTTCAGTGGAGCATCCTGGGAACTAGATGCTGTGTATTTTTCTCTCAAAGATTAAGTGTGAATGAGCCCTTTAGATAGTCAGGTCTGTGACTTTCCCTATCTTTTAAATGAGGAAAATGCTGCCCGTTTCACAGGGCGAGCAAAGTTTTATTTCATGTTAAGGTACCCAAAGAGAGTACAGTAACACTGGTAACTCTTGACATCGGTTTTAATGTGTCATTATACCTAAAATCATGTTCTTTATTTTTATACTGGTTTTGATTAATTTTCAAGGTTTTGTCCCATGCCTCCCGCCACCTCAAATTACAACAGAGCTCTTAAAGGGTCTTTGCAAATTGTCCTGTTCTCTAGCAAAGGGACTTCATCTATTCTTTGCCCTGCTGAGAAGGACCTGGGGGTTCTGGTGGATGAGAAACTTAACATGAGCCTGCAGTGTGCTCTTGCAGCAATGATATCCTGGGCTCCATCAGAAGAGGGGTGGCCAGCAGGGACAGGGAGGGGATTGTCCCTCTCTACTCTGCCCTCGTGAGGCCCCACCTGGAGTACTGTGTCCAGATCTGGGGCCCCCAATACAAGAAAGATGTGGAACTGTTGGAGAGGGTTCAGAGGAGGGCCACAAGGATGGTTAGAGGGCTGGAGCACCTGCCCTACAAAGAGAGACTGAGGGAGCAGGGCTTGTTCAGCCTGGAGAAGAGAAGGCTGCGGGGGGACTTCATTGCAGCCTTCCAGTACCTGAAGGGAGCGCACAAACAGGAGGGGAACCGACTTTTTTAAAGGGTAGATAATGGCAGAACAAGGGGGAATGGTTTAAAGCTAAAGGAGGGAAGGTTTAGATTAGATATTAGGGGGAAGTTTTTTTACAGAGAGAGTGGTGAGGTGCTGTAACAGGCTGCCCAGAGAGGTGGTGGATGCCTTGTCCCTGGGGCTGTTCAAGGCCAGGTTGGATGGGGCCCTGGGCAACCTTGTCTAGATCCAGGCCTAGAGGCTGGTGGCCCTGCCTGTGGCAGGGGGGTTGGAGCTCTATGATCCTTGGGGTCCCTTCCAACCCAGACCATTCTATGATTTTATGATAAGTACCTGAAGCAACCCCAGGAAAGGTAGAAACTGCCCTGGAGGATCCAGAAAGCCAGGGAGACACCTAAAGACAGGATGGAACTCCTGTATTCATCTCTCTCCAACACGGTCAAAGAAAGGAAGTTTGAGGAACCGCAGATCAGTCAGTTAAACAAGAACTCCTAGAAAAATCCTGCAATAGTTAATAAACCTTTATAAAAGCACCTTTCAAAAGTAAATATGAATAAGAGCCTCACTGGATTTATCAAGGAGAAGCAGTGTCAGTTCAATCTAATTTTCTTTGCTGATGGGATAATGGCATGTAGACACAGAAGTAGTAGGTGTTACAGCTTGATTTGAGCAAGGGTTTTGGCACCATCTCAGCACTAATCTAAGGACTGACAGATACGTGACATTGATTAAGCTCCTACAGGGCAGGACAAAGCTGGTTACTGGCCTTGTTCAGAAAGCAATTATAAATGGCATGCTCCCTAAGCAAAAGGATGTAAAAAATAGGGTCTTTCTTGCACCTCTGTTTTGAACATAGTATAATTCCATGTTTTCATAGCCAGGATAATGAAACAATGCGCTATTAAATCAGCAGCTCGTATGAAGCTGAAAAGGTTTGCAAGTACTATGGAGAGCAGGATTAAATTCAGAACAATCTTAAAAGACTTGGGAGTACTTGCTTCCAAAATAGATCATTTGGGTATGCTGAAGGCATCTCAGCAGAAAGAGTCAATGACACACATAGCGGATGAGGAACGACCAGCTGGGTAGCATCCCTAGGGAAGATCATCTGGGCTTGTAGTGGCACAATGATGGCATGCTGTCAAGAGGAACGCACGCGCTGCATACACCAAGACGTGTGAACAGAAGTTAGCTTGCAAGACATGTGAAGTAACCCGCTACCTTTCTCAGCACTGACAAACCCTCAAAGGAACTTCTGCCTTCCCTTTTGGGGCTCTGCATCAAGAATGATGCAGACTGACAGGAGTTTTTGGAGAAAAACAAACGTAAGCTATAAAGAAAGACCGAATAAATTAGAGTTAATTAGTCTAGAGAAGAAAAATGTAAGAAAAGACATGATATCTGCCCTAAAAACCATTAAAGGGGTGATCCGTTGTCCAGGTTGATAATAGCTGCGGAAAGAAATAACAGAAATGGATACCAGTAGGGACATTCAGGTTAAGGAGAAAGCTTTCTAATGCTAGGGCTAAGTGAGCACTGCCATCAGTTCTGAGAAGGCTGTAGAAGACCTCATTAGAGATCTTAACAGATCTGTGTCTACCCTGTCCCTTTGGAATGGCATAGGTGCTGTGGATCAGCTGCTAGGGCAGAGGCTAGTGTAAGAAGACTTCTTCCAGTCCAGCTTTTTGGGGGTTCTGAGCTGTGACCGCGAGAACCATTAGCAAATAACAGGTTTTATTTATTTTCTCCCCAGCAGCAGGCTGCCCTGCTCTTTTGGAGATTAACTTTGGCTGCCCTTTTTGGAATGAGGCGATTAGTCAGGGAGCGCTCAATACCGCCGGACAGCAGCGCTTTCCATCTTCCTCGCTTGTGAGCGGAGATCCTGTGGGTCAGCAGCTGGGGAAGCAAATTTCCCCATCTCTGTGCTCGATATAATGCCATTCTCAGCAACCTTTGCGGGTCACCTCTTCCATTCACCCACGAGTGTATGAAGAAGCATGGTTTAGAAACATATTTCCAGGTCTGATTACATTACAGAACGGATGTTCCCGAGCTTCCCAGCAGCATAGAACGCCGACCTTTACCTGCGTTGATTTGTGTGATAGCCCATGTCCTCGATGGTTTGCCTCTGTCTAGCTGCGTGTGGGTGAAATATGCCCCGCGGAGTGAGAGCAGGGATGGGTGGCGTTCGGAGTTCCCAATAACATCCCAACAATGGAACATTGCAAATGGAGTTGGAGGCTTTTAATAACTGCACTCAGACAACGTGGTCGTGCATGTATTGTCTGGGGAGGCACCATGACAGAACATATAATTTACAGCTCAGTGGTTCTGTAAAAAGGCCGTGCCAAGTATCAATGTATTTTACTCTGAAGGGCTGGGATTGACTTTGATTACATCTAAACCAGTGCCAAGCCGCAGCACCTCTGTTCACTTCACCAGCATTGCTCAGTTTACTTAGTGGCAAAATCTGGCATGATGATTAGCAATAAATACCAAATTTGACCATAACATCTTTTTCCTGTGGTTATAGTTTGGATATAAAAAACCCACAGGCATGTGAGTAGCATGGCAGAGGTGCCAGAGCAACTCTAAAAATAGGAGTATTTTCTACAGGGATTCATATTTTTCAAGAAATTGATGGTAAGCATTTCATTTTCAAGATCACCCCAGGTCTTACTGAAAGTTTCCATCTGTAATATGCCTATATATATATATACACACCATAACAAAAAGGTATGCTTATCCTGCCTATGTATATACGTGTAAGTGGGTGTACATACACACGCGTACAGACTTGTATGTGCACTTGTATGCATGAGTAGTCTGATATGTTTTACAATTACTGATGCTGGCTGCTAGCTTTCTTTTATAATCTTATTTATTTAGGACTGATTGGTTGGTTGGTTGCTGATTACCCTCATGTGTGCCTCCTGCTCTTGTTTATATGCTAGCCCTACACAGAACTTGGGAAGAAAAACTTATGTTTAAGGCGATCACTTCCAGTGGTTTTAGGAACTGTGTATTGGAAACAAGTTTTTGTGTATTCAGAATGATCAAACCTTTGTAACATGGATGAAGTTATCCAGTTACATTCAGGCATCAGTACATTTTTTAAATACTCTTTCTTGATTTGGAAAAGGGAAATATGTTAATGGCATGCACGCACACACAGAGACACACATCTTTTCCATTAATGAATGCAGAAAGCATTTCCACTGGAAATGCCTGGGGTTATAGGTTTTGTTAAATAGGGCTCTTTAAAGTGTAATGTAGGAAGCACCAGGGATACATTTGGCTGGCAGGTATGGATACCAGAGTCTTCCACTAGATGGAAACTGAATTTTCTGTACCAGCATAACTGTATCAGAGTCCTCATCCGGTGTCTTAAGGAAATGATAATGAACAAATAGAGAGCTGAAGTTAGGGGATCTAAGGTGCCTTGCTCCTGTTGCATGAACAACAAAAATGATGATTGATGTTCCAGGGTTTGCTGGGTTTGATCTAGAGCTACAACGCACTCAAAATGCTGCTATACTGGTAGTACATAAAAATGTCTTTACCCAGTACGCTATATATATTTTTATGTCCAGTGACAGGTTTGGTAATACTGAGTGCTGTACCATTTAAGATTTCCAAGATATTTTATGACACTTAACAAACTGAGGGGGAAGAGGTCTTGTATATGCCAATTTTTTTAATATGGATACCTATTATTATGTTCCATTACTTCAGTATCTCTATGAAATACATTAACACTGTAAATGGAACAGGAAACGTCTGAGTGAGAAGACTTTACCACGCAGATGCCTTTCTATATTAGCTTTCAAAGCAACAAATATGGAAAGCAGCTACCCTAACTTTGTGTATACAGATATGTCATTCAAGCTGAGTATTTCCATGCTGGAACGAAACCTTGAGGCTGTTCTTTGACAGTATCAGCTCGGTGCTGAGAAGCAGAGAAAGAAGGCAAAGTATTAGGAATTATTAGGAAGGAAATACCTAGTGCCAAAGAGAACATTTCTGTGTTGTAACATTGGGCTCGATGGAGTTGGACCCGATGGTCCTCATGGGTCCCTTCCAATACAGTGTATTCAGTGATTCTACGATTGCATATCCATGATCTGCCTGCACCTGCAATACTTGTGTGCATGTCTCCATCTCAGAGGAGGAAACCTTATTTCTTCTTAGTACTCCATGTGGATGCTCTTACTTCAAACAGGAGTCTTGTTCCAGAGGCAAATTTGGAAAGAGGTGTTTTTACCCCAGATGAAGAGTACCTTCAAGGGGAGTCGCAGTGTTACCTGACAGGTTCTGGGGACTCCTCACATTTAAGAGATGCACTGGAGCCCATGGTCATCTATAAATGCAAGCAGCAAAGATATTGTTTTAGGAAAACCTTTATCTTCTATATAGAAACATGAATCAAATAGATGGGTTCATTTTAACTGGGACTTTGCTGCTGCAGACAGATATCTGAGGTGGAGGTTTGCTGCTTTGCCAAGCGAGGCTCCAGCTCCTGCCCCACCAGGAGCAAGCAGGGTGACCACAGTCAGGGTTTATGTCAGGGTTTATGGAGAGCTATTTGTGTCCAAAGACACTTTTTTTGGCTTATTTTCTCCAGGTGCTTCAGGGTGTATGCTTAATTTATGGCTGGGAAATAGTGATATGGCTGGAGGTGTGAGGAAGGTCTCCAGCACCCAGGGACATGAGCAAAAGATGACAAAGAAGGGTGCACCAGGTGCTAGAAATCCCATTTGACAGAGTTCTACTCAGACAAATATATCCACAGATCTGAAACTTAGAGAGGCAGCTTTCACTATCCAGACACTTCTTGACATCCCTAGGTATAATTCTAATTATAGAGCCTTTCAAACGTGTGCGGCAGAAGTGGATTAAGTTAAATAGTCTGCTCTAACTGCCAGAGGCTTCATGGCTAAGAAATGAATTTCTCTGGCTCTGATTTTATTATTGGGGTATGATTTTTTTTTTTACCCAAGCTTATTGGAAATGTCATTTTATTATTACACGCTATTTTCAAATACATGGAGAGAAGTACTTCCTGACGTGTGAGTTTTCAGATTGCTGCTCCTGAGCAAAATGGTTATGGTTTTCTCTTATCTCTTCAGAAATTAATAGCAGATGGGACAAACTATCTTTTAAAAGAGACAGGCATTTTATTAATACCAGAGTCTAGTTTCTAATGGCTGTTAGGCATTATAATACCAATTAATTTCTTCTACAGAAAACATCCTTCAGCCTGTCAAGACATTGAAACATATTATTGAAGTGCAACAACAGACTCAATTTCTTGCAACCTGTTGCTAAAGAAAGTCATGTGCAACTATATTAAAATCTGCATTGGCTTATGTGTGTCCAGCTCATGATGAGGAATAAATCACATCTAAATATCTACTAAATTAAAAGCAAGCAATGGTTGCTAATGACTGTACAGATCTGGAAGTGCTTTTCATCTGATCCCAAAGTATTAAAAGGTTTATATTCTTGCAGGCATCATAAGTAATTAAAGCAGTGAGATTTCTACAGTCGAAGACAACTGATTTCCCCCCGTTCTTTTTATCTAATTATTTTCCATTTTTAGCTAGAGGAATTAAGACCCATTAAAGACTAGGATAATTGGTTAGCATTTCTGATGATATTTGGTGCACAGGGATATTTCTGTTGATGTTGTTTAGAGGATAGTGGCTTCCTATGCTGCAGCCAACAATGAATTCTTTTTCTGCCACTAAGTCCAGAGGAAGAAGACTTATGTGATTAAAAAGGAGAGTAGGTTTATGGTAAGAGGAGGAATAGCCTGAGTTGACTTCAGTTTATAGACACTAACCTCTTGAGGTTTTGCCTATAGCCTAACATAGGAGATAGCTTCTTCTGGAGGATAAATTTGAATTGCTTACTGGGGAGAAGCACATCTTCAACCAAAAAATCAAGGAAGCTGGGTGGGTTAGATTCCCTGGACTATAGTGAATATTCCTACTTGGACATTCTTCCTCCCTCCTCCCATGGTTCAACTATTTTCCTGAGTAATTTATGGTCTCCAAACCAAAAGTTGCTCCTGATGACATCACTCTAAAAAAAGTGCTTTGAGGCCAGCAGAGCCTAAACAGATGTGGGTGTCCCCAGAAGCACAACTCATGGCCAGGCAATAAGAGGTGCCAGCAAACTATGAGGAAAGAGAGGTGGCCCAAAAAGACCTGATAAAAGCCCAGCTAGGTGGGGGAAACAGAGACCAGACCAGCAAATGGCACAACTTCCTGAGGAGCACCCTTAGAATTGGAGAGCAGGAAGAGTCCCCAGATTCAGGTCTGGAGACTTCAGTCATGGTGCCAGGGACTGAAGATGCCTTAAATGGAGCCATAAAGCCCTTTGAAAATCATTCAAGGCTTACTTTATGGGCTTGTCCTACAAAACGCAGAGTTTTGTCTGGAATAAGTGCAGCCCAGAAGGCCAACCACATCCTGGGCTGCATCAAAAGAAGTGTGGCCAGCAGATTGAGAGAGGTGATTCTGCCCCTCTACTCTGCTCTGGTGAGACCCCACCTGGAATACTGTGTCCAGCTTTGGGGCCCTCACCACAAGGAGGACATGGGCCCATTGGAGTGTGTCCAGAGGAGGGCCACAAAAATGATCAAAGGGCTGGAGCACCTCTCCTATGAAGTCAGGCTGAGAGAGTTGAGCTTGTTCAGCCATGAAAAAAGAAGGCTCGGGGGGGACCATATAGCAGCCTCCCAGTACCTGAAAAGTGCCTGTAAGAAAGCTGGGGAAGAACTGCTCAGGAGGGCATGTCGCAATAAGATGAGGGGTAATAGTTTTAAACTAGAAAAGGGGAGATTTAGGTTGGATACTAGGAAAAAAAAATCTTCAATATGAGAGTAGTGAGACACTGGCACAGGCTGCCCACAGAGGTGGTGGAGGCCCCATCCCTGGACATATTCAAGGTCAGGCTTGATGGGGCTCTGAGAGACCTAATCTAGTGAAGGTGCCCCTGCTTACTGCAGGGGAGTTGGACTAGATGGCCTTTAAAGATCCCTTCCAGCCTAATGCATCCTATGATTCTAAGTGCATTTGCAGTGGAGCATTTGAATAACTGAGGTGTGGTTTGCAGGTGCCCAAGGCAGGAAAGGTGTAACAACATGATCAGAAGCCTCCTCTCTGTGACAGTAAGGACGGGTTGTGAGAGCAAACACTTTGAAGTTCAGCTCAGTGGGCTTTTCCCGAGTAGTCAGGCTATTACTATTGTTTATATTCATATAGCATCTGGTAGCCCAGAGTACTGCATTAAATACTTCACAACTCAGTGATGGCTGTGTTAATTCTCATGTGAAGGGAATCTCCCTTTGGGCCTGGTTCAATAGACACAAAACTGTTTAGCTGACTTAATCAACATGAAAAATTTCCATTTAATTGCCAAGACACCGCTCCATGAATAGGGTTACCTGGATGATAGTTTTTGTGATTAAGAATTCTGTTTAGCAGAGACAAACAAAAAATAACTTCCTCCCTTCTCCCTGTGGTACTTTGACAAAGATGAAAGAGAAACCCATACCTTCAGTGGAGACTCCTCTTAGGTATCAGGCAAAATGGAAACCTTAGTGCCATGAGTGAGAGACGGGACACAGCTTGATGCAAGCAAAGGTCCATTTATTGTATAAAATCATTCCTTTAAATATACTCAGAGGACTGCGTGCTTTAAACAGATTGGTTATTTCATACACAAACTGCTTACGGGGCTGCATCTGATCGGTCAGCGGCCTACTGTCACGCCAGCGACCTTATCACAACTTCTAAGACCTCACCAGACCGCAGGCATACGCTATCTAAAGGACATGATTCTTAAGGCCTCTTCTGGCGCCTGTCTCAGCAGGGGGCCTGCAACTTTGTTTATTACAGTGTTGCCACCTTTGGTTAGTTTCCCCATGGTTTATGGCCTAAAGGCTCCATCACATCCTCATCTATTAACCTAGCAATGCTTGAGGCTTTGTCTTTCAAGCCCCATGACACACCTCAAGGCTATTTTTATCCTCTGCCCAACTTTCTGAGCACATGGGCTGTTTGTCTAAAAGCTCCTTTCTCTGGCATCTCTCCATTCGCAGCTTCCTCAAGCTCCATGGTCAAAAGAAAGAAGTAAAACGATAAAAACTCTCTCCTTTAGAAAATATCAAAGGGCTGACTCCTTCCCATCTTCCTGCTTGGGCTCCTTTTTGTCTTTCTAACTTCCAGACAGGAAGATTGTTAGATGAAGGCCTGACCTTGGTAAGAAAAGAAAGGAAGGCACAGAAAGAACATGTGGGTTTTGTGGTTAAGGCATCAATTTTGGTCATTTAATTTTTCTGAGCCTCCATCCTCATGAATAAAACAGACACAGGAGGCAGGGGATGGGTGGTTTTAGTTGTCTGTAGGTGTCTCATGTGTGTTAATAATATGGCCCTGTAAGAACCAAGTTATGAAAAGCCTTTTAGGTGTGCTTCTGGTGTGTTTCAAGGATGTGCACTGCCACATGAGCGTTAAGCGATGGAGACAGTCCAGTGTGCTATGCTGGCACTGCCCTAGTTAGGGCAAACAGCCAGGGTCTGTTTTCTGCCTCTGGGGCCAGTGCTGGGCATGGCTTGCACCCAAACAGCTGAAGTCTCCTGCACCCCTCAACTCCCCTCTCCCTTGACTGGATGTTCTTGTCCAAAGGTGCCCTGGGGACTGGTCCCTAACACAAGCACTGCCTGGGACATGGGACTGGATAAGGCTGTGCTAAGGCACCAGCTGGGGGTTAAACAGGGACCAGATGGCCTCGGGCTGTTGTTCCCATCCAAGTCCTGAGCATTCTTTACTCTCCAGCTTGGATGTCCCCTTTGGTTTTAGTTTTGGTCTTTATTATGCCTCTTCTTTTCTTTTTTCTTTCTTTTCTTTATGAGCCATTCTGTTTTAATCAACTGTTAATTTCCTGGGCTAGTGTGTGGGTATTTTGCAGGGAGGAGAGGAGGGAAGAAGGAATGACTTGCTTCAGGGTTTTTTCTACTGACTGTATCTGTCTCCATTTATTCTCCTATTCTTTTAGGCTGACTGGAGGTAATGTCTCTTAGCACGCTCTATAAATCATTCTGCTGAGGACTTTGAGTGAACATTTCATTTAATAAGTATGGAGAAGTGGGCTTTTATCCCTTCAAAAGAGGTGGCGAGTTCACTGTAATTTCCACTGGATTACTGTATTTGGGGTAGAAGTAGTAATAGAAGACTCAAAGACATTGGTCTTAGAACAAGTTTGAATTGTATTACCTCCTCTTTGACTTGCTGCTTGATCCATAGGAGCATCAAAGTTATTTACATTGAAAAACATCACTTTGATTTAATAGCACATAGGCAGAGGTACTTGGAAGGAATTTAAAAGCTCACTTTGAAGAGCTATGCCAGTCTGCAAACTCTAAACATTAATGCCTTGAGCTTTGGAAAAAAAGATGAATCTGCATCCACATCCAAATGCTGCAGCTTACCTCAATTACTAGCTTGTGTCAGAGCAAATCCTGAGAGCTGAGATTCTTGCAGCAGGGAGGGAACAAGGTTCAGCTGCAGGGCTTTCAAAGATAAATCTTTATTCAGGCTGCCTGAGACTGGTGTCCTGGCTGCCCGTCCCCTGGCTGCCTGGGATACCTACCTCAGTTACACAGGCTCTGAGTCCAGGCTGGGGCCTCACTCTGGCTGCCATGTCTGACTATTTTGGTCAGGTTTTGCATCACCAAATGTGACTTATTTGTCAAATGGTGAAGCCAGTGCAGAAAGTGAGAGCACAATGCTTGCCTACAGCAACTTAAAATCGTCTTGAAATGAACCACTTAGGGTCATCACGTGCATTCTGAATGATTGCTCTGTGGAGATCACATTGAACCTGTTTTGTCCCAGAAATGTCAGAAAGTGGTGTACATCTCAGGAAACACTTCACTATGGCGTGCAAAATCTTGGGTCTCAGCCACAACTAGTTCAAAGAGCAACTAGGCTTTAGCCTTCTGCTTGTACCCAGATCAGTGGTGAGAAAAAAACAGCATCATAGGTTGCAGGAAATGGTTTCCAACCACAGAAAGAGAGCAGAATCAACTCAGAAGTCATTTTAGCCTTAGCAAATGCATAATGTGGGCCCACTGCTGGGCTTCTGAGGAAGACATGAAGATATGATGCTGTGGATGCTTTGTGGTGGTCAGCACATATGTCCGCTTCCTGAGGTCTCTTCTGCAGGCTGCTGTGCCCATTTATTTTTCAGTTTCAGTAGCTCTGTGTGGCTTGGGTGGAGAGGTACAGAAATCCCATCAGGTACAGACCTGTGCCCTTATTTTTGGTAAGAAATAAATAACAAGAGAGTAGGTGGCCAAGCAAGCAGTTTTAACAGTGACTGCCCTGCCCCCCCCACCTCCCTCCCCACCCCCTCTGCTCCTTGATTTGCATCCTTGAAAGGATGGAAAATCATTTTTCCAGGAGCAGCATCCGGTGCTGTAAAAGCCAGGCTGTTCCATGTGCTCCTCTGGCATCAGCATCCTCTCTGCGATAGATTACAGGTTTTGAATTCACAGACATTTTTTCCCCTTGAACACTCATCTGCCATGGAGCATCTCTAGAAATGAAATGCCCAACGATGCCTGAAATTCTTCTTCTATGGTAGGAGGTGCTTCATCACACCTCACAGATAACCATGTTCCCTCTCTTTGTTTGTTTGTTTGAAGGGTGCGTGCTTGTGGTCTCCGTAGTTGAACAGCTTGCACAGTGGCACAACAGTACAGTAAAGGCAGCCATGGAGAGACTGTGCAACTACATACCTGGTAAGTACCAAATAACATGCAGTATGTTATGTGGGTAATGATGTCTTTTTCTGTTGATTAAAGCTTCACATGTGGAGCCTGGTAAAGCTGTACCCGCTTCCCCATGCAGTGCCCCAAATGAATCTAGTGGAGAGACAGCAATGTGCTGTCTGCAGGGAAGTCAGTGGCATGGCACACTTGGCTTCAGAGCTGGGATTTTGTCCCAAAGCTGGAGTGAATGGGGCTGGATCAAGCCCACATACACATGAGCACTGGTGCACGCAGACCCCTTCCCTCCCTTTTCCTCTGCTTTGCATCTTTGTTAGCAGCTTAAGAAAAGATTTGCTGTATGCCCAGCCACTCCTCTTTCTTGTGGATGTGGGTCCTTCTAGCAGCTGCGAAGATGAAAATGTTTTCAGCAGGTATAGGAAGCTGCTATTGTAAAAGCCCAGAAATGAGCTGAGGTTGGCAGGTGTAAGATGTGAACATTTGGTCTGCACAGACAAGCTATTGAAACGCAACTGATGATACAAACTGCAAAAGCAAGAGCAATTCCATATGAATACTCATAGACTCCCCTTTTTCTGCCCCTTATTTTAGCTGCCCAAAGGAGCTTTAGCTGCCCGAATGCACAGCCCTAAATAGAGAATGGTTTGAATGCCAGAATAGCTTTGTGCCTCGTGGATCGATCCTACGACTATTTCAGTGACTAGATCTCACATTCATGATAGCTTTTTAATGTTGTGAATGGAAGAAGACGGCTTAGAATTCTTCATTAAAGAAGTTGTTTATATAGGACTCCCTGAATTCTATCTCTGAGAAACCATCTTGCTCTGTAGTCCCTAGGTTCATAGAAGATGTGTGTGGAATATTAATTCCCTCCTTTCCAAGACAGGATTTCCTGATGCAGGACAGGGCAGGGAAGTAATTGCTGGGATTCATTCATTGATAGAATGATGCTTATCTGATTTCTATTCCATAACTCATATCTTCAGTACTTTAAATTGCAGGCACATAACCATGAAGTTGCAATTAGAAGCACTGATCCTGCTATTAAAATACAATTTTCTTCTTTTAAATATGACATGGTAGCTCTGTGTTCATGATTCACTCGGTGGACCTTGTTCCACTGACATGTCAAGATACGTCTTTTCAGCTGCCATTCTTTACACACATAAAATCCTATTACCCCTTTAGTTAAATCTGTATAATCCAATTACCTTCTATCAGATACACGGATACACCCAAGTGAATAAAAAAACCTGACCCAGAACTTGAAAGGAATGAAAAATCCTATGGATTGTGTGGGAGCTACAGGGTAACCTGGTTCGTCCTCTCCCAGGAGTCAACAGCTTCCTCTTGCTGCTTGAAACAATAGGAAAGCTGTGAATGCTGGTGAGGAGCAAACAGCAGGCCATGACTTCTCACCTGAAGGAACAACTCCACTACTGCACAGATGCCTACAATTGATTGCAAGAGTAACAGCAACAAATTAATGGCAGCAGGGGTTTTCCTAGGGCCTAAGAGGGAATAAGAACTCACGTGGGTTTGGTTTTTTTTTTTAAAAGGGCCTCCTATATTTTTGATTACAATCAAGCTGGGTTTGGATCAAGCCTTCAGTGAAGTTATGAGATGTTCAAGGGCAAAAAATGTTTACAGAAAAAGAGGAAAAAAAATTAGAACTCATCAATCCCATGGGCTCTGTGGAAAACACAGCAGCAAACGGATTTATATGGAAATATGGTTACCAATAATAAGGTTGGAAATAAGGTTATCAAGGCGTGTGATCCAAGCAACATGGCTAATAAACCTCTGAAAATAATAAATGTGACACCATGAGTGAAGGAGGGTGTTGAGCAGACAGAAATGCCACGTCTAGAGGAATGGACAGTATATACGGTCTAAGAGGCGTTGCTAGCAAGAACGTTATGTTTGCCTGGATACTGGCTGCCTGCCTGATGAAACAGAGGTGTCTGATACCCAAAATGTGCTTTGAGACCGTCTGCCTCCGGCGTTGCCTCTGAGTCATGCTCTGCTTCTGTGTTGGACACTGCTGTGTAAACACCTTAGAGCTCAAGTGGAAATGGCAACATGATCAATACCATCTTTTTTGCAAATATTTATCCTCTGGGATTCAGCCAGAATTTGTGTTTCTAGGACTACAAAACTAGAGTGGAAACCTCTTTGGCTTTTTATCATGGAAGAATAGGGCCATTTAGGGGAATCTCTCTTACCTAAAGCAGGGCAAAAAGGAAGCATACTCTACATTTTCTCTAAATATTCCACATTTAGATTGGTTTAAGCTCTTCCCTTGCCCTTGAACACTCAAATTTACTCATCATCTTCTTTGTCTCTTCCCCTTCTTTCTGACTTGTGCAGTTTCTTCCTAGCAGAGCTTCCCCTTGGCAATAGCCTCTCCTTGTGTATGTTAACAGACCTGAGGGTCTGTGAACACATGAATGTAGGCTCAGGATGCCTCAGAGTGCAAGTCCTGTAAATGCTGCCTGTGGCTTGGGTCTGTGTTGCTGGAAAGCAAAGCCTGGATGACATCTGTATCTTCCAAGAGGACTCTGTGTGCCTTTTATGTCATTGCTGTTCTTTTCACCACCCATCATTATTCCTCTTGTTACTCCATGGGGTAATTACATGTCAAGCTTCCTATATGTGTCAGGAAATCAGCACCTAGAAATCGGTGTGGCCAGCAGACCTCCAACATCAGCTCCCCAGAGCTGACAGACAGCAAAACCCTCCTCTCCTTGCAGCCACTGGTATGGGTTACAGAAGCCAGCTGGCTCCTCCAGGGCCAGAGACATTATGAAAACTACCTGGTTTGGGAATTCTATAAGGCAACCATTGCTGCGATGCACCAGGGAGGCACTGGGGAAGCCAGCCACCTTCTGGATACTATGGAGACCCAGGTGCCCCACTGGCAAGGCTCATCAGAGGGCGTTTTAATCAGCGGTGATACCAAATGCAGGGTTATTGATGTCTGTGATGTTTTTTCCTTTTAGGTGAACAAGAATAAAATCTAATTCCAGCCAGGAGACCAATTTTTAACTTGCAGATTGCTTCTAAAGAGCCAATAGAGAGGAGTTATGTGGCAAAGGAGGCAAAGAAATGAAACTAATAACTTGATTGAAATAAAACACCTGGCATGGGATAAGAAAAATCAGCAATTGCAGCTATAGGAGCTGCCTGCAACACCCTATGAGTAGGAGGGTGTTTAGGAAATTATCCTTTTATTCCCTGCTGTGCCTTTCTGGTCCCAGTACTCCTTTCTTGGGCACAGATTGCCAGCCAGCATGTCTGCAATCCTGGCAGGAGATCAGCCACCTACCCCAGCTCTCACAGCGGTGACTCCATACCTGCTGCTGATGGAGCTAGTACTGTGATGTTTTGTGCCCACCCTGGAGCAAAACTAGGTATGCAGCAGATCCCCACCCCGGGGCATATCCAGTCTGAAGCTGGTTAAAATTGAATTTTCATCCTAAAGATGGAGGGAAGCAGCTACTTCTGGGGTTCACAGATTCACAGAATTGTAGGGGTTGGAAGGGGCCTCCAGAGATCACCAAGTCCAACTCCCCTGCCAAAGCAGGTTCCCTAGGACAGGTCGCACAGGCAGGCATCCAAAGGGGTCTTGAATATCTCCAGAGAAAGAGACTCTACAACCTCCCTGTTTGCTAAGGTTTGGGTTTGGTTTGGGGTGGGTTTTTTTTTTGGGGGGGGGGGTGGGTAGAGGTAAGAGATGTTTCCTTCCCCAAGTACAGATAGTTATCGGTCTGGGTAATGGAGGTGCAAGAGTATTCTCTCAGGAATTTCAGGAGCTGCGAGTTCGTTGTCGCTGCACTTGTACAAACCTGCCCCTTCATGAATTTTCACACCACCGCCCCTGTCGACAACAAGGGCTGACACCGCCTTTACAGGATAGGTGCTTGGTATCCTTGGCATCTCTCATCTGTTCAGGCTGAGAAACACTTGATTTTCCTTCGTGGGAACTTTCAGGCCAGCGCTAACATCATGCCTGCCCTGTGTCCAAGACCCCAGTCGCTCCCATAAAGGCTCTTTGCTCGGGTATGGGGACCGCTTTTATTTACAACAGTAACTTAAAGACATCTCTGATGTGCTCTCTTCTGGAGGGCATGTTTCACCCAAATTAAGGAAAGCCACCTGAGCCAGCATCCTGAAAAGGCACACGGCTGCAGACTGTGAAAGGAAGCCAAATGAAGAGTGTCAGATATCTGTCTGAATGCGATTACTCCTGTGTGACTCCCGCTCCACGCAAAACACATTCTCCTAACTCGCACAAACCCCCAGAAGCTCTGAAGCAGCTCTCACAGTAGCATCGAGCCCTACATCACTTTCTGCACTCTGATTTATCTTTTTGTTTTCTTTCTTCCTGCAAACCCACCAAGCTCTTTGTTTAAAGTCGGTAGGAGAATCTGCGACGTGTGTGATTTCTTTGGACTTTTCCGTGATGCCTTACTCAGAACATTTAACAAACGCTGGTTACCCTTTCTAGTCTTTATCCTGTGCCAGAGAAAGGCTTTAGGCAAGGTTAGAAATTCAGGTTTTCCCATTCCCTGGTGCTACACTGAGGTCATAATTCACATGATTTATCCTAAGATAAATCAGCCTTCCCCTTAAAGAAACAATTCCTGCTGTATTTTGACTAGTTTCAGTATGCTCAATTACTTAAAAAATAAACAATTATGTTTCCTAGAAAAACTGCAAGGTTTCTGTTACATACTTGCTGAACTTTACGGACCACACATCGCTGAACTGTAAGTATTACTGTGTCCTCTCAGGTCTTTGTTTAGTTTGTTCTTGACATGAACAGATGTGCTGTCGCATTGAGGAGCAGGGGTTTCATTCTTAAAATCACATTATTATTATTATTATTAAAGCAGAGATGGTTGAGAGCAATTCTGGTTTGGCATTTGGCATAGCTATTCCTGAGCGAATAAACACTGGCTGCCACTGGTAACCATTTTCATATTCCATTTGAATCTCAGATCAGGCCCACCTGATGTCATTACCTTTTGAAATTCAGCTCGTTTGGCTGAGGGAGGAATTTGAATAACCTGTGTGTGCAAAGCAGGTTCTACAGAGTCAAGCTACTGTAATACTTGACTCTTGCTTTCCCTTCTGCCTTTAATCAAGCTTTCTAATTGTCAGCCCCTATGTGCTCTCAGCCCCGACCTTGATACACACTCTTGGGGAAGCCTACTAAGTCATGTAAGTGATTAAAAAAAAATAAAATGCAGGTCATTTTCTTCTTCTTTGGAAGTTCTTGGTTTAATTAACAGAGTTTTTGCTAGACTTTCTTCCTCCCTAGGGCTTTTATTTTTATTTTTAAAACTAGCCAAGGAACTGCAAAGCGCTTACAGGACTAAGAAGAGCTATAATCAAACATTTTAATTTAATTCCTAATTAGCCCAGAGGTGTGTCCCCAAAAGAAAGAAACAATCCTAGCACTTGTGCTTAGTGATTAAAGGTTAAGGATCTTTGAAGGATTTCTGGTTATTTTCTTGAGTTAATGATTGAACATTCATATGTGCCACATCGCATATGCATTAACTTTAACCTTTAAATCTTTGTCAGGCTTATGATTGATTAAAAAACAGAACAGTCATTGTGCATTTGATTCAGGTGCTGCATATAAAGCACACTGCTTTTTCATCATCCTGGGATCCAATTTTATATGCTGAATAGGATGCCGTGGCAGAAAATCGTTAGGATCCAACACTGCACTGAGCAGAGATTACAGGCCACAGTTGAGCGAGCTGAGGTTATTGTTTAGCATTAGGGAGATTTAGCTTCCCATGGAAATAGCTTCTACATTCAAGCACCCAGAAGGGCATCATAGTCTTTGTTTTTACATCATTTCCTTCAGTATAGACAGGGAGATGAATGCCGATGTGGTCTGCCATTCCTTGAAGCTGTGTAGACAGGACCCAGGACAACCGCTTTGTCATCTCTACCCTCCTCCAAAGGTGAGTTGGTTTTCCACTTTTTTTTTTTCAAAGCTACAGATTGTAGGAAGTCTTTTAAGCTGGAATATTTGTACGAGGTGCCTGTGCATTGTCTGGGAAATCAACTTTTTGAGTGTGGACACTTTTAGAAAAAGTCTGAGTAAAAGGTACATAACACACTTCAGCTGTGCAGGAGGATCAGCAGCGTGGTTCTCAGAGAGTTGGAATTACAGGGCCAAATTCTTTTGTACCAGTCTGGGTCAGAGAAGAAGAGTAGAGAAAATAGCATCTCTCTTTCTCAAGGCTTTACTGCTAAGCAGTGCGATAACCCCAAACGTTACCAGGGTGTGACAAGTTATCCCCCCCCACATTGCCTGATCTACTGTGGCAGCTTGTGTAGGTGCTGGTTACCTGCTGCAAATGTGTGGCTGTCTGGCTGTGATGAGTCTGCAGAGCGAGAGGTTTATGCTAATGTGCAGAATCTTTTGCTGCAGGCAGGAAACCTATTTAGTTGTCACTGCTGTTTGTCATGTTATGCTACACTAACTTGATTGTCTGTCCTGGACCTTTGCTACTCGGACACACAAATATCTGCATAGGTGTCTAAGCAGATGCAGTTTGTGTTGGGGTATTTTTCGGTTGTGTTTTGTGATTCACATAGGCATCTGTTTATGGAAATCCTTTTCCCCTTGATTTCACTTGATTTCTAGAGGCTTGTGTACCATGTTTTACATTGGGCCTCATCCAACAGCCATTGAAATCAGAGTCTTCTCATGGGCTTTGGTGAACACTGGTTCATCCCCAGGATGGATTTAGTTCTGACAACATTAAGACCTGGAGAAACACTTGCCTTCCAAGAATGGCAATAACATTTGTTTTATAGCAGGTTTGTGTCCTGTATGGCTACTATGCTCCACACTATGCTGATATGGAGATAGATGTGTGCAACCAGGCAGAGGTGAAAGATTATGAGTGCAGGCAGCAGAGTAGGACCGGACTAACTTGACTCAATTGGGTTGTTGCCCAAACTTCAACAAATTCTTCAGAAATTCTGCATCCAAACTGGTACAGCGGTTCATGGGTCCTTCCACCCTTCCCCAAGATATGTCAGAGCTGCCTTATTGCAAGCTTTCTCTTAATAATTGTCCAGACTTTACTCAACCCCATAAACATTTGTTAGTCTCCAGCACTTTCTGGCTTGGTAATAGCAGGGGGTTTTTTTCTTTCCCCTGCATTTGTAACAGCTCCTCCAGCCCCCAGTTATTAGGTCACCCAGGAGGACAGCAGGAGCTGTAGCGATGGTGGCTGCATGTGCACCACACTTCTAGCCAAAGCACTAGGTTTTCGTATGGACTTGTTTGTGTGTGGGAATAAAGAGAAACAGAAACTACCTTGCACCATGAGTTCTGCCAGTATCAGAAGTGCAAGGGGCCTCTTGGAGATAAATAGGATGCAGGTAACAAACTGCACTTGAAGAGAAGGATGGACTCTCCATGGCTACATGGTAAGCTAGGCCAACGTGTCTGGAGAGAGGGGCTGTTTAAACAAAGGTAGCCCCTGTGCAGAAATCAGAAGATCTGTGGTGAAATGCTTGGCCAATCAACCAAAAGGGAAAGGCAGCCACTCATGGGGTTGCTGTCAAATCCTTGGTTAGGTCTCCCCATCTCTCAGATCATGTGTGGGACCAAGCTGTGGACTCCTTCCACCTCCAGTGATGGTTCCAGAGACTGCATTTTCTCTAAGGGAAACAAGTGAAAATGGATTTTTCTTTTGTTTTTTAAAAACAAAATTTGGACTCTCATTTGTGTGGTCTGGAGACTGTCCCTTTGAATGAATAGCTCAAGCAAATCTTCTCCCTTCCAAGTGGTAGTTAAATCCCTTTCTGTCAAGGTGTGTTTGTTTCTCACCAGGAATGAGGGAACTCTACCAACAAACCAATTTTTCTCCCTGACTGTGCCCTGCTTTTTAGCTTTCCTTGTGCCCTGAGACAGCGTGAGGAGGCAGAGAGAGATGGGAGGAGAAGAGCAGCGCTTAAGAGTTCATGCTCAAGTGGTTGATAAATTGCCCACAGTAACTCTGTGACAAGTCAGACTGAGTAAAGATGAATTATGGGTGAAAAAAATTAATATATAGTCAGAGACACAGATGCATAAAATGCAGTTTACCTCAAATTTGCTTCTTTGGTTTGTAATTTGATTGATCGCTTCAGTTATACGAGCCTGCAAATGTTGGCTCGGTCCCCTGCCAAGTGTTTGAACAAGACTTTAATACTAATGACTGTTTTGTTCGACTCTATTGATTTTCAGGTACTTCATTTATTCATTTAGACTTTTGGATGCCCATTTTCCCAGAACCAGTATCATATTTGTACTGACTGGCAAAGGGAATAAGATAAACACAGAGATCCTTGCCCTTATAAGGCAGTATAACAGTCAGCTTTTAATTGCCTTTAAGGTGACAAATATCAATGTGTGGCTGCTTGTTCAGTCAGTAGTTTATTTTATTCTGGTTTTGTGATGTTTCTCTAGCAAGGTCACGTGTCCCAAGGAAGGAACAGCCCCTGCTTCAGGGGCCTTGCGAACCATCCACATAGTGGAGTCACAGCAAGCTGAGCAAGTGATACGTGTGTTACATTACATACTTCTCTGGTCCCTGACAAATTAGCCCAAATTAATTTTTTTTGCCAACCTGCCTGGAGCCATTAGCACTCTGTGATTATTCTAGGAGACGTGGCTCTAATTATGAATAAAAAATATTGCTCCGTTCACACGGAGCGCGATGCTCTCAGCACGGAGCTGTAGGAGAAGAGCATAACCTAACCTGGGCGAGGGGGGGGGCTACGTTGCAGGGGCTCCCAACCGGTGGGGTGGGCAAGGTGGGCTGCCCTGCTGGTGGGCAATTTCAGGAGGAGACTCCTGATGTTGGTGGGAAAGAGCAGAAAGGGACACTTGTGGCTCCTGGATCACCATCATGGAAGTGCAAGCAGACATCGCTTGTAACGGGGTCCTGTGAGCCCTTAATTGCCACCAGTGGGACCAGCAGAGCAGTGCTTGGGCCAGGGATGGAAGAGCAGATAGATGTGCAGGCATAGGCCGTCCTGCTGCAAAGAAACAAATTGTTTCTCCTCTACCCTTAGCATAAGGGTAGCTGACAGTGGCTACAGGTATCCAAACTAGCCGTTTTAGGAGGACTGGATACTTTTTTGGTCAAAAAAAATTATCAGGTCATGTGGTGGAGGACTTTATGCACCAGCTCCTGTGATACAGGGATGTTAGTCTATCGAGCAAAGAAGGCTGAAATAGGGCTGCCTGCCAGTGTTCAGGTTTGCAGCTTGTCTCCAGGTTGTTTTAAGCCAGCTGGCCTATTTAGTTAAATGGCAATACTTTAATTGATTTAGTTGGGTCCGGAATATGGCTCGACTTTAGTGCTGGAGTCCTGCTGCTGGCATTCTTAAATGGTCTGTGTTGGAAGGAGCTCGTACTCTTTCAGCCTTTCAGAGTGCCTCTTCTGCTCCCCATCACTTTTCAGCCCCAGATTATTAGAGACCTTGTGGCTGCAGATTTAGGCTTAATCTCCAGTAGTAGGATTTTGCTGGGAGTCATCTTATGTCAGCAAAAATATATGCATTTATGCTAATGTCATTTTATCTTACCAAAATAAGCTTCATTGCCCCAAGCACTCGTGCTGGTTCATGTCCTCTCTACCAGGTCTTTCACTGACTTTGTAAAAAGCAAAAACCTCATCCCTCATGGACATTGCAGCTGCCAGCCTGCTCTCTTGACAAAGTAGGAGCCAACCAATTCTGGCTGGAAAAAAGCAGCCCTTTGGGGTTTCAGAAAATAAAAATAATACCCCTGCTGTTTTCTCTCGTTCCTCTCTCTCAATTAAAATATGAACCGCTTCCCGGGAGGTGAGGCAGAACCACACTCCAGGGCAGGATTACTTCTGCATTCCCAGTATGAACAGGCTGCCAGCTAAAGGTAGACCTTGTGGCTGGGCCCCATTTCCTTCTTTTAAGACCACAGACCGTAAAGCAAGCAACAGGGAGGAAGATGCCCTCCTTTTAGCCTTTCTTTTTGGAAATAGGTAAAATCTACTGAAATGTGTGCTGTTCCTGCTGTAGTCAGAACTGACCCCTGAAGAAACAACCTACAGCCCTATAGCAGAAGTCACAGCTTGAGGATTAGTTCTTTCTCTTTCAATTATTTCTCCCAATTTCCCCTGTTGCTCTTCATTGCCAGAAAATAAAATGCAAAAAACCCCTCAAAAACCAAACAAAAACCCCAAACAACCCAAAAAAAGAACTCCAAACCCACCCCCATCCCCAACCCCAACCTTCCACCAAATAAACCCAAAGTGAACAGTGTGGAGTGGTGTTTGCAGGTTACTGTGTACTGTGACATACCAATGCAGAAGTTCAGGCAGGACTCCTGAAAACAAATCCTGGGTGACCTGTTGCCACAGTAGCATTTGGAATGGGAGGCTGGTGGACAGAAGTGTGAGAATAAGGAACCATTGCTCGTGGGAAAAGTAAATCAAAGTATTTCATCCAGAGCACACATAGTCCAAGTCCAAAAGAAACAAATGGCATAAAATGAGCAGAAGTCAGAGCAACTACCCTGGGAGCAGAAAGGACCAAATCAGGCCTTGCATGTTTTAGATCTAGGCCACAGAGCATATAATTTGGTTTGAGTTTTGTGTGCAGTTGTAAAGATTCCCCCTGTGGCCTCTTCAGGATAAAAGGTGGCAGTTGTAGAACAAATCCCAGTTCTTCCAGTGCTGTTTAAGAAGCTCTGCAGTGTTTTGGTACCTTGGCATGCAACCTCCTGGTAAAAGGATGATGGAAACGAGTTAGAAGGGAAACGGGGTGTTTTGCAAATATCTGCCCTCCTGGGAAAGAGCTGGCTAACAAGGATGATAAATGAGAGACAATTAAAGTTGGTTCATGTGTTTGTTTATGATGAGAAATAGATCTGTGTGCAAAAAATTCATTACTGGGACTACATGGGCTCTGTGGAGAGCACTGAAAGAACCCCTGCCCGATCCCAGCTCATCCATGGCACAGGTAGGGTTTTCCCTGCTGGGCAGCAGGGCAGCATGGATTTAGACCTCTGCAAATTCTCCAGGCAGTGGCTGTGATTTCATCCATCAGCTGCTGGAGCTTAGGGAGCCTCTCCTCTGTCGTGTTGTCATGCCATGGGAAAGAGAGCAGGCTACTCACTAGCTAAGCTGCAGCAAAGGAGGTTGTGTGGGCTGTGTGGTCTTTGGTGCAAGGCGTCAGCGAGGTGACCCATTTTCTTCCAGATGGGTGTTTCAGCTGCCAGTCATCAGCAACTCACCCTGGAGCCCTGGCTGAAGGAACTTCTGCAGTGGGAGGAGATCTCATCCTTAGCATTTCAGAGAGGCAATTCAGCCTTTCCTCCCTTGATTTCTGTTTTCTGTGTGTGATACTGCTCTGGCTGGCTGAAGTGTGTGCTTCACACGCAGAGTAAGGAAGAATCCCCAGGAAGGGGTTGATGAATCTCACCTCTTTGGAAGTTTTTCATGCATCACATTCAATTTTAAGCCATTTTCCTCCTCTGAGTCTTGAGTTACTTTATAGTAGAAATGACACCAGCTGGTAATGTCCAACATAACCATGGCAAATGCAAGATGCATGTTTGGTTTTTGGGGACAGCAGTTTCCCAGGGGGAGAAACTAGGAAATAGTGTCTTGGCTCCTTCTTAGCATCTCTCATCTATTTGTGACATATCCGGGTTTTTATAAGACTATAGACACAATGAATTAAATATATATTAAACACATATATTAATGTGACACATACATTAAAAACCAATAACTTAGAAGCCTGTGTTCCTTGCTGCTTATTCTTCATTATCCCTTTATATTGTTCCCTATAAATTTTTGACCTTTGAATATCACAGTCAATTACTTGGCTTTGATCACTGCCTAAATCAATTATAATGACATGCTAAATTTTATCCCCAGTTAAAAAATGTTGGTGATGGTTGCTTTAAATGCAAATATATGCCTCTTTACTCTTCCAAGCTGGCATGCCCACTGTTCAGTAAGGTGCCATCACTTGAGGGGTCTTTTTTTTCCAAAAGCTTTAATAATACCGTTTGGTGAAGCATATTCACACACACACACACACACACACACACCCCCACACACCCCACCCTCTCCTGTCCCGTGTTGAGTTCCTGTAGCTCCGGGCAGATAAATATAAACTTGAGGTGAACTTTACCTCAAAGCCCTCAGACCTGGTTGGTGTGAAGCTAGGCGTTATGTCCTGAGGCTGGGCTGTAGGAGGGGCTGATGACAGGTCACCATCAGGCAGAACAGTTTGTCCTCACTAACCATTTTTGATCAGGAGCAAATGTTTGCTGTACACTGGATTTTTCTTTCCATTTGGAACATTTTAAAAAGTAATTGATTCTTAGCTCTTTTTTTACTTACTTTTTTTTTTTTAAATGATCCTCAAAGCCTACAGAACAAAAGTGTTTTTTCCTTCTGAAAGAGGGCAGATGGGCAGTATTTTTGGCATTCTTCATGCTGAATGCCGAGGGGAAGGACAGAGGCCATCACAGAGATACAGCCTCACAGATACAACCATTTGCAAAGGTAGCCTAATAAAAGTAGGGCACTGTCTGGGAGTTATCATCACTGAGATGGAAAAATATTGTCCAGAAAGTGAAAATGGAGCAGCAGGGGGGAGCACGCTGGTGTTACCCCACCAAAACCCAATGCTTCTGCCTGAACTTTGGACCCAAGTCTGCAAGCTTGCCTCATCTCAGGAGCAATTAGCAAGTGGATGTCTCACGGGCAGCATATCCGTAGCACAGACTTAACCCATGCTCACAGACCCTTTTGACTGGGTTGTTGGAGTTTCTTTAATTAAAGTTTTGGGATCTTCTTTTCCTGCAGGAAGATGTGGCTGAATTTAGAAAGGGCTGTTCGTCAGGGTTGTTAAATAGTTTGGGCTGCGTGAGTGTGTCTGGGGCATCTCCACACCTCCACGACTGAGTAGAGTCCTTACAGGGAAATCAGCACAGCCTTTCTGTGCTCTGGTATGGGCCATATGTTTTTAAGGTCAGGGTAAACGCATAACAGCACACTTCAGGACCAGTTACCGCTTACTCCCCGTGCCTCAGCAATCAGCCAGGCCGCACCCAGGGCTGTGGAACAGATGGGCTGCAAAAATATATTGGCTAAGGTTTTTGCAGTGGCAGAGCCTAGAGGGAAGCTGAAGAGCAGGACCTCAGCAGTGCCTGGCAGTTCCTGGTCAGGGTATGTAGCTGTTGGTGTGCCTTCGACATTGCCCTGCTGCATCACACATGGTGCATCATCCTCCTGATGCCAGCAGCTCTGGGGCCTGGCTGTCACTCACTCACACTAGCAGTTCACAGAATCATAGAATTACAAGGTTGGAAAAGACCTTTAAGATCATCAAGTGCAAACATTCCCGTCCATGCTAAACCATATCCCTAAGTACCTCATCTACCCTTTTTTTAAACACACCCAGGGACAGTGACTCAACCCCCTCCCTGGGCAGCCTGTTCCAGGCCCTGACAACTCTTTCAGTGAAGAGTTTTTTCCTAATGTCTAATCTGAACCAGCCCTGGCACAGCTTTGTGCCATTTTCCCTTGTCCTATATAAAGCTGGTGCTCCTTGCCCAAAATTTCCTCTCCCCCAGTGTAAAGGGGAGGGCATTTGGGGAATGATTCAGTTATCACCTGTCGTTGTAACCCATGCCCTTATGAAGGCCAGCCTGTTCTCCTTTAATGAGGCTGCCTTTCTGAGACCATGCAATGGTTCTCCCACTCTTCCTTTCAACTTAGTTATAAGTACCTCATTTTGGAAAAAAAAAAACCTCAAAGTGCTTCTTCAGCCCAGATTTGCATGAACCCAATAGAAAAAACAATCTAGCCACCGTCTGTGACAACTTGCCCTCCAGGGCAGGTATTTCCAAAATAAGAAAGCTAACCTTCCTAGAACTTCAGCAGGAGATTTGCCTTCCAAATTCTATTCCCTGTACCTTCCCACACACCAGCTGTCCCCCTGCTGAGGTGAACCTTAGCTGAGAATAACCCTTATCCATGCAAAACCAAATATTTCCTTCGTACCCTTCCACAGCAAGTCAGACCAGCATCATACACATACCCCACTTTTGCCCATCTAATGGATGAGCTGTTCTTCAGCAGGAGTCACTGGAGAAGTCTGTCCTTTGCAGCTCACGCAGTGCAGCCAGGATATGAATCTTAGCTCTTTAACTGATCTGGACTTTTCCTTGGGAAATAAATGATGCCCTGGAGCAAAATAAATGAACTCTTGCAACCAGAGTTTCACAGGGGTTGATGGGATAATTGATTGTTAGTCCAATAAAAGTAACTGATGATGAGTTAGTGGAATCATACATCATTTTTGAGCTGTGACCAATATATTATTTTTTTAAAAAGAGGCACAAAAGAAGAGAAATATTGGTAGAATACTGTGAGGCTGATCTGGGGTTTTATGTTGTTTTGTTCTTGCTCTTCTAGGTGGGGCTGAGTACTGCAATAAGGGAAGCCAAAAGGATGACAAAGACTTCCAAGGACCTGGTAAGAAATCAGTGGCATCAGGGTGTTTTACACAGTACTTGCATTTTACCAGGAGTGAGCCCTGGTTTATTTTGCCTGACTGTGAGTCCACCTGCTCATCACTGAATTGAATGCTGACTCACTCCTACCCAGTATAGGATCTGCTCTGTCAGGTGACACTGAGAAGTAGAGGGAGATAATAAGAAATCTGAAAGCATCAGAAGAGCAGGGAAAAAAAAAACCCATGAAAAATGCAGACTGCTTGTAGAGTAGGAGTAACTTTCTATATCCATCCAAGACATAATTTTGTGTCTGAAATTCAGACAGTAGCTGAGGATATACTCTTTGAACTCCATAGTGCAACTCCACGCTGAAACACTCACTTGTACTGGCCCAACTCACCTTTTGTGGGGCAGCCAGCCTAAAAACAAAACACAAGAAGATTTAGATTTTGTTTAGTTTTGGTTTTTTTTTACAAAAGCAATTTCCCACTCAGCCTTGCCCTGAGCTTTTCCATGCACTCCCTTCCTTCCTGCCTGCCTTCCTGCCTTCCTGCCTGCCTGCCTTCCTGCCTTTCTTCCTTCCTCCCTCCCTTCCCCTTTCCATGCTTTTTCCTTGTCCCTTCCCATCCCTGCCTTGACCTTGGAGCCATAGGTAAGAAGAGGCCTCATGAGCTGAGCTCCTGCCTCAGAGCATAGTGACTACACTTCAGGGTTTGCTGATCCTCAGGCAACGGCCTGAATGCAAAACCTGTATATTTTTCCTTTATTTCTCAGAGTCTGCTTTTGCCACTAAACTGGAAAACTGGGATTTGAATTCCTTCCACCTCCACCAGTTGTTGGATTTATAGAGGATCTCTAAAGAGTAGCAGAGAAGAGGAAGGCAGCTTTTATTCTGCTGGGTTCACTTATATGAGTCAGCGCAGCCATAGAGTTTGCTTCCAGTTGTCTTCAGGCACTTAATGCAGAGCAAATGTTTTTGCTGTTTGTGAAGAAATTATTGATATTGCTTCTTCCTGAATCCTCACTGTGATGCTACTCACAAAAGTGAAAATTGAGGTGCCTAATTAGCCTTTGGGCAATTGCCAAATTGCCAAGCCAGGGAAATAAACAATGCGCTGGAGAGACGGGTCTCAGCTCCCACAGAACAGCAACCAGCAGGATCTTATTCATTTTCCTTCCTGTTCAGTGCTGTGCTACTGATGGCCGGAGATTTCCACTCAAATTGCATGAATTCTCTAATCATCTTTCCCCCCCAGTGCCAGTACCCATGTTAGCACCTGCAGAGAGATGCTCTGAGTCAGGGAGGTCCTCTCTGTTAGCCTGAGCCTGGGCGCAGGTGTGGGGGGGAATGAGGATCAGCGTGCAACCGCTGCCTCACAGGATGCAGGGCTCCTTTGCTCCCTCATGCGTGCTTTTACCCTCAGCGCACTGTGCTGTGCCCCTTGGGTGGCCACCGCTGTCTGGCTTCTGCAATCCACATATGCCATGTCTTTCAGTCTGCCTGGGGTATGGTGGCATGGTTGGCATCAATCTTTGTGTGCAATGGGGTCTCCTTCCATCTTGCTTCTACTCTCCCATATCCTCAAAGCTGGTTAATGCCCCTATATCCCCCTTGCTTTCTATTACAATGCTCTTGGACTCTTCCTGCTCCTACTTACCTGCCTGTTTAGCAGCAGGAGGGACAAGCAGCCTGTGACTCAGCTAGAAGCAGTAAGGCCTTGGTTGTAGCTGGGTTTCTCCAGTCGATGTATTTCTAAACCCATAATGCAAGGTCAGCTCAAATCAAAAAGGGTATCATGTGGTTGTTTGGGCCTCTCCTGCAGTTATTCCTGGCACATTCCCTGTAAGGACCCTTGCTGAAGCTTGAAAAGCTTGAAAGCTAGAAAATGAAAAATAACATTTCTAGGTGCATTACTCTCTCTTGAAACTTTCCCTTCATCTGGGTTGAGGTTAATTTGATTTCAAATCCAGAGAAACAATATGGTAATAAGCACAAAGGAAGATCTCCAGGAAGAGCACAGCATGTATTACACCTACATAAGCCCTGTGTTCCAGAGAGGCGTGGTGAAACGGTAAGAAAATCACCTGCAGAAACTGAATGCTGCCAAATTGTGGTCTGTTCACTTGCCCAGGCATGTACATGTGCCAGTTAGCAAGGGCCAAAGTAGCTGAGGTGCTCTTCCTGCTTGGGAAGAGAGTTTCCTGGCTGAATGTGTGGGTGAGGATCCAGAATCATCATGTCTGTGGTAGGACATCTCGACATCCACACTGATGGAGAAAGAAACACATTCACCTGGCCTCTTTTATGCTCTGGCTCATGGTGGACGGAAATGTCTAATTACATATGCTCATTCTTCCCATAACTGCTATTTTGTTGGTTTTGCCCCATTGCATATTTGGGGAAATTCCTTCTGAAGAGTGTCTTGCATGTTATCTGTCCCCATCTTAGCTTGGCAGCTGTGTGTGACCGTGCATAAAAAGAAAAGACACATGATTATGGCTGTGGGTAATGAGAATGGGAGACCTATCTGGCTTCCCGGGGGGAAGGAGGGGAGGCTGTATTTACTGGGCATTTCTTAGGATCATTGTGGATTTGGGAAAAAGAAAAGGTATTTTCCAGATGTAGAGATGCAGTGAAAGTAGCTACAACAAAAAAAAAAAAAAAGAAAAAAATCTAATAAATGTCTCCATTCATTAAAAGTAGTGAGCCATCTGTGAGCAACTGGCTTAAGCCAAACACCAACAAGCATTAGGGGCTTGTTATTATTCTTTTTTGTAAACCCAATTAAAATAATTATGGAAACGTCATTAGGGAACGTTAACAGGCAATGAATAAAATATTGGTGTTATCAATCACCGTTAGCACCTCTAGTGCTAACTTTTCTTACGGTTGGAGAAGATACCAAGAGGCATCTTTAATCAGCAGCAGTGAAAGAACAAGCCCCAGCGTCACAGCTGCAGCGTTTAATGAGAGCAGGCACCAAGCAAACAGTCCCATCCTGGCTACACAGTGCCTGCAGCTTACAGTCTGGCAGCAGCAGAAGTGGGAAGCCATGGATGGAGCTAAGGAGCATTGCAGGGCAGAGCAGGGTATGAACCCTGTCTCCTGCCCACCAACTCATCTTACGCAGGGGCATGTAACCCGTCTCCTCCCAAAAATACACACTGCATTCACAGCCTTCCAGGGCACCATCATGCCAGCCATTCCCACCAGAGTTAGTCAGTCTCTGGGGCTGCAGGATAGCCTTCCTTTGAAGCTAAAGGAGATCCACTCAGCATCAATTTTCAAATCACTTGCTGAGAAAAAGTCAGGAAAGATTTTATACTACTTACAGCAAAGGGTAGACTTTAAATGCAGCCTGTGAGCAGAATGAAAGGAGTTTCATTTATTTATTTGTTTGTTTGTTTATTTATTGCAAGCCCTTTCTGGCTCAGTTTCAGTTTCAGATACCTTAACTTCAAAGGCTTTGCATACTGTGACTTAGGATGAAGTGAAAAGCTGACAGCTCTGATGAAGACACTGCAAATCTGAGCCTGATGGAAAGCTTTAAGAGCTTCTAGTACTTTTTTAGGCAGCAGTGAGGTTAGTCCTATGTGAAGGAGGTGGGGAAAGTGGGTTCTTTTCCTCTTTATGGGAAGGCATACATAGTTTGCAGAGCTCTTTGAGTAAAGCTAGGATCCTGCTTGTGTGCTACAGGCTCCCTGCCTAGATATTTATGCTCGCACAGAGACCAAAGAAGAGGTCTGTGTCCCTGCCATGCTGCAGGACATAGCCCCAAGGCAGCCAGACTGGCAGGGAAATGAAATACAGGGATACGGATGGATGGGAAAGAACATGGGGTGGCTGGAACTACAGCAATGGGAGCAGGTTGGCCTCTCAGCTTATGGAAAGGCCCCACTCCCAGCTGCTTTTGGCCATTTCTGTTTCTTTTGTGTTTGTGTTCTGGTTTCTCCTTTGACTCCATTGAGGTGGGGGGAAAGGGAGAAGGGAAGGAGGAGTTTTCAAGTTTCTTGTCTCTTATCCCTCTTACCCCCTTACTTTCCTCCATTTTTTTCCCTTTGATTTCTCTATTGCATCCTGTAGAAATGGTGCTGTCGTGGCTCCACCTCCAGCATTGCAGCACTCCCCCACAATGCACCCTTCTAATTCTTCTTCACCTTGCTCTTTGGTCCCTTCAGCCATTGGTGCAGAGGTTGGCTGCTGTCTTTGTACCAAGGTCTCTCTCCCAGCCCTCCTCTCCACATTGACATCCTGGCCATGACATAGTGCTTTGGATATTGGGGTTACTGCCCCTCACAGTGATTAATAGCCTTTCATTGTCCTCTCCTGAGCTGAATCCAACCTTTATTTTCTGTTTTGTGTTAGATTTGGGTTGTAACAAAGATGACTCTTGCCCCTAGATTAGGGCAAGGACCATCTCTTTTCTTTTTCCCTGTGCATATAAAGTAGTTGGCTTGAGGACAGAGCTCTTAAGGTCTATGGCAATACAAATAATTACCCTTCTTTGCATAAATTATTAGTATGCCCAACTGCTCATCTGCTCCATATTTTCATGATGGGTACAGTTAGACTGTGTGCTGACCAGCCTTCTGTATTTATAGACCACCTGAATGTCCTTGGTGTTTTAAGACCTCCTGAATTCAGAGTGAACCACATTAGCAGCATGTTCTAAGATTGCTCATCAATGCAATACAATGTTTTCATAACTTGAGCATTCATAAGCTTCTGAAGCTTCCTCAACTATTTTGGCCCATGGTTATGCTCTAACAATGTTGAAAGAGTTGATCCCACAGCAGCTGTCCTTTACAGCTTGCAGGTCTGACCAAGATAAAAGTCTAGTTATGAGACTTCCAGGTAAAAATCTCATCCAAAATCAAGGACATTCTAGGCACATGATGGCTCCTCCCATTTCTCCTCTCCTTGGGATTATTCCTGTTGGCTACCACTCCCTGAGCATGCAGAAACCAGCCTTATGGCCTACAGTGTGTTGCTTTCATTACCTTTGCACTGCATATCAGATACCACCACTTATATCAAACATGAGTCATTTTTACAAAGAGTCAAAAAAAACCCCCTCTTCTATACATGAGAGGAGAAAGTTTCATAGGAGCTTCTTCCTTCCTTTTTAATTTTATGGCTCTTTGAAAGCAAGAGTAATTGGTTTACAAAATGTTCAGTCAAAATCCTTGACTGCTATGTCAGGTCTAAATCCTCTGGCATGTAGCATCCTTAACGGAGTCATTGGAGTTTTCAGATGTTTCTAGGCAGAAAATATGTGATTCAGCTCTGGACTTTACTGACACTGAATATCCCAAGCTATGCCACCTCTATGAAATAACGCATCCATCTTTCATTTTGTTCCCCTACAGAAGAGCTTCATGGGGTTCTCAAGTGTATGTGCATTTCCTCCTCTGGCTAACCTGTGTAAGAAGATTAAATAGTATGTATAAAGTTTTAAGTCCTTAATCAGAATCCGAATATGGTACATTTGTTTCTTTCAAAAAATATTCTCAGTCAACAAAGCTTCCCATACTTTATTTCTGTTGGTTTCCTTCACAAAACCACCGTCCATGTAGAATAGAGGGAGGTTGCACAGAGTTCAGGTAAGTGAAATTCCTCAGAGGGATCCCTTTGCTTTTTCAATACTTAAAATATTTGCCTGATTTGAGTGGTTCTCAAAGATCAAGTACACAACACACTGAAAGATATGACACCTCCAGGAGGAACTTGGTTTTCTCCTAAGATTTCCTGAGCCCGACAGACTTCTCCATTTCATTTGTTCACCCAGTTATGGTGCCCATGGAAGGCCAACAGCACCTATATAACTCTGTGAGGAAGGTGGATTCAGTGGCAAATGCAAAATGGAGGAGAATCTCAAGGTGCTGAAGAAAGCCAGGAGAATGGTGGACAGGAAAAAGGACTTATGGCACTGTTGACTTAGAATCAGTTTCTGAGAGAAGCAAAGGATATTAGCTGGGCTATTACTCCTAAACCATGTTTGTAAATGAACTCCAATGAGTTGGAGGAGGAGTCAAGCAAATCTGAGAATAAATCGGTGTTTTCAGCAGTGTATTTTGACTGATTTGACTGCCAAGACTAGTTTGCTCACCTATTTCTGCTTGTTTGGTTGAAACTGCCATCAGGAGCTAATTGAGGATGGATTGGTTAACTTTAAGCATCTCATAAGTGCCTTTGAAATGTAAGTCAGGACAAATAATCTGAAATAATCTGAGCCCTGTGAGTTCAGACAATGGAAGCAGGATCAAATTTAGTATCATATGTTGGATCAAATAGGTTCAACTCTTCTGATCTCTCCCTCATGCACTCTCAGTCCCTTTGGTTTTTTTATTTTCTTCTTTCTGTAGCTGCAAAAAACAGGTTCAGCAGTCAGACTTTTTTAGCTGGTCTGGATCTGTGCCAGTTCCTTGCTACTGAACTTCCTTGCAACTTACTGCAGAGAAGAAGCAGCCCAAAGCAGCATACGGAAATTACTGGTTACAGACAGAATAGGGATTACAAGCCCCCCAGGAATGCATGTCACCTGTCTCCTCTGTTTTCTCTTACCCTGATGCTCATGCAGTCTGAGGAATGCACCTCCTTTGCGCCTGTTTTCTCTCTGAGACAGGTTCAACATTCCTTATGAGTTCAGGAGGCTGGAAGAACTTATAAAGAAAACTTTCCAAGGAAAGGCTGACCAGCATAACATTCAAAGAGTGCTGGGCCTAATAGGAAAGTCTGCTCGATGTAGGTGAGCTAAGCTGTGCCCTATAGCCAAAGAGAGGTCTCACACTTGGACAGCACCATGTGAAAGCTATCACATGTCCAAGCTAAAGAAAAGTCACAATGGGAAAAAAATAGAGATGTCCTTTTCAGAGGTTAGTGGAATTGAGCACTGTGGGGGAACCACTGAGGGCTCAGGTCTTTGTTGCTCAGTTCAAGGTGAAATGCTTCTTTCAAATGTGTTTTAGTGAGCCCAGAAGTTTGTGGCACTAGGTACAGAAAATGCAAGATGAGATTCTGATCCTCAATTAAATCATAAGGCCACCTGTGAACCCAGCATATATGGACCTTCTTCATATTAAATCCACTTTTACCCTATAAAATAAGAACTTGTGTCTGTCTGTCTGTGTAGCTGCAGCCTGGTATGCAAACTGCAAGTGTTCTAGGCTGAACACAACAGGATATAGACGTTGTAAAGACTCGGGGGGGGTGCATGTGGGAAAAGGTATTTGCCGTTGAACCAAAGGTTAGTCCCCATCACCCTGTGGCCCCATTCTGCAGCTCTTTCCCAGGTCAAAGGACTTCCATTAGTACTTCGTATCCAACAGATGTGCAAGATAGGCCGGGGTGAATATAGTAATGATTTCCAAAAAGTAGTATTTCTTTTTACCCCAGTTTTGATGTCCTAGTCTATTTTAGAGACCGGAGGTTCGACGTTGCAGCCATACGTGAGTCCATCAGCCTCACCTCTGCAGCTCAGTCAGAAGATATTGAAAGAAATTTGAATTTTCTCCTGCAGGCAGAATCACTTTGCTGAAAAACAAACATGGAGCTAGCACTGAATAGGGAGCTATGAACGGCATGACAGCTTTTATCTATTCTGTACAGTTTACCATGAGCTATTTTCTTTCTGAATAAGTTCCCTTCCGTATGTTGACACTGCATTTGTTGTTTTTGGTGGTTTTTTACAGTGTTATAAGAAATAAACTGCCTTTTGAAGATTTTGATGGAGATAAATTTAGTACTTTCCCGGTAAGCAAAGCCTTTTCTTTGGTACAGTAATCCTTTGATAATGTCTATGAGATTCCTCCTACTTTCTGCAGAGCCTTACTCATTCATGTGAAAATAGGTATAGGAATTAAGTGAATGGAGGGGTTTTTTGTCATAAAAGGTGTTGTTTTATTTCTGGATGAAAAAACAATCGTTCATTTATGCCACCTGGGGAGATGCACACATAAAGCTGTGCTCCTGGCAGAAGCAAATTGCTCTGCTGCTGAGTGGCCTGTTTACCCAATTAATAAGAGGTGAAGTAAAGTCATATTAAAAAAAAAAAAACCAAATTAAATTGCCAGCTTGTTTTATTTCTGCACCAAAGTGTGCAAGGTGTCGTTTATTAAAGCTGAGGAAAGGGACTCTGGAATACAACCCATTTATTGGGTTTTATACCTACACCTTCAGTTAGATTCTCATTTTAGATATTTTAAATTAAAAGCACAGGAGTAACAATGGCCATCCTATCTGTGTGCTTCTGCTGGCTTTTAGACGTTGAGGGGCTATCACTGGCGAGGCAGAGACTGCAACGACAAGAACACCACTGTGTACCCTGGCAGACGGTAAAGCTTTTAATTTTCTTAAAGGCTTCCTAATAATTGTGTCTTCTTGAAGAATGAGCCCCATATTTAATTTTGGCAATACTCTAGAGAGCACGTCACTGCTTGTTGCTTGGTTTTACTGTGGCTGGAGACAAGAGGGGATGACTGAGACCAGGGATGGGGCGCATTAGCAGGGGTGATGCGCAGGTTTCTTTCTCATCTGTAGCCAAAATTGTTTGGGCAGGGCAAAGGTAGGGAGCCACTGCGGCTCTCAGGCCTTATGCCACCTGAGCTAATGCTGGCTATACCCACCCTGGGGAGCAGCTGGCCACAAGGGCAAATCAGTGGTACTCATGGCTGGCTGCTCAGCTCCAGCATCCAATCCTCATGTTATCATGGTGGAAATCTAAAGCCATATATGTACCTTTCTAAGCGAGTATCTTCTAGGTGAATACTTGCCAGCTGCCTGAGCATGGACCTCTGTGTGCATCTGAAATGGAGCGTGGCCTTGAACAAAGTCCCCCACTCTTGACATTTTACCTAGTGCTCGAAAATACTCTTGTGACTAGATAAACGGGAGTTGAAGGGTATGGGCTTGGAAGAACTATATGCCATCAGCCTGGGCAGCACACCTGCATTAGCCAAATTAGGCTTACAGAGCCCATGTGTAGTGCTGGAGGCTCCCTACAAGACACCTCAGCTAATTATACTGTGTTATGAGCCTTATTGTCCCACATTGAATTTGGAGCAAGGGCCATGGTGGATTTCAGTGGGCACTTAGTAGCAAAGAAAAGGACAGGGGAAAGAGGTCTGTCTTCTATAAAAATCATCCCCATTCACTTCAGCTAAGTGAATATGCAGACTGAAAGGGTTCACTCAGCAACTTGCAGTATTAACTTTAAATTCTGCTAAGGAAAAGTGCCTCTCCTAGATTCAAGGTGGGGAAAGCAGGGGAAGCCACCCTTCTGTGCAGAAGGGAATTTCTAATTATTTTATATTGCTAGTGAAAAAATGGCAGAAATTATGTGATTTCCTCAAAATCCCCTTTTATTTTATTTTCTGTAATATATCCTTTTGTAACTCTGTTTCAGTCCTGATAACTGGGATGTGAAAAGTGACTCCAACTGTAATGGCATATGGGTAAGTAAACGAAGTTGCATCTTACACCTCCTGATCGCTGCTCCTCTTTTTTTCCTCCTTTTGAATTAGTCTGCAAATGTTTGCTTTTTATTTATCCTGGTTTATTAACTGATTTGGATTACTCCTACTTATGAACTGCCTTGATATTCCAAGTAATAAAGCTGTATTTATTACAAACTAAGGAAACATAGGGGAAGCGGTTATGAGCGAAGTTTGTTTATTGATGCTTATGATTATTTAAATTATAGCTATTATAATTAATTTAAATGTACATACACTTATTAAGATAATGTAACAGAGAGCGTCATTACTATGATGCAGTGCTTCCTGCAAGCAAACATTCAAGAACTAAATTTCTCAGCCTTTTTTTTTTTTCTCAGCCACCTTTCAGGTGCTAGATAGACCTTGTCATCTGCCCCTTCTCTCCTCCCAACAGGGTGTGGATCCAAAAGATGGAATTCCCTATGAGGAGAAATTCTGCAAAGGTAAATCTTTACAGTCAATACAAGGAGCAAACATGTCTCTCATATTCCTGTCATAAATATTTTAATATCTTCACCATCATGGCCAATGTAGGGTAAAGGCAATGGGTTTCACAACTTTATGAGAAAGACAAAATGGCCAAAAAATGGCAAAACCAATTTTTTTTTTAATTTATCTTGAGGATGGGCAAATATGAGATGTGAAAAGTACAGGCTGCTGATAGTTTTCTGTTAAAAACCAGCTCAGTTACTAAGTTGAAAAGCCATAGATCTGGGACAGAAGCAAACAGAGATGTCACTTCTGCGTCTTCTGTGGTGCCTAAAACCTAACCCAGAGGGCTGGGTCCTGAATCCCCTGGGGGATTCAGGAGAGCAGTTTAACATCCATGATTGGCCAGTTTGACCCGTTGCCATAAACACCAATGACCATGCTGATACTTTTCTGGAGAAGTCCTTAAAGAGGTAAAGTGGTGGTGTTGGCTGATCTCCCTGAGAGCAGTGTGGGTGCCTGTGTATACACAGACACACACACACACACACACAGAGTGCAAATAACACCCTTACAAAACAGCCATGACTACCATTGCTGCTTACCTTGCCTTACATTTAAATCAGCATCCTGGGGATGAAACATTGCCTGGCAAGAGTCTTCAACATTTTCAGATGAAAGGCGATCTGCAAATGCTAACTTACATTAATTATAAACCAGCCAGATTGCTCCAGCAGAAATACTCATATGAGTAGCACATCCACCACCCAGTTCAGTTATAAGGAGCTTTGAGCAATTTCCTGAGTAATCCGATTTCTCTAAATGTTTAAGTACTTTTTAATGCATATTCTGTGGGTAGTAAAAATAAATGTTGGCTGCGCAGCAGAGCCTCTGCTGAAATAACACATCCATCCTTGAATACAACCAAGGTTCTTTCTGATTAGCAAGATCTCTCCCTGTTTTTCATGCCCAGTCCCTGGTCGTTTCTCAAGGGGTCTTGTCACATGCCTGTTGGTCACTTTTTGCTGCAGATGGAGCAAAAAGCCCATCCCAGGATCTGAACATTTCAGCCACATGAAGGGTGATGTGACCAGTCACCCTGTGACTCCATCAGCTGCTGCTGCTGTGGCTCTGTTAGGGTTGCTCTCTGTCCTCTCTTTTGGTTTGATCTTTCCCCTTGTGTGACTAACAAAATTAGGTGCAGACTCGAAGGGGGTCATGCTGTTGGGAGACTCGGCTGGTGCTCACTTCCACATCCCTCCTGAGTGGATGACCGTCACGCAGATGTCAGCGGTGAGCAATCGTATTCGGGCTGCCAAAACCACTCCGCTGTGGGTTGCCATTCGCTTTCTCCCCTGAGCCACAGGTTGCCAAAGGGGAACAAGCACAACAGGCCTCATTGCTCTGGAATTCACAGGTCTCGCGTGTGGAAGTGCCCTCCCGCAGCTGCTCTTCGGGAGATAAAAAAGCTTAACCCTGTGCCACCAATGCTCCCCCGACATCTGTGCAATTGGGTCAGGGAAGAGTTTGGCTTCAGCAGCCCAGTGCTGTGCCAGAAACACAAACCAGGACATCTGGCTTTCCACGCACGTGCCCGCGGCTCAAGGAGACCCTGTGGGATCAGCCCTGCCGTTGTTATCAGGCTTATTGGTACAGCCACTTGCTGTGCTCATGTTGCAGAAGTGGCCCTGCTGACAGTCCAGGAGCTTCTGTTTTAGGCATCTGGCTTTGAAATTACAGGTCCCAGGTTGTTTTCTCTTATTTGTGGCATATGTGAAATAGGTCTGGTAACTCCAGTGTGCAGGCTCTTGGCACAAATGCACCTGCAAGTGTTTGGGGGGGGAGTCATCCCAGGGTTTATAATGGGCTCATCCTAAAGGGAAGAGTTTCTGTAGTGATGTAAAATGTCACTACTGCACTGATGCCTGTCTCTGGGCAGTATCCCAGCATTTCCCATTTTCAAGCAACAGCAAAATGCACCTGACTGTGAATTATGCTGGGACTCAGCTGTGCAGTTCACTGATGTGGAATGAACTGATTGAGGGGAAGAGATCATTCCAGCAAGCCACAATTGGGGATGGGGGGTGGAGGGGAGAGAAATGCACAAGTATGCTCCTGTCCTGTTGTTTCCTACCCTGAGCCAGTGTCACTCCATAGCCGGGGAGGACTGACTGTCATCCCCTGCACAAGGGTCAGTTGTGTGGGGGTGAGCAGATAGTTTGTGATTGCCCACCTTCCCGGGTGAAAACCTGCTACACCTCTGCTGGCCTCTGAAGAAGGAGGGCATAGACATTTTCTGGAGAACAATACTGATTCCAAAATGTCAGTAATCACAGTGCTGTTGGAGGTCTGAGAGTTTTGTGTGTTTTCCTGATTCTGCTGACAGAGCTGAGCTAATTTAAATGTTGCAGATTAGCAGTTGTTTTTCTGTGTTAAACGTTTATGAGCAATGATTAGACGAATGACACTGATGACAGAGCTGATGATGAGCATAATAAATTAGCACTAATGATAATTGAGATTATCTTGTCTAATAAAGATGGTAATAAAACTGATGGTGATGATGATTCTGGCAGTAACACTGGTAGCAGCACCATGTAGGCAAGAATAGTTTGACTATGTCAGCATTTTATTATCACTGTAATGAAGGTTTAGAAAGGGTTTCTCTTGCATGGATCTTGCTGGCCCACCAGCTGGGTGAGTCGAGGGCTGGCAATGGCATGCAGAGGCAGAAGCTTCAAGGTTGGGAGCTGAAGCAGAGGTTATAAAGTGAGTTTGATGGCACCTCGTTACGTACTACCTGGTGGGCATAGAGCAATTTGCATGGTAAAGGAACTGGTGGTCTCTGTGTAAGGCCTTTGCAGAAGGTGACTCCAGGTTAGAGCTAGTGCCCTGTCCTGGGGCAAGGAGGGCAAAGAAAGATGGGTTTACTCTCTGGCCTTTCATAGTCACTCCAGTCCCAGTGTATGAAATAAAAGGACTTAAGACATCACTGGAAATGAAGGTAAATACAGCATGGAAGTTAAAACAAAGCCTGGAACTAGACCTAGAACGAGTCCCAGGAGAGACATCTCTTGGGCATCAGTGTCAGGCACCAGGGCTAGTGTCTCTTCTGAGCTTAGTCAGAAAGGTGTGCATTTAGGCACTGCTTAAGATACCACTTACTGGAGCCAGCAGAAGGAGGTAAAAGAGATATAGATATATAGAGGTATAGATATAGATATATAGAGGTATAGATATATAGAGGTACAGATATATATAGAGAGAGGTATAGATACCTCTATGTCCTTTCAGATGCTGGGCACCCTGAGCTGAGCAGCATCAGCCAGGCCTCTAGCAGGGGTAGGCATGGTGTGTCAGCAATATAAAGGTGCTTGGAAAACCCAATTATATCTACCCAGGACAGAGCAGGGCTGGGCTAAATACCCTGCAGGAAGTGCAGCCCTCTGGGAGGGCCAGTTGATCTCCGAGTAGTGCATTGTGCAGCTACCCGGGTGTTTGGGGTACGAGAGATTCAGGATAAGAAAGAGCAGGTTCCTTTCTAGACTATTTGCAAGCTTTCCTTCTGACCTGGTGAAAATACATTAATGCAGAGATAGAGTTCAGTTGTATAAAGACACTAGTATCCGTGTTCAAATTCTAGCGACAGTAAAAAGTTGCTTCGTTAGTAAATTTAATTATTAAATGTATTCAATATTTAAACTGAAAGAGAGTAGATTTAGATTAGATATAAGGAAGAAATTCCTTTCTGTGAAGGAGGTGAGACCCTGGCACAGGCTGCCCAGAGAAGCTGTGGCTGGCCCATCCCTGGCAGTGTCCAAGGCCAGGCTGGATGGGTCTTTGGGCAACCTGGTCTAGTAGAGGGTGTCCCTGTCCATGGCAGGGAGATTGGGACTAGATGGTCTTTGAGGTCCCTTCCAACCCAAACTGTTACGTGATCATATGAATTTTGAGCTCACCTTAAGTAAGAAAGTTGTCTCCTGAGCACACAATTGTTACCAAACAATTTCTGAGCTAATTGAGTCTTTGTCACTGCCTCTTCCTTTTGCCTGTCCTCTTTATCTTTCCTTCTGTGTGTAGAAAGGCAATAGCAGTAATTTAGCTGCCTCAGGGTTGTGCAAGCACAATACTCTTCATGAGTAGTATGAAATACCACTGGCAAATACCCTTCATCTGTAAGCTTAATTAACAAATAACTGGCTTCAGTTCTTCTTCAGTGCAAGGCCTTCCTGAAGACTTCCTAAGCATATGCAGGCATGGTTTTGTGACCACAGAGATCGCAGAGAGTCTGTGTCCTAATCTCACAGAAAACAGATGTTAATCTGAGACTGCAGCACACATTTGAAGTTAGGGCTCTGAGAGGAGTGGATAAGGCATTAGCCTCGCGTACCTCCTCTTCCCCCATGCTGTCAGACTCAAGACAGTTCGCTTTGATTCTCCAAAAATTTCTTTGATAAGAGATGTAGAAAATTTAGTTTATCAAATGGTTTTCTCTACAGTCAATACTGGAATCAGTTCAAAGCTTAAATTTCCATTTCAATGGAATCTCCATCCTCTATATGGAATTCCAAATGGGGCTTCTCCCCCACACCCTGTCCAGGATTTTCATCATGGGTCCTGAGAAAAAAAGTTGTTTGTCTGCTAATTCAGATTTATCAAGTGTATCGTTTTATTACTTTAATGATTTTATACATTGCTACTTATGTATTTTATCTATTTCATATGCTTTTTATTTCTATTTATCCATATACATGTTCACATATACAGGTGTCTACATATACAAATGTAAAGTAAAATTTACACTTGGTAACAATGCTGTGGGCCCTTCTGGTAATCAGCACCACATCAGTGCAGTGGTTGGTTCCTGTTTTAAAGCTGATTAGGTGAGGAAATAATTTTTCAGGAGAGATGCTGAGAATTTAGTTAAGAGGCTCTACAGAATGGTTCTTTCCCTGATTATGCTGCTCGGGGTCTGCCATGCAAAGGAGCAGGAATGAGGAATGAGGGAGGAAAGAGGATGCGAATGAGACATTTCCTTGTTCAAGCAGGCTTGGGATGTTGTTTGGGTAACAGGATGATGAGCATGGGGGGGACGAGATGGGTATTTGGGCTGGACGGTTTGGGAATTCAGATGCCTATGCCTGTGCCATTGTCTCGAACACCATTGTTGGGAAGCTGTTATATACTGGATTTTGGATTTCCCAGCCTAGTCAGGAACTTATTACCCTCTTAGCATTGGCCTCCCACATAGTAATGCCCCCTTGTGTGATGAGCAGGGGGGCACGCTCCTGTCACTCATCCCGTGTCAAAGGGTGCATCAAGTTGCATCATTCAAGTCCCCCAGTGCCTTCCTGTCTTCCTGTTTTCTTTAACCTAAGTGACTAAATGCAGAGACCCAAATCGTGTTCCTGTGTTCATCAAGGAGGCTTTTTTGGCAGGGGGATGAGAACGTGCAATCACCTAAGCACCAGCCTTGCCCACACTGACATAGCTACAGGCACTCCCTGCCCATTTTGTCCAGCACAGAGCTTGATACCAGCGCTGTGTTAAAGTGGGGGCTCATGCTTTCTTTCAAGTGCTATTTCCAAAGCCTTTACCTATGCCATGGCCACAAGTACAGTTCTCATGCCTCTAAGAATATGTTATTCCCACAGTGAGCGTGCTGAGATACTGCTTGGTGTGGAAAAGGTCCATCACAAGGTACACGTATCTTTGAAAGCTACGGCCTAGGCATGTTATCACAGCATCACAGGATCACTAGGTTGGAAAAGACCTTTAAGATTATCAAGTCCAACCATTCCTGTCCTATGCTAAACCATATCCCTAAGTACCTCATCTTTTAAACACGTCCAGGGATGGCGACTCAACAATTTTCTTCAGTTAGAAAAGCAAACAAACCACAAAACAAAACTAAACCAAAAAATCCTGAAAAAACACCCTACATAGCACTAGGGGAAGTTGCAGGTACTTTGATTTTGAAGTTTTTGACCAAGTTAGAGCTACTGAATCCTACAGACTACCCTTGGGACCATCACTGCCTGTTCCTGCAGAGGCAGCCAAGCACATGGCTCTGTCCTTAACCTACCATCACTCCAGTGAATCCCCAAACACCCAGGGTGCCAACACAAGAAGAGAATCATACACCTGTAAGACGGGGTTGAGTCAATGTTATTTTGGCTTTCTGCTTGCGAATAGGTTTTGGGTTTTGCCTGGCTTTTCTTCTTTTAAAAGGTTCAGGAAGAGTTGAGCTGAACGTTCATTCCTTTGACCTGAAAATTCAGACACTAAAAATGAAATGTAACACAGTGGACATGTGCTTGATGAGATTTAGCAAAGCAGAAGTAATATTTGGGGTTTGGGTTGGATTTTTTTTGAGGTGGATTTTTTTTTTTTTTTTGCAGAAAGCTAATGTTGAAAACACTGATGTGTCTAGCGATGGATATTTTGCTCCTGCTGCTCTGTCCATCTGCTTACAATTGACTTCCAAATAGCTACTAAATGCAGCATTTTTCTGTAATATGTCTGGGATAGAAGCTTACTTTAAAAATCTCATTTTAGAGACAATTTTATCTGGAGATAAAAGCACTGTATTTATAAATGTGCTGGAAATGATACCCTTTCTAGGAATATGCATTTTAAAACTCTTGGATCTCTATTTCATGCTGAATAAAGAGAAAAATAAATCCCATGTCTATCTGTAATCCAGTAGATATCTATTTGGCCACAAACAGAAGGGCTTATCAGATTTCAGTAAAGTACTAAACTATATATTTCCTATAAAAAAAGAATTCATTGTTCTTTTACATGCAGATGTCCCAAACACTTATCCCACTGACTTCTCTTTTTGAACCACTAGAAGAAACAGGAGTTTGATTTGTGAAAATCTTACTAAAAACATTCTCCAGCTTCCCTCTAAATCCACTGAATTGCAATCAGGTTTCTCCCAGCGAGTATTGTGATGACTCAGATGCTGCATTTTGGGGGAAATAAGGTAATAATTTTGCTAATTTCAAAAACCTATCATCTCCCTTGCAGCTTTCCAGAGTAGAAATGCCACACGTGCTTTTTAAAAAGATAGGCTGTGCTTTCCTCAAGAGCTCTAAGGCTTGCTTATTTGTATACTTGGAATAAGAAACTCATCTTTCATACTTGGTCCTATCAAAAGGAATTGAACATCATTGTGGTCAGTACAAAACCATATCTCCCATTCCCCTTCAAATTAAGGGATACTTGATGGCTTTCAGGATTTCTGCAGCTGCCATTTCTAAAGGCTCTCACGAACGTTTCGTTTCCAGTGGCCTCTTACGTCCTGATTTTAAAAATCTCCTGCCATAGCAACCCTGAAGCTTCTCCCATTTAAGCTAACTTGGTCCAGTGCAGCTTGGGGGGTGTGTATATGTGTATTTAGCATGAGCCATGGCTTTGTCTGCCCAGTGCAAGAGAAGGAGGACTTGGGGAGGTGTGTTCCATAGAAGGACACATCTAGGAAGTGAGGATGTTCGTTTGAAACGAGACCCATCTAGAGCATTTGAAGCTAAAAGAGGGCATTCAAAGCTTGGCTGGAGTAACTTTGTAATCATTCCCTGCTAAAATCTGGCATGTAGGCTGAAGCATCGTTTCTCAGCCAGAATAGTCTAGAGAATGGCATTTAAACAAGGCTGTGCTCAGGAGAGTTTTAAGCTAAAAGTCAACGTAGATCCACCTCTAAAGTGGGACAGATTTGCATCTGAGACTAAGTCAAACACAGCCTGTTAGACCATGCTTTCCAAACTACATCCCTGCAGAGTTCAAGCTCTAGCATTCTTCTGAAATTTCCATTAACTACTCATCTTCACCCTTTGGTCCTGAAATATCTTCTGAAGTCTGGCTTTAAGTGCTTTGCTGGAACAGTGTCAATGCTAAACATATATATGGTTTTCAAATGCAACTATAATTCTGGGCTCAAACATTCCTTTCCAAATCAATTTGCAACTCAATTAGTTTCTGGCTAATTCACATTTAAGCTAAGTTTGCAGGGGATGGGGGGGGGGTGAAGTTAAAAATTATTGGAATTTGTCCAATGAAAATATTATTTTGGAATGTTAATGGGAAATAATGAGGGAATGGGTCATAGAAGGATTTGGTTTAGAAACATTTAATCATTCATGGGTTCTTTTTATAGTCGTATATGCTGTGACTTATAAGAGATCATATCTATAATTTGTCCCATGTTAAATGACTGTATCAATGTTTCTGCCACCTTTAATGCAAAGCTACAAGGAGGCAAATCATAGAATCATCATAGAATGGTTTTATTTAGAAAAGACCTTCAAGATCATAAAGTCCAACCATTTATCAAGCCCTACTAGGTCCAACACTAGACCATGTCACCAAATACAACATCTAAATATAAACACCTCCAAGGATGGTGATTCAACCACCTCCCTGGGTAGCTTGAAAATAATCAGCAGAAGATGGGTTTGATCCATCGACCTCTGGGTTATGGCCCCAGCATGCTTCTGCTGCAAATGGCCAGTCCATGCCTAGTACCGCTCTTCTGCTCATAGCTGTGCCCTTGGACCGGGTGCCTGTTTGCACGCTAAAATGTCAGGTTTGAAAAAGGCAGATTTAGAAGTTCCCTCCAGTCTTAAAATAAATAAATAAATTTTTAAAGTATCTATCATAGAATGGTCTGGGTTGGAAGGGACCCCAAGGATCATAGAGTTCCAACCCCCTGCCACAGGCAGGGACACAAAACCTCTAGGCCTGGATCTACACCAGGTTGCCCAGGGTCCCATCCAACCTGGCTTGAACACCTCCAGGGACGGAGCATCCACCACCTCTCTGGGCAGCCTGTTACAGCACCTCACCACTCTCTCTATAAGAACTTCCCCCTAATATCTAATCTAAACCTTCCCTCTTTTGGCTTTAGTGCATTCCCCCTTGTCCTGCCATTATCTACCCTTTTAAAAAGTTGGTTCCCCTCCTGTTTGTCTGCTCCCTTCAGGTACTGGAAGGCTGCAATGAGGTCCCCCCGCAGCCTTCTCTTCTCCAGGCTGAACAAGCCCAGCTCCCTCAGCCTGTCTTTGTAGGGGAGGTGCTCCAGTCCTCTAATCATCTTTGTGGCCCTCCTCTGAGCCCTCTCCAACAGTTCCACATCTTTCTTGTATTGGGGGCCCCAGATCTGGACACAGTACTCCAGGTGGGGCCTCATGAGGGCAGAGTAGAGAGGGACAATCCCCTCCCTGTCCCTGCTGGCCACCCCTCTTCTGATGGAGCCCAGGATACCATTGGCCTTGCAAGCTGCAAGAGCATATCTATATACAGATAGACACAAGGACACACACACATATGTGTGTGTGTGTGAGAGAGAGAAAAATAACTGAAAGATAATTAAGCCAGACCCATTTTCACCTTGGTAACTAATGCAGATCTACTATAAGTAGGTCAAATATGCTGTTACATGCCTTAAACTGGCATCTGCTGTGTGTTAGTCTGCTCAGAGCATAGCTTCAGGATTTCTGTCCTCCCCCTGCCCCCTCCCCCTATCCCTCTCCCCAACCTCCCTTTTCTCACGTCTCCTCCCTGTGTCTCCCCCCATCCTCTTACAGACAAAACCTGTAGTCGTATACTCGGGCATAGGTCCTATTCATCAAAATGATAGTTTTGGGGGAGCAAGGACTTGGTGGGAAGCCCAAGAATTAGTTCTTCTGTGGTTCCTCAGTTACCTCTGACCCTCCTGGAAAAAGGGGTTACTCACCTGCTTGCTGTTTATAGCAGTGAGGGGTTAAGGAAACCCCACAGCTGCTTGGAAGGAAAATGATGCTAATAAATTACATGGATTAAACCAGCCTTTGAGTTCTCTGATTTGATGTTTTGACCTTCTTTTGGTTATTACTTTTTTCATCAACAGTTTTTCAGTATGAGCACACTGGATTTATGTATTTGTCTTTGTGAGCATACCCCAGACTGGGAGAAGCTGAAAATTTACTCCCATGATCTCGTCCTTCCAAGGTGGTGCCATTTCTCCAGGCCACTTTTCTCTCACCTTTCACAACTTCTGACACACTCACAAATCAAAGTGCAGCTGAGCAGGGCATGGTGTTCTGGCTGCATGATGCTGCTTCCGTCTGCGTAGAGGCTTTCGCAGAGGCAGTCACTTAAAACCAGAAAAGCTTTAGGGTCTAACACCAGCAAAGGCAAAGAGGGGTAAAGGTTGCATCTATTTGCATGGGAAGCTTATGGCAGAGCATTTTCCCCCCTGGTTCCTGCCCTGCTTAGCGGTCTATCTGACTCTGTTGCTTCAGTGACAGCGCCAAAATTTGCGGTGAGCACCAAGGACAGATTTTTAAGGGGTCAGATGCTCACAGGGCAGCCTGCTGCAGAAGGCAAAGGAGCTTCAAGTGAATTTGACATTATCCCTCTGCTGAATATGCTGGGGATGTCATGCTGTCATCTCTCCCTGTGAGAGATGCTGCCCATCTTTAGACAGCAAACAGCTGGTGGTCTGCACCTGCAGTACAAGCTCCACCTCAGGAGGAGCTTTGGGCCCTTCCAGAATTAAAAGGTGCCAGAAGTTGCAGTTCAAACACTTATTCTGCTTTTCCTTTTGCTGTCTCTTGATATGCTCATCTTACAAGAGTCAACTTTTTAAGTATATATGTAAATAATTATCACTACAGCTATAATTACACTTGCTGCTGTCTGGCTAAAGCTCCAGCTAGGGAGTGCTTGAGTTTGCTGAAAGGATTTTTTTTTTTTGTCTGTAAGGGTGAAACCATGTTGATGTAAAATTTTCTCTTTCAGAAATCATTTGCTAATCTCCCCATGGCTTTCACCGATGAGCTTGACTGGCCCCAGTTCTCAGAGATCACTGGATTTCTGAACTCCACCATCGGGTAAGCCAGCAGGTAGGGTGGCCAAGTTGTAGCAATCCTTGAGGTCCCTCAAAGCCCAGCAAGAGAAGAAACACAGTGCTTGAGAGGAAAGACAAAAATGCTAGTCAGCTTTGCTTCTGCTCTTTCTAAAATCAAGATCAAGACAGGATCTAGGGAATTTTTTTAATCCCTTAAATATATAGGAAATGTACAATACTCTAGCCCAGTCTTCCTGAAATTCAGAGTAGGTTTTAGAGCTAATCAAATTGTAATTTTGAAGGAGAAAAAAAAAACCCAAAGAAATAAAAAATTACCTTTCTTTTTTCAAAATTCTGAGGCAGGGGAGGGGGAGCACTGCTGACACTAACAAAAATCAGCATATTCTTCTTTCTTCTTTTCTTTTTTCTTTCTTTCCCTTTTTTTTTTCTTACTTCCCCCTCTTTCCCTCATTTCCTTTTTGCTGCTGAAAAAGTAGAATAATTGGTATCCCCAGCATTATCACACAGTGTTCCCTTTTTGGGACAATCTTTCACACACCCTCCCATGTTTTCCCCCCTACACTTAGATGAAAGTAGCAAAAGAATTGGAAGCACCTGTGACCTATTTTTCTGTGTTACATTGATTGGCCCATGTGCATGGGGAAAGATGCAGGGATAGATAGAAAAAAAACCCCAAAAACCTCTGCCAGAAGAGAAGGAAAAGAGTCCTTGAAATGCCTGCAGTTTTAACTGTGAAATTTAAAAAAAAAAAAGCCAACCCCACAGCCAAAAACCCCACATAATTTTGTTAATCATCTTTCTGGCTATCATTAAGAAGCCCTTGACTCCTGCTGGAACTGAAGGATACAATCACCAACAGAGGCTGGGCTGGGCTGAGTTTCAGATAATTTTTATTTTATATGTCTAAGATAGGTCATGACTACAGTGAAATGCCAAACCAAGCATGAGTCAAGCTGAAACAGGCTTTCTACCAACAGAATTAAGAAGTTGGCAGAATATATTCCTTTCCAGGAAAAAATACCCACTGCACCATGTACTTGTACTTTCTGCTTCCTTTTTTTCTCCCTGCGCAAAACCCAGGCTCCCAGCCATAACTGCATTCACACAGAGTATGCTACAGGTTTACTACTCCACAGGCAAACAGAGAAGATCCATGCAGCCTCCTCTTTCAGAGTCATCAGCAACACTGACCTTTCACAACCTATTACAATGTCCTGCTACTCAATACACAGAGCATTCAACTGGGCTCCAACAAGTTCACAAGTGACCAGAGCATAGTATTGACCCTGAAGTTATGAGCAGTGGACCTTCAGTTTTTAATTGCTTTTTTAATCTCTTCCTTTCTCTGAAAAAAAAGAAAAAGAAAAAGAAAAAGAAAAAGAAAAAGAAAAAGAAAAAGAAAAAGAAAAAGAAAAAGAAAAAGAAAGAAAAAGAAGGATTGTTTGTGACTTCAAGGCATTTTTAAGAGAAGTAGCTCAAAATCCCACACCACAATGACCAAGTGTGGTCGACGCCAGTTAGCAACATGCAGTGGGAGGCTCCCATTTGCCCTGAGCCTGCAGAAATAGAGGTACAATCCCACACAGTCCATACCCATCTTTCCCACTCCTTGATGGGGACAGGTACACCACTGATTAACTAATACCCTCTGACCAAGAAGGTCTCTTTGCTTCTCCATGTCTGTTTGCCTGCTGGGCTGAAAACCAGAGAGCTTGGGCATGTCTTGTGCAGCCCATTGCACAGTGAATGGCTGAGTCATGCATTTCAATGTAGGCAGTTACTTTACACTGCTGCTTGCAAAAGTTATTGTTGTCTTCTGTTTCTCTGCATTTGTCTAAGTTTGCTGGTCTAAAGCCATGGCATTTGGTATTTAAGTTACTCGATTCCTTCGTTCAAACACAAAATCAGCAGCCCCCATAGATATGACCATGTCATTGTGGCTGAGAGGGTGGTCTTCTCATCAGTGTCCCTTTGGGCTAGTAACCTTTCCATATGCATTTTCATTTTTCTCAACAGTGCAAAGTGAAGGACAGTGCTAACCACAATCAAGCATAACCTGTTTTCAGATCAATCCATCCAAAATTTATGGCAGTGGGGAATGAATGCCCTGCCAATATTGCTTCTCTCTTATTTACTGTTCCATAACAACCAATTGAAAAGTCAATTAGTGAGCAATCAACAGGATTGTTTTGATAAATGATGTATAACAAAAAGGTTTTTAAACACCTTATCTGAAAGACAGGGATAAAAGCATCCTGGATGGAACAATTTCAGAGAAAGTCTCCATCAATTTATAGTTTCTGAGAGGATAACTTGGCATCCATTTTAGGCCACCCTGTTTAAAAGGAAAAAGATTTATGGCCACAAAAAAAGAGAGATGGTGAAATAGAAGTATATACATAACTGGGGCAGAGAGTTGTTCAGAGACAGGAACATATTTCATTTTTAATATCAGCTGTGTTTTCATCAGTATCACTTGAGTTTAGCAGCTTGCCTTTTCTCAATTTATTTCAGAGGCTGGACAGACTCTCTGTATCTACGATTACGCAGGAGAAATCGCTGTAATCACAGAGACTTACAGAACATTTCCCAGAATGGTATGTTAAGTGTTTTCACTTTTTTTTTTTTAACCTTACTAGTCTGATGCTAGATGCTGCATTAATTAACATCTCTCAGAAACAAAGAGAACCCCCTTCCTAATCGTGTGCATTTCTTATGAGAAAATAGAGGATAGCACTTAATTAACTCAACATGTTTTCTTCTGGCTCTTAGTAGGGAGCTGTGTGGCTTCATCAGTCTGATTAAGAAACTCCACTGGACTAAAAAACAGTACCTCACTGTAGCTCTATGGGTTGGCAGGGTATTTTAGCCATGTCCAAAAGGGGGAATTTAGATGGATGTTGCTAATAGTGATGAAGCTAAAAGGTCTCTTCCCAGGAGAAAAGGTTCCCTGGACAGGTAGCATCATACAAGGATCAATTCCAGACTCAGTTTTTCAGCTAAAACATTACCTTCTGGTGCCAGTACTTACGCCACTGGCAGTGCCTCTCATATGCCTTCTCTGACCTGTGACACATGTGGTGCTGCTAAGACTGTTTTTTCTGCATGAGTGTTTTACTATGTTGTTGGTATCATGGGTGAGACTCTTCTGACTTTCTCAACTGGCCATCTCAAGGCACTGGAGTTGAAGGCTTCCAGTGTATCAGTCTCACAGATGTGCTTTCTGGTGAGAGAATGAAAAAAAGCCCTACCAAACTTAATGGTATCAATGGTTCTTCTCATTTGTATCTGGTTCATCCCAGTACCTGATGCCCCATTGCCTTGTTCTTCTCTCTTTACGTTAATGGGGGTTTCCTTGCTCTTCTTTTTCCCAATTCCCCCCCAGAGTTAAATATATATATATGTATATATATATATATAATTTCTCACTGTGTGCATCGTTCCTTTTTCTTTCCACATATCTCCTTTATACTCTTACACTACAGACACCTGAAGGATATAAAAGGAGGGGTGAGCCTGTGTCAGGGCAAAAGACTGAAGAAAATTGAGAAGGGAATTTTAAAAGGGGAAAAATTACAAGTGATAGAAAAATCCCAGGATATCTTCCCTCTGTATCTTCTCTTAATCATCACACTGACACCGTGTTGTAAAGGTTCACTTCTATTGCCTCATTTGCTGTAAGTTTCCCCAAAGATTTACATGGCCGCTCTCAGTGTCAGTAAAACAAAAAGCTGGCCCACCAAGCTGACCTAGCCCCACTTGGGACAACTTAACCTTCCCCTCAAAATGACACCTCAGATACATGTAATGAAAGGAAGAGATGCTACAGACCTGGGTCTGAAGAGGGAGGTACGCAGCTCAGCCAGAGCCCAGGAATGACAAGCCAAGCCAGGGACCAAGAGTAAGTCCTGTCTCCAGCCCCCTACAGATGCACCAGAGCTGTGCCAGAGCTCAGCAGGGACCGACTTTCCCCCATTGTCCTTCTTGGGACATGCATCTTCATCATCTTGGAGGAAGGCTTCCCCAGGCTCTGAGCTAGCAGGATTTCTGCCACTCTCAGAGATGGTAAAAAATGCTACAAGGGATACTTACAGAAAGTACTGGCCTAAATGTCACAGCCACGTGATCAGACACATCATTGTCACCAGTGGCTGTTTCAACACTAGAGTGAATGCTTATCACAATTCTGTTTCTAATGCAGCTGGGTCAGATCTACCATTATCCCAGCATTCAAGGCCCACACTAAGCACCAAAAAGGACTGTCGTGGTTTAGCCCCAGCTGGCAGCTGAGCACCATGCAGCTGCTCACTTGATTCCCCTCATTGGGGGAAAAAATGTGTGTGTGTGTGTGTGTGTGTGAAGACAAAGACTTGGGATAAGGCCAGTTTACTGGGACAGGACAGAGAGGGAGAAGTAACACTAACAGGGCTTATAGTGAACTATACAAACCTGTTGATGCACGATGCAGTTTCTCACTGAAATGTGTGTTACTCATGGCCCATTTTGGGTCACCAGCTTTGCTCACCAGTCACTGTACAAGAGGCTTAACACATAGGTTAATAGCTATTTGTAACAAAACTAGTCTCTGCTGTCATTACTGCTTTCATCTTGTAGTTGCATGACAAGCAGCTCACAGACCTAATCAACGCTCTCCATGCAAGTGGCTTGCTGAACAGCTTTCTGCTGATATATTTTTTTTCAGTTCATTGTTTTCAATATGCTTTTTTTTTGTGTCTTGCCTTCCAGCAGCTTCACACAGGTTCATTTGCCATGTGCTATTTCTGGGTTTTGACTAGGTGGGTGGGAGGGCCAGGCATGAATGTCATATGTGGAGTTACCAAGTTCTTCTAAGTTCTTCTCTACTGCTTGTTGAAGATCTCTTGCTTTGATAGAAGCATCCTATAGTAAAATCAGTGGCCAAAATATTAAAAAAAATTAAATCATTAAGCACAGGGAAAGTGAATACTCTTAATTCCTAAATGATTACAGAACAATCTTGCCATTGTTACCCATGTTTTACATGAGGTAACTGGATAATGTATGCTTCAGAACATGGGTATTGTGTATTCCTTTGCCATTTGTAGTCTGATCTGTCTCTTTGGGATTCTTGCCTTTGACCAGAAAAAATTGGCCTTGTTCACCCATGCTGTGTCTCACTGAGCTATCAAACACCAGATGTCTCATGCTGGCTTCAAAACCAGTTAAGAAATAATGATGTGGTTTTTTTTTTTCTTTTGTCTGTCTCGGGAATTCTAATCCACCTGGAGTTCATCTGGGGAAAACCAGAGACTTTTCTCTTTGCACTATTACATTTCCTAGTGCTTTTACAGCATAAGGGAGCAAAGGAGTAGAAGTTAGTAAGCCACTGTTGTGCCCACAGAACTTTTGCTGCTATCTGGACCAAGGCTTTTCCAATGCAGGTTAGTGCTGCTCCTTGTCAGCCACACAAGGCCTCAGAGCAACAAAATCAAGTGCAGCTCAAGTATTCCACAGTTTAGGAAATTTGGGGTTGCTCACAGGTGGAAGCCAACCCAACCCTGACTTCTCAGCCCAAACTAGAAAGCCCCTCCGACCTGGATATGTTTGGAAAGCAATAGAGAGGAGGGCAAGTGAGACCCAGGAACAGCCACCAGGACATTCAGCAGTGTAAGGGTTACTGTTCTGGCTCACCTCTTTTTCTCTCTTGAAAGTTTACATCACAGATTGCATTCTGTATCACACAAACTTCCCCAAAGACTCAATTTACCCATGAAAACAATTCTCAAAAAAACCCCACTCCTTCATTTTCTTGATGGTTTTACTTGATTTGTAACTCTGCTAATGCTTTCCAAGGAGGTGCTTATCACTACCTATGCCTATGGAGGTAATATGTACCCAAGAACAGCTGCTTAATTTTTTTGTGGGTACCTTTTTTAGTTTCTAGAGATCCAAGTAGTTTATTTATGCTGGAACTGCAGCCCCAGTCCGGGAAGCTGTGCAACAGAATGGCTTAACAGAAGAGTGTTGAACTTTAGCTGAAAGAAGAACTATTAAACAGAAAAAGAAATCAACTGGTGGTAGTTATGTTCCAAGTCATATTTTCTAAGAATTTTGTGGGGCTCTTATTCTGCTGAAAAAGAGCTTCTCAACAGAAGGGCTGGATTTTGAATGGACTGGCAACCCTCAGGAGAGAAGCAGCAGACATATTCATTTTTAGCTTGGAAGGACTGGATTATTTAAAACATAAAAGATTCCTTGATATATGCAGTTGTCATCACTGTGAGTGATAATAACAAAGGCACCACTATTAAAATGCAAAATGTATTCTTGCTACCTTAGGGGTTTATCTCTCAGATCTTTCCCCTATACCAATCCAGCAGGGATTTAATGATGTTCTGTCCACAAGTTTTCCCCTCAAGAGCTACAGGGAGAACAGGATTTGCTCCTCAAAGCAAGCTTCAGAAGCACAATGCAGAAAAGAGGAGAAGAGACAGAGACCAGGGAAGAGCTGAGTGAAGAATAGAGGGAGTGTAATACAAGAGGAGAAGGAGCAAGAAAAAAGAGAGGGTGAAAATACTGCAAAAATAAAAGCAGTAGGGCTTACTTCTCTGAAGTTTCTGTTTCTGCACATTACTGTGAGGTGAGTTTCTTTGCAATCACAGTCCTAGGCTGATCTTGAACAAAGCACAAAGCCTTTTTTGGCTCCTCATTTGCTACCACTCTTGCACTGCAGGTGATGGAGTTTGATTTGAGTGCTGTGGATAGTTGGCATGTATATGCATAACCTTTAAAGACTTGCTGGGAAGTGTTCTGCGTAGAAGCTTTCCTAATTGGGAATGCTTTTCTCATTCAAGACATAAATGAAAGATTATAGACCTCACGGATGCTTAGGTGTAGATAGCTCTTTCTTTTGCTGGAGGAGGGAAGATTTACATCCAAGCATTGACACTGAAATGCAGAGCTTCTGGGGAGGGGTGCAGCTGGCCTAATACAATTTTTTGTGTCTGCCACTAGCAGGGAGAGCAATGCAGACACCCAAAAGTTGGTGTCTAGTGCTATTTAAGATGCTTTGCAGTGTATTTCCCACTTCCAGCTGCCTCTCCAGAAGTGCACAATCTCTCAGGCATCCTATGTTGTATCTGCCAGCCCTGCTGCAGGTGTCTTGGATACTCTGGGATGTCAAAAATGGCACTTGGTGCCTATGTTTAGGACCTGAATCAGTCCCAATGTGGTATAGCTGTGAGACGCTTATTCTCTCCAAAGAGTGAGAACAGTTCCCTTTGCAATTTATAGGGAAAGTTAAAAGTAGATCCACTGTTGACAAGTCGAATTGGCTGGTTTACAAGAGACTACTATGTTCAACAGATGGGGAGAAGCTGCCAGATCTGGATTAAAAGCCAGATCCAAACAACCCAGCACTTAAAAGTATTTGACTTTCTACACTCTGAAGTGCAGGACTCAAGCAAGAGGCAGCAGGTTCCTGGATATAGCTCTACTTCCTAATGCCAGCATCCAAAAAGGTTACAAAGATGACTTGTTTTTCCATTTTTATTTGTAATGCTTCTACCTTCTTGGAAATATGCAATGGACTTGGGGATTACACTTCATTTTGTTTGTCACTATAATGATGTTGTACTTTCTCTTATTCTCACTATGTGTGATTAGGTGGTTCTTCGGGAAACCTCCTCAGTTTAATAAAAAGGTGAGTGTTTAACAGGATTTAAAAGCTGACTGGGGGTATAGAAGTGTTGCTGGAGACCTGATTCTTCAAAAGAAACAAGCAAAACACTATAAGGACTGTATTACCCACAAACGTCCTAAAAAGCACAAGTTTCCCTTGGTCACTGTGTTCTGAAGTGCTGGCTGTTTCTTTTCTGGTATAAACATTCATCAACAAAAGAAAAACTGTTTTAAATTGTGGATGTCACCATCTCCAAGGCCTTGATCTTAGTTCAGTTCAGCCAACGGAGCATTTCCAGTGATTTTAGGGAAAAGACTAACCCTTTCCCTAAATTTCTGCTTTGCACCCCCCTAACTGCATTACTCCTGATGCGTAGCAATGTAGACAGGCAGTGGGTAGGTCCACTGTGTTATCTCCATATGGTTATGATTGAGTAGCTACTGGACAGTGAGAGGCAGCAACTCTCCCTGGATAACTTTGGGTGGGCTGCGGGGAGGTTAGGTTTGATTTAGTTGGCTTGATGCTGATATAGTTCACATCCAAAGGGATTTATTGTTCTCTCTTCCAGAAAAAGTCATAATGAATCCTTGCCCTCTAGCACTGAACTTCAAACCACATCCTGATTTCATTTTGAGCTCAATTGTACTCATAAACTTAGTTGTCAGCCAAACATAGTCTTCTTCTCCCATCTCCGATTAAAAACTTCCCATCTTGATTGATGTCTTTGCCCCAAACTGAAATGACTCGATTTGGCTTCTGAACAGTACAAAGAAGATAGAAAGCCAGCAGGAAAAACAGTGAAAAAGACAGGTCCACGAGGGGAAAAAGGGAGAACTGATAAACCCCCCCACCCTGTATTTAAAAAACTTTACTAAAATATAAAGCTGTAAAGGAAAAACACCCACCCATCTCCCCAGTGTAGAAGTGTGGCCATTGGAGCATCTTCCAAATCTAAATGAGCTAATTTGAAATGTGATCTCATACCAGCATGCAGTGTGATTCAGACACCAAGAATGATTTCCCCATTAATATCGCTGCCTATCTGTCTTTTAGCTTGGCCAGAAACCAGCTGTTGGACAATCCAGCCATAGTTGTCTACGCCACAATTGGGAATGACGTCTGCAATGGGTAAGCTGTAAACTGAATTATTATTTATATCATCATAATTTTGACTTCTTTAAAGTACTGCTGGCTTACTTGGACGTTTATGTCTCACTGCTTTGTGCTTCCCTGTGATGGCATTTTTCTTTGCTATTGGTCTTTACTTCATTCTTATTTTCCTGCTGGAAATACTGGTTGTTGCCTTACCTGTCTTTGTCACCGCCACCCACCTGTCCTCATCTGGAGCTTGGCTTTTTTTACTTTCTTTTACAAGGTGGCAATAAAGTGACCAATGGCATGTCTGAAGTAGAATATTTCTAACTTAGCAGATGAAATGAAGTATAACAGCAACAGGAGAGGGGAAAGAAAAGAGTTTAAAAGCATGTATATCCGTCTTACCCAGCGTGTCACCTCCTGTCAGGAGGCAGAGCGTGACGGGTTTACTTTTCCTGAAGAATGACAACGTAGTCCCCTGTTGAGGTTTATTTTCACCCTGCCTCTGCTGCATGCTGCCTGCAGTCTTTGCTGTGCTCTCCTGATGAGGTGGTTTGTCTTTCTGGCTTTATTCGCGTCATAAGCTCAGTGGGAGAATGAACTGAAGCTTTCAAAACTAATAGTTCTGACATTATCCATTAGCAATGCTCACAGAGTCCACAGAGGTCACGAGTTGGATGCTTCCTTTCCCCCTGGTAGTAGTGGAAAGGCATAAACCACCTTGTGACCAGGCCAATGCACAGCACAACCAGTGTGGGTTTTGCAGGTTGTCCAAGTGCTGTTGTTAGTGTAACATTATTTCTCACCATGACGAATCTTCAGGTTTGCTTTTAAGTTGAAGGAATAAATCTGACTTACGTAGAAACTTCCAAAACACTCGTTTTAATAAATGATGCAGGGTCACCAAAGTCCCCTTCCAGAGCTTTTGAACAGTCTCACCTGCAGGCTGTATAATGAAGCTGAAGCTATTACACGGGCTGTCAGACTTTGCCATTAAAACATCCTAGGTTTGGTATCCTAAAACTTTGCCTTACTGCAAGTTCTTGTGTTGGAACTTTGCACACTGGGTGTTGTACTCCAAACCCTTCCCCTGCTGCAGCATGAGTCCTTCACAGACTTCTCCAACGTGAGCCCTTTCCTACAGGGCTTCAGCTCTTCACCAGCTCCCCCAATGTGGGTCACTTCTGTGGGGAGCAGTCATAGAATCATAGAATGTCTCTCAGTCTCTCAAGCCCAGATTGCTCCAGCCTGGTCCTCCATGGAGTCACAAGCCCCCCTCCCCCAGCAAACCTGCTCTCTCCCTCTCTCCCTTGCTCATCTCTGTGTCTCTCCATGGGCTGCAAGTGCTGGCAGAGGCTTACTCCAGTGCAGGTCACAGTGTCTTCTGCATGTCTCCACCTGCTCCAGCATGGGGCCTCTCCATGGGCTGCAGGTGGGGTCTTGGCCTTTTCCATGGGCTGTGAGGGGACACCTTCTCCATGCAGGGGCATCTTTCTGTCTGGCATCTGGAGGTGCTTCCTCCCCCCTGCCTCTTCCCTGGCCTTGGTGTCTGCACAGTTTCTTACGTCTTCTCACTCCCTTCTCTGGAGGCAAAAAGCATCTGCTTGCGGTTTTTTCCCTCTTAACTGTGATTCACAGAGGCGCTGTGACTGTCACTGATGGGCTCGGTCTTGGTCAGCAATGACTCCAGCCTTGAGCCAGCTGGCATTTGCTCTGTTGAGCCTGCAGAGAGCTTCTGGCTGCTTCTTGCAGAAGCCACCCCTGCAGCCCCCCCACTCCTCCACCAGAACCCAGCCACGCAAAACTAAAACAGGCATCAAAAGAGGTTATCAGGCTGTAGTGATCCCTGTGACTCCAGCAAGGAAAGATGCTGCAGCTTCAGTAGCAACATGCTGTTTCCATGCTGTTTCCATCGAGTGGGATGTACAGCTGAAGGAGATTCTTTTCAGCATCCGGTCACTGTGTGTATCTGCCCTGGGTCTGATGGACCCACAGAGGTTATGGAGGATACAGAGCATCCAATAGGCTTGACTTCAAACCCAGGGTGTGACAAACAAAAACCTCTTCAAGGACAGCTTTTAACTGCAGTAATAGAGCATTTCTGGCCTTATCCTGTATTTTACCTTCAAAAGAGACCAGCAGTGTGCACACCGGAGACACAGCTCTTGGCCAGAGCATTGTTAAAATGCCAGTATCTCATCCCATGTGAGGAGCAGGGCAGTGAGTAATATGGATGTTTGTAGAGGAGAGAGAGAATGAAATTGGCAGCCTGTGTTACATGTTCCCAGTAGTCTCCACACTGTCGTGTCCAAACAGGGGGATATAGAAAAATAAAGACAGATGGCAATGGTATCTCTCAGCCCACTGAGGTGTAAATGTGGGACACAATGTGAGACACACAGACCTGGAACAAAAAAAAATCAGACAAGAAAATAATGAGCACCAGCCATCTCAAATGCTGTGTACAATTATTGCACATATTAGTTGCATTTCGGGCACAGCACCATTTCTTCAGCCTCTGTTTCTCAGCTTCACAGTTATGGCATCTGCAACAAACAGGGATGTGACAGCCACAAAGTGGGATGAGCAGGCAGCCACTGGGAAGGGAACTTGTATGAAGTGGCACCAGTGCCAGTGAGAGCATAATGCTCCCTTATTGTAAGGGTACCGTCACCCAAGCCCAAAATGGTTGTGCCAATGACAGGGCTTGCTTCTCAGTGAGTTTTAATTTCATAGCCTGGCACACAAAGGAAACGTGAAGAAAAGCGCTGAAATATCTGCATGACTTCAGCAGAGAGTGACAAGAGAAAGTGGCACTATGGATGTCATTAATTTCAGCTCACTGGCATGTTTACTTGTGGTAGAGGCCTTACATCATCAGAGCAGTATTTTGAAATCAACTGCTGCAACACCTGTAGGCAAAATGAAGTAATTTAAAGCCAAAACCCACAGCCTTATCTCAGAAGTACCTTGCTTGGGTGGCTGTCACAAGGATAAGCCTGCATCTTAATGCTGTTTCTCAGTTCTCCCTAATCAGAAAGTCTCAAACGCTTCAGCACCACATACTGCATTAAGATAAATTTCTGGGCCCAGGGAGCTTGTCTAGTTATTATTTTGTGTGCAAATGCTGTAGCCCACCAAAGAATTCCAAATCCTTGCTAGGGAGCGTGGTTCTCCCATGTGGGACTCAGCCCATACCCCCTCACCCCCCAAGCACAAACATGTGTAATGCCACAAGAGAGAACAACAACGCTTTTGAAAGCCCCTGCTCCTGCAGCGTTCACTGATAAGACCCTCCCTGATTGCCCAGCAGCTCCCTCAGCTCTGCAAGCATCAAGGTTGCCCTTCTCTTATCCCTGGGAGGCCATGAAAGAGATAAAAGGACTTTCCCAGGAAAAGGACCTGGATGGAACCTCCTAGCTGCTAAGCAAATCACTTCCCTACAAGCCTACAAGGAGAAAATGCAGGAACTGCTAAAACAGTAAGGATGGACGTTAGTACAACCTCAAGTTGTACTTGGTGGTTGCCACCACCAAGGCAGCAACAAAACTGTCACAAGAACCAGCTTCCCATAGGTGCATGGTCCATGCTGTGCATGGCTGCACACATTGATGTGCTCTGATGATGAACACTTTTACTGTAATAAAGTGATTGTTTTAATAACATAACTAGAGCAGTGCTCACTAGGCAGTCTGCAGCGCTTTTGCTTCTTTGTTTTTCTTATATGAGTTGGAATTTCTTTCAATGTCAGGGTTTTATTTTTCCTCTCCCTGTGGCATTTACAGCTGAATGCAGGAGGGGAAAGATAAACCTAAGCCTGGGCCTCTGGCGTGGCGAGGTTCAGGTCTGCCAGTGAGCCACAAAACATAGGTGTTCAGTCCATGTGGGACACTCACACAGCTCCTGTACCTTAATGAACATGTCTGAGGACTATTTTATCTTCAATTCCTCCTCCCTCCAGTCTCCCACATGTGTTCAGACCCCTTGCTACTCTCCTGCCCTCCTGGAGATCTGTAGTAAGAGGAGTACATCACATGAGACACAAAGCTACCTTAGATATTTCTATCTGGCATGATCAAAGAGCATGTTGAATGAAGCTACACACAGCAAAACCCAGGGGGAAAGAGGCCCTCCTTTCACCTGTTGTGCACCCCAAAGCCCTGTGTGTGTAGAGCAGCACCATTTTTGCCTGTTCAGAGATGAATCATGGGGACTCTTAACCAGGTACAGCAGCACCCTACATCCCCTGAGGGCAATGGATCCTTTTCCTGCAGAAACTCAAGGTAGACATTGCATCAGTTGAATGTCAGACTGGAGTTTCATGAGTACACCAAGGGCAGTGCCTTTGCAGTCACAAAAAGCAGTAGACTTTTAAAGACTACAGGTAGGCAAATTCCTGGGTTTATATCAAGTGGCTGAAGATGCTCTGCAACAGCTAATAGGAGGGAGGCACCAGGCTAGCTGGAGAAGGTTTTACATGGAGTGTTAAATCCCCAGGAAGCCGATGGGATCATAGTCTGCTTCATGGCTCTGATTCGCCTCTCTGCGCTGTAAACAAGGACTGCCTCATTTGCAAACTATGGAATAAAATAAAACCAGCAGGAGAGAAAAGGCTTTTCTCTTCATGGAGGTGTGCTGGGCCTCGCTAGGTTAGCATTAGTTCTTTTCATAGCAGCTCCTGTGGTGCTATGGTTTAGATTTTTGACCCAAACAATGCTGATAACACAGTTTTTCAGCTGAACAGTATTTACACAGCATTGGGGCCATCTCTGTTTCTCACCCTCCCCTCCCCCCACTGGACACAACAGGGGTGCACAAGAGGTTGGGAGGGAACAACTCCGGGCAGATGCCCCAAATTGACTGAAAGGATAGTCTATGCTATGCAACATCGTGCTTGGCAATAAGAAAGGAAGATGAGGGGATTTTAGGAGGAAATACCCATCTTTCACTCAGGAACTGGCCGAGCATTAGCCTGCCCATGGGAGGTGATGGTCTGTGCATAATTTTTCTTTTGCTTGCTTTCTCTCTTCTTCTAGTTTTCCTTCACTTATTGAACAATACCATGGTTTGGCTTGGGGTTATTTTTTTAATGTTGGTCCCCAAGTTTTCTTGCTTTTACTCTCCCTTTCTTCTTCTCCTGTCTCACAGGGGAAGGGAGGTGGCGAGGGGGGACCAAGCGAGCAGCTGTGTGACGCTTAGCTGCCCACCGGGGTTAACCCACAACAGGAGGCCACTCTATATAGAAGGGATGCATCTGTCTGTTTTCAGTAGGGAACAGGGCTGCACTGAGGGAGGTTTCTATATCACTTCTGATTTTCGCAATAAAAAAAGAGGGACTATAAACACCTAGTATAATTTTTATAAGGTCTTGTTTAGCTATCTTATGTGGAAGAACAGCAAAGAAGAAAATGATGCAGTTTCAAGTGCCTTTTGGGGGGTGGAAGGGACAGCATTACCTGACACAGTGTCCTGTTGGCATCCTCTTCTTCTGCAGGAACCGTGACACACTGGCTCACATGACTACCCCCAAAGAAATGCTTTCCAACGTGGTGCAAGCTCTGCGGTACCTGGACTCCCATCTTCCGAACGGCAGCCACGTGATTTTAACAGGCTTGGTAGATGGCCGCTTCCTCTGGGATAACCTGCATGACAGATACCATCCTCTAGGTAAAGTATGAGATGGTGTGGTTAGATGGCAGACCCCTAACTTGCCCGGTTTCCCCAAAGCTGGACCCTCTCAGCTCCAGGTTTAATACATGCTGTGGATGTGGAAAGAAGCTGTTCTGCTTCAGTCTTGGCCCAAAAGTGTGGCCAGCTAGCCTGCACTTCATCCTGGTTGTTGTTACAGATGGAACTGGACATTTGGTGAACACCTCCACTCACTGACTGGTGAATGCCTTGGCAAAACTGGATATGGGCCAGGACAGGAGGTTAAGTCAGGGTTTTGCGAAAAGTTGGTTAGATATTAAAGAAATAAATTTACCACAAGCACTAGGTACCTGCCATCCCATACCCTGCCTCCAGGTGTGGTGACTGAACCCTCACACCATGTGCAGGCATGTTTTGAGGCAGCCCCTCAATTGCTATAAGGTTTTGGGGCAGCATTTTCAGAGATTTGGAGGCTGCATTTGGGAATCTGTCATCTCAGAGCATGCATGAAACCGTAGGTTTGACCACCCTCAGGCCACTTGCTCCTTGGCTTCATCGTGTGCCAAGCAGCAAGGAGGAACAGCATCACAGGGGTCTGCATTCACAAGCAATGATGTGTGACATCCTTGGTTAGTCCAATGGAAGTGCCTCTTGGGTCAGCATGGGAACATTTCCTTGGGGATGTAGGAGGTTGTGGGGTGAGGAATCTTGGAAGCTGGTTGCAGAGCTTCATCTCTGCAAATTCATACCACCCCACACAGTGGATAAAGAAAGTGAAATATTTTATGCAGGTAGCAAAGAAATACAAAACATCTGAAGTAAGTCTCTATTTCCCCAGTGAATTGTGTGTGCAAGGAACCATTGTGGCCATTCTGCTGTCAGATTTTAGACCAAAAGCATGTTCTTCTTTTTATTTGGGTAAAGGACACTCTCTTGCATCTGAGCAGGTGGAAAGAGGTTGTCATCTTAGTTCTCACCAGTAAAGAGAGAGAAGCTAAATCGCATCATTAAAATGGTAGGTTACATCCTCAGATGATTCTTGGCAACCACTGGGTACTAAAGCTTCAGCAGACTCTGTGCCACCCTTTCCCCAAGGTTCCTCCATCACTCTCAGTGACCCCACAGCTTCTGCATTATCTACCATGGATTATTTTACCCCTCAACAGTACTTGCCTCTTTTCAGGATGTCTAATGTATCCATTTCTACTCCTAATACCTTGTTAGATATTTTCTCTAGAACTATTCTTCTGCCAAGTGATAGAAAAAAAAGAAAAGTTTGGAAAAAAAATCATGTCCCTTTTGGGGCAGGGGGAGCCTGTGATAAATATTTTTTTAGTCACATAAATCCTGTTCTTCCCTTGAGTGCATGTTTATCACAGGGACTGTTCCTCCCCTGGATATCTAATTATCAGAGACAACACATAGCATTTTTTTGGCACGAGCCAGATCAGGAGTGATTAGCTATCAGACCAGTTGGAAATTCTTCAGAGGGGCTGATCTGTCTTGGAGAGACCTAGTTAATCCCAAGCAACACGTTTTGGAGGAAGAGATGGCTTCTGGCAGGTCCTCTGATGGATTGTGAGCAGGTTTCCCCACTTGGCCACCAGTCAGGCGCAACCAGACATCGGGCTGGCTTTCTGCCTGGTCCCTGGGACAGACCATCCCAGGGCCTGATGCTTTCAGGCTACAAAGGTCTGGGACACTCCCCATATCCAGGAGTGACACTAGATCTCCTTTGCTCCCCCTCCTTTGCTCCCTGATACTGCTGCTGGGTGATGGGCAGCCATGAGATAGGCAGGAATCATACATATATCAGGAAGCCACTGCAAAGTAACCTGAGGATCCCGTTTCACATGGGAGAGATCCCACTTCACAGTTCTGAAAACAACAGCAAACACTCCGTATTTCAGCACTGCAAACCCAGTGAAGCCTGATGGGATGATCAGTGCACTTCAAGCTCAGAGATCTGAGTGGCCATTTCATTTCCATCTTGGTTGTAGCTACCAAAGATGTGAAAAGGTCAAGAAAATGGATCATTTTCCTTGGCAAGCCAGGCTATTGCTCAGCATGGAGAATTTTAGGGAATGTCAGCTGGGTGTTTGACTTGGTGCTTCAATTTGCTCACCCACACAAGCATATCCACTTCCCTCAGTGACAGCAAAATTGTTCCTCCCTTTTAAGGCTAACCTCTCCAAGGTAAATGCGAATCTCAGAGTATATACAGCCACCTTCAATCTTCCCTTCAGCTTTGAAACCCCTGCATTTGTTTGGAGGGGGAGAGACACATTAATGGATAAAATATCAGTCACTACTGTGGAGATTGGCGCAGGCTGGGATGACTAACCCCATGTGTGAGACCAACCACCCATGAAAGGCCAGAGGGGGATGCAGGAGAAGCAGAAGCAGCTCTGCATGTTGTGGGGACACAGGCACTTTAGTGGGAAGGAACCAATAGTGCCACTGGTGGTGGGAGGGTAAACTGAGGCATGATAAGGCTCCCAGGGTGCTTCTCCCCACTGAGGGGGTCTAAATGCATGGGAATGCTCAGACCTGCAAATGAAGTTACCTTTGGCTATCAGGCACGTGAAGTTTCCCTCTCTGTGCTTTGCAGGGCAGCTGAACAGAGACGTCACATACAGTCAGCTTTATTCTTTTCTCGACTGCCTCCAGGTAAGGTCTCTGGCTGTAGCTTAGAAGCCCCCCTGTTCCTCTTGGCCCGCTGCTAAAGCTCCACTTCCCATACCTGCCCAGGTGAGCCCCTGCAGCGGCTGGCTGACCCCCAACGAGACCCTCAGGAATTTGACCTCGGAGGTAAGTCACAATAAAATTCAAGAAGATCGCAGAATGTCTTGCACAGACACTCTTCCAATTCATCCCTGTGTCTGAGGATATGAGCCTAATATCTCAAAAGGAAGATGTCAGCATAGCTTTTTTCTTCTGAAGGCAGGGCAAAGATGCAGAAGCATCCACACCTATCCTTTCAAACGCCTCTCAGATTCTGGTTAAGGGATTCCTAAATGTATTTCCCCCTTTCCAACCTCTCAGCTGCCCAAATTTATTCTCAAGGTACGTGATCTCCCTCAGATAAAACTCGTCAGGTTCACATTCTTTAAGGAGAGAATGTACTTGATAAGAAAGAAAAGGCTTGTGAGTATGAAAAGCCAGCTGCCTACATTTCACTGGCAGTGGGAGCAGGCCCCGAGAGCAAGAGCCTCACCCTGTCTTCATTTGGGATTTGTGCTAATCTTCCTCAGACACATTTCTGTGGACTTAATTGCCAGATGGTGTGACCGAGGAGCATCCCTGCTCAGCGCAGGAACGGGAACAGACAGAACAGAAATGTCTTAAAACTCACCCTAAAAATCTGGCTGCAGAAGCAAATGTCACGTAATACCAGCCACTTATTCCCTTACGGTACAAGCTGGTTTTTTAATCCCAGCACCCCCTGCAGCCATGTAAAAGAGTCAGAAACCAAATATCATCAAAGATGTCATCCCTGTGTATAGTTGTATTAACGCTGGCGCTCACTAAACAAAAAATATGGCCTTAATTTCACCAAGGCTTACATATGTATATCCTTTTATGTCCTGTCCCTCTTGACTTCAGAGAAGGCAATTAAGTACGGTCCTAAATCTTTGCAGGCTTGCAGCTTATATATTCCTACCAACAATACAGAACATACACTGCGTGTAACTTCTGTCCATGAACAATTCGTATGGCTGTGGGGCATGAATTAATCTTCTTTCTGAGCCCCTGTCTGAAACTAATTGTCTATGTTATTATCCAAAACCACATGATTTAAATATTTAGGAGATCCTGATCTCTGTTACAGCTGTAGAAATCACACAAGAGACATCGGTTAGGTAGACGCTCAGTGGAGGTAATTTACTCTGCTGAAAGCAAGAGTGGAACTTGGTCTGGCTAGATAAGTGCTAGCACCCACAACACAGCAGCAGGAAGGGTAACAGGAAAGAAAAATTTCCCTCTAAGAAAAGGTTCAGCTTTCTTGAAGAGGAATGGAAATGACTGGGTTGCCATTCAAGAGGCCTCTGAAATGGAAAAATTAGAAATATATATATATATATATATAGGCTGCTAAAAGAGGCGTCCAGTAAAATAACCATATGGTATATTAAACTGACTGCCCCAGCTGAGGCCTCAGCACAACCTGCAGCAATGTATTGCATGATGAGCTGGGCTGCCCAAAGGCTGGTGTTGCTCCTGCAAGGCTGTTATGAAGAACCCCGTTCCACCTCCTTTCCTCCAGCTGAAAGGGCAACGTTAGCTTTCAAATTACTGACCGTGCATCGGTGACAAAAGCTGAATCCACACAAAGCAGCAGGAGTCGCACTGAATCGTCACTGAACCACTTGATTTTTGCAGAGAGCTGTACAACTTTCCAATGTCCTGAAAGGAATAGCAACATCTGAGAAATTTGCCAACTTTGATATTTTCTACATGGATTTCCCACTGAGACAAAGTAAGTTGTTCTTTCTTTTCCTATCTTTCTTGTGAAGCGTTTAGTCAAGTGCTGGGCTGCTCATATGCTCCTCATGCTCTAGCTCTGTGTTGGAAAAAGGCAGCATAGCCAAGCCCGCCTAGGTGACCCTGCTGTCAGGGCTGGGGTCAAGGTGGGACCCTTAATGCCTTCTCTCAGCTACCCTGGTTGGGGTAACCATGGACCTGTGCTGAGACAAGACCCCACCACCAACCTGGGGACCACTAGCCTTTTGCACTTGGATGATGGGGGGGGAGGGGGGCGGGGAGGAGGGCAGGTGCTGGTGACAAGGCAGCAGGGACAGCAGATGAGCCTATGCTAAAAATGCCTCCTGCTTGTCCACTGCAGCTTCTCAGGCTGACAAACAAAGGAAAAAAAAGAAATCTCAAACCAATCTTGGACCATTAGATTTGGGTTTATTTTTGATCATTGCTTTTATAGCAGGTCATCTAGGCTGGAGATGGCATATCTACAGTGGTGAAGGTCGTCTTCACAAGCTGTAGTATACTACCTCACTGACTGGGTTTCACATTGCCTTCTCTGGGATGACCAGTGCCTCAGGAAAGGGGAACTGTTCTCAATTTTCCTGCCTGAATAAGACAGCCACCCTCTCTTAACTACACTGTTTTCAAAACTAGAAGCACCTCTCCCAGGAAGAACTGGCTTCTTTCTTATGCTTCCTTAAGTATCTGCATGCTCCTGTGACTTTTAACTTGAAGAGCTTACAAAATTCATCCTCCTGTGATCTTAAATGACATTAGATAAGAGCATTACCCAAATCACTTCCCTCTGCAACTGACACTTAAAAAACAAAAACCCCAAACCTAAAAACACCAGAAACTTTTCCTCATTACCCTGAGCATGAGTGGACAGCATCCTTGTGGGGCTGAGGACAGACACCTGTCCCTGGTTCCCTCTCAGCATTGCTTCCCATGTGTGATGTGTGTGGGTCCATCACTCAGGGAATTCAGAAAACAGCTTTTCCTGGTGTGTCCAGCCTAAACCTCCTACATTTCAATTTATGTCTGTTGTCCCTCCCGCTGTGCCCTGCTGTGAAGAGACTGGCCCCACACTCATTGCCTCCTTAGCATGGACCATCCCCACCCCTCAGCCTCCATTTGCAGGGCAGGAGCTCCAGCCCTGGCCATCCTGGGGCCCTCCCCAACAGCATGAATTTTTACATCCCGAAAAGTATATAATAATTGGGAAAAAACCCTGATCTGAAGTTCCTTGGTTTTATATACACATAGAGAGGTAGTACTCCCATGTTGGTCCTTCTTGAAAAATTTAGCTCAGGGATTATATTTTTAAATCCCAGCATGCAGACAGCCAAAACCAGAGTTGTGAAGGGACAGAAGCACCCTGGCGATACTTCAAAGTGTGCGCCCCTAACACCTCTCCCCATCAGTGCCTGGCTGGCCTTGGAAGCACGAAGCTGCCAAGGCACCTAAGATTATTGCAAAAATCTCATTTTACAGCCAAATCCTATCAAAATTCAAAACCCTATTTTATCCTACATGACCCAGTTTGGGAAGCTGGTTCTGAGTCTCATGCAGACCATACAGAAGAGGAGGTGAAGAAGGAAGGATGGAAGAGGAACCCTTTCTGTCCCAAACTTTAGCTCAGAGAGTTGGGCTCCTCTGTCAAGGTCAACATAGTAGCACAGAGTTCCAGGATGTCCAAGTCTCTCTGCAGCTTTTGCCTCAGCTATAATATTTACCAAGTCATTAGGATTTGGAACAAACTACCTGCTGGGTAGGCAAATTACTTTAATAAGTTAAATGACTAACTTTAGGTAATTTATTTGCTTTCACGAAAAGAAACATCTTAATATAATTTGCTGTTCTTGATTACATCGTGTTAAATAAATGAGGTAAACAAAATCACACATGCACATACAAACATCAGCACTGAAAGACACTTTGCAAAGTTTCCTGCAGCCCTGAAGCCAACAATTTGAGCTTGCTGACAGGAAAGCTGTCAGTTTGAGAGTGCGCTCAAAATCCAGCTAAGGCTGCTGACCTACTTTCCCCGTGTCTTTCTGAAGCAAGTGCAAATCCTCCCCTAAACTCTCCAGACATCAAATATTTAGCAGTGATTGCACACTGTGATGAGTACATCAATTTCAGGCTGGCCTGGGCACATATATATATATATATACACACACATAGCAGCTCCGAGTTCTCTTGGAGTAAAATTTGAGTATACTGGCATTTATTCTGGATTTAGACCGACACTCAATCTCAGATGTTGCTTTTGGCTGAAGAACACAGTGATTCCTTTAAGAAGCAGTACAATAAATGGGGGATAGGCATTGCTTATTTTGGCCTTTTCTTGGGGTGGATGGAAGCAAGCTCTAGGCTAGGCTAGCCAAAGCATTAGGCACTTTAAGAGAAACTCTGGATGTACTTAGTTGGTGGATATTTGTTCAACTGCTCCAAGATTTTTGGAGGTCAAATATGATGGTCAGAATTCCTGACATAAACTTTACTTCTCTGCTATTTCTGGCAACGGAAAGTAGTCAGTCAATGAAGTAAACCACAATGCATAGCCTTGTACTCAACGTCCAGCACCATACACAAGGAGTGCACCTCTATGTGCACTCTGTGGTGTAATCTAAGGTGAATACATGTTTTGCCCAACATACTGCAAATTTGAAACTAAGCTCCAAGCCCTGGGTCTTGAATCAAACTGTTTTGGGTGTTGACTGAAGCATCTCAGGTAGGGTTGTATAGTCAAAGCAGGAATATGGTCCTTCTGCAAATTCAAAGTTAGCATGGGGACCTAGACGTCACTTTCTGACCCAACAACCAGAGTCCAACAAACAGCAGTGAGTCTAGGTCACAGCTGTGGTGCTTGAATGGTGAACACTTCCCTCCTGTCAGGACGCCCGCGTAATGCTATTAAGAAGTCTTAATCTGTCATTATAAAAGAAATTATTGAATTTACAGTCTGTTAATGCCATATCCACTAGTCTCGTGTTTGATCACTCTGCAGCCCTTTTTTGAAGGGAGAAAGCTTTTTACTTCTCTAATGGCTGCGGGGCTCACAGCACAGCATCATTTGCATTGAATGTCATGCTTATGTAATTCAAAAGGTTATTCTGTTGGAGTTGAAAAAGGACCGCTCAGAAGAGGAGTAACTGAAAATGACAGCCTATTGCTGCAGACATTGGGCCACGTGAACACCGTGTCACCATCCCCTGCTCTCAAAAGCACTCTTTTCTCTATCTCCTTATTTTCTTTGCGCTGCCAAAGATGCTACTAAATCAGGAAATGCAAGAGTATCAAATCAGTATTAAATAATTTAGAGCTTTACTTGCTACGGCACCCATCTTAGTCGGGAGGGAAAGCAAATTGTTTCACCACCACTGATGTTCAAAGCGCCTCCTCGAATAAGTATTGCGAAGGGCGGGAGGGGGGGGGGAAATTAACAATAAGGGCTTAAATACTGCCCTGAGGAGAGGGGATTGCACACAGCATTGGCTCTGACAACTTTATAGGGATTACCATAATCTTCATACAGAGCCGTCGTGTGTTTAAAAATACCAGCGGGGCTTTGAAGGAGAGGGGGGTACATCTCTGCGCGGGCGCCTACGTGCTCCCTGGCGATAACCTCTCTGCTTACATTGTTGTTCGCAGCGGCTGAGGAGTGGCGCAAGATGGGAGGTGAACCCTGGCAGCTGATTGAACCAGTCGATGGCTTTCACCCCAGCCAGGTAAAAGCCCAGTGCCTGGAGACAGGCATGATGCAGGTTTGGGGAGGGGGGGAGATGGCTTCCACACCAGCCAGGTAAAAACACAGTGCCTGGAGACAGGTTTGTGGAGGGGGGGAGATAATAGCTTTGGTCCCAGGGCAGACATCTCAGTTCCAGCCAGCTTCGCTCTGCTCTAACTCTTGGAAGGTCTTCTGCTGCTTGCTTGCTCTCATTCACCAGTACCCTGGCCAAACAGGTCTTTAGCCACAAGAGCAGATCCTGGTGCCTGCGCAAACACCTGCGGCAGCTTTGCAGGATTGGGGCAGAGAAAAGCAGAGATTCCAGCTCCAGCCCCACAAGCTCCGAGGCCATAGGTCGGCCTCTTGCAGCATGGAACAAAGCTGTATGTTTGAAGCTGTGCAGTTAAATTGCTCTCCGCTCTGCAGCTCCACGTTACGAAGATGTTTTCTCCCACTTCCTTGGCCTCAAGGATGGGTGATGGGGGAAGGTTTGCAGTCAGAAATGAATGCGAGGGAAGGAGAAGCAGCTGCTCCACTTTAAGCCCTTGGTTGAGTTCGATAACCTAGCGTGAGGTTGCCTGGTTCCCACTGTATTCATGTCAAAGTAGCTTTTTTCTGGCTCTGCAAAATGCGTGGTGAGAGCACGCTCTGCAATCAGCTGCAAAGCCAGACAGTTGGTTTCCTGTACACTAGCTACAGAGCTCAAACACAGGCAAAGCAAAGCAGGAGCTGGTCTTCCCCGTACCGTCCTGCAAACAACTGCATGCAGGCTGAAACCCAGCGTGCATCCCGCAGCAGCAATGGCTGATGCCAGCAGGCACAGCCTGGCCCCGCCTTTCCTGCCAGCCTCCACACAGTCATCCACAGCCACTACATCAGCATGGGGAGGTGGGAAGGTCCCTAAAACAAAGACCACTGCTCTTTCCCGTGCTTTTCAATCTTTACTCTGGGAGCAAGGAGTAGACTGGGTTAAATTACAAGGGGACAAGTTAGAGCAGAGGTGATTTCTCCCCTGTGCCAGTGGCTGCCCTCCATCCCATATGCTCAACAGTGGGTCTCAGAAGTTTCTCACTACCTCCTGCTACGAGGGAAATACACCCTCCTGGAACTCAGGTCCACTCCCAACATCCCTGCCCAGGCCTGGGCAGAGGAGTGGCAACATTCCTCAGTGATGTTTCTGTGGTGCGTGGCACCAGCTCCGTGCCATGGCAAGAGCAGTTTGGAAGAAGCTGTTGTGTGGGGCTCTGCTGCCTTCCTCCACACTTCTGGCTGCCTGCTGTCTTCCACCCTGGCACAACTGAGCCATGCAGGTGAATCACACTGCTGCTGGCAGTACCACCTGGCAGCTCCCCCTGCTCAAAAGCATGGGGTGAATTTATGGACCAGTTTTATGATGCAAGCTAACACCCCCCCCCCCCCCATATATTGCCCCCTGCACCCCCATAACCTGATGCAATTCTGCCTTGCACGCTGGGAAAGAGCAGTCTGTGGAGAAGCACTTCAACAGGCGTGTGCTGCAAGCACTGCACTGATGGATTCCAGCGTTTCAGCAGCTTACCTGTTCGTTGTCTATGCAGCCAGCTCGGCCAGGGGAGATCTGCAGGTGAAGTTCAAAGGCAAAGCACATGCTTTCGTTGCTATCTTTTACACCCATGCCGATCAGCTGCAGCAGTACACTGACTTGCTTTGCCTCGCCGTGTCAAAAGAGCCTCCTGGTTGAAGAGGGTTTCCTTAGAAGTTCCTGAGAAGTTCCAGGAGAAAGTAGCATGGAAGTATGAGCTCACAGCTTGGGAACGTGGAGAAAGCGTGGCTGGACTTCTTTTGCTCCAGGACTGTCGGGGAAGACAGCAGGCCTGCTAGCGGCCTAGCTCTCTTCTCCCAAGATTTAGGCCCTGACAATTCCCATGAGAAAAGTTACTCATGCTGATAGGATCATAATAATCGCATTCTCAAAACACAGCGGCCTTGCTGATAGGGGTACAGGCTGCCCTAAACCAAGAAGCAGTTATGGGAAGGGATTTGGGAGTAACAGAACATGTTAGGAACCAACCATAACAAGAGGTTCAAAACAGCAGGTGTGTGGATGCTTTTAGGTATTAAAGGTAAAATAAGGATGTTCAGCTATAAGATAGGGTTATCAGAACTCGTTATAATTACTAACCAATCAATATGGTGTGAACAGTGTGTGTAACCAATTAGCAGTTTTTTAGCTTGCCACGTTTGCAGTAAGAAAGGTATAGAATCTGTGTGATTTCACCTAATAAAATGGCTGGCTTCCTGGCTTCATGGCTTCACCTAAAATTCATATATTGAATTGCGTGTTGCTCCCTGCTGGACGCCACACAGGACTTTTGTGAGGAAGCAATTAGAGAAAATGTGGCAAACAAAATCAGAGTGATGAAGCGAACCACATTCTCAACCCTGCCATCTGGGGACACTCTGCAATACGAACAATCTGAAGAAGAAAAGGTCTTTGCATTATTTTTATGTCTTGCCCTGAGGCTGGCCTGAGGCTCCTTGTAAGCCCCAGCAACACACCATCGAGGGAGCTGAGCTTGCTGGATCACAGCTTTTCGTCCAGGCTCTTGCCCGCATCCCACCAGCAGCTGGAAGGGAGAACAGAGTTGAAGGCAGCAACTGTTTCTCTTAAAAGGGATCTTGCCTAAGCCAAAAGGAAATTACCAAGGGGACAGAAGAACACGCAGCCCCTGGCATGCCGAGGTGCTGGAACCGGCCAAGTACGGCCATATCTCACGCCCTCTGGACCCTGTATCCTGCAGTGGTTATGATTTCCCCCTCTCCCTGTTAGGATGGTGTTAATGCTTTTTACAGGTACATTCTCCCTTACACTCAAGGTGCCAGCTGTAGATATGCCTCACTTCAAGTGAGTTACTGCCCTTCTAGGATTTATTAATTAGCCTTATCCAAACATCCACCGCTTTAAATCCATTTTTCTTTTCTTGCTGGTGTACACAAGCCTGTTATCAACATACCACTATTTCGACTGAGACATGGCACTCTGCTCCAGAAGAGTGGCTCTCTTAATATAGAGAGGGGGAGGTGAGAGCAGAAAGTGGTAGTATTTAAGAGCACGCTTGAGAGACATAATAAACAATTCAGTCACTCCTCATACAAGTTATCTTTAAAGTTTTACTTTCTACCAAAGTGAATGCCTCCAGCCAGGTATGAGTTTTATAGCATGTAGAGCTGCCTGGCTGGAGAGGATTGATGCCATGTAGCTCATCAAGTGAACGGGAGCCCTTAACTTCAATAACTACAGCAATTCCCCGTGCCCCAGGTACAGCTTGACAAACAAATACAACAGATAACACCTAGCCTGGGCATTTCTACTGAATTTTCTCCCTGAAGATCTCAAAGCTCTTGACAAATATTCTGAAGGTCTTTTTAATTGGGCAGCACTCCAAGGAAAGCATAAACATTTTAGCTCTTGCCTTCAGATGCAGAGAAACTGTGGAGTTTGGGATACAAGAACCACAGCGCCCCTCTCCACCCAGGGTAAGCTGGAAGGGTGCCATGATCCCTTGTCCTTATGACATAGCAGGTGGCAGGATAAGTTGGTGTCTGGCATCTGCCCCAGATTTCACCTGCCATTTATCTGCTCTTTAAGTTAAAAAAAAAAAACCTGCTATGAAGATGGCAGAAGTGGGTGTCAACATGTTTATCCAGTAGCCCAGCCATGCAGGAAGGATCCGGAAGGGAATTAAACCTAACACAGTTGCTTGTTTAGCATTAAAAGGAAGAGGGGGGAAAAAGGAAGAGGGGGAAAAAGGAAGAGGGGGAAAAAAGGAAGAGGGGGAAAAAAGGAAGAGGGGGAAAAAAGGAAGAGGGGGAAAAAAGGAAGAGGGGGAAAAAAGGAAGAGGGGGAAAAAAGGAAGAGGGGGAAAAAAGGAAGAGGGGGAAAAAAGGAAGAGGGGGAAAAAAGGAAGAGGGAAGAGGAAAGGCGCAACATTCCCCTTGTCCTGTTAAGATTTCATCTGGTTCTTCATGCACTGGGAAAGGCTTGGTTAGGGCACTCGAGCAGGAAGTCCCCACAGCCCATGCAGCATTTTGTGTTTAAAAGCCCTCCAAGGAAGGAAGGAAGGAATGAACACCAAGTGCTCATTTGTTTAGCCCGGCCTAGAACTACATCCCCTTACTGTGAGTTTCTTGGCAGGAGGATAGGTTCATTCTTGGCATAACTGCATCCCTCTCCAGTTTCAGTGCTAAAATCATGCTCCATGAAGTGGTTTTTTCTTTTTTTTTTCCCCAAAAGACCCATCTCAGGCTGTGAGTGAAGGAAAGTCACACCACTTACCTTTGACACATACGAGTGCATCACTGAGACACCATTCCCCAAAATCCAGCTTGGTTTTCCTTGGAAGCAATGCCATGAAAACAGCCTTCTCTTCAGAAGAAATCTGACCTTCTCTTCCCATTGCCTATAGCGGAAACCCAGGGATTTCTTTTTTCCCCAGCATCTCTCCCTTACTGTGAACTCTTCCTGCAAGCTGGTGGCTTCAAGGACATTTCTTCTCTCTAGAGCAGCCGATGGCTTTGTTTGGGTGACAGAGCCATGCACTTCAGCAGGATCCTGCACAAATGGCTTAGCTTCTTGCCTTTATAAAGTTACTAGGGAGAAGACAAAAGCCCTGAGCACCACAAACTGGAACCTGAGACACTTGGAAGATTGTTAATGGTTATGCACAGTCAGGAAAGCACAGCTTGAGCGTGAGGAGATTCTCCCTTTTCTCTTTCCTTAAGACATAGAAAAGTACATTCCAGTCAGGAAAAAAAAGAAGAGAGAAGAGCTGGAGTGACACAGATCAGATCAGTTGAGTACTTACGCTTTGCTGAGGGCATGCCCGTCGCCAGTTTGGCACAGTAGGAAATAGCCAAAAGCTGCTGAAATAATACAGACAGCTCCCAGAGTGGCAGTTATCCAGGGCTCTCTAAGGGGCAGGTCATATTTCCCTTAAAATATCACTTAAAGGTTGCTGTCCTCACAGAAAAATTAATTGTGGAAAACGTACCAATTTCAGCAGGTCTCAGAGCACAGGAGATTTGGAATTTAAAGACCTACAAGAGAAGTTATTTCTAGAATCATGAAACCAGCTCTGTGCCATGCTGCTCATCCAGGGTAAATAACTGAAACCTTAGGACCATGTGAAATGATGTCTGAGTAGGACCTACATAATTTAGGGCAGTCCAAGCACGTGCATGATAAACTCCAGTCAAGTTCAGGTCACCCTGAACACCACAGAGCTTACTTCCACCAGTGCTTGTGCAGAGGGTGCAATGCAAAAACAGTCAGGTTTTTGAAACACCCAAACCAGCTCTGCTAAAACCCATATGGAAGGCCTCAGAACTTGTACAGAAGATTTGGGACAGTCATGCCAGAATGGACCACCCTGACAGAGACAGGTCTCAGCCCTCTGGCAGCCATAGGGTATCCCAGAAAAATTACACTTGGTCACATTAGAAGGCTTGACCAGGAGAAAACATGCTGTTGCAAAGTCTCCCCATCCCTTTCCTTTGTCTCAATTCCTCTGAATAAAAGAAAGATTTTTTTAAATTAGTTTCAAACCAGGAACAGGTTGCCCAGAGAAGCTGTGGCTGCCCCCTCCCTGGAAGTGCCCCAGGCCAGGTTGGATGGGGCTTTGGACAGCCAGCCCAAGGGTGTCCCTGCCTGTGGGTTGGAACTATATGGTATTTGATGTCCCCTCCAACCCAAACCATTCTGTGAGTCTGTGACTTGTTTACTCACCCATCATTGCTGCTTTTCTCTAAAAGCACAAGCTCTACAATGCAGCACATGAAGATTCTCCAAAGTTCCCAGTCTGTTCCCAAACTCCAAATCATCCATATTTAACTAGTTTGACTCCATAAGCCCATCTTGGCCCTCAGTAAGAATGTTTTGTTAGCCTTATTTAAGACTGCAGATTATAATTCTCATCAGAACAAGTTTCAGGAATGAAAGTTAAGATGTAAGCAGCATATAATTGTGGGTCAGAAGTTAAACCAGATATGCATTATCAGGGTGTGAAAAACCTGGTTCAGGGGTAACTGGACTGTTCCCTCTTCCCTTTTCTCCTACCAGCCAATACAGCTGATACAATTTCTCTTCAGTGCATGAAGTCTAGGAGTAAAAAAAAATAAATCTAGAAAAGCTAGAGTGGTTCTCACAGCAAGGAAAAAGCTATTTGGCCACTATTGCAGGTCTTGTGGAAGAAAGCTCTGAAGACAACCAGCAGCAGGCATAAACTTAGAGCATCAGAGCTGGGTAGCATTGAACCTAGATATAATGGGATCTCTTTTTCATCAACAGCCATGGTCTCCTTATCAGATAGCAGAGACCATACTTATTACAAATACCAGAGGCATTTTGGAGCATGAATTCCTTTGGGCTTGCAAGAGTTTTATGCATTATATCCCAGATGTGCTTTTGAAATATTTTCAAAATACCTTTGAGGGAACAAAATACCCATCGGATTCTTGGGCTTTTGAATAGAAGCTTATGGACCAGACAGCTTAGGCATCAGGAAGAAGCTGGAGACTATAATTAGGCCGAATGACTGGTCAGGGAGGTGCAGATACATGGCCCTCACTTCACAGAATCATAGAATCATAGGGGTTGGAAGGGACCTCATCATCGGGTCCAACCCCCCTGCCAAAGCAGCTCCCTAGCTCATACTGCACAGATAGGGGTCCAGACGAGACTTGAATATCTCCAGGGAAGGAGACTCCACCACCCCCCTGGGCAGCCTGTCCCAGGGCTCTGGCACCCTCACTGGGAAAAAGTTCCTCTGCATGTTGGTGCGGAACGTCCTGTGCTCCAACTTACAGCCATTGCCCCTTGTCCTGTCCCCACAGACCACTGAAGAGGAGCTGGCTAATTCCCCCTGCAACCCATGTCTAGGATATTTATAAACACTAATCTCCTTCAACCTGCTGGCCACACTCCTCCTGATGCACCCCAGGATCCCATTGGCTCTCTTAGCCACCAGGGCACACATGGTTACTCTTCAGAAGGATTTTCTCCCTTTCAAGTAGCTGGAGTGGGCTGTTTGCTTTGGTTAGAAGTTAGAGTCCATCACACAGCTATACAGTAGAATCTTTTTTTGGTGGGGGTCTCCCAAGTGCCAGCATGACACAGTTACATCATGATAGAGACACAAGAAATGGCTAGTATTTGTGCTCTTTGCAGATTGCTGCAGCCCTTGGAACAAGCATCACCTGGCAGAAGGCGCTACAGGAATGGCCTCATGTTCTTGGAAAGGAGAATCCTTTCAACGACCAGATTGAAGCTGTATTCAAAGATCAAGGTGGACACTGACTTCCAAAGATACCAGAGCCCTGACATGGTGTTCAGCAATGCCTCCCAGCACGTCCCACGAAACAAGATGATCAAAGACACACACAAAAAGGGGGGGAGGGCAAGTTACCAGAGCCAGTAGCAGTGGACATAACACAGCAGCATTCTTTGCGGTTTGTTCCTCACCTGCACAAGTAGGCTACGCTTCTTCTGTAGAGCTACACAAATAAAAATCAAAGGATACCTGCCAGCTGGACTGTTTATTGTGCTGGTTTGTAGATCTGTACAGCTTTTTTTTTCCCCCCCCATACAAACTCCTAGCCCTACCTCATTTTTTTATTTTTTTCCTCCTGCAGAACATTATTTCTCAGCTTTCTATTTGTACTGTTTCAACTGTTACACTGATCCCAGAAGTGTGTGTGGGGAACCCCAGACTCGTTATGTTGCTGTAAATTGTGTGTATGTAATTGTCCTGACTGTCAATACATTGTTTAGAGCTGCTATTTGCTTATTAAAACGTGCCAGGAATAGCAAGGCACTCAAATTTTGATTTTCCTGGCAGCATTCGTGCAGGCTGACTGAGCACAGGTTCTCTTTCCCCTCCCAGTAGCAGGATAGTAACTCGACAACCCTTCACGTATTTCAAACGGGTTGCTTTCTCAAGCTTTACTACATCTTTACTCTTTCGCTTCCTAACAAGTGTGATATACCCAGCCCTGTGCCTTTTACAGACATGACCTTTACCATTGCTGAAGAGACTGGTAAGCTCTTACCTGCTCTGCTTCATACGCAGGCTCGAAGGTTGAGAATTACTAGTAGTTTTTTGCCAGATTATCCAATGTTCTTCATGAAATAAATGGATGAGTAAATAGACAGCTCTACTGGCAGCCCTGCTGGTGATGAAGGGACCAGACAGCATAAAATGTCACTAATTATACACAGAAAAAGCCTGGTAAATAGAAAGCGCTAACATGACGTGGCTAAAAGCCATCCAAATTAGCCAGAACTCAGGTAGATTGGCTCCACTTTTTTTTCCTGAAGGCATTTCATGCATAAGGCTGCGTCAGCCCACGCCAGCTCTTGGGCTGGGGCCCAGAAGGAGAGAGGGCCAGTCCACGCACAGACCTCAGCATGCTGGCCATGGCTGATGCATCTGCTCAGCGTTTGGAACAGGCAGAGGATGACTTGGCTAACACTACTTCGATTGAAGCACATGCTGTTGCTACCCTGGATGATCTTCCTTTTCTTAAAAGTAGAGTCAATGCTGCAGCTTTCATTAAGATAGAAATTCCTTCGGGACAACTGCTGACATTTAATGAAAGATTCAAGTCACCTACTCTAGGGAACCAGAAGGGAATGCATTCCTTAATTGAGTGATACTAATGGGGCCCCAATTCATTCAAGGCATTTAGATGTTACCAAAATATCTGGTCTCCCAAGAAACAGCTTCAAGCCCAGAGAGGCATGCCTGGAAGGCCATTGCCTTCTCCTCCTAATACTATCTGCTTCCTGTACAAATTCTCTCCATCAAAGACATCTGATGCACACCAGCAAGGTAGAAAACCAGCTATTTTTTATTACCTGCTCAGGCTTCCTATCTGGTTGTACAAAAGCAACACAAGGACAGAAACAAATACACCCCACGTGGTTTTACTATAGGCCGAGTGCAGTGCAATTATAGAATCAGATAGGGTTCTTCTACACCAAAATACACAAATCTAACAATTAAATGGGGGTGGGGAAGGAAGTGGGGAGCAAAGGGAACTGCGTGTGTTTAGAAGCCAAATTGTCAGGCAATCTCGCTGCAAATTATTGCATTTCATTTGAGGTTGGGATTTAATAACACCAATTAGGACTTTTACAAGCTAGTAAAACTGAAATTTCCTCAGCTAAAATAAGCCTCAATGCCCAGAGCAAAGCATTTTCCATTTATAGACTTTCTTATTAGCAAACATCTTGAATTTCTGAACAATGGAGGAAAAGCTTCCTTATTAAATTAAACCAGCGTCTTCTCAATCAAAGACAGCCTGAAGCCCCCATAGCCAAACCCTGAGGCAAAGCTCTGAGATTTGCTGGGTACAATCACTCCGTGCTGGATACGGGGTCTCCAAGGGACTTGAGGAAACAGGCTTGCCACGGGCTTGAGGAGCACTAACCAAGCCTCAAGCCTCAGGGTTGAGCTCCCTGGTTCAGAATTAGAAGTAGGCTGTGTGCAGGAACTTGATTTGTAACTAACGTAGGAACTATTTGCAAATACAGATGAATTTGGGGCCTATTAAGCAGTCAGCTTTTACAATCACTATACCTCACTGTTATTTCAAAGGATGCAAAAACCAGCAGAAGATCTGCACCCCCAACCATCAGTCACTTACCAGTACCACTCTAAAAATAAACATCCTATATTTAAATAAATGCTTCCAAAAAAAGCCCTTCCCCATTCTAAAGCAGTAACAAACCATGAATCCTAGGCTATTCCCTTAGTTCTACTGTCTCCTGATCTCCTTCTATCAGTTGAAGGTAACAAATGCATGGGGAAGTAGAGGGAGGAGGGAAAGGGTTTCACTCAGCTAAGAATAGCTGTGAGCTTTGCAGCAGTAGAGATTTCTAGAAGGGGATGGTCAAGCAAGGTCTTTTTGGGGGGGGAAGAGTAAACATAGAAGGGATCATGTCACTGCCACATTCTAACAGTGCAAATGAAAAGGGGTCTTCTGATGCTCTTCCTGTTCATAAACTGCTTTTACAAAACTTAGGGCTTTGATTGGAATCAGACAGCAGGAACTGGTTTTGAGGTATGGGGCATCTCTAGCTACCTGAAGCTATTTGCTTCCAGGCAGCCTGGCCTTTTCCAAAAGGATCCACAAAAAACATGAAAAAATAGTTTGCCATCATTTTGGAAGTTTTTTTTCCCCACAACTCACCCTTAAAAGAGCAGGGGAGGGGAGGAGGTACACAGCAACTCAGGTCAGCAAAGCAGTGGAGCACAGGCTTACTGCTCAGCTGGCATCACCTGCTTTGCAGCACAGCCATCACCACCGACAGCTTGCGCCTGGAACTCAGCACCCAGGTCGGCTCCTCTAACTCACAGCGCCTGTCACAGGCAATGCCTTTCCCTGACAAGGGTAACTTTTCACCTTGGGCAGTGAACACACACAGATTAATATTGACAGCAGATAATAGCCCAAGTAGCCTGAATTTCAAAAACAAAAGTCATATTCCCTTAGATTTATCCAGTTCAACTCTTAACACCTTCCTACAGACTCGTTTCATAATTTTATATCTAATGAGCTTTGTGAAGATGTACCTGGAAGTTTAAGTAGACCTCCTACCGTGGAGCAACAGATGAAATTTGCTCTCCCAGCGCTCATGTTGCATCCTTAGTGCAAGAATTTGGGGGTAGCTACCCCTGGAGCATCAAGTTATTGTCTCAAAGCAAGCAGCATCTTGGGATACACACACCATCCTCTCTCACCCATCGCGTGGAGTCCAGCGTTTCCTTCTTCGGCCTACAAACCCATATCTCAAAGGCACAGGTGACACCATGGAAGAGGCATAAAATGTTTTATTCTTTATTTTAGATGAATAAAATAAATCTCAATACATAGTTTGAAATTATTTAAAGACATGAGGAAAAATAAAACTGGTTTTAAAAGTATAAAAGTGGTAGGATGAATACAGGATAAGCTCACAGAATTTAGTGTATCACGTGTGAATATATAACAGCAACTTTAAGTATTCCACTATTGCATTTGCAACAATGGAGTGATGAGACAGTATTTCACTAAGTCCAGGGAAAAGCTGAGAAGAATCACAAGTTTTAACTGAACACTTTTGCTGTTTTAATGACAGGTCTGCATTTACAGACATGTCTGAGGGGGAGGAAGACCCATACTTTCAGCCAGCAGAGCATTAGTTGGTATATAGCAGCTTTGTAGTGTCATAAGAAAGGAAAGCCAACAAAACCCAAAAAGGACTTTTACAATGTATTCCTGGTGCTCAAATGGAGAATCCTCTCTTGTACAAACCATGAGTCCCAAGACATTCTGACAGGTACAATCCTAACACTATTTTTCTTTTTTTAAATAGCAGTCCTAACAAATACATTTAAGACCTTCCATTTCTATCAAAGTGCAATATACTGCATACACAATTTCATACCTGTAAGCCACACAAGATACACACCATGCATTGATCCATACCAGGTTGCATGAGAAACTGCAAAAAAAGTACACACATACTGTGCACGTCTTGTTCTGACCACAAGGACGCTGTGCAAGCAAGAAATACCTATACTGCATGTTGTAGAATAAAATTTACTAGTAACTTCTATGCCTGATTAAAAAAAACCTGACAAACCTTTTCAATGTTACATCTTGTGCTTCAGCACCATTCCTATTAGAAAACTCTGAGCTATTGTTTCTTTCAGGGCGCTGAGTTATCTAGTAAGCTTATTTTTCACAAGCTTGCTCCCTTCTTCCTGCCCTGAAATATAGTTTCCTGCAGTTATTTAGTTGTTTAAAGAAGAGAATGTACTCAGCTAAAAAAGACCTCCAAAAAAAACCCCAAGGAGTTACATAAATATTTAGCACATTTAGACACAGCTAATTGCTTCCTACCATTCTGAAAAGCTCAGAAGCAAAAGTTTTAAAATTCTTAAAGTGAAATAAAAATACTGCATAACATAGTCCTGTGTAATGTTACATACTCTCAAGTTTAAAGCATAGATGATTTCCTACATTGAGCTCTTCTCTGTGTGGTTCATGCAGGCCTTCTTCTTCTTGGCCTTCTGGAGTTTAAAGCTTTCCAATAGGTTTGTAGCAGGCATCAGGCTGCCACATGCGAAGGTCAACAAGGACTTGGTTGAGCTTTTGCATCCAAAGGTTACGCTCTTCCTTAGTGTCAGCAGACAGCCAGTTCCTAAAAGGCAAAGAACTTGGCAGATTAGATGTGTCTTGCTCCGCCTCTGCTTAGTTATTCTGAAAAATGTCAAGCCAATCACCCACGGGAACCCAAATAGTAGGGGGGAAAAAAACCAAACCCCAAAGTCAAATATTCCACAAGTCTGCTACCAAGCTCCCTGGCATTTCCACTTCTAGAAAGGTTTTCTTTGTCCTCAGAAGACTGAAAGGGACAGCAAAACAATATAGGACTAAAAGTAAACTAAACATCTCAAGTTTAGTTTACTTTTACACATCCCGAAGCCTTAGCATCTAAATGAGTTTTGAATTGGCATGTCAAGATTGTAAGCCTCCCATGTCACCAAAACTACCACCTGACACGAAGCAGCCCTCCCACACAACCCCCCATAACCTCCCACAACCCTCGTGCTGTTATCCACTCACTTTGTAACACAGAGTGTGTCTCTGCACTGGCTGACGAGCGTCTCTCTGTCATCTTCCCTCTGAGGCCGGACAGTTATCAGCTCGAACGTGTGGGGACGGGCGCAGAACTCCCTGTTGGCAGGCTCGATCTTGTGGTTCGTGCAGTTGGCCAAGTTTATCCGGCCCAGGGGATGCTGAAAGCAAAGTCAGCGCATCAGTAAGAGTCCAGCAGTCAGGAGCAATCCTGGACAACACACCCTGCAACACGTTTTGCCACGTTAAGTGAAGCCCTCACACATCAATTGCTGCATACAAGAAGAGGGACTCCACTTTTTGCATTTAAGAGCCATAGCTGAAGTGAGGTCATTAGTCCACAGCACGTGCCCTGCTCAGTCATATACAATACAGCTAACAAAGCCATCCCTTACCACAAGCTACAGCTCTAGAAAGATATATCCTCATCCTTTTCTTTATTCCATGAAACAAAACTCTCATATTCAAGAGAGCTTCCCAAAAAAATCCAAACTGATAGAATAAGCCCCTGTTAAAGCCTACAGAAAACAAGCACTTTAGGGATCACAGAATTGCAGGGGTTGGAAGGGACCTCAAGAGATCATCAGGTCCAACCCCCCTGCCAAAGCAGCTCCCCAGCTCATACTGCACAGATAGGCATCCAAACAGGTCTTGAATATCTCCAGAGAAGGAGACTCCACCACCCCCCTGGGCAGCCTGTCCCAGGGCTCTGGCACCCTCACTGGGAAAAAGTTCCTCTGCATGTTGGTGCGGAACTTCCTGTGCTCCAACTTGCAGCCATTGCCCCTTGTCCTTTCCCCACAGACCACTGAAAAGGGGCTGGCCATTTCCCCCTGCACCCCATACTTAAGATATTTATAAACATTGATGATTGCATCATTCTTGCCAAAACCTATAAGCACACAGATTTGTCTTCAAACATGTACTTAAGGCACATACCAAGTCCAGACGCTTTAGCCCCCTCTACAGTCAACAGCTAGACCCCTTCAAAGAGCATCTCAGACTTGAAGGCAGAGGCTCAGCTCTACGCCTGAAGTTACACCCCTTGGCTCCAATCCTTCTCACCTACAGAATACTTCCTCAGGGAAATATCACAGGCTGCTCCTGGCTTGAAGGAGAGTTTGCTATTTACTGGGCATGCTCACTGCACAATTCCATAGATAGTTAAATTAACCCAAGTTACAGGAAAAAGAAAGGATAGCTCCATTTCAAGGAGCATTAAAGAAAGAACAGGTTGCATGTTGGTGATATATGTACAGTCATTGGAAAGGTGTTTTTTAAAAAAAGCCACAAAGATTTAACATAATCATTGCCCAATACTAATATCTGAGCTACATCTATCTCTGCATGATAGAAGACATTATATGCATTCCCCTAGCTCTGCTCTATAAGGACAGCATTTAATAGTGCTGTAGACGAGGATATATCAAAGCAATATAGCTGACCCTTTCACAGAGTGACAGTGAATCGAGTCTAGAAGGTTTTCAAGAACAGAATCTGGAAGGCAAACCAAAGCTGCTTTCTTGCAGACAAAAGCAAGAACCTTTTTCTTGCTTAATGTAGGAGTTTTTTCCTCTTATCTTCTATTACAGTAGGCAGAGATTTTTCCCTCTCTCCTGGCAAGGAAAGAAAGTACATTGATGTATTTTGGCAATGTCAACTAACAGCATATGGTCTTCCTCTCTTAGTAGGGAAGAAACTAAACTCAGGCATCTGGATTGGCACAGAAGACCCAAAAGGACCAGAGTTTGCCACAGAGTTTGGGAAAGAAAGTGTTCTGCCAACAAACAAGCAAGTGTTTAATGGTAAATTGCTTAAGTGAGTCAGAAGACCCTCTTGAAAGCAGTCTTTAAAAGGACCTGGAAGTATTTCAGTACAACACTGCAAGAACAGGCTAAGGAGACAAGGAGGTTCACTTCAGACAGATGAACCTCTGATTTGTCTCATTAGCCAGACAGTAATTTAGGTTTCTATGATAAGCATTTAAAAACACACCAATTTCAGCTATAATGTGGAGTCACAAGAAAACAATGACTGCAAATAAGATAGTCCATAATTACAGCTATGCTTCTGCAATATAGGAGGTTCGCCCTCCCTAATTCTTTACCATATTAAGTGTTATTTTGTCTAAAAAGTTAAGGCAACTAGATACAGTCTGCTTATTAAGCTGTACAAGTCTGATCAATTTCAATTAAATAATTAGTCACTTGACAAGCACAAGGGAAAGCCTTAGCACTAAAGGGAAAAGCAAAACATGGATGCTCCTCCACTTTTCCACTTTAGATAAGAGTAGTTAATTCCTAAGGCTGTCTGTATTTAGGTCAGATTTACAATGACAGGTTCCCCTCCTTTCCCCAAGGAAGTTTTATGAGCTGGAATTTCAATCTTTGAATACACTTAACTGTTTTAAGCCTAACTATTGCTGTCATAAAAGAGTGAGCAGCTAGCTATGTAGGATACTACAGAACTTTAAACTCCAGCTTTATAAAACAGCATTACCTTTCGTTTTTCATCATCTGGGTATGTCCAGTAAGAGATACAGTTTCCAGACAGCACGCACCAGCGCCTATGCCACGCTCCAAATCCACTAACATCCTCAAACATAGTCTAAAAAAACACAACAACAAAGTTTAAAAACTGTACTCCTTGAGCTTGGTCTGTATTCAGCTCTTTTTCTACTGGAATGGTTCAGCAAGTATAGCACTTCATAGGAGTAAATGAAGGAAAAAAAATATACACCAGGAGAGACTTGTATTAGTACGGTATGTTATTCTCCAGAGAGCACAGGAAATGGGCTTACACTACACCAGTCTCACTTCTGCAACCTTTTGCTCAAAATGCAATTCCCACTGCTATTTCAAATTACTAGATTTTTCCCCCTGACAGGGTAAACACTCCCATTATTTTAAGATAATGGAGGGTTACTCAATGCAGCTACAGGATGAACGGGTCACAAAGCATGCGCTAGCATCACATAATTTATTATGATTAGGTATTTAAGTCATCTTTGACTTACAATTCAGGATTACAAAATGTTTGGCTATTCTACAGGCCACATTCAGGAGTCCAGTCAGTTTAGAAGAAATTAGAAATTGATTTTTAAGTGTTTGTGTTGGCAGTTATTTTACTGGATGCAGGATTACACCAATTTCAAGGCCCATTACCCCAGCAGTGGAATGGAAGTTGAGTATCTGACTTCTACTCCTGATCCTTCTTGAACTTCCACAGAACTTTCCCCCCCCCAGTTAATTTATGTCTTGTATTTTTCATTCTTCAGCTTAGAATTTGTAATGGTGCAGAGAGTTTCCAAACCCTTAGTCCAAAAACTATTCATATGCCTGTACACCAACCAGTCTTTGGGGTTTACATATTGTATGGAAGTAAACAAGGGCTTTAAGTTAGTACATGGCATATCATAGAATGGCAAGGGTTGGAAGGGACCCCAAGGATCATAGAGCTCCAACCCCCCTGCCACAGGCAGGGCCACCAACCTCAGGCCTGGAGCTACACAAGGTTGCCCAGGAACCTTGGGCAAATACCATAAGCATGTGAAATGTTTGCATCTAATGAAATCTGTTCAACTTCAAAGGAGACAGGAAGAACCGTTTGAAAGGAGTCTGAAAATACCAAAAGAACAGCACATCGAGGTTTTGCTCAAGTATTTTCATAGCACATGTACTGCCATCTGCTGGAACATCATCTCCACAGCTCCAGCTATTGGGCCCAGCAGCATTTTAAGTTCGGTTTTAGAGACGGGAGCCAGTGGGGGGGAACTGCTCAAGGTGTTTCTCAAAAGAAAGAGACATTGCTTCCCCCTAGGCCAAAAATCTGTGAACATAGCAGGGAAAAAAGTGAAAGTCTTTTGCTAGGGAGACTTTGTTCTTACAGGGAAAAAACAAAAAAAAAAATTTCAAGATGTCCCATGAAAGTTCCTGGCAAAGAAATTATCTCTCATCTCAGATTACAGCAAGGGAAGGTTAACTGAAGTTCAGAATAACAAGTGAACGGTGTTTAGAAGGAAAAGATTTATAAACAACTAAAAGGTAGCTTTAATTTAGTTACACTTAGAAGGTAAGCTGGGAGAGTTTTGAGGTCTGGTTCAGAGAAGAAAAATGAAGCCAGTTTTAAGCTTCACAATCAATACAAATCCATGTGTGAAGTTAAAAGTGACTGCATTTAACAGGACCTGTAATTTCCAAGGAAGGAATACAAAGTGAGTATCTTACCAAAAACCCTTTCTCTTCCACAGAGGAATCCACTTGGCACTTTAACTTTAGATATATATGACCTTCCAAAGGAGACAAAAAGGGAACCTGCAAAAAGCAAAACATCAAGTCATTTCATTCTGGCACTTCTCAACTCTACCAGTTCAAGCAAGCCACCTGCACCAGGATGTTAGCACCACCTTATTCTTAGGATCTTGAGCCAGAAACAAGCAGTCAGTCTCAAGCAAAGCAATAGCAATCACTTTGTGAGTCAAGTTCATTTAGTAGCTTTTCAAAACTTATTTGCTTATTAGTTTGCTCAGGACATATGCACAAATATGCCTCTATCTAGAACAAACAGGCCCTCCAAGCAGAGCTAAAAACAACACAAGGCACCAGTCCACATCCTGCAAGCTTCTGCCTCAACTTGACATTAAGCTGTTTGGAAAATATCAAAGTGGGCTTAAACAGGATTGTTACTTGGATGCCATAAGCCTTTTTGGCAGATATTGATACAGTAATGCCTACTCAGATAAATATTTGGATTTAAAAAAAAGCTAGAAGGGGAAGAGTAATGAAAGCAATTCTCAATTGGCACTCAAGGTGTTGAAAACCTGTGTTATTTCTAACAGAGGTTCCAACACTATCTTCTACTACTGGAAGGAAAGAAAAAAAAAAAGAAAGAAAAAAAGCAGTGTAACTACTGTACCAGAGGCTGGTTGAATGGTTATTTGATATTGCAAGAGTCTTATGAAGGAGCATACAACGAGAGCTGCCTTTGGATTTCCCCATATCCCTCCATCACATTACACTGAGTGCTCCCCACCACTACTGCTAAGAAATCACATACCCTTTCCTCCCACCCCCAGTAGGGAAGCTAGGAGACAAATTGATAACTCAACAAGCAAATGATGATTATTCTGCATAATATATTTTGTCACTAAGCTGAATAAGCAATACTATATGAAACTCACAAAAAACCTACCCCAGAACTTAGGTTTTTCTAATAAGACAAAGCATGAAGCCTTTGAAAGTTCATGATGCTGCTCAAACCAGTTGCCAGGGAACAGGCATGTATACACAGTGAAGAAGTAGCTTTTAGAGTCATGGAGTCAACCTCAATCAAATGGAAGTAAATTTTACAGTTAAGATGAGTAACCCTCAGTAATTAGACATGTACATCAGCAGACTTCAGTGAACCCTGCAGAACACCCAGTGAGATGTTATGGTTAGAATATGATGAGCCTTTGAACTGCAGGCATACTGCAGCTTCCTCCCAGACACAATGCACACAACAGTCATGGCATGCTAACTTTACTCAACTATGACAGAATGCATGGTTTGCCCATGAACTTGGCCCTACAGTACAGCACTCCCAGGTGGGAGTCTGCATGACCATTTGAGAAGCAAGAGTAGATAGAAAACATTTGCACCTAATAGAACTAAAGTCACAGCATCCCTGGATTTTTATCAGCAAAGACAGCTGTAACCCTACACACTACATCAGGGAGGGTTGGCTTATATCCCACCAACCCAAAGTAAAGTCTAGTTCTGAGTGAGGCTATCAAGGAAGTGGGGAACTGGCCAAACTTCAAGTTTATGGTTTTTCCATTCCTTCCTAATTTGTGTGAGGATAAAAAAAAAAAAATCTACCTTGTGGATTATAAAGTTTACCTGTGAAGAGCTGAGTGGCAGTAAAGCAAAAAGGCTGCACAAGTGGAATATAAGTACTGCAGAGACTACACCAGCATTACTAATTATTAAAGCAGGTCTCAATCTCCTGTACATGTTGAGAAAAATCTACACTCTAGACAACAATATATTCCTTCCAAAGGCAAGTTGAGGGGAGGTGGTGGAAAGAAATAAGATTGTTGAATATCCAACTAGATGAAGACTATAAAGCCCTTGATCACAACAGCTTGTGTTCTGGTGTGGTTAGACAGGCATCTACCTTCATTAAGTTGGCTTACTCTCATACAAGATTACCTGGATACTCAAGATACCTCTCAAGAATTTGCAAAAAGAAGTGTTGTCTTTGGAGACTTTTGATTCCAAATAGATGATAGGTACTAATATTATCAAATGCTTAATTTTGAGAGAAGACGTATGTACAGTTACCTAAAACACTGTCTTCTGGTAGATCCAACTTTACTACTGACTAAAAAACTATTTTCAGAGACTAAAGACCAATTTATTCTTTTAAGAATATCAATTTACATAATTCTTAAAGCAAAACATGTATGCAACAAGCAAAATAATTTAATTGCATATTTGTGTACAAAAAAGAACATCACAGTGCAATGTGTTTAGCACTTTCAAAACTTTAGGTCTCTTTGATCACTTTTTGCTTAAAAAACAAAGGTCTTGGCAGGAGGAGGACTTGATAGAATTAGAAACAAGATATTCAGATCCTGAGCAATTTTAGTTTTGTTCAGTGGCAGCAAGTTGAGTTAAACATTTAGACCGATAGTCATTTTTCCCTGGTCCTCTGGCAGCAGAGTAGGTGATTTTATGTTCTGTCCACTTAATTAACAAGTTGGCTCAAATTTCCTGACTAGCAATCTTTAAAGACAGACATCAATTTGTTTTGAAGTAAGAAAAACCCTTCTCTAGTGATTTAGGAAGGCAAGACACACGCTCGTTAAGGGAAAGCCCTAGGTGGCCTAAATAACTTTGAGTTCTAGCAGCATGCCTATTATTATAGAAGATGGGAAGTAGAATTCTGCAATTTTAAAGGCTCCTAACATCTTCTCTTTAGTTAATAAGTCTTTGTAAGCATTTGCTTGGAAGAATTAAAAAATAAAATGCTGCAAAAAAGCCAGACAGACATGAGCAACATGCACTAGGAAGCAGTTCCCTATTTTCAGTTATAAACTAAGGGACCACAGCAACCTTGTCCTGGAACATATAGCCCAACAGTTCTCTTTCCTCCCCTTCAAAATTTACCTAGAAAAAAAGAGAGAAACATGCTCAATGCAATTAGTGTAAAGTTAAGTTTGGTTTTGTGGGCTTTTGGTTTTCTGTTTGGGTTTTTTGGTTGTGGTTTGGTTTTTTTTTAAAATGGATATATATCAGATGTGTACATTTTGGTCCTGTCTACCCTTAATTTGAAAGGGGCATATAGGAAGGAGGAATGAAACTTGAAAGAATCCCCAGGGTGGCAGTGGTAGTTTACTTCGTATCAGAAATGCATGGAGCAAGTTAAAACGCAGCTGTTTGGCATAGCCACAGGCCAAGCCAAAACTGAAGCTTCACACAGGTGATAATTTAACCCAGAAAGTTACCTGACAAAGAGGAGCATTCTTATTTATAAACCGTTTAAGTTTGCATCTGGAAAATTTTAACCAAGTTCTGGTTTCCCTGCAATTGTATTTGAACCTTGTCCTTGCGCTACAGTTAGCTAGCCCAGTCCAGTGCTCTGTCCTAAGGAGTAAGCTATAAAGTTCAAACCCAAATTGCTGAATACAAGGTAAAAACCCATAAGCTTTCATAAACTCCAAGAACAAGCTTCTTCCAATAACCAAGCCATAAATAAAGTAAGATTTCTGGATGCAGTTCTAGTGAAGAACCGAAGCTGGTACACCTGAAGAATTGCAGTGCTGTTACTGGCTGCATGAACAACTGTGGGGTTCTGTGAGTAGTCTCAGCAAAGGAATCTACTCCTAGCCACAAAAAGAAAAGCCTCTAGGAAGCAAGTTTGTGTTGTTGGATAGTATGTTTTTGTCTCATGCAGAAAATCAACCAACCCTTGTTATCTCATCTCTCAGCAGAAGCTAGAATTCCAATACTACCATCATCACAGTAAGACTAATTTAGCCAAGAAGAAAAAATTATTCTTATGCTGCTGTTTGGACAAAGCTGTAATCTAGTACTACCATAAGCTGTGGTAACCTTTGACTTCATTTAAGTTAGCTTAAGTTAGCTGCTGGTCCAAACACATATGAAAAACAGGTTTCAGGTAAAAAAATATTACAAGCTTAGATATCACAATAAACACAAGAATCTGTTTTTTAACTTCTAATGGCAAGAGCCAATAAACATATTCTGTTTAGACAAGGGTCTAATAGTATAAAATTCAGTAATAGATCTCCTTCAAAAAGTGTTAAGATAGTTTGCCTCTACAAATTTAATTGGGATATGAAAGGAAACTCATGCTCCTAACTAAATTCAAATGGCAATTTTAAAGTCAATTAAATGCAGAAAATTTCAAATGCTTCATTATCATTAAAACACACTTAGTGTCTTATTTAGTGATAACTGCAAGACAAGAGCAACAAACAATATGAAGACCACATACAGAGATGCCAAATGCATGCATCAATTTTTTTGTCAGTGAAAGCAAATCAGTAACCAAATGCCTTCATTATCTTTGCATAACCATACCTTGCACTGAGCTACAGAGAGAACATCTGGCAGAACAACGTAATTTGTTCTCTGTTGTATCTCAAAAGTTACATTTCAGTCCCATGAAATTAAATATGAGTAACAGCTACATATAATTTTATTTTTATATAGATCAATAGCATATATATAACCTATATGTATCACAGAGTTGTAGGGGTTGGAAGGGTCTTCGAGAGCTCATCGGGTCCAACCCCCCTGCCAAAGCAGCTCCCTAGCTCATACTGCACAGATAGGCATCCAGATGGGTCTTGAATATCTCCAGAGAAGGAGACTCCACCACCTCCCTGGGCAGCCTGTCCCAGGGCTCTGGCACCCTCACTGGGAAAAAGCTCCTCTGCATGTTGGTGCGGAACTTCCTGTGCTCCAACTTGCAGCCATTGCCCCTTGTCCTGTCCCCACAGACCACTGAAAAGGGGCAGGCCATTTCCCCCTGCATCCTATGCTTAAGATAATTGTAAACACCAATTAGGTCCCCCTTCAGTCTTCTTTTCTCCAGGCTGAACAGCCCCAGCTCTCTCAGCCTTTCCTCATAGATGTTCCAGGCCCTTAATCATCTTCGTAGCCCTTCTCTGGACTCTCTCCAGGAGATCCCTGTCCTTTTTATACCAGGGAGCCCAGAACTGGACACAATACTCCAGGTGGGGCCTGACCAGGGCAGAGTAGAGGGGGAGGATCACCTCCTTCGACCTGCTGACCACACTCCTCCTGATGCACCCCAGGATCCCATTTCATTTCTAGGCTGGTAATTTCACCTGAAAACACTATACCCAGATTCCTATTTGGCTTTCTGGCAGAATGCAACTGGTTTTTGGATTCATAACCAACAGCTTCCCTTACCTTGTCCAAGGGAAATGTGACGTTTCCTACAGAAGACAGCGATAGCTTGTGGGATCCAACGAGGATGAAGTTAGTAGTACGCACAGCGTTGGGGCCACCTGGACTGGCCATGGCTGTGGAAAAAAGAAGTCAAAGTCAAGCTGTAACACCACACAATCAGGATGCTGAAAGGCTTAAACATGCTATATTTGTACTACTGTGTGTCCTACTCCGTACTCCAGGAGAAGCACACTTTGCAGTGCAGCCCAGCAGCACAACCAGACAGGATCTTTATGCCCACCATTCTTCCTCAGTAGATCTTTCCTTTCAGGAAGTTATTTTGAAATACACAGAAAGGAGAAAAAGCATTTTAAGAAGTCTCAGGGGGGACAGAGTTCGCTCTGGGGCACACTACAAAGCCCACATGCCCTGCAGTAGGAACTTCACTTTCACATCTCTCAAACTCTTCAAGTGACACACTTCAGTCTTCCAGAATTTGCATGCCTGTATTCCTCTCTGCAGTTGTGTCAGCAGAAACAAGTACAGCTCAGGCACAGGAACCTGACTAGTTACAGCACACTCCAGAGTTAGCTCCTAAGCTCCTTACTGCTGCAATTTGTAACAAAGCTAGCTCAAGTGTCTCCTACTGTAGCCAGACAAGCATCTAACACATTTTTATGTTGATAAACATTCAGAGATGCTGCTCTTCTTCCCCAGGAGTCATATATATATATACACACACACACACACACACTAAATGCCACACAAAAACAATACTTCAGAATCTGCTCATATATAGTCTGATATCAACAAACTTGAAAAGAGTTTAAAATCTTAATGTTTGAGTTCAATTTTTCAAGAACAGAAAATAACCATGGGCATGTGATACCAGATATTAATGTTGATTTTGTGAAGAGATTTCCCATTAAACATAATGGTAATTAAAGTATAAACACAGGGCCTGTTTCTGGGCTGGCAAACACAAATTTTACATTTCTTACTCCCAGATTATAACTTGCTACAAGTTACTCTTGAGGTCCCTTCCAACCCCTAAGATTCTGTGATTTTTTATTGATACATTGCTTTAAACAGCAAACATAGATTATTCATCTTAGCATAAGATGTTTATATTTTACTTACCTGGAGTTAGAAGGGTGCTTTTCTAGAAAGAGAGAGAGATATAAAAGCTTAGAGGAAAAGTACATTCTGACAGTTTCTACAGAAGACTAAGCTAAGTTAGAAAGCAACTAGATCTGAAATACATTTTAAAAAAGAAATAAAGACATCTTGAAAAGAAAGTGCAGATGTATAATAATTGCATATTTCCAGCATTACCCATGTAGAGCTGTTACCTATTTCTTGAACTGATGGCTGAAGAGTTTGGCACAAATACAGAGTTTCAAGTAAGGGGCACAAAGAGCCTCCTACAGATACAGCCTCATTCAGTGTGAGATTATGACCTTTGGAAGCACTCATAACCAGATTTCATTAAAAAAATATATTTGTACTTACAGAGGTAATAGATGTTAGTAATCTCTTTGGAGTAATAACCTACAAAGGAATAAAAGATGATGAATGCACTTGCTACTGAATTTGTCCATCACATTAGCAGATAAAGTTAGACAGTGAAACTACTGAAAGCTTATGTAAGTCTTGTTTTATGACCAGATGCAATGCATTTCTGTGGAAGGAAAACCACATATCAAAAATATTTACTGCAGAAAAGGCTAAGTATGCAGTAGCTTGGGATCAACAGCACATGCTTGAAAAAAAATCTTAGGCCTTTTTCCTTCATGTAACAGGGATTTAAAGTTACATTTGCTTATTGAAGATAAGTTAAACAATACAAGTACAGAGATGTTCAGTTTGTTACTGTTGTACATTATTTATGTTTTCAGGTGAAAAATCTCAAAGTTTAAGTGAGGCTCTGTATTAAACATGAATGGAATTATGGAGTCATCTATTCTAGAGGGCAAAAGATAAGAAGCTTATGAAAAAGCAGAACAGAAGCTATCACCAAACCTATAACCTCACATCAGCAACTTACCCACAGTGCCACAAAACCATTTACTTTTAAGTAAAGATTCCTCTATGCTACAGAACAGGAGAGAAAAACCCTGGACTTCAAATTGGTTTTGATGGGGGACAGGTAGAGGTATGTTTTCACATTGCTAGATAAAAGTAAAGATTAAAAACAGCTCCTATCTCTGTTTGCAGAGACAGCATTTGAGTACTCTTTTCTACTGTTTTGGAAGATACTCAATAAAAGCAAGAAACTTAAGAGAGAGATATCTTGACAAGGGGGAATTCAGACCCCAAATCATTAATACACTGTATGCATAGCTATTAGAATTACAAGAAATGCAAACAATCCCTGGGCAACCTTGTGTAGATGCAGGCCTGGAGGTGGGTGGCCCTGGTGTGGCAGGAGGGGTGGAACTCTATGATCCTTGGGGTCCCTTTCAACCCAGACCATTCTATGATTCTATGAAACCACCTCCAGAAAGCCACTGGCTTTTTGGGGGGGTCAACAAAGCCTTAATAAAGCACAAACACTTGTAACACACACCCTATCCAAGCTGAAAAGTTTGCGTCCCAGGAGCTAATAATACAACATTTACTTTAAAAACAATAATCATCTAGTGCTTTTCCTGAAGGCTAGGAGAAAGTAAATTGGAAAATAAGGGCACTAAATCACCAGAAGCACCACACCTAATAAAGTTTGCAAAACATGGCAGTTTGCAGAACTAGGAAGTCACCTTCTTGCCCTCAGATATATTTCGGACTCAACCAAGTGCTGCAGGTCCAATCTCCCAATAGTTGCAGGACTCCATAACCCATCTGTCCTTGCAGGTGTTCCAAGAAAGAACAAGAGTAGAAGCAAGCCACAGATTATCTATTAGTCAGTTCTCCCTGAACACTGCAGTCTTCCTAGCATACCTTCTGTTGAAATAAATACAGGATACTGATTTTCATGTTTCATTTACCTTAGATTTATTTGCCTTTTTCCTTTTATCAGTGCTTGTAGCTTCTTTTTTCTGCACCTGTAAGGCAAGAAGATATTAAGAAATACAATACATCCTTCTCCTTGACACATCCTCTTGACAGGAACTGATACATACCAAATTGTAAACTTCTATATTTATTTCAAAGTCATTTGACACATCATGCCTAAAAGGGAGGAAAGAGGAAAAAACCAAGTTAAACACAGACTGGCTCAAAAAGAGTTGTGGTTTGTTTGGGTTTTTTAAAGAGTTACCTGTTCCCTCCTTCTGCTCCTCAAAACTGTCCAGGGAGCAGCTGGGTTCTACACTAGGGCTTAGTCATCAGGCTGACTAACAGCTAACCTCTTAGTAAGTCCTAGTTTATTCCTGCAGACAAATAGGGCTCTTTAAGATCCTTTCACTTCTACAGTAGCACCCCTCAGTCCAAGCAGCACTGCTGTTTAAGACTGGAGCATGTTTACTGTTTCAAGACACTTTCTAGAACTCAAGAGAACAGAAGGGGAGGGAGGACAAGGGGTAGATAGAGCACATCTATCATTTCTCAGACTGCACCCTTCAGCCCACTGCTGGCACACATGTCTAGAAACAGAGATGGAGGGTGGGGGGTGGGGGGGGTGGGGTGTTGGGTAAATAGTTTTAAGTTAAAATTACAGTGGGGTTGGACTTGAAAAAGGGAGTTTGCTTATTTTGAAGACTTGCTGACAAAGAGTCACTTGAACTGACACCTTTTTATCCAAGATATGAGAGTTCAAGTTTTAGTTTTAAGAGTACTATTGTTTCTAGATTGCAAAACCAGATACCTATACAAAATGCTAGTTACAGCAAAGGAGGGAAAAAAAAAACCCACTCTACATCATCTCAGGCAGAGCAATCCATCTGTCACCACAGGTGTTCCAGGAGATAACAAAAGAAGAAGCAGCACGAAATAAATTAGCTGATGGATGGCAAAATAAGTCTAGATTGCTCTTATGAAATAAGTGCTTTCTAGTTATTTCTTGAAGCAGGAAATAACCATCCCACAAGATCTCACCATATTGTTTGCAGAATGACAACCTTATTTGAAGATTTTTAACTTTTTTTTAATGCATACTCCACCATCAGAGTTGAAACTGGTTCTAAAACAGTTTCTTTATACTTACATAGTAAATGTTGTAGTAAAAGTAAGTGCATCTCCATTCAGGGAGCTGGCAGTACTCGCTAATGGAGTCGCAATGATGTTTTCTGCTCCAGATCTCAGTATTATCACATAGTAGTAATTTGCTGCTTCTGTAAATACAGATCAGATGGTTTTGTTAGCCAGATGTGTCCAAGTACAGCATTGCCATTAAGCACCTCTGTTTAACCCCACTTAAGCACTTGGCTACAGTAAAACTTCGCTTATAAACTTACTCTCCCTGCCCCCCCCCCCCCCCACCCCATATCCATTAATAAGACTCTCCACAGGATTCACAACTACTGCATTACCACCTGGGGCAGGTCAAACCTACACTACACAGTGTATGAGAGGGGGAGAGGAAAAACTTTCAGTCAAGATTCAGTAGTTAATCTTAGTTCTTTCTAACTGTCATTATTGTCCAGGCCTGATAGCTTATGCACACATCAACTTTTGCTACTGTACAATGAAGGAACTGGTTATGCAAGCAACTCTCCTCCCTAACTTTTCAAATAAGGAAAAAGAAGAGATAGATGACCACAGGTGCAGGCCCCAGTGTCAGAAGATGTTTTGGGTTTTTGTGGCAAATTGCTGCACAACAGTAAAGCAGGAGTAATCCATAGCATGCCACAGTTTAAAACAAAACAAAACCACACAACGGAGAAACCTCACAACAAGAAAAACCAAAACCAGCAATAGTTTGAGTGCTCTGCTGCATGAGACAAGTCACAGCTTTCCAAACAACTGCAGAAGACTGCAGAAAGCATTGATTTATACTCTTTTATATTTGAGGATCTCTTTCAGAGAAGAAAAGTGATTAGTAGAGCTTCCGGAGCACAATGTATTACAAATGCTATGACTCCAGAATAAGGTTTTGATAACAAGTAGTTCAGGGTTGTTTTAGACTTTGGGTTTGGGGTTTTTTTGAGGATTACTGATAGAAGCTAAACTTGTAACCAATAGAGAGGTTTTCCTGTAACAGACAGGAAATGTCTCATGCAACCAGAAGTGTAGTGTTGGGAGTAGGGGAGATAAATGTAAGTATCTGGCTTCATTTACATTCTTAGCTGTAGTTTTATTGGAAGATATAAAACACAGACTTTAAATTTCCTAGGGCAGTCACACAAAAACCCAAGCAAGACTGCATACAAATCCATCAGAAGTTTTACACTCAATATTAAGTTACTTTTGTCCTCAAGTTTTACTGAGGGTAAGAAGTCAGAACCTGCCCAGCTACAACCATTACATGGCACTGTATAAAATAGCACTGGTTACTGTGGGATTGCAGGTTTTTAAACAACCACATGACCAAAGCTTATTAAATTCTAGGGTAAGTCTGTAAACCCACAGAGGTATATAGCCAGGCATTATTCTGAAAGAAAATATGAAACAAACCCACATTTTGATGCTTTAACCACTTAAATATGACAAAATAACTTAAGACTTGTTTGTAAATTAAGTATTTTGAGATGTTAACAGAAAGGAGGGGGAGGGGGCCTTAATGAGCAGCACTTCACAAAACTAGAGGTCAGAATTTCTGTAGTAGTATTTGGTACTAGACTTGCATCCCATCCACCGAAAAATTTCCTAGGCAGTGAGAGGAGACAACCCAAAATTTAAAAAAAAAAAAAATAAATTTCTACTTCCTCCCCAACAGGTTAGAGTGCCACAAAGATCTTTAAGGCTGGCTGGGAAAGTCTTGCCAAGTTTCTTGAACCTCACAAGCCAGAAAATTAAACAACTAAAACAATCATGGAGTAATACTGAAAAGCTACTCAAAAAAACAGATCAGTTAAACTCATTTGCTAAGTTTTCATTGCCCTTAGATTTCTGATAAAACCCAATGTAGAAGACAAAAATGAAGGAAAATGAACCAGAAATACATAGAGAGAGGTTGTGAGGAGGGGGAGGGAAGGGGTAAAGTTTCCAGTTGCTAGTTTTACCTGGCTTTTGAACTGTACCACATACGAAATCTGCTTTTAGAGGTAGACGCATTTCTGAAATGGAAACAGATCCCCTGGATGGAGCAAAGTCAGCAGATGCAGAAGCAGCTTTGTTTCTTTTACTCTGAGGTCCTTCACTCTTCAGTCTATTCAGTTCTTCCAATAAAGCAGTTCTTTTTTCAGCTGCATAGAGAAATTAACAGTAGTTGTAAGAGGAAAAAGTAGTACTGAGTAATTTTTTTCTGCCATAAGTATTGAAAATGCAACAGAAACATTGATTATTTTCTGGAATAGTAGGAATATTAGGGACAAAACAGAAACCAAGTGCAATCTTGCTTATAGAAGCTGAGACAGAACAGATATTAACCTCTCCTGTTTTTCAGCTGAGGAGCTATAAATAGGCATCTGCAATGTAGCATAATAAATTTATTGCCAGAGGTCATCAAGAATTGAATTTGAGTCTAAAAACTTACTTGCAAGAAGTAGTAATCTCTCTGCCTCTGCTTCTTCTTGTGATCCTTTTCCATGCTCCTCATCAAAACAGCAGTTCAGAGCTTGGCTGGCTTGATGAATCACTGTCTGCTGCAGGTTGATCTCATTATTCAGCTCCTAGAGTAAACCAGTAGTAAAAATAATTAGCAAGAGAGATTTAGTGTTACATTCAAACACAAAAGTGTCTTCAGATTAGCGTTTTGGGGGTACACTTTAGAGAAGTCAGACCATTTAGATATTAAACAACAAAAATCTTGTAGTTTGCAGCTACTTCAGAATATTGCAGAACAACTTTTTTTGACCTCAGAGGTAATTCAAATCGGGAGTGAATGACTCCATATCCAGTCTAGTCTTCTCTTCAGCAAGGGAAGCAGCAGTGAAACAGAAGTTCAGCGTTGTAGGTGAATGAGGCACCTGTAAAGATCAGAATACTGCCTACTGACAGGATGTAGTCATTTCAGCTAGGCAGGATTCATAAGATATAGATTCCCTGTCCCCTTCTCAAAACAACGGCTTGTTCTCTCCAGGCTTACTCCATAGCATGATACTTCTAAAAGATGCATTAGCCCTTCAAATCGTGCAGCATCATTCCCTCCCATTAGAGCAACCTAATTTTGCAGTTCTAAGCAGTATCTAAGTGATATGGACATTGACAGGGGAAACTAAGTGAAGTTGTAATAAGTAAGAAAAAGGATTTGAAGAAGTGTATCAGATACCTGCATTTTCTTTTTGATATTCACTTGATCAGACAGGCCATTCTTTTTCATTTCTAATTTGGAAGCCACATCTTCTCTGCGAACAATGATTTGCTTGATGGAAGGACGATCGGTTTCTTTAAACCGTTGAGATCTATACGCATCAACGCTTGTAAGAGAGGAAACCCCATTAAATGTTTCACAGGCATGCCAAGCTTTTAACACACATACATATGTATCAGGTATTGATGTTTCCCAGCTTGCCTAAGTGACTTTAAAAGCAGCATACTACCAGCTCAACTTAAGCTTAGGCAATATAAAGACTACACAGAGACAAGCTTTGATACAGGCTGAAATCTTGGAACAAAGCTTTGTTTGTAGTTAATGCAGTTTGGTTCATTAGAAGAGTTAAAAAAGTCAGTGTCTTAATTTGCACACTTAGAGAATCAGGCAGTCAGGCTTGGATTTTGTGTTACCTATATGGAAGGCTGCGATCTTCTGACACAGAGCCAATGCTGTCTCCGGATTCTGCCCTGGGGACTTTAGTCCTTTGGAACTTTTCAGACTTCAGACTTACATCACTGATACTGCTGCCTTCACCAGTTGACTTAGAAGGAGAAACAAAGGCCTGGGGAGAAAAGGTTGTATTACAACACACTCTCCACATTAATCACCGTATTTTCCTAGGGAGCTGCTTTGGCAGGGAGGTTGGACCCGATGATCTCTCGAGGTCCCTTCCAACCCCGATGGTACTGTGATATGCTTTCTCTCACCTTTATCTGCTTTGCATGTAAGCAGTGGATGTGGAGGCTGCTTTATACTATTTAACAGACATTTTACAGATATGCCCTGGAATGTGGGGCAAGCCAGTTTATTTAAAGACACCAACAGATCATTGCAGTCAAGGTGGTTTCACCTTTAGTGTCCAAACTACTGCTTCTCTTCAGATTTTCATCAGTAACCACTTCACTGAATGCACACATTCCACTGGAAAGCCAGAGCAAGCAATCAGTGTACATGCTCAAGCTTGATTTAGACATTAAACCTCCTGAAATATACTACGCTATTTTCAGAAAGGAGCTTTACCTCATGTTTTTGTTAGCAAAATGTAATTTGTAGCTTCTCTGTTTTCCCAGGTATCATGATACAACAAAACTGTTGTTCACAAGCAAAGCGATAAACAAGCCCTTCCCCACCTCCTAAGAGCTCTCACCTCTGGACCAACAGATTCCACTAGAGGGGTTAACAGAGACATAGAGGAAATATTCAGCGACTCTTCCTGCTCATCCTCATCACTTTCACCTTCCAGGCTCATGCTCATTTCTTTCTTCAGCTTTTCTATGTCCGGACCATCTTCTTCAAGAACTTCAAAAATTTCATTTATCACTTTTGAGCTATCCATCTCATCATCCACACTCATTTCAACTTCATGTACTTCATCTGAAAGGTGATGTTTTAAAAATATTAGTAGCATCAAGTCAAAACTCTTAATTCTCTTTAACGAATAGAAAGATGTCAACAGATAAGTAAATTATCTTTGCTTTTCAAGTAAGCTTGATTAAAAAGCACTACTTCTAGTTAGGAATCTAGAACCCTAGAGTATACTTCCATCCTTATTTTAATATCCTATTATCACTTATACTGCATAATTGATACAGAGGGAATGAAGAGACATACTTGTTAGACAAGTTTCAACATTTCAAACAAATCTGAAAGTTAACTGCAAGTCCTATAGTAGACCACTCATTTCTGTCCTTTCCCAATAATCTTTTAGTATCAGCATTTTACTGTTCTTTGAAGACTTGAGAGTCAAGTGGGAAGGGTTATGATAACTTTCCTTGAAGCTTATTATATTAACCTCTTTACAAAACATAATTAGATATGACAAATTCATTGTTCAGAATAATAACACTCCAGTAGGCTCTCAACAGAGAGCCAAGTGTGTTAATATGCACCTAGTCAATACAAACCTTTCACTTCCTCAGCAGATCGTTCAGGTTTTGAGACAGATATCACTTTTACAGGGCTCTTTGGCTCAGTGATCTCCAGAGGACTGGGTTTATCAATCTCTTCATGTTTAGCAGCATCTAAGTAGTTTATAAAAACAAAACTCATTGAAGATTATGCCTTTCAAAGTTACTTTTTTGTTATTGTAATTTGCAAGTTTGATAATACAGCTGACAACTTACAGAAAGCCCACATTCTGGTTAGCCTGCTGTGAAAAATAAAGCACTAGAACACATACCCTCCACAAGCTGCACAGTTAAGTCTTGTATCTTAGAAAACTAATAGCACAAGAAACAATGCTGAAACCATGGTAAAGCACAGTCACTCAAGAGCAAAAAGATTTAAACCCAAAAAATCCTCCACCACACAAAAGCCAGCACATGCAAGCACAACCCAACAGCAGGATATCACCCTGCTTTTCTATAAGTACATTCTATAGCTTGTTTGCTTGTATCGCGTTTAAGAAGCATTAAGAAAGTTAATTCTTTATCAGTCTCTGAGACTGGAGACTCTCCTACTTGGTAAGCACCAGAAAGGATGTCACAAGTATCTCCACGTTCTTTTCACATCCCCTACTGTAAGAATTTGTATAAGGGGATATTGACAGGGGAAGCGTTCCCTCCTGTTAGATTCTTGTGGAAATTTGGATACTCAAGTATAATATAGATTAAATCTTTCACTGACAATTCTCATTCACTCTCCCTACACTTAACATACATAGAATCATAGGGGTTAGAAGGGACCTCAAGAGATTATCGGGTCCAACCCCCTGCCAAAGCAGGCTCCCTAGCTCATATTGCACAGATAGGCATTCAGACAGGTCTTGAATATCTCCAGAGGAGACTCCACCACGCCCCTGGGCGAGCCTGTCCCAGGGCTCTGCCACCCTCACTGGGAAAAAGCTTTTCCACATGTTGGTGTTGAACTTCCTGTGCTCCAACTTGCAGCCATTGCCCCTTGTCCTGTCTCCACTAACCACTGAAAAGGGGCTGGACAATTCCCCCTGCATCCCATATTTGTGATATTTGTAGACATTAATAAGGTCCCCCCTCAGTCTTCTTTTCTCCAGGCTGAACAGTCCCAGCTCATGAAACATAGGTAAATCCACTGAGAAACAAAAAGGCGGTCTTGCCTTGCCAACCTTTGAAGTGGTATAGGAGTAGAGCATATTATCATCATACAAGATTATGACAGATCAGTAACCAAATAGAAGGTCCAGTTCTATATGTCAGTTCTAAGACAGCTCCTTTATTTGCTCCTGAAGGTCAAGGGCAGAGCTTCAGTCCAGTACTAGCCACAGGCAGACAGTGCCGATCCTTACCTGACGGCTCCATGATGGGAGACTTTGCTGGCCTGTCACCTGCTGGTTGAAAAGCAGTGGCATCTGAACTAAGAGGACGTTTTGGACTAGTCTGAGATTGACTTTCCTGGCAAAAATAAAACCACAGTACATTCAGAAGGTAATGTTCAAAGAGACTAGAACGTGTTTGTTTCTGGCAGGGTTGCTTGATTTTTTTCTTTTAATACCTACTAGGAAAATTTGTCTCTTCGATATCAAGAAAGATCCTACTTATTTATGAAAGAAATTCAGCTGAAGTATTGAGTACTGAATTGTTTGTTCTTACAGTTATAGGATATAAACCCCCACATTTATCATAAATAAATTAATTGGCTCAAAGCAATGTCACTTGTCGTCTCAGTTGATTCTGCAGGAAGAAAAAATCTAGTAACTTGCTAATAATCATACAAACCACTTGACAGGTGGTCTTGCACATCCAGGGCATTCACAAAGCAAAGGTTTTCATCTTTTATAGATGTACAAATATAAGCCCTCTTTGTTCAGAAGCCATTAAAGCAACTCACAGAGCATCATCTTTTGATACATGGAGGTAACACATTACCATTTTAGCTTCTGGAAGTTTTCTCTTTGGAGTTTCACTTTTCCCCACGCTCCACAGATTGCCCCTGTCGAACCGGCCACGAAGGCATGCAAGCTCTCGTTCACGTTCCTAAACAAAGGGGAACAGAGGAAAAGCTGACAGTTTTAAGATGTCAAAACACTTCAAATTCCTCAGGTAGGTGCACAGCAGTAAGAGTCTTCCTCAAGCTTACAAGCAAGCTATGAACGTAACAAGTCATACCTGCTTAAGCTGAAGCGCTACACTGGCAGTAGAGGAATTTTCATTTTGTTTGAGAAGCCTTTCCTGGATGGTCCTTGTGTTTGGGGTAACAATGGGTGTTCTGCACCCTGGTGTATTCGTAGCAGGACTCCGTGCACTACGCTCTTGGCAGCGCTCTCCAAAGCGTTCCAGGAAGGGTTTAATTCCCAATCCCCCTACAAGAACAATTGTTTTGCCTTGAAAGAAAAAACCTCTCAAAAACACAGAAAGAAATCCCAGCAATTTTGCATCCTGCTGGAGGTTCTCAATGAGGTAATTAAGCTGTCTCCTTTACAGCTTACTCCTTTTACTTCATACAAGCTAAATCCGAAGCGCACATCACTACAGTAACAGAGCACTGATAACAGAGTACAAATCAGAGCAATTAGATGCCCTTCTCCAAGTCCTCCAGTTTTAAACTGGTTTGCTTCTTCACATTTCCACTACAACTTGTCTCACTTGCATCCTTCAACTGAAGCAGCATTCTAGTACATAAGGCAGATACCCTGACTTATGTACTAGATACTTACGTATCTAGAGACACATAATTGCTTTACTGGCCACTATTTCAAAGCATTGAAGCAGTTAGTCCAGGTTTCTGACCCAACAAGCAGTAGAATTTAAAAACTGGGGATGATCACTTGTTTCCCCATTAATGCTACCACTGAAAGGAATGAAACTATGCACTATATAGAATTCAGCTTTGATTTCTAACACATGTAGATTCCTTAACGTATCAGTTGGATGCAGATAGCATCTAACAACTTGAAAAAAAAAGCTTTCAATAGTCTCAACTAGGAGGATACATTTTTTTACATAGAGAAAAGCATCCAAGAAAGAGTCATTACAAAATATGGAAGCTGTACACTTTATGACAGTTATCAAAGAACTCTTCTGGACTTAAGTTACAGCACTAAATAGGCATTATTGATGTGTTACCAGAAATTCTTAACTAACAAGTAGCTTTCAATACAGGACATTATTTGAATTAATGTTTACTGAAGCTAAAAAAAAAACAAACATATAAATCAACAAGCAGCTTACCTGGTGGTGTGGGTTTACCCTTAGGTTCAAGTTGTACATGTGTTCCTTTGACTGGCTCTTCTTTGGATTGAACTGGTTGAGAGGAAGTTGATTTTGCTGTTTGTGCAGGCTTTTCAGTTTTCTGAGGACTGCAGGGATTTTCTGTTGGCGGTTGTTGTACTTCAGATTCTTTAGAACAGGGAACAGCGACTCTTGAGGATTGTGGTAAAGAATTGTTTGGGTCCTTAACAAGGGAAAAACATTAAGATAAGACCGTATTATTCTCATTACCTCAAGAGGCTCAAGAAAGAAAGCATTCTGAATAGCTAGTTATAAACACACCTATTCCATCCACAATAGAAGAGAGCTGAGAACAAGTGTTATAAGCAGTTTGTAGGTTGGGGTGGGTTTTTTTTAATCCAGTATTTTAAAATTGCTTCAGTATTTGAGTCAATATGCTTTTGCCAGCTACTTTAGGTATTTCCCTGTGCTTCTCTAAACAAGGCTGCACACAGCAGATATTGTCACTTTCTAAATGGCATACATTGATTCAGGTATCTGGTACTGCTAATTTCAACAATCTGATTGAATATCCATACAACTGTTTAAGTCAATCAACTATATGATGTTACAGAGTGAAAACCAACATCTCCGTAGGAAGCCCTGGTCAAAACAGCCACAATCAATTAGTTTGACATCAGCTGTTACAAGACTTATAAATGCACTCATCTAAGCCTCAAGAAAAGGGATTCCAAGCTGTTTCAGGTCTGCTATTAAAAAAGAGCAGGTAGGATTTCAATAAGGCAGAAGTTGTAAATAGACTAAGATTGCTCACATCAAATTTTAAAATTCTGATTAAACAATTATGACTTAACATTTGTGTGTCCCCCCACAAAAAACAAAATCCATTTTTAATCAGCAGCTAAATCAGACACTCACCTCTATCTTTGAGTTTGCTGGTTTATTAATAGAAGCCTCAACAAGCCTTTGAGAACAGGATGCAGCTTCCTGCTTTACACTGCTACTATTGATTCTAGCAGATGCTCCACTTGTAGTGGACAATTTGGATAAACAAGTAGTGCCAGGCTGTTCTTGTGCATTGTTTTGCTTTGCAGATGGATGACTTAGGTCATCTTCCCAGGAGCCAATTGTAGCAGCAAGGTTAGCTAAACGGCCCCTTCTCCCAATAGGGGTATCACTGGCCAGGGCTTTAGATGTCTGCTTAGGTGGAGAAACAGACAGATCTTTTGACTGGAGAGGAGACAGAGGAACACATTCAGAGGGATCTGGAAAAAGAAAACACACATTCTGTAACAAAAATACACTGATAAATTTGAATCTGCAGCATTTTGCTATATTCTGAGTTTATCAAAAGTTAAGATGTTCTTGCCATGAACAGAATCAAGCTACTGGCTCTGAAGGCATTTAGACTAATCAAGTTAAATTTAGTTCATCCCAAAGCAAATGCATTTTAAACCAAGCTGTTTAATAGTTTTATGTCACTGCTGTGATAAGCAAGGCATAACACCAGTAGAGAAATAAGACTAAAATTAAGCCGTACTCAACAGTTTTATTATTTTAGGTCTTCCCCAGGGCTGCCTAAGAATTCTTTATGAAAACATTAGCATTCAGACACACAAAGTTATCTTCTACCAGCAAGCAATCATCAATGCAAACACTGAAAACCACCAATAGTGCTTAGCAAGTGAAACACACCCTCAGTATCCCAGCAGCGCCGCTGTTCTGCCAGCTTCTGCATACGTGTTTTGACAGAAAGGGCTGCAGGAGTTTCTGACTTGGTGTTTGCTTTTCCTTTCTCAAGAGGTTCAGCCAAAGAAGCCCTGTTAGAAGCAGCAACGTGCAACTCTGCAGTTATCTCAGGAGAACGGTGGTTTGTGGAACTTGGAGGAACTGGCTGTATGTTCTCCACGCTGGAAGCTTGAGTCTCCGTATTAGGGCAGGGCCTTTTTGATGGTGATGGCTTTGTACCCGGTTTCTCTGCAGAGGTCACAGTATTCAAACAATTTAAAATATTTCAGGAGACAGTATAAAATTGTAACAGAAAGTTATGATTTATAAATACCCTACAACTTCCAAAAACCTGCCCTCCTCAAATGTGACTACTCACAAGGTACCGTCTTCGGCATTATTACCAACTTTAAATAGTTTACTAATTACTTAAAGCATCTGCTCTCAGGCCAAGGTAAACATTAGACTTATTCAGCCCCAGCAGTCAGGTAATTGTGCCTATCACTGCTTAGTTGAAGACAAACATTAAGGGTTTGCACTTGCCCTTAGGAAAAAAAAAAAAGGAGATAGGACTCCTATCCAAAGACAAACTTTATTAAACTTGTTGCAAACTACCTTCTTCTCCAGGAAGAGGTGCCTGGTTACCAGTTTCTAACAAAGGCTCTCTGACCCTCTTGGTCTGCAGTGTGGGTCTCCCTCCCATCTTGGGCCGCTCAGCCATTTTCTTCTGCAGGTTCTCTCGCCTGGCACGGGTTCTTTCAAGGAGTTTCTGAGTAGTCAATAAATCACGTGTTATGACACATAGCAATAAGTGGGTTAATCAGCAATAACTCAGACTTTAAAAAAAATACACATTTATATAGCACTTACTAAGGATCCACAATACCAGGAATTTATAGTGAAGGCTATATTAAGAGAAACACAGCTCTTGGGTGTTACAACTGATCTACTGTAACACAACACCATAGAACTAGTCAAAGTTGGGATTTCTGACTGGTTATCCCCTCCTGGAAGCAGATAAAAACATGGGTTTTTTTCACTGCTAACAACAAAATGTTTTTCTGTCTACCTCCTTTTCCTCACTCTGATAACCCCTGCTCTCCATACTCTGACTTCACCACTGCAATACCCACAGCTTCCCACATTTTTAAGACGTGCCCATTAGATAAAGGTAGCTCATACTGCAGCTCATTCCAAACTACCTTCTTGCTATCTGGTCAGCCAGTACATGTCTGCAGGTTACTGGAAATCCTTTGGCCTACCAGACAATAAGGGGAAGCATTTTCTTCATAGAGACACTGGTTTGGGTCTTTTCACCCAGCCATAAATGTTCACCAAAATTGTTGAAGCACTTAAATTAGAGATCATCTTCTTTTATAAGGAAGAGGTGAAGCTAGCCAGTAGGCTCCAAAGTTCCAGTCATTAAGTCGACTAACATCTCCCATTAGCTTGGCTTTCAAAGGAAACCAGGCTAAAGAGACACAAGCAATGGCAGAATTTTAAAAAGATAGAAGAGATGCTTCTATAGAGTCTGAAGTAATCAGAAATGTTTGAAAGCAATTACACTTTTTGAACTGTCGAGCCTTGTTTGTAGGGTTTTTTTGACATTGCCAAAGCATATGGTCAAGTCACCTGATTGATTGGAACTAACCCTCTGACAAAATAGACAATATTGAAGTGGTTGCCAAGTGGTCATAAAAAACCCCAACAAAGAGCAAATTAAACATGTGGTTGTTCGTATTAGAAGTTGTAATAGCAACATTTTAATTAGAAGGTTATAACTAGTTCTCGTAAACAGGCTTGTTACTATAGTATACTTGTATACAAAAGAACATAAAGACACACCAATTAAGCTACCTCACAACATTCTATTTCATTCCCTAGCCACTGGAAATTTGATTACTACAATCATATTCCATACAAGATAGGATACTTCATTACTCCTTTGATTTAGGTTTTGTGGCACTTTGAGACAAGAAATCGTGTGGTTGAACTAATGGCCTTTAAAAGTGAGCATATAAACTGCACTTGTTTGGTGGCACATAAATTACTGAGAGAACTGTGCCAGCCATTATCTGTCTTGTTGCACAGCAATTAAATACACATTTCACATTTTTAACTGTCTAAGGCTGAAGTCTTACACAATGTTCCATTGTAGGGCAACACAGGACAAATGGAACATCAATCTCCACAGTTTGTTGTGAAAGCAAAAATCAGTTTCTCTAAGCTTTGATAGAAGGGGAGTGTTTGGGAGCTGAGCAGGGGGTCTGGGAGGGGGTCAGTGGAAGACACATGAAATGCCAAGAGTGCATTCAATGCAAGTTCCATGCTAGTTCTGGCCACAGGTCAAGTTTCCTTATTTAACCACCAAAAGGCAGCGCTACAAAGTGCATGGAACACCCCAATAAAGAAACTCAAAGCACAGGGAACACCCCAATAAAGAAACCCAACTTTGTGCAGGAAGAACAGATTATTTCTCCCACAGCAGTATTCCTGCAGCGCTATTCAAATGCAGCCACATTCCTTTCTGTGTTGTTAGCTCAGTAAAGCCGAGTTTCAGTCGTTACAAATAGGGTGTCACTTCCCAAGAATGCACGCCTCTGCTGTTCAGCTCCAGCTCCTATTGGCTCTTCATATCTCAAGTTTTCCATGCAACTGCCATAATTCAAACCCTGCACACGATGAGTAAGCCAGTCAACAGAACCAGAGGCTGACTTTTCAAGTTCTTCAAGAGGGCGTCTCTGCTCGAAGTACATTCCCCCCAGCATTCTGGTGACAGCCAAGGCTTCAGAGTAGGCTGTACCTATTTCATTACACCTAGGGATCTGAGAACTACCAAGTCGCAGTCAGAGGATCATTATTTGTGCTGCGAAAGCACCTTCTGAAATACAGAAAAGGCCTCCCCACTTCAAATGCTGACATACTTGGTTTTGAAAAGGTTGGTTTCTAAAGTACCTATTACAGAGTGTTAGAGAAGATACTCATTGCAAGAATTTGTTCCAACTACCGAGTTTTACCAGCAGGATGCAGCAAAGGGACCAAATTTATCCCATGGCATTGGAGGAACAGTTAACTTCAGATATCATAGGCACAAGTTTTCCTCTGTGCAGTTGCATCACTTGTTTCTCTCTGGTCATCTCCCACACTAGGAAATCGTGCCATGCTCTATGAATGTTAACAAGTACTTCAAAGTACAGAATAACCTAGACTATTTCTAACATACTGCAGTGCCAAACAAGAAAGGCAAGTTATACGATCAGCTATAAACTGAAAGCCACAGTACAGCATGCTGAGCGCAAACATAGAAAGCATCCACTGCACCGTATCCTCAGGGCATTCTGTATTAAGTATATGGGTTAGATACACGCAAAAACTAAGAGCCTGTAAGATTAATAAAAAACCCCATTATTTCAGAACTGCCTGCTTTAAAAGCATTCCACTGACTCTTACAGTAAGAATATATTCGAGCTTAAATTCAGTTGAGACTGGACAAAACTTGTTACTGTAAAGTGATAAGAAACCACTCAATTAACTGCATGCTTTGGCCAATTAAAGCTCAAATTAGACTGGTTTACATAATCAACACTTAAAATGCCTCATCGGTTCTCTGCAAGTAACAGAGAACAGTAATTTGTAGACAAGTATTACCTGAAAGTCATTAAGGAAATACATTAAAGAAAAAAAGAAAACAAACCAGGACGTAAGTGCTTCATAGTAGGTGGTAAAATGCTCCCTTTTCAGAAAACTCTTGAGGAAAGTTATTAAAGTTCAATAGTAACACACTAATATTGGTCAGGTTGTTTTAAACATCATCCACAGCATAAGCATTTTTGACAAGGCAATATTCCAGGCACCCTGCAATACTAGCCAATGCTTGTCTGAAGTTTACTCTGAAGAGCGGCCTCATAGCTAGTCAAAGCTTTTCAAAATCAGTTATGTAGAAGAAGGGTGTGTTGAGGTTGGAATATATCCCAGCATGCAAAACCATTTTAAACTGGATTCACTAGCCTGGACCTGAAGTTTATGTCAGACTAGTCAGATCATGCTGTTCACTACCAATTAAGGAAGGAGGTTTTAGATGTTTATACTTAGCAAGCCTTTACGCAGGGGTAGGGTAAATCTGCCTTAGCATAATGCATTTAGTAAATATGCTCTGATCAATAACTTTTGTGGGTTTTTTTTTTTAAATCAGATTTGTGCAGCCTCCTTTTTTTTTGGGCACTCATTTATTTCAAGTACATCAGTCTGATATATAGAGATTGCATTCAAGGGGAGGCGAGTGCATTTCACCAGCGTGTTTTATTTAATTCCTTTTTTTTTAAAATAGTTTAGGGGTGGGGTTTGTTGTTTTTTTTAGACAGGCTGTGGATTGAAGCCCATTTTAAGGGCATTTCTCAAAGCAGTCACAAGACAGCTGTGTAGCTTCGCATATCGCACACAGGAATAGGAGCGCAGCACCTTTAGGAAACCAAAAGCACTCAAGAGAGGTTCAAGCCAGTCAAATTCCACTCTTCGTGTTACAGTTTTGCTTCTGTTACAAGTCAGCCACACACACGCAAACCCACCTCAACAACTTCCCCTTTTTATTTTCCGAATAAAAATAGGAACTGGCCGTGCCAGTGAGCCTGGCCGCTCACTGGTGAGAGGGTCATAGAATGGCAAGGGTTGGAAGGGACCCCAAGGATCACAGAGCTCCAACCCCCCTGCCACAGGCAGGGACACCAACCTCAGGCCTGGAGCTACGCAAGGTTGCCCAGGGCCCCATCCAACCTGGCCTTGAACACCTCCAGGGATGAGGCATCCACCACCTCTCTGGGCAGCCCGTTCCAGTACCTCACCACTCTCTCTGTAAAAAACTTCCCCCTAATATCCAATCTAAACCTTCCCTCCTTCAGCTTCAGACCATTCCCCCTTGTCCTGCCATTCTCTGCCCTTTTAAAAAGTTGATTCCCCTCCTCAGATAGAAAGCCTTTTCCATCAGACGGGCGCTGCCCTGGGCGAGCTTCACACCCGGCCCTGCCATACGGCGGGCGCAGCGTGTGCCAGCGCCGCCCCCATCAGCTCCTTAGGGCCCCTTGTGCCTCAGCTGAAAAAATCTCATGGGCCAGACGCAGGCGAAAGGCGAGCGCCTCGCCGCGTTCCCGGGCGCCTTAGAGCCCGCCCGGCTTCGCAGAGGTCTGCCCTTCGCAAGCCCTCGCAGGAACAGCCCCCGCTGCTCGCCCCGAGGAGCCCTAACGCCCTGCAGACGCCTGGACAGCTACAACACCGCAAGCACCAGCGTGAGCAAGAGGAGCGGGCAGAGGGATTGCCTCCCCGCTGCAAGGAGGCTCGCCGCAGGCCCACAGGCGCCCGGCGTAGAGAAGGGACGCTGGCAGGCACGCAGCCTGAAGCCAGGGGTGGAAGAAACCAGCCCGCCCCGGCTCCCCGCAGGCTCCGGCCGGCCCCCGCCGCTGACAGCTCGCTCCTGCCCTATGCCCGGACCAAGCCCCAGGCGCGCCCCCTCCGGAGCTCACGACTCAAGAATAGGGCCGGGTCTGGCCACGCCGTGCCCTCACCTCAGTGAACGGATCCATGGCTACAGCTGCCGCCGCTGCCTCCGGCCGCCCGACAGCAGCAATGTCACCACCCCAACCGCTCCTCCGATTTGAATTTCAGCGCCCGCCGGAGCTGCGCCTGCGCCGGGCGGTGCGCGTGCGCGGCAGAGCAGCTAGGCACGTCACATCCCTGCCGGCTTCGGCCCGCCCCACAGCTGGAGTTGATTGACAGGAGTGACATCCAATCCGACGGCAGTCTGCTGCGCTTTCCCTCCCCTTCGCTTCTGCCTGCCTGCGAGGAGGGAGCTGCGCAAGGAGGGGTTCGAGGGGAGGCTGAGGCGCGGGCTCCGGCTCTCCCTTTCCCTGTCCTTGGAGCGGGCCTGGCTTCGTGTACTACAGCTCCGGGTCTGACCCCTGCATGTGGTCGTGCAGGGGGTGTATCCAGCCATGGCGGCCCTGCCCCCTAGCCTTCCCCTGCCCCTTTGCCTTCCCCTGCCCCCTTGCCTTCCCCTGCCCCCTAGCCTTCCCCTGCCCCCTAGCCTTCCCCTGCCCCCTTGCCTTCCCCTGCCCCCTAGCCTTCCCCTGCCCCCTAGCCTTCCCCTGCCCCCTAGCCTTCCCCTGCCCCTTTGCCTTCCCCTGCCCCCTTGCCTTCCCCTGCCCCCTAGCCTTCCCCTGCCCCCTTGCCTTCCCCTGCCCCCTTGCCTTCCCCTGCCCCCTAGCCTTCCCCTGCCCCCTTGCCTTCCCCTGCCCCCTTGCCTTCCCCTGCCCCCTAGCCTTCCCCTGCCCCTTTGCCTTCCCCTGCCCCCTTGCCTTCCCCTGCCCCCTAGCCTTCCCCTGCCCCCTAGCCTTCCCCTGCCCCCTAGCCTTCCCCTGCCCCCTTGCCTTCCCCTGCCCCCTTGCCTTCCCCTGCCCCCTAGCCTTCCCCTGCCCCCTTGCCTTCCCCTGCCCCCTTGCCTTCCCCTGCCCCCTTGCCTTCCCCTGCCCCCTTGCCTTCCCCTGCCCAGCTGGGTGCAAACTGTTGTGTGTTGGGCTTTTTTGAGAGAAACACGTGGGTGTCCCACCCTTTACAGGCAAGTATTGCCTGGTTATTCCACGCCTTGCCTCAGCTGCCCAGGAGGGAGTGTCCTGCAGGCTTGTTCTCATTTGAAGCTTCATTTTTTCTTTGGCTGCGTTGACAGCAAAACACAATAGCAAAACACAATGTCACTCTGTGATGCCTGCCCAGCGCAGTTGAGCAAATCCCAGCTCCTTCTCAAGGCCTTGGTGTTAGAGCCCATGGTCCCACCAAACCTCACCCACCGGTGCTTCTACTGTGCCCTTCTCCATCTCACTGGTCCACCTGTCTTAATGGGCAAGTGTTGTGCATGCAGAGACCCATATGGTGCTCTGCTCCAGCCCTGGCTATCCAGGGGGCACCATCAAACTCCCCATCAATGTGCTGAACACAGTTTAAGTACAGTTTGTTTAGTTTTTGACTCCTGGGAGGCTGTGCTAGACCTGATGGCCCAAATGACTAAACCCCATCAAATTACCGGTCTAGCTGTATGTATTGGCACCCATTTATACCCGTCCGCTCATATGCAAATAGTGTTCACTATGTGCATGAATGCCCTTCCTCCCTAGTGCTGTGCTTCTTGCCTCCTGGACTATTTACAGGCATCAGTCATTTCTCCTTCCAATATTTGCTTTGCCTTGCTAAACAAACCACACTCTTCCAGTCATACCTCTTTAGAAAATCTTTCCAGTTCCTTCTATGCAAACAGCATGGCATCAGAGTGTAGTAGAATCTAAAAATATAGTATCAAATAATCCCTCTGTAAAGAAATCTTTTAAGACTAGGCAGCCTGGCCAACAAATGTCCCCACATTGCTCTCAGGTAAACGTGCGTTGGAGCTATACGTGAGGTCCAGCGTCAGAACTTGCTCGCACACCAGGCTGAAAATTTGGACTTACCAGATGGGATGCATCTCTCATAATCTGTAAATGAGCTTGCATGGTGATAAAGGACAGGCTTGCTTTCCTTCCAGAGAAACTAGGTATAGCTATCCCTGTGAAATAAGAAATGTTCCTTTAGTGAGCAGTATAGAATCAATGCAGGCAGATGCCAGAAGACAAAATAGCCAATACAGAGTCATGAACAGAAAATGAGAGAATCACCATTAAGTCTATTTCTTTCTCTTGCCATCCCAAAGGAAGAAGTCACACTCACTCTGAGTCCTTTAAATAGAACTACTGCAGTTTAAACATGCCTTCTGCTTTACATGTGGATCTGTGAAGGCCGTACAGTGCAGCTCCAGCTGTCAGTGGTGCATTTCCAAACATGGCTCCATCCATCACTGCTCTTTCAGAAGATAGGGTGTAGCACACGATGCTCAGCCTGGGAGCCAACCTCAATGGTGTTAACTGCAGCATTAGTGTACATCATGATCTTCTCTGCTACTTAATATTAAAAAAGAGGGAAATAATTATGCTTCATTCTGTAAAATAAACCTGGTGTGAAAAAAAATGCTTCTGTTTAGTATATTCTGAAAAATGAAACTGAGATTCCTAGGAGTGTATAACTGCTTACAACATCAATGCAGCATGCATGTGACAAATGTCCTTTCCTCTTGGTCACTACAGAGACAAGAATTTCTTCATCATTGTGATCTAGACTCACTGGGACCCTGCTAGAAATAAATGGAATATTTAGCTTCTCATCTTCTCAAGGGTCTGTCTGTCTTCCTGAAAAGCAATGGACAGTGACTACAGCTTACCCTTTTATTGATCCAAAGAGCCAAAGAAAGTCAGTCTTTTTCAGGAATGATGGTCTAAAATGGCCATGAGAGCTGTTGTCTGCATAATGGTGGGGGGTATGGCAATGAAATTTCCAGTCAGGTTGTTGGTTTTTTTTTCTTAATAAACCAATAAAACTATTTACAACTCCTGAGGGAAAAAAAAAAAGCAACTGAACTTTGACAATGGAAGGCATAAATAAAAAGAGAGGGGAAAGAAAGGAATGCCATGCTGAAACCAGTGGAACAATGAGCCAACTCTGCTTGCTGAACAGCATTTTATTTTATGCCAGCCTTTTGCATTCAAAAATTATGAATCACATCCTTCACTGTCTCCTCATGATACAGCTCAAGATTTCTCCTTGCCAGGGGTAGGCTACTGAAAAGTAATCCCTTCTGTAACAATAACAGCATACAAAGCACTTGGAGAAAGTTTTTTGCTGGCTTGCAGTTCTCATGGGAATTGAGAGCACCGGCACAAAAGCCAGCCATTTATCTTTTTACATGGCAAGAAGAAACATTTTTACTTTCCCAAGTTTTCCTTCCAAAGTTCTGGAGGCATATTGGCTGTTTTCAGGGGTGTATCGTCATTTTCAGAAGGTTATAGAAGCTTGCACTAGCACTTTAATAAGAACAGGGCACCTTTTAACTAATGAGGAGAGCGCTAGCCAAAGTTTTTGTAGCTCTGGCTTCCTTGCAATACCAGTCCAGTCATAAAGGTAAAATATTGAAGGTGAAAATGCTCATAGAATCATAGAATCATAGAATCATAGAATGGCAGGGGCTGGAAGGGACCCCAAGGATCATAGAGCTCCAACCCCCCTGCCACAGGCAGGGACACCAACCTCAGGCCTGGATCTACACAAGGTTGCCCAGGGCCCCATCCAACCTGGCCTTGAACACTTCCAGGGATGGGGCATCCACCACCTCTTTGGGCAGCCTGTTCCAGCACCTCACAACTCTTTCTGTAAAAAACTTCCCCCTAATATTCAATCTAAACCTTCCCTCCTTCAGCTTTAGTCCATTCCCCCTTGTCCTGCCATTATCTGCCCTTTTAAAAAGTTGATTCCCCTCCTGTTTCTCTGCTCCCTTCAGGTACTGGAAGGCTGCAATGAGGTCCCCCCGCAGCCTTCTCTTCTCCAGGCTGAACAAGCCCAGCTCCCTCAGCCTCTCCTTGTAGGGCAGGTGCTCCAGCCCTCTAATCATCCTTGTGGCCTCATCCCAGTGTAGTCCACTGTATAGCTCCATTCTGTGATCCTCAGAGAACATTCCCTAAAACTTTATCGCTGCTCAGAAATTGAGTTCACCATTCTGATTCCAAAGGGAAGCTGAGCAATGTGCTTCCTTTGATTCACAGCAGAGTCACAGAAATCCTGTCATTGAGACAAAAGTAGTGTTTTCCAAGTTGCCCTTTCCCTTTATTCACAGACAACTCACAGTAAAAGTAGCTGCTTGCCTCTCCTACCTTTGCAAGCAGGTTCAGATTATTGCACAGCACACAGTGTTGTGCATCTTTGTTTCTGGGCTGTAGTGCCATTAATTCTTCCCAGCGACTGCAGACAAAGGGCTTAACCCTGGGGAAGAGGCCAGGAGGTAGCCCTTGCAGAGCTTCTTGAGGACTGTGCCACCAGCACAGACACTCCTGTCCACTAGCCCACCATCTTTTTGCCTCCAGTGCATCCTGGAGGATGTTATGGTGCAGGTGTGACTCTCTGTGTCTCGGTGCCTAAGATGAAGCCAGGCTGTAAGAAATTCCCCCCCCCTCACACCAGGAGCCCTGTATAAGGAAATCCTGCACTACAGAAGAGCATTAAGAATACAATACCCATCCTTTCCTCAGTGATTCTGAAATGAAGACCAAATTGAGACTTGAGATCCTCTTGAATATACTCACATGCCAGAGACTTGGCCTGAGAAAAGGCAATTTCACCCCCAAACAATGAATAAAAGGGTTGGTCCATAGCATGGTAAAACACAACATTTTGGATGAATCTGTATTTTCTATTGCAAGTAGCCAATAGTGATCATACTGAGTGGGGAGGGTTGGTTTGGCTCCCCCCGCCCCCCCAGCTCTTAACATCCTCACAGAAGCAACTTAGGCTAACATTATCCAGTAGAAGAATGTACATCAGGAATAAGGCAGGTTTCATGAGTAAGTAAACCAATACATGACATGGATTTAAATTAGCAAGGTTCAGAGCACAAGCCTCTCCTAGCAGCCTGAGCAAGAAATTGATAACCAGCTCAACCAGACTAAAAGAATGTGGCATCCCATAGCTGTTACAGTCTTAACTTTCAGCTGGGACTGTGCTTTATTGTTCTAAAAGGTTTAATTTCTTCCTCTGCCTTGGTAAGCATAGTTGGGGGGGGGAAGACTCTTTAAATAGGCTGCATTTTCAGAATGTACAGAATGAATTTCAAACAGTAGTGTTGAATTTTATTTGTTCCTTCACTCATCATGTGCAAAACATGGGAGGTTCTCAGGAAAATGACATGATTTGTATTAAAGGATGGAAGAACACCCCATCGTTTATATTCTACATTAAATTACTGTATGATGACACTGATGGGTGAGTGTTACCTGTTGTCAGAGTTGAAACATGCCAACTCATGTGAGGAGCAACTGAGGGAAAGTCACACAGAACGTGGAGCTGGAGAGGAAAGCTAAAAAACATTATCAGGAGAAAGAATAAAAAAAAGAGTGGAGCATGGCAAATAACAGGGGAGGAGAAAAAGAAAACAGGAGAAAAAGACAGAAAACATTAAAATTGAAATGTAGTAAAACAAGGAATGAGACAAAACTCTATTGTGTGTTTTTCCATCCTTTAATACAAATACAAAACTATTTCATTAACAAGAGACAGTTGTCAAGTGGCCTCAGTTTCAGAAAAAAAATCTCAGGGCGGTTGAACTCTGCGTTTTTTCAAGGCTGTGGGAGTTAAAAACATTTGCCTGTCATGCACTCTGAACAGATAGATTGTCTTTACAGTTTTCTTAGTATAATATTGCATTTGTATCATGAAATCACAGAAACTTTCTCAGGACCTTTCATTTAGGTCCCCTGGCTGATTTGCACAAGAGGAGGGGAATTCGATTTCCTTCTTTTCTGTCTCAGTTACAAGATCCTCATTTTCCTTTCGTTATCCATATGGTGCAGCTGTACCGTTTGCTGACACAGAAACTGTAAAGGAAGCAAAGGACCTGCAAGTACTTAAGTGCCATTATGTTAATTCAGACTATGATGTTAATATACAGTACCTGGGATTTGCTTGCAAATCTGCAGCATAATGCAAATCCAGTCGTTGGATAATAGCATCAGCAATTTCACACGCCAAATTATATCACATTTTATATGCTTGAAATAATCTTCTGAAAGATGGAAAAATTAGGAGATTCTTGCAGGAAAAAAACCCTCAACAAATCCCCTCATTTTTTCACAAAAAAAAAAGTGTTCTAGCTGGTTTTGGTTTCCTTTTTTTCTTGTTGTGGAGACTTGGTATGCTTTAAGCTCATTTTTTGCTGATCATTTTCTGACCTCATTCTTGCCATCCTAGGCTCGTTTTTTAAGTGAGCAAATCAAACTATAGGACACACATAAATCGTAAATGATGCATGGGGAAGGCCAAAAATGTTACCTACAAAATTACCTTAACGTTTTTAAAGCTACAGTAGGTGCTCCAAGTTCAGCCAGCTTTGTTAAACAAGGAAAGACCTAAAGATATGAAATGGGTTCCATACAAGTTCATGATGGTTTTTTTCTCTTTACTTTCGATGTCATTCCCCTGGAAAAAAACAATCCATGCAGCAACGTGAACTCTTTTTTGCAATACGATCATGTTTACACCAGGGGGTGCTACTAAGACGGGATTTTAGGCTGCTTAACTTTCAGTTTTGGAAATCTCTTCGAGTATTTGAAGGGAAAACGCACACCTGAAATAAAAAGCAGATTGTTTTAGAGGGAGAAAATCTAGTGAAATTTGACTAAAATACAATTAAAATTTAACAGTGATGATATTTTCCATACACATACCCATGAGGGACATAATACAGTCATCTCGGCTTCAGCAGAAACAAGATGTGTAATTACACACAGGCTGTGTTAGAGAGGAGTAAATATCCCTAATATTTCCGTCTGCTTTTGCTTAAAAAGCTATCATGACATGGAAAATAGAATAAAAGAATATGAAAATAAGATCATGGGTCATTCTTAATGAGAGGGGCAGAATCTAACGGAGTAAAAATGTAGCAGCCTCTAGTACAAATACAGTGTCACTGCATGTCTGGGTGTTACACGATGGGGAGTTTCCTCTTCTTACAAAGGAAAAGGAAATGGCCAAGAGGGTATTTTAAATAATTCTTCCCTTGTCCTTCCAGTGGTGGGCAGGATTGTCACAGTCCTAAACATGTCTCTGCACATCTCCAGGGGATTTGGCTGCCTGCAGTCAGAGCCCACATGGAGGTGGTGGAGATCGTGGGCCATGAAGAGAGCTGCTGCTCCTTGATGGTTTGCAAGTGGCTTGGTATGGGCAGCTTGTCTTCTCACATAACTAATCCAAAAATCTCTTTTGAACTCAGCAGATCTGTAAGAAGGCAAGACGATGTGTGCCCTGCACTGGCTCCCACTCAGAGACACTGCAGCTCAAACTCTGAGACTAGTAACACTGTGATAAAGTGGTACCCAGGGAATCTCCCAAACCAGACATGAGATGGAGGAGGATAAAGTCTGAAAAGTACTCTGTCTTGCATTGTGCTTCTCCCAAGCTTGAACGCTATTTCCATCGGCTTGATGTGTCACTGGTACCACTGGAAAGTGATTATTCACCATGGAGTAAATAAAATAGTCCCAGGCATTCTTGGAAATGGAACTTACTAGAAGACCACCTTCTCTAGGCCAGGCAAAGCCTCTTCTGCTCTACAAATCCTGTTCTAGGTGAGATATGGATTTCCTGTGAGATGAAATGCTTTGATGAAGAAGATCACTGCTCTTTCCCCAGCTGTTGTCCACTGAAGTCAACTGCGAAGGGTCCCCTGCTCCCATCACCAGTCCTGCAGATCTAGGACAGTACTGGCCCTGACGTACAGGTTTGAGGCCTCCTTCTCCAAAGCACTGTGTAGTCATACCTGTTACTTCACAAATTGCATCTTCTAAAAAGCTGCTAATACCCAAAACACTTGGATATCCCCTTTTCATTTCCTAGGTCTGCTGTACAGCCTGGGGAATCAGGAACAGGGGATCAGGAAAGTGGTGTGGGAGGGCAAGGGATGAGGACATGAATGGCAACAAGGAGGGGACGTTTGCTGTTCTCAGGCTGGCTAATAAACAAATGAAACCCCCCCCCCACACACACACACCTCATCAACCAAAAAGAGCAACACATTACTATGAAAACATTTGCTTTTCAACCAAAAGTATCCCAGCACCACAGGAGAGCCCTGCAGACTTCAAGAACCCCAAAGGCAAAGTACTTACCATTTTAAAAACTCCCATCGCTTGGGGGCAGCTTGTCATTAGCCCTGTGCTGCCTGACCTGGTATTTGTGTTGCCACAGCAAAGTACCTGTGACTCATCTGCAGGTGTTTGCGGTTCAGCAGGCAGCCTATGCTCGGGCTGCCTGCCAGCCCTGCCTGCCAGTGCCGAAAGCAGCATCCTCCTGCCTTTCCCAGAAGGACCCCTGGAGTGACAGGGCATTGCTGCAGAAGTGGGCAGATGGTTAGAGGAGAAAAGGTCACGAGGGGTGTATTGGTCCCTCGGTCCACACTGTAAGCAGGTGCATCCTTGACTGTCACTTATGTATTTAGATAATGCTGTTCCCTGCCATAGGGAAACAACCTTTAGTTTTCTTGTTAGGTGTAAGTGCCATAGGGAAACAATCTTTAGTTTTCTTGTTAGGTGTAAGTGCACTTGGGAGTGTACCATGGACATTTCTGATTTTTTCCCCCCACATGATAATGGACAGCAGTCAGCTACACTCATACCTTCCCATCACAATGATCTTACATTGCTTTCACTTCTCTGAACGTTACTGCAAGGTTTGCCTGCTTGTTATTTCCCCTTCTTGTGTGGGGCTTACAGGATTGAGTCTCCTTAGCATAAAGCAGGAACTGATTCAGGGGATACATCGATCTGAATGCTGGAGTTGTATCAAGCTGTGCTCTCCAAGGCGTCTTAAAATAGCAGCCCCATTGAACGGGGCGATGAGTAAGCAGCTGCCACAAGCACGTGCGGCCTTCGCTGTGTACGAGAAACATAGGACCCAGCTGGAATAGGACAGCAATGTTAGCCATTTCTGAAGGAGTTTCTAGAAAGGATACGTCTGGAAGGACAGTCAGTTGGGGTCACTTGGTCAATGAAATTGTTCAGTCAGAAGATACTCAGCCAGCTAAGAGTCATTAAGTCAGGGAGGGGAGGCTAAGCTTGCTGCTCTCACAGCCTTAGTGCTGCGCCAAATTATGCAGTGTTAGTTAAAGACTCTTGTCCTCAGCTTTCCTTGGTCCTCAGAGAGTCTTTCTTGTAGGCAGAGAAACAGAAGAAAGGAACCAAGCAAAACTGAGAGTAAAACAAATGTGTGCATGTATATTTAAAACCCAAATGCACATGTACACATAAGTATGTATACATGCATGTGTCTGAGTGCTGAGGCGTTAGCTTGTGGCAGATGTAAAGATCTAGAAAATAGATCACCTCTCTTTCAGCCTGTACATGCTGCAGAGCTTATTGGTGCTAATATTGCTATAAAGATACTCCTTTGCATGCAAGACGTTGCAGTATCCTTGGCTAGGTGAATATGAAATTGTATCTGAAGGCACAACGAGCTAAATCTGAAATTATGCCTGGAAGTAATCTTAAATTGAAGCAGAAATATGAGATTCATGCCACCTTTCATTCTAATTCCTGACAATGGATAAAGGATCCCAAGATGTAGATCAGTTTATATCATGGAACTGTACTATTTAAGCAGCAGTCCACAGTGGGACTCATGTAAACCTTACCATTTGTCCCCAAGTCCCCTCACCTCTCACACAATGCAATCCATGCCAAAGCACTGACAGCCTCCAGGAATTTTTTCAGGACAGTGTAGCTTGTCTTTTTCCTGTTGTCTGTCCAGGCAGACTTGCAAGCTAAGATGCATTTGAGGTCAGAGCTGTCAGAGATACACTAATGACATATATAGTATTTTATATATAAGCATTGAGATGGTTAGTAATTTTTTTCTTGACTGAGTTTTCCACGTTAAGCCTTTAATCAACAGTGCAAAGGAAGCTTGCTTGGAGCCAAAGCAGAAAACAAGGGCAGGTGGCCTTTTAGCATCCCTCCTCTGTGCCTTCTGCTATTGCCTTTGGCATCCTCCTGATAGAGCCAGGAGGTAGCATGACCTAATAAAACCTTTGTGCCACCCTGCAAAGGAAAGAGGCTAGCAGGAAGAGAAAAAATAAGATAGAGGCAGCAGATTCAGAGGAGGCTGAATGGTCAAGTGCTTGGTGAAAAAGGACATACAGACACCAGGGAGAAGTAGTCTGGAAATAACAAATTTGGAAAGAAGACATCCCCCAGAGGGAGCAAGGAGAGGGATGCATGTCTAAAATGCACATCAGAAGCTGGAGTTACCAGTATAATTGCTATGGCTTCCAAGCATATCTCTAAGAGGAGAATGTAGAGTTTGCACAATGAAACCATTGGGGAGTTAATGTAAAATGGTACATTGACTTCACCTTGTAACAACCATCTACCATTTCTTCATCTGCTGTGCTGATTATTTGCAGTGTTTGAAATGATTAACTAGCATGGGTTTTGTTGTTGGGGTTTTTTTCTTTCTGTAATTGTTATGTATCACAAGCAAACTCTCACCCATTTGTGATAGCTTTGTCTCTCTAAATTTAAAAGTGTTTATTCAGCTCCTGCAATTGGAGAGTTGGGAGGCAAGTCTGAAGGTTCCAGATACTACAGAGCTAGCAAAGTACTTCAGAGGGTATTTTAGGTTAAACTTAGACACGTTGACAGAGCACGAATCTTCTCTGTTCCTCAAAGAATTCAAGTTAAAAGGGACATCAAATTTGTCAGCTAGGTAGAAGTGTGATTCAGCACTAGCTCTTTATTAGCAGACTGAAAAAAAAATGACACCTCCATCTTTTCATAGCTGGTCTTAAGAGCATCTGTCTTTGTGTGTGAGGCAGTAGTAAATGAAATGAAAATATGTGTTAAACTCTTTTTTTTTCTTAATTATTGCCTGTTTGAAGAATATCATGAAAGGAGACAGAACTATCTGATCAGCATCTTCTCAGTCATAATGACATGTGCAAGTGTCTGTAAGGATTCATGTCGTTCTGTAAAACTTTTCCAGGAAGGACACAGAAAGAGGTTGTTAGAAGCATCAGCAGGCTACGATCTGTGGTCTTCCCATCCCTGCTACATAACGATACAGCCAGATTTCATACTGTGTAGGATGATGTTATGGAGAAAATCTACGTGTACAATGCATTGCAGGTATGAATTTATTGATGGGAAGGAAGGCTGCAAACATTTAAGTGACCCAACCAAAGCAGCACACAATTTCCCAGCTCTCCTCTCCCTGGCACGCCACCACATTCCCACAACGCATCTTGAGCACTATTGTGCTGTAAAGTCACTTTCAATTAAATTCCTTTCATAGTTAAACATTGACCATTTAGAAAAGTAAGTGCATGAACGCACTAATATGTATTCTTGCATGATATGGGTTCAGTAATGCCCAGTTCAGTTCGCATGAAGAATGGTGATTCAGTGATTCAGTGATTCAGTTCTTCATTCAGTTCGCATGAAGAATGCAAATCCTGCACGTACCTACATTAAATGGTTGCACAACTGTAAGTGCTACGGTAGAATAACTTGTTCCTATGTGATGCTTGATGGGCATTTTAAAACGTGCAGATTGTATTTCCAGGAGTGAAAGGTTTCCCAACCGACTGAGCAACAAGCAAAGCAACAGAAGGGTGCAATATAAAGTCTACCTTCTACTTCGTATGCCATTAATTACTGACCAATTTATGACGGCCTCCTCAATTTATAAATTAAGTTATTGCTCCAAATTGTTGCCCTGATGCAATTGCCCCGCTCCCTTTAGCAAGAGATGGTGGTGGAGCCCTGTCATGCTCTCCTAGGGTGGCACATACCCTTTCCCCACACCTGCTGAGCACCCTTGTCCCATGCACCCTTTTATCCTCCTGCCTTAGGCCCAGCAGATGATCATCAGTCATGGCAGCTCTTCCTGCCAGTTTCAGCGATGACAATTCATAATTGTCGTCACGGTGAGGCCCCGGCACAGGCTGCCTAGGGAGGCTGTGGAAGCCCCATCCCTGGTGTCCAAGGCCAGGCTGGATGGGGCTTTGGGCAGCCTGGTCTAGCGAGAGGTGCCCGTGTCCACGGCTGGGGGTTGGGACTAGCTGGTCTCTGAGGTCCCTTCCAACCCAAACCGTTCTGTGACTGTATGATTACCGCAGCGCAGCTGCTGGATTCGGTGCAGGTTACGCCTCCTATGCTCCTGCAGTGGTTGATGCCGCAAACCCGCCCGCGTGGCCGGCAGCTCACGCCGAGCCGAGCGGGGCTGACGAAGCGGGCTTTTCCGGCGATGCGCGCGGGCGCAGCTCGGCACCCGCCCCGCCGACGCCCTGGCTCCTGCACTACAGCTCCCAGGATGCACCTCGGCCCCCGTCCCGGCCGCGCCAGCGCTCGGGCGGCGCAGGGCACGCCGGGGCTTGTAGTCTGCAGGGCCGGGTGAGCGCTCGGCTCGGGCGGCTCCCGCCTGCCTGGCCGGGGCCAGCCGGGCTCCCTCGGCCGCGGCGGGGCCGGGCCGGCTGGGGCGAGGCACTGCGCCCGCCGCCGCTCTCTGCCTCCCTCGCCGCCTCCCCGCTCTTCCCCGCCCAGGAGACAGGAGCCCGCCGCCGCCTGGGCCGGGCCCGCCGCTCAGGGGCAAGTCAGCGGGGCAGAGCGGCGGCGCTGCCCGGCGGAGCACCATGCTGGAGTCCATCCGTGTCACCGGTGAGTAGCGTCCCCGGCTCACAGCGGCTCGCAGGGCGGCAGCCTGAGGCGGGGCCGGACCCCAGCTGCGCCTGCGGGCCGTTACCGCCTTGGCGAGGGGCTTGCGGTGGCGGGAGGAGGGGCGAGGTTGGGGCGGCTTTCCCCGCCGTCGCCCCGTTCCCGGTAGCTGCGGGGTAAGGGGTGTGTGGGAGGGGAATATAAGAAAATATAGAAATCACCCGAGGAGGTGCCGGTCTGGGAGCGTACCGGCTCCGTGGGGACGAGGGGAAGGGGCTTCGCACCCACCGGGCTTGAAAGGCGGCGGAGCGGGAGCTCCGGCCACGGGCCGCGTCCCGCTCCCGCCTCCCGGCCCTGCGGGGGGCAGACGGGGCCGAGAGGAACGCTGCTAGCAACGCGCCTGGTTACCGCGGCGGCTTTCCCGCCGCGGCTCTCGCTCCTCTTTGCCCCGTTCTCAGAGACCTGTCCCAGTCGCTACAATACCTACATTAAAAAGAACCCGTACCCCTGCGCCACGGCCGTATAACCGTAACGTGGGGTGGGTTGGTGTGGGGAACTTCAGAGCTGCCTGTGCGTGGACCTGCCGTACCCCTGCTCCTGCAAAACACGTTTTCCACTCACGTGTTTTCCTTGTTTAAATCTGAGGTCGTAGTTCCACGGGTCACTTCTCCAGCTACTTCAAAGCCAGTGTTACTTGGTTGCGGGGAAACCTGTCTAGAAGAGACCTTGCAGAGATGGCTTACCTGTCCCCTCCTCCAACACTGTCACAATCATAGCTGAGCTTTCTTACAGCTCCTCATTCTCCGTGCAGTCTGTACGCCGTTCCATCCATGCTGTGGACATGAGTAAGGTGGTGTACCTGGCAGCGGGAATAGAAATGAAGTTCATAGCATCAGACGGAGCATCCTGAGAGACGTGCAACAGGGACTGTACTTGTACAGGATTAATGCTTCTTAAAAGGAAAGACAGAGGGTTTGGGGGTGGTCCGTGTCCCTCCATCCAGTATTTCTGAACAAACCTGCGCTGCAGTAGAGCAAGCTAGTGATCCACTCGAATGGAAGCTTCATCCTGCACAGCCCTGTCTATAAATCAGTTTTGTGATTATATCCTGGGTCCATTAAACAAATGGGATTTTGTGACTTGATTTCATTAGGGCCAAGTCTTCACTTTTACTGGTTATTACTGTGCTATAAAATTTAACTTGAAGAATGTGAATTTGGAGTCAGTTTCGTATTTCGTAATGTCATGTTCCAGTGCACAAACATGCATGCAAGAAACTGCCTGCAAGTCGGTTTGTTTCATTTTTTTCAAGGCAGAAAGAGTACATTTCTTGGTATCATTGCAGTTTTAAAGACAAAAACCAGACTGCACAGTCTAAAATCCTGCCAAAGCATCCTGTAAATGATGGAGTTTCCGAGTTACCTACAAAGACTGGTGGTTAATGAATCAGATGAGTTGGCTCATAGCTGAAACTGGCCCTTGGTTTTGGAGCTCAGAATTAACGTTGAATGACAAGATTTGCAGTTATAGGAATAAAGCAATTAGGTGGATATTTTCAGGGGAAAAAATGTCCTAGGTTCAGCATCTTAAGTGCCCAACATCATATGGACTCTAGTTAATAACTTGCTGTGAAAACAGAAAATACCTCAGAGCATTGGTCTTTTTGCAGGAGCTCACTAATTCTACTGCAAAACCATTGTCAGTCATTATAGACAGAGCTTTTAATGCTGTTTGGTTCAAGCTGGCACATCCTGTTCAAATCTCGAGTGTTTGTAAACCTTAAAGGTGTTTGTAGTGATGGGAAAACATACTACAGGATTCTGCTCAGATTCTGTTGCACCACAAACATAAGCCTGTAGTATTTGAGCAGCGGTGGGACATCGTAGACTCACGTGTAATGCTCTCCATTGCCTGCTTGCTGCAGAATATTCTTTCTGCTGCCTTCTGCACCCACAAACTATACAGCCTAGAGCTGGTAAACTGCAGATAGTTCTTAATCTACTCACATTACCTGATTATTGAAGATAAAAGAGTTATTCGTAATATAGTTGTACATTTCAGATGCGCCAAGGGAGGTATCTTACTTGTCCATATATTCTCATCTTTCAGTTTTGAATGTCACTATTTTCTTATTATTTGTAGAGAGATCACTTGCATTAATTGCATGCCTTTAACTTTGAAAATTCAAGTTAAGCTCTTTGTTTCTGCTTTTGAATAACAAAGAATTCAACCCTAGTTTAAAATGGATAACGCTGAACCGAAAACCAAAAGCAGCAGCTCAGATCATTACATTCCTAGGGCAGGAGGAACTGCTCCAAGAACGTCTTCGTTAAGTACCTCAAGAATCGTTCCTCCAGTTTGGAAACTATTTGTCCATAACCTGAGTGGCAGCTGCTCAAAAACCACAGGAGCTTTCTACTTTTTTAGAGCAAGGCTGGCTATGCAGAGAGAGATCTGTGCTAACAAAAACCTGTCAGTATTCACTTCGTTCTGCCTGTAGAACAGGTATTTAAGAAGCCACTTGGACAGTAGCTACCCAGGAGCCCAGAGGAAGATTTTTCTGCATCAGTGTCCAAAGTCTGGAAAAATTCTTAACTCTGGGCTTTTACTACATGTATAATGAATATAAAAAATGATTAGCTCAATACATCAGCTTCTAAAGGATGGAAACCAATAATCTAGTTCCTGAATTTATAATAAAATCTAACTTTTTTTTCCCCTAACAAATAGCCTCTGACAAGATTAGGCAGTGTCTGCCATGCTACAAGATCCAAAGTGAGTGACGGAGGTGCAACATAGACATGCAAAGTATTTAGTTAGTGCAGAATTATAGTGAGATTTGGGATTCCCACATAACCTCTGTTAGCAGTCCCTCCTCCAGTACTGCTGTGACACTAGAATAGCTGCATGTGTATAAACAAAGTCACACAGGGGTAAAACTGTTGACAACAGCAAGCCTGTGGTGTTTCTTGCTGTTCTGTGACATGTGGTATGTTTGTATCTGCAGGAAGGAGTAAGTCCAGTACTGCCAGCTCCAGCAGATCTCTTGGAAACGGTGGGATTTTTGCTGGGGCACTCCCCACTCTTGTGAGAGATCCTTTAGGCAGATGGAGTTGTTGCCTCTGGCTGGCTGCCCACCCCACCAACCCACTCTATGGGGTAGGAGCCAAATTCAGCTGCTCTGAAGCAGGGCAGAGCTCTGCTCCAGACCAGGGCAATGAGATTTAGGGGTTTTCTGTCCTTTGATTCCTTCTTGATGCCAAAATAGAGGCAGGCAGCTCTTCTATCCCCTCATCCTCACTTCTTTCTACATCATGGCCTTCCACTCCAAACCTGTCAGACTGATGTAGTAATTCACCACTGTCTCTAGGACCTGTGTTTTTATTCCTGTGCCATTGCAGAGAGGAACAAAACACCAATAAATGGAAGTAAACACAATGGGGAAATCTTCTTGGAAGATGCTATGCTAGTTTTGTTGTGGTTTATTTTAGGGGGTTTTTAAATCATTGAAGGACTTGAGGCTTTGGGAATTTCAAGGGTTTGGAAGTTATATCAACAAAGAGTGTGTGCACATAGATTGTTTGTTTTTAGGGAGGCTCTCAAAAGTAACTGGAGGCTTGGCCATGTGTTCTTCAGCTGTCCTCTGCTGCAAAGACTGTGTCTAAAGTCAGTCAATTCAAGTTTCTTACATCTCAGAACACACATAACACATGGATGAGATAGAAGAGATAAAACCTATAGGCTGTGTAAAATGATATGCAGGATGGAGTTATGCCACAGTACGGTGATTTTCAGTTTTACTTTTCCAGACCTTTTGGATGTAACCTGTTGACATCTGCAGTATTCAGAGCTGGTTTTTTTTAAAAGTTGGAAATCACTGCTAGCCACTCTACATAACTAATGCAGGCTGATAATCCATTCTTTGACTGGCTACTTTATAACACCATGATAACCCCGGTACTTTTTGAAACACAGGAGCACCTTTTCAGAACACAGGCTTTGTTACTTGGTTTTCTATTAATTGGTTTCTATTTTCAATTAATTGGTTTTCTATTCAGAATACTAGACCTCTTTTTCCAGTCACCAGGCAGTGCTAATTCTTTGAAAACTCTCAGATACAGTTTAATAAATGGAATCTCCTAGAAGACAGTGGTTGTTTTTTGGTTGATGGTGCCAGATTTCCAGGTGTGAGTTTAAAAATTACAACTACTACAGATTAAACAAATGTACTGTAGAAGGAAGTGTGAAATTTGGTGGTTTGCAACCTGATGTTGACATCTCAAATATTGTTTTCTCAGAAATGGCGTTCAGACATTCTGGAAGCCTTGCTTTTCATTTCTCCTTCTTAAAAGTAAGGATCCTCATAGTGAAGTACTTGGTACAGGCCTGAAGTCAATATTAAATACATGCAAAAACCAAAAAAAAAAGTGTGAGCTATCATTTTACTCTGTTGTCCAAAACAATGCCTCATTTTATAGCAGCTGTTCATAGATGGGTACACACATAAATCAATGCCCACTGTGTGGTATCCTGGCTGTGTGTTTGGTGGTGTTTTCCTCACAGTGGGAACCACGGGTCCTCACCACCACAGCTGATGGCAAAGCAAGCTAAGCCAGGCAGGCAGGTTGTCACCTGCATGATGAGAATGATCTGACAGGCTTTGAACAGAAAAGCCAAGGAGCATGTTCCTGCAGCAGGCACAGCAAGAACATTCACAAGCCTGCTGTGAATCAAAACTCAGCTTGCAGAAGATGAGTGTGCTTCAGTGGAAGAGAATAATCTAGTGCTGCTACCTCTCTCTCTCTCTCTCTCTCTCTCTCCAGTGGAGGGAACAGCCAGGCTGCAGATCTCCTGTCATACGTTGACATAAGTAGGACCTCTGCCTTTTCGCTTTCTAGAACAGCATCTTCAGGAGGGGAGAGGAACAAAGATTGATGTGGAACTGACAGGAGGTCCAGCAGCGTGAAATGCATTGTGATGGTGCTTACGTTGGGAGCAAAACCTCATTTTACAGTAAAAATAAAGCTGGAATTAAACTATCATCTAATTTCCGTCCTCCCCCCTCTCCCCCCCCCCCCCCACTTGGAGGCATTTTTGTGATCTCTTGCTAATGTTTCTTTCAGAGTATAATTACTGTGTGTAAAGTAATTACAGCTCAGCTATGTATAACTGTGGGCTGAAGCTCAAATCCCTTTTGCAGGCTTTAATCAAGCTCCAGCCTCATCTCCTGTTCCACAAATCCTTTTGTTTTAAGTGCATTTCTCCATGGCAGGATTGATATGCACCCTTACTTTTGGTTCAGGTAATGCGCTCAGGTGAACCTGGCAAGAGAAGGGGACAGTTAGTGACCTCTCATCACCAGTTCTTCTAACAAAGTGGCACAAATGTTAAGTGCAGCTTTACTCCTCAGTGACACTTCCATGCAGCTGCTCTGCCCCAGGGACCTGTCTCCCCAGACGGCTATGCCAGGGGTCAGAGCAGGAAAGGAGGGTTTCCTTTGCTACAGGAACCTTATTTGCTTCGTGCATTCAGTTCAGCTCACAATGTCTCTTCTCAGGTGTTTTCTTAAAACCAGCTGTTATTGGAGAACAACTTTGAACAGATGAAACTTATGCACAGGTGAATGGATTTACTGTGATACGGTAAATGACAGTGTTGCCTTAAGGGCTCTCAGCAGTGTGTTTGTACACAGCTGATCTCTCTTCTCTCCCCTCTTTAAATACGGCTTACTGCCTGTGTTAGGAAGGAATCTGTGAAACTAAAGTCTTTTAAACTTATAATACTTTGCATATGGTCTTGTAAATTGCTGGAATTGTTCAGCCACTGAACATGCTCATCCTTTCTGAGAGTAAATTCTATGAATCAGATTTTGCAGAGGAGACCAGACTGCTTGTATCACAGCAGAGATCCCTGTGGGACTACACTGTAAATACTACTCCTGGACGCCTATATGGCTTCCTATTTTTTTAGTCTTTATCCATACAGAAAAAGTCTTCCTTCCATGATAAAGATCAATCCATTTTTTCCTCAAAACCAAAAATGTGTAACAGCAAGTGTTTGTGAAGCCCTGCACAGAGGCTTGTTTTAAACAAGTTAGGGAAGCACAGGCTGATCACGCATCATTTGCAGTGAAGCAGGAGTCCTCAGAGCAGAAAGGTCAGAATCACAAGGTTGGAAAAGACCTTTAAGATCATCATGTCCAACCATTCCTGTCCTAAGCTAAACTATACCCCTAAGTACCTCATCTGCCCTTTTTTTGAACACATCCAGAGATGGTGACTCAACCCCCTCCCTGGGCAGCCTGTTCCAGGCCCTGACAACTGGGGCAGTGAAAAATTGTTTCCTAACATTTAATCTGACCCTGCCCTGGTGCAGCTTTGTGCCATTGACCCTTGTCCTGTCACCTGGCTGAAGAGACCATCGCCCACCTCTCTGCAACCTCCTGTCAGGTAGTTGTAGGGGGTAATAAGGTCTCTCCTCAGCCTCCTCTTCTCCAAGCTAAACATCCCCAGCTCCCTCAGCTGCTCCTTATATGATTTGCCCTCCAGCCTCTTCACCAGCCTGGTTGCCCTTCTCTGGGCTCACCTGAGGACCTCAATGTGCTTTTGGTGGTGAGAAGCCCAGAACTGGATGCAGCACTTGAGATGCAGCCTCACCAATGCCAAGTACAGGGGCACAATCCCCTCTCTAGACCTACTGCCCATGCTATTTTTGATACAAGCAAGTTGGTTCTTAGCTGCAAACAGTACGCTTGTGCTTGGAGATGCCAGCATGAAATACTTGTTTATCTGGACCTTACAAGTCCCAATCTAATTGTTGAAAAGTTATAAATACACACAACTCTCCATATGTCTAGAATTCAAGATTAACAGGGTGTGAGTGCAGTTAAGACAACTCCTGTATTTAATTTATGCTGCAATTTTGAGTCTTTAAGTTTAGTATTGCTGTGTAAAACAACCAAATCCATCCTCAGTTGTTTTGGGGTTTTTTTTCCCCTCCCTCCCCAATGCAGAAAAGCTTCACTGGCCTAAGACAGAGCTTTCCAGAAAATCAGTCCTGAGTCCAGAACAACATAAGCTGAACATCAATAATGAAAACAGCCCCCAGCACCCGCCTTCTGGGATCCTTAAGGACACTTTCACAACAGGAACCAGTAGCTACAATGTCCTTCTGCAGAGCAAAGAGGAGAAGAAGCACCATGCTCAGAAGCAGTCCTCTGCTCACCACAAGAAACACAGAAGACCCACAAAGTGTTCTGCCAGCTCGCGAAGCCACGAGCCCCGCAAAGCCAAAGCCCCGCTACCCTTGCTCAGCAGCGGGTGGTACTGCCCAGACAGACAGCCCCCCGTCATCGTCACCAGCCCTGTGCCTACCAGCGTGAAGCTTGCAAACGGGGTTTCAGTTGCAGGGAGCAGCATAGCTCTGCCAGCTCGACCCAGGAGTAGAAGTAAGAGGCACTTTAATCTAACAAAGCCGAAGCAATCCCAGTCCCCAAAAGGCCATGGAAAAGGTGGTGATGTCTCTGGCCAAAAGCTCTGCTTACTGACTGCAATCAAGCCTTCCAACGTGGAGAAGGAGAAGATGAAGTTCTTCAAGTCAGATTTCACATACAACCCTCAGTTTGAATACGCAAACCCTGCTCTGCCAAACGTGCTAGCTAAGCACAGCCATGCATCTGACCGATTTCTTAAGCAGGTATGGTAACTTCCCCCCCCACACCTCCTTTTTCACTGATTATTTTCTCCTACATCTGTTAAGGTGGTATTTGGCAAGTTATTTCTCCTTATCATCCTCCCCTGCTGTTTGAAAAAAATGCAAAGTTAAAAATAAAACAGAAGAACTTAAAGATACTGTTTCTGATAAAAAAACTGAAAGCCTTCCTAATATTTCCAGGATTATATAGAATAAATGCACAGTTCCTTATAAATTATGTTTCATGTAAAGCCATTTAAGGCAAGAAAGCATTTTAGACAATACAAGCAGAGTCCCAGATGGGACAAATACAATGCCTAAAAAGGCTTTAATAAGCAGAGGAATAAAAGCAATGTAGAAATCCTGCCAATCCTCTTGGTGACACAAGGAATGGGAGGAGATAGTAATTGCTTAAGGTCGTGGTTACTGGATAAGCATTTGTTGATGTTCCTTGTTTTAATCAACTTTGAAAGGATATTTACATACACGATAGACTCAATCAAGCAGCAGATAAATTCCATTCCAGAGAAATTTAAAGAGAAACCCCACTGGTTTTTTCTTCCTTCATAATACACAGTCACACTGGCAACATACCTACAGTTATTCCCATTCTAACTAACTACCCTGGCTTCAAATTTAAAAAACCCCAACCAAACAAAAACCCAAGAACAACAAAAACTTTGCTTTCAACTTTGACCAAAGTGACAAAAAATACGATACCAGAAACAGTCATCTTCCTGCTTTGGCAACTTTAAAGTTGCTTAGAAAGATCTGCCTCTCTGGCCAGCTTTTCTAGGGGAGTTCATGTTTCAGGTGATACTTGACTTGGGAAAAGATGCTGCCATTCACTTGTGATACAATTATTTAACTTAAAACTACCTTAAATTCCTGATGAAAAGGATACATGAGTTAAAGTACCTTGCTTTCTAGTAACTGACCCTTGGCTTGTGAAGGGTCTGACTTTTTATTTGTTGTTCAGTTCCAGTAATGCACATAAGTTTTGTTACCCATTAAGTCATTATACTGTAAGGTTTGGTCTGCACTTTTATATTAGAAATCTCTGGATATTTAAAAAACTTCAGTAGCTGGGGTTTCATGAAGAATATTTTTTTCCCTTTGTAAGAACAGAGAACAGCTGTTCTGTTCTTGAAATCAGCTTCTGTTCTTCTGAACAACCAACTAAATCATAATGACACCAAATAAAACTACTCAACTAGAGCCTCTTAGTAAGTTTTCCTTTATAGCAATAGTAGCATCATTAATCATAGATTACAGCAAATCACCAATAACTAATTTGCCAAGATGAAGTTAATACAAATTATCCCTTTCAGTATGAGGGAGCACAGCCTTAAAGATCATAAAATGCACAATAATTGCATGAAGCAGACTTGTCATTAATTTCCACTTCTTGTAATAAAATACCAACGCCCAAATACTAATATTTTATGAAAAATTAATATTTTACTAACGATTTGTTTCAATATTATTCCTATTTGTAACTCTACCTTTTTTCCTTTATGTGTAAAGCCTTTGTTTTCCTATGCTTTTTAACAAATTTATAAAAAAAACACAGAATCACAGAATATCCTGAGCTGGAAGGGACCCATGAGAATCATCAAGTTCAACCTCTGGCTCCACACAGGGCCAGCCAAGTCAGAGCATGTGACTCAGGGCATCATCCAGACACTTCTTGAGCTCAGTGCTGTAATCCCTTCCCTGAGGAGCCTGTTCCAGGGCCCAACCACCCTCCCACTAAAGAACCTCATCCTAACATCCAGCCTAACCCTTCCCTGTCACAGTTTCATACCATTCCCTCAGGTTCTATCAGTGGTCACCAAAGAGAGATGATCATCGCCTGCCCCTTTGCCCCCATCTTGTCAGGAAGCCATAGACCTCAAGGAGGTCTCCCCTCAGTCTCCTTTTCTCCAGGCTGAACAAACCAAAGGGACCTCAGTGTCTCCACATAAGTCTTCCCCTCCAGACCCTTCACCATTCCTCCTGCCCTCCTCTGGAAACTCTCCAGTAGTTGTGTGTCCCTCTCGTACTGTAGCACCCAAAACTGCACCCAGTACTCAAGGTGAGGCCCCACCAGCACAGTGTAGAGCAGGAGGATTTAATAGTCAATGAAGTGTGATACATCTGTAACTTACTAAGGAGGATGTAAATTGTTTTGTAAGATTTGGTTTATTTTACAGAAGTTCTTTAACAAGGAAAGCATTTCTTCAGAGTTCAGCTCTTAAAAACACTGAACAATATTCTGTGCTTCATATAAACGACCAAAAATAAGCAGCTTTCACACAGCTCCAGCCCCAGCAGGTGGCACTCCCTCCTTTTTATCTACCAGTAGCTTCAGAAAATTTTATCTCCATGCAAATTTGAATTTCATTTCATGCAAATTTACTGTCCAGAAAAAGCAGCATTGATCAAAGTTTTAATCAGACACTGCTATATGAGCACTGGCTCATATAGTGCTATCTCCTTTGACAAGCCCCCCTTCCACCCTGCCCCCAGTGCAGATTTTACTTGTCAGAAGAAACATGTAGGTATCTTACAGGAAGCATTAAGTTCAGGAAAGATCATTTCAGTTGCAAAAAGAGTAACTCATAGCATTAAGATTCAGAGGTGGCAGTAAAAACACAGCAGTGCATATTCATCCTTTTTCCTGCAACAAGGGTAAATTCCATTTTGTCTTTTGAAACATTTTTGGCTTTCATTTGTCACTGCACTTCAGGAGGCTTTTCTTTCTGTGAACAGAAGCTTCCACTTGCTTGGTCTTCTACGACCAATGTCTCTGTAAAACCAGCTTTTTCCTGACAGGACTCACCAGTTTCTTAGGGAACTTTTAGGATGCTTCAGTGAAATGAGCTCAAAACCTGACATTTCAGAATTTTAGAGGATTTTGAATAATTTCAAAAATGTTTTTACCCACAGCTGTGCATAGCCTACTAGGACATTAAAACAGGTTGTGTTTTCATGCTGCCCTTTCTGCATGTCTGTGGAATTGGTTAATACAGCATTACTGCAACATATTTGAAAAATGAATCACAGCCTGCCTCTTTTTTTTAAGGCAAAGAAAGCTAAAGGATTTGTAAACCATCACCACAGCAACAGGGAACACACAGGCCCATGAGCACCTGCTTCACCCCCAGGCCCTTGCTCAGATCAAAGACTTTAAACCTTCAGGCACAGCCCAACACCTTCATCCATTGCCTTTTCACAGGCAGAGAGTAAAGTTATTAATAAACTTGAAAATGTGTTCTTAACATCTGTCTTCTCATACTGTGCTCTGTTTCTTTCTACTTTATCTTGTTTTCTTCATAATAAGGTTATTTCATGAGTCACACAATATGTGCTTGTAGGGAAGAGAACTCAAGAACCAAAAATAGTATGTGGACTTGCATCTTTTCTCACTGATTGACACCTCTAATATTACAGAAATTAATTATCTTGCTGTGCTTCAAGGTCAGTGCAGCAAGCACATGCTCTCAGTGCTATGAATGTTTCCTTACTAGCACTCCTCCTAGCTCAAGCTACCTGTCCTTCATTGTTAAGCTTTTTTAACACTTAAAGTGTTTGTTGTTTCTGGAAAGATACTAGAGGTGGTAATATTTAGCAAGAAGTAATTGTCCCCTGTGTTTGCAGAGCAGATGACTTAACAGTTGCAATTTGCTGAACCAGTATCAGCAAGGAGGTTACAAGTTCAAGTAACCCCTGTGTTAAGACCTGTTTCTTTGAACCATGCATGAAGACAGGAAATCTATTTTTACATACACAAGTGTTTAAAATAACCCCCAAACACCATCATTTTGTTGATTAGCTAATCCCCACTGTGAAAGAGTTGTGTGTCCTTCTTCCTTGTGCTCATAAAAATATACCAGTTTCAAGTTAACATGCACCTTGTAAGTAAATAGCATAAGAAGCTAGCAAGTTAGCAAGCTTATCAGATGCTGGAAGAAATAGTTAGGTGGAGGTAGAAGGCTAAACAACATGATATTCAATGCTCCCTTGCAATATCCAGGTGATATCACACCTCAGGCACATTGAGGATTCAGTAACACATCACAGTTAAATGTTCTTCACAGCCAGTAAAACCCCTCATCCTCCACTAGTAACAAATTCCTCCCTAAACAATGATTTCCAGGTAGAGGGTGTTAATATGTAACACAAAACATATCTTCAAAGCAGCATATGACCTCTGTGTCCTACACAAACTTCCCTCTTCTGCTAGAAGAGGCTGCAGATCACTTCTGGTCATGCCTCACAAGGAGAATAGATTTATTTCACAGCACAGCCTCATGCAAAACATGTGAGTATTAATTTCCAATTCCTCACAAAGCATTTGAAAAAAAATCATAATAAATATTACTACCAGCTATACATTACTTAAACATTCTCTTTATCATACTAAGAACAAGCACACAAAAGAAAAACCACTGTAAAGACTGAATAAAATTCAAAATCCTACAACCTGCACAGACTAGCCTCAAAAAAACCCACCCTTACCTCTCTCCCTTCTTCCAACTTAACCCAAAGGGCAGCCATCATTTTATAACTTAATTAGACTAACAAGCTCCACTTGGTTGGTACAGCTTAGCATTACCTGAGGGGGGAAGCAGGGAAGCTTCATCCCCTACTCAGAGAGAACAGGGATGGTCCTGCAAGCCTTGCCTGTCTCAGACCCCACAGAGACTGCTACCCTTTTGTAGTAGAGCTGCTTCTGAACGTAGGATGAACTGACTGAACACAGGGGTCTGACTCTGAGGTCACTGAGCCCAATTTCTAACTTGGGTGCTCTCAAACAGTTCACAAGCATGTCTTACCAGTACATGTATCTAAAATCACTCTGCAGTAACTAAGCTGGGTTGCTGCACACAGGTGACTCAGGTGGCAGAGACCCACCCTGCTGTTAAGAATTTGCTTAAAGAAGCCACCACCTCCTAGAACTGTCAGTTAAACAGAACCTTGTCTTGCTCTTGTTGGAGCTTCTGTGTTGTTACTTTCTTGAGCATCACCAGAGCTTGCTGTGCAGGGGAATTGTCTTGGGACCACTGCTTCTTTTGTTCCTTTTTGGTAGCAATAAGAGGGATTAAACCAGACCTCTTAAACTACAATTAAAAAACCCAGGAATTACTACTCCTAGCCAGTAACCTCATACAGCCATGTAGTGCTTCTTTCATATTTTCACCTGTTGCTGAGGATTTTACAGTCTGGCCTTAGGAAGTGTGACAGTATCAGTACCTTGCTTTCTGCTGGCACAGAGGCTGCAAAATAAGCTCAGAGTCAGATGCTGGAATAGGCAAGAGCTGGCAGGCTGGTCTTGATTTTGCCCTTTCCCAGAAAATTCTTCCAACACCTGACTTTGAGTCACCTCAGAGCCAGGTGGAGAACCCCAGGTGAGGGGCTCCATTCAGTGCCTGGGATCCAGCAAAATCCCAAGCTTTTTTTCTCTCAGTTGGGGTGGTTGTGGCAAGAAGTGTCAAAATCAGTAGCATCCCTGGGGAATGGGGCCCATCTCAGTGGTGGGGTGATCTGCCACTTCCTAGAGAATTGTGCAGCAGTGGGGATGTGTGTGTGTGTGACAGCTCTCCCTGTTGTTTCAGTGCTTCCAAAGTCATACCTGCCTGCTTGGAAAGAATTTCAATTCTGGTTTGCTTGAGAAAGAGTCAAGGGAGGAGGTGACAGTGGTGAGCAGTTAGTAATTTCCTGACCAAGAGAATATGTGTTCATATTCTTAAGCCTTAAGATAAATGAGTTTCCTGACATGCATGGGTTCAAACATGCAACATATACTTGGAGGTGGCTGAATGGCCAGGATATGTCACTCAGCACAGCATATAAGGTAGAAGAGGCACCCTTCACCTGTGGTGAGGTGGGAGAGGCCAGAGTGGATCTGTGCTTCTTCAGGGGAAGGTGCCTCTGAAAACCTGTTATTCATATTGTGCCATTGATTCAGGAGTCTTGCAGCATTTTAGGAAAAGCCATAAAGAACCCAGAAATCCATGAGGATGCCTTGTAGGCAGGCAGGAGCTAGAACTTGGGAAGAATACGTGTAGGTCTTGGCTCCAGGGATTTTTTTTGTTACAGACAGCCAAGCAGGAAGCTTAATGCACCTTCAGTGCTTGTTTTCTCCTTGTTTGTTGTGATGGGTTGGCCTTAGAAAACACCTGCACTCCTAAGGTAGGAGAGTGCTTTGGGGTAACACCACCCAACCTATGTAAAGCCACATCCCATAGTAGTAACGTCATTATAAATGGCATCCAAACAGAGTGCTGGTTAATAAAGTTTACATCCTCTTCTCAAACACCCTTATTTTTGTGAGATTTTATGTTGAAAAGAAACTGCCCCCTTGCTCTCAAATGGTTTTGTCAGTCCTCTGTTTCATCAAACCTGCTGTCATCCACGCTGCTTGACTTTGCTCAGCATGCTAGATTTGCCCTACTCTTTTCAAAAAGCAAGTTAAGTACCTTTGTTATACTTCAAACCTGCTTCCTGTCTTTTGCTACATTTGTTGGCTTCCTTCAGCTTATGGCTCTCACTTGCCTGTTGCTCTCCATCCAAAAGCTTTGCCATCAAATTGTCAGAAAAGATCTTCTTTTGTTGCTTTGATATGAAACTGAACTGGATTTGGTGTTTGGTTTGGTGAGAGGCAGAATGGGCAGCAAAATGTAGTGGCCTTTTTCCCCACTTCTGCTGGGAACCCCACAGCCACATGGTCCTTTGGCTATGGCCAAGTGTTGCCTGAGAGAGGTGCTGATTTGCCTACAGCAATACCATGCCTGGGACCTACCAACTATTTGGCTTAGTGGATGGACCCCCTACCAAAACTTGAGCCAATATCCTGACCTTGTTTGATTTATGATTAGGGAAAGGTAGCCAGAATGGTGGATGCTTTCTGAAAGCTGCCTTAAAAACCCTTGAAAAGGAAAGGACCAAATCCTGGTGGATTTGAAAGTAACATTAATCCCTAGATCCATTCCTGCAGTAAATAACTTTCAGAGAATTTAAAGCCAAACCTTTGCACCCACAAGATCTGCAGTGTTTTAAGTCTCATTATTGAAGACTTCTGAAGGGAACTGTTGTTCTGTGTCACCATAAGTTTGAACACAGAAGGACCTATCTCAGAAAGTGAAGGTTCCGGGGACACCATGTACCATAGCTGCTATTGTGGTTCTTTGGCAAGCCCTGTTGTATCTTAATTCCTTGTCTCACTGTGATTTTTTTATAAAATGCTATTAATTATCATTACTTTTTTTTCCTCTCCCCAGAATTTATTACTGAGAGATAGAATTGGCCACAGGAAGAGACGGGGAGGAAAGGAAGAGGTTCAGGAGAGAAAATGTAGTGCTGCTGGGCAGCAAGTCTCTTTAGGAATGGAAATCACTGATGCATATTCATAGAAACTTAAGCCTCCAAGAATTTAAGTGGGTACTTAGTGTGTTTTATCTAAGAGACCTAATTGAAATTTAATATCAACAAATTGTGAAGACAAATTTCATGCCAGAAGGTTAATTCAGAGACTATTTCTTTCAGAGTGAGCAAATAAAATTAATAAATTGTTCAGAGAAACCAGTTAGACCAAACAACTGGTAGGTAACATAAGGCATCTTAAGGATCTGGCACCTCACAAAGGAAACTGAAGAACTGTTATCATAAATTACTCAGACTACTGGCTGAGAATAAACTTCCTGGGGCAGGAATTTTTGGGTTGCTTCTTTAACCAAGAATTTTTTATAAGGCAGGGAAATGTCTCAGGATTTGCATACACTGAAAAACTTATTAAAAAAGCCAATGTTTGAGAAGTTAAAAATTCATATATAATTTTTAAAAGAGGAAAAAACAAATCCTTTGGGAAAATATATTCAAGGCACATTGTACTCTGATTTGCTCTTTACATATAGCCCTTGATCCTAATTTTGCTAGGAGCAATTGTCAGTCCCCAGAAACATTAGGCCTTGAGTGAAGGATTCGTGTATTCCTGCTTTTGGTACTTAGGCACCAACTTTGTTTCGTTTATCTGAGGTAATTTTTAAATGATAAGTGATGTTAAGACTCGACGGATCACAAGGAAAAAAACCCCTATTGTTGACTGACATAGAAAGAGCTCTAATCTTTTCTTATAATCTTTTAGACTTATAGAATCATAGAGTGGTCTGGGTTGGAAGGGACCCCAAGGATCATAGAGTTCCAAACCCCCTGCCACAGACAAGGACACCAACCTCCAGGCCTGGATCTACACAAAATTACCCAGTGCCCCATCCAACCTGGCCTTGAACACCTCCAGGGATGGGGCATCCACCACCTCTCTGGGCAGCCAGTTCCAGCACCTCACCACTCTTTCTGTAAAGAACTTCCCCCTAATATCTAATCTAAACCTGCCCCCCTTTAGCTTTAGTCCATTCCCCCTTCTCCTGCCATTATCTGCCCTTTTAAAAAGTTGAATCCACTCCTGTTTGTATGCTCCCTTCAGGTACTGGAAGGCTGCAATGAGGTCCCCCCGCAGCCTTCTCTTCTCCAGGCTGAACAAGCCCAGCTCCCTCAGCCTCTTTTAGGCCCTGCCACACCTATGCATTCACACAAGACCTAATACATGGAGTAGTTACTGGGATCCAAAATCCCATTTGCCTTGTTAGCTCTCCAATACAAACATGTTGTTGCCCTTACTCATATCTCTGTGCAATAGTCTAATGGGCCTAAGTGTAAAAATAACAGCGTTGAACCTCTGTTAAGTATCTACAGTAGGTGGGTAGATGGAATGGTACCACAGCCACCCATTTTGTGCCAGGTGAGTGTGGCGTCCAGCAGGGAGCAACACACAATTCAATATATGAATTTTAGATGAAGCCATGAAGCCAGCCAGCCATTTTATTAGGTGAAATCACCCAGATTATATACCTGTCTTACTGGTAATGTGGCAAGCTAAAAAACTGCTAATTGGTTACACACACTGTTCACACCATATTGATTGGTTGGTAATTATAACGAGTTCTGATAAACCTATCTTATAGCTAAATATTCTTACTTTACCTTTAATACCTAAAAGCATCCACACACCTGCTGTTTTGACCATCTTGTTATGGTTGGTTCCTAACATGTTCTGTTACTCCCAAATCCCTTCCCATAACTGCTTCTTGGTTTAGGGCAGCCTGTACCCCTATCAGCAAGGCCGCTGTGTTTTGAGAATGTGATTATTAGGATCCTCTCAGCGTGAGTAACTTTTCTCATGGGAACAGAAGAATATTGTCAGGGCCTAAATCTTGGGAGAAGAGAACTAGGCCGCTAGCAGGCCTGCTGTCTTCCCCGACAGGTGAGGGTGAGCCCTCTATTTTTTATGCATTTGTCTCAAAAAACACGATTGGCTTTTAAGCTGCAGAAGGATGTCACAGATTTCCCACAGCAGCCCCATCACTTCTTGTCTTTAGGAGCAGAAGGATTTATTCTCTCTGCAAACCACTGAGCCAGGGGCCTGTAAGGTGCCTGTTGATCCTGCTGGGAGTTACCCGTTTTGGTGCCGAGGGAGGCTGCGTAACACAGGAGACACAGCCGTGCTGCAACAGGGACAGGCTAAGCCAATTTTTTGTGGTGGCTAAGGGGGTGGCACAGCATTCCTGTACTTACCATAACTCTCTTCAGATATGCTGATGCCCATTCTTATAAAGGAAACTTGGAAGGAAAAAACTAAATGATAATGTGTTCCTCATTGGTGCCTTTCTTCATAACATCGGCTTCTTCTTCCTGCTTGCCTCAGCAAATGCCCAAAGGGGCCATATCCTGGGAACCAGCCACATGTCACCAGGCCCCCAGTGTGTCCAGTGCAAGTCCATGTCAAGGCCGAAACTCCTGCTGGAATTAGCATGGCAGCTAGGGAGTTTCAGCCACACAGGAGGTGTCAAGAGGAGACAAGGTTCATGTAATGGCAGCGGGTGTCTTTAATGGTGAGCCTGGCGTTTTGGAGAAGTTTCTTGAAGACCATATCACAGTGCTGATAGGCCATCCCTGAGGAAAAGGTGATGTAACTCAGAATGCCCAAAGGGTGATGTTTGCAACAGATTTCTGTTTATACTTTGCTTTCCAGTTCACTGTTAACGGTCTCCAGCATATGTATCTGTGGCCCCCAATACAAGAAGGATGTAGAACTGTTGGAGAGGGTTCAGAGGAGGGCCACAAGGATGATTAGAGGGCTGGAGCACCTGCCCTACAAGGAGAGGTTGAGGGAGCTGGGCTTGTTCAGCCTGGAGAAGAGAAGGCTGCGGGGGGGACCTCATTGCAGCCTTCCAGTACCTGAAGGGAGCATACAAACAGGAGGGGAATCAACTTTTTAAAAGGGCAGATAATGGCAGGACAAGGGGGAATGGTTTAAAGCTGAAGGAGGGTAGGTTTAGATTGAATATTAGGGGGAAGTTCTTTACAGAGAGAGTGGTGAGGTACTGGAACGGGCTGCCCAGAGAGGTGGTGGATGCCCCATCCCTGGAAGTGTTCAAGGCCAGGTTGGATGGGACCCTGGGCAACCTTGTGTAGATCCAGGCCTGAGGTTGGTGGCCCTGCCTGTGGCAGGGGGGTTGGAGCTTTATGATCCTCGGGGTCTCTTCCAACCCTTGTCATTCTATGATTCTATGATATGTCTCTTCTCCCATGTAAACAAAATCTTACTGTGGAGAGTCAGGTGCAACAGGAATAAAGATTACAGCAGTGAGATACAGTAGGAAGATTCTTTGCTCCCAGATTGCATGACCCCCCCAAACAAATCTCATTTAGGCTAACACTTTTTTAAAATCTTTGTCCTAAGGCAGTAAATTATGCTGCTTTCTTCATTCTTGAAAAAGAAATGCAGATCTGACCACAACACGCTTCAAAATTAATAGCAAGTATTAGAGACAGACAAAGAAATAACAAACATTAAGTGCAGGTATTCAGGTAACTGGTATTTCTCTAATCAAGGAGCTCTAGGACTTTAAGAATCAATAGAATCTCAAAACGGTTTGGGTTGGAAGAGACCACAAAGATCATCTAGTTGAAACCCCCAGCAATAGGCAGGGATACCCTCCACTACATGAGGCTGCCCAAAGCCCCATCCAACCGCCTTGAACACTGCCAGCGAGGGGGCAGCCACAGCTGCTCTGGGAAACCTGTTCCAGTGCCTCACAACCCTCATCCTGAAGAAGTTTTTCTTTGTATCTAATCTAAATCTACCCTCTTTCAGTTTAAAGTCATTACCCCTTGTCCTGTCACTACACGCCTTTGAAAACAGTCCCTCTCCACCCTTCCTGTAAGCACCTTCAGGTACTGGAAGGCTGCAGTAAGGTCTTCTTGGAGCCTTATCTTCTCCAGGCTGAAAAAGCCCAACTCTCACAGCCTGTCTTCATAGGAGAGGTGCTCCAGCCCTCAGGTCATCTTCATGGCCCTTCTCAGGACTTACTCCAACAGGTCCATGACCTTCTTATATTGGGGGGCTCCAGAGCTGCATGCAGTGCTCCAAGAGAAAATGAGATAAAAAGAAACATGCTGACAACTTAAACTGTTAATGTCCTTGTGACCTGTTATGTCTGATTTACAAGGCAGTTGTACAACATTCCCAAAATTAAAGAGCAAATGGGTATTATTCTACTTGGCTGATAACCATCTCTGTCAAGCTGATGTGTGTGGGTCCAAACTGAGTTGATCAGAATCTTTTTTTCAGCACTTTGGCATTGATGTATCTCTGAAGGGGACAGAGATTGATTACAGAGTATGTCAGCCTGAATCTAATCACTACAGGGTCCTTTCTGCTGCCTTCACGTTTGCTGTGCTTTTGTGTTGTGCAGTCCATTAACATTATGGAGCGGACGCTGCAGAAGTATGGAAGCTATGAAAAATTTGAACAGGCCACTGGAGGCAGCTTGCTGACCAAAAGTCGCATCTGGAATCATGTCAGGAAATACATGGTGAAAGAAGGCTGCCTTGGTGAGGTAGGTGACACGCTGGGTCAGGGAAGAAACATTTACATTGATCTTAGAAATGACACATGGGTTGCCCTAAGCTACCATATGAGAGGCCTTTCTTCCAAATTTACAAGAATATTCCTTACATCATATTTTTCCCATGGCTGTGCCTGGTCTGATTTTTGAACAATTGAAATTATGCACGCTCATTGTGAATGCTTGAGCCATCTCTTTGAGCCTGTTTCCTGGTTCATATATGCTCGTTCTTAAATTCACCTCTTTTGGGAGAACAACACCCTTCCTTCCCTCCTTTTTTTCAGCTACTTGGAGTCTAGCACATTGCCATTTATTCATCAGTTCTGCCATCCGTTCTCTTGGATCAAACAATTTATACCAAAGGAAAGAGAGTTAAGAAAAGGCCAAGAAAAATAAGCAGCAGGCCAAGAGACAGATTTATGAGAAGCAGCACAAATGAAAGTGAGATAAGTGAATAAAAATTGTCTGAAAGAGGTTGACATGTTGAGTTGGTTTGTGTGCTGGTTTTTCTTTAACCATCACATTTTTGAGAGTCCTATGCAATAAAACCCCATTTCCTATATTCAGGATTTAAAAAGTCCAGTATGACTGAGTCACGCTGAATGGCTTGGAAAAGTTAGATGAAATTGAATGTATAAAAAGAGAATTATTATAAAGAATTATTCCAAATGAAAATGCCAGCTGACACAGGCTGAGGCTTGGCTGAGATCGCTGGCAGTGAGTGAGAAGCATCTGGATTGGAAGATTAATAGACAAAAATTAGTTTCCTAGAAACTGGGTTTAATTTTTAAATGTTGCAAACATTGTAAATATTATTAGGGGAAACTGATAAACCCCTCACACCCAAAAGGAAGACTATAATTTGACACTGATGCCAGACTACCCCTGTGTTTCTAAGAGCGAGGTTATAAAACTACAGTTTAGAGCAAGCAGAAAAAAACCTACTGGCCTTTGCTGTGCTTTTACCTTTCTTTGCAATGATCTTTGTCTTTCTCTGTCATCATGTGAGCAGGATCCTACAGCCTCAGCAAACATCCCATGTCCTTCTTAATGAAATACTCTCCTATTTCTGCAAAAATACAGTTAATGCTTTATGCTTAGTATGGTGTAAAATGCTGTGAAAATGCTTTCCACTGTAAGAGGCATTAATAAAGCAAAGTGGCACCCAGGCTTTAAATGCTTTAGGATTTTCAGATCTTTTCCTGTATCTTCAGTAGGATTTTTATGGTACTGTCATGTTAATGCCTTTGATCCCTGGGGCCTTTTTTGTTAACAATAATAATAACAATAATAATGTCTCTCTTGTAAGTACTCTCCCTGGCACTCTTCTGAGCAGTACTGTGGGGAATTTCCTTAGATATTTTCTGAAGAGGGAAAGGTACTTAACCTTCAACAAAGAGTTCCTCTTCTCCCTCTCAGTCACTTCTTTAAAATTTTTTTTTAAAACTCAAATAACAAAATAGATCAATATGCATTAACTTCCTTCTCTGGCAGTTTTTGTTACGATTACTGGTTTTCCAGAAGAAACCAGGAGAACAAAAACTTCATTCCTGTATAAAAGTAACCAAAACAATACCAGTATTTTAGTAATATTTCAAGTCTTCATCACATTACCAGGAAACAAAGTACACACAGTGCTCCCCCCTCTCATTGATGTGGCTTTAGAATTGCAATTAAAGAAGTTTCAGAGAGCTAAGTGTGTGTGTGTAGATGCTGGTAGGTGTAGTCCTGCAAGGGCCAAAGGAAGAAGCAGGAACAGGAGTGAGAAGGAAGCTCTTTGCTGCCTGAACTCTCTCATCCTCAGATCGTGGTCCATCTCACAGAGGACCTGCTCTCTCGAGCCTCGATGACAGTGGTGAATGGCCGCCCCACGCTCACTATCAATATCTCCACTGCGCGAGAGCACTGGCTGGAAGGGATGCTGAGACATGAGATCGGTATGGGCATGGATGACATCAGTTCTTTGGGGGAAGGGGAATACTTGCATGCGTTCTTGCTTCTCTTGCAATGATGGGCCAGGGGCTGTACGTACACAGGAAGGAGGAAGACATCCCTGTCTAAAAAACATATGCTGTAGGTGTGCTAAAAGGAAGGAGAAACCTATCTGGGAAGGAGAAACCTCTTTAGCACTGTACCACTCAGTAGAAGGGAGATAATCAGGTTGAGGATTACAGATACACAGAATTTTCACAGATTCACAGAATTTTAAGGGTTGGAAGGGGCCTCCAGAGATCATTGAATCCAACCTCCCTGCCAGAGCAGGCTCCCTAGGACAGGTCACATAGATTACTAGAGATCATGTACATTATCATTTTAGGTCAGATCAGGAGTGAGCTTTTGAAGCGAGTCTGCAACCCAAGTCCCACTTTCTGCACTGGGATTCACATGCCCGAAGAAATCTCAGAGCAGTCAAAGTATAATCCTTCCAGATGATGCTAGCCTAAAGGCTATGCTTCAGGGCATACCTTCTGTGCCGTTGCTGCTCAGGGATGTTTTGCTCATGAAAGCAACTTAGCACTTGTCTGAAGTAAAAAAAAAAAAAAAAAAAGAAAGAGTGCCACCGTTCCCCCTCAGCACCAACTGCTTTACTTCACAAATCTGCCTCCCTTACGCTGCGCTGCTCGCCAGTGTGGGCGTGCTTTAGGTGTGAGGAGCTCACCCACCGACGCCGAAACCTGGGCTGTCCAGCAGGGAGCAACACGCAATTCAAGATATGAATTTTAGGTGAAGCCATAAAGCCAGGAAACCAGCCATTTTATTAGGTGAAATCACACAGATTCTATACCTGTCTTACTGGTAACGTGGCAAGCTAAAAAATGGCTAATTGGTTACACACACTGTTCACACCATATTGATTGGTTAGTAATTATAACGAGTTCTGATAAACCTATCTTATAGCTAAATATTCTTACTTTACCTTTAATACCTAAAAGCATCCACACACCTGCTGTTTTGACCCTCTTGTTATGGTTGGTTCCTAACATGTTCTGTTACTCCCAAGTACCTTCCCATAACTGCTTCTTGGTTTAGGGCAGCCTGTACCCCTATCAGCAAGGCCGCTGTGTTTTGAGAATGTGATTATTAGGATCCTCTCAGCGTGAGTAACTTTTCTCATGGGAATAGAAGAATATTGCCAGGGCCTATGTCTTGGGTGAAGAGAGCTAGGCCACTAGCAGGCCTGCTGTCTTCCCCGACAGAAACCCGTGCAAGGCTGCCTTGGTTTTGCATTACACAGGGTAGGCTCAGTCCTGTGGAAAATTTCTCTGATCCCTTCAGTGACTGTTTTTGAGTTAAGCATTATCAAACCGCAATAAACTGGGCTATCACCTGTCTTTCAGCTGGAGAGCATGCCCTGTGATTGCCTTGAACCATTGTGCCTCACACAGCGAGGGGACCTGGTCTCTCCCAAGGCTGCAGCAGCTCCGCTCTGTTCAGTCACCTTCCAGAGGCAGTGTTTCTGCCTCCTTACTTTGGTCCTCCTCCCTTCCACCTGTGCCGATGCCTACCTAGCCTATGCTAGAGGCATTCAGACACTTTGGAAAATTCCTTGTCGTGTATTTGGGAACTCAAGTCCCCGCTGACATTGGTATCCCTTTGGCATTTTGGGGAATCCTGCTGTCAGTCTGTGGGTGAATAACTGTATCAGGGGTGTATCTACCTCTGACAAATTTCCCTGTTGTCGACAAGGCTGAAGCCGGCACTTTTCCCAGTGCCCAGTCCTGCCAGTTCAGAGTTCTGAAATGGGCATCTCCTCCCAGCCTTTTATAGTTTTTTTTCTAATCATTATATGCTGCTGTTCCATGTCCCATATCCCTTTCTTTTCAGGAACACACTATTTTCGGGGTTGTAACAACAACAGCCAGCCTTGGTGCAACTGGAACGGCCGTAGGAAACATGGGTTAAAACCCATCAACCCTACAGAAGAGGGGCTAGCGAGCATCCACAGCGTCCTGTTCCGCAAAGACCCTTTCCTTTGGAGAGCTGCCCTGCTCTACTACACGGTGTATCAGGCCAGCCAGATGTCCTTCAGCCAGCTTTTCCAGGACGTGGGGAAATTTGTCAAGGACCCCAACACCAGGTGGGATTACTGCGTACGAGCCAAGAGAGGGTGGACCGACACATCGCAGCCAGGTGGGTTCCCTGTTTCTCTCTCAGGTTTCCTGCTTCAGGGAGGTTTTCAGAACACGGACAGAGCTCCTTCACCATGACACACCATAAAACCTTTTGCAAAAGAGGAAGAAAGGGGACTCTGCGCTTTCTGGAGCAGGGCAGCAGGGGTTCTGCTGTTAAAAGCAAGGCTGAAGATACTCTGACCTGCATACTATGGCAGTGTCGTGGCTTTGCCCCAGCCAAGAGCAGAGCATCACACAGCTGCTTACCGCTTGCTCTTTAAAAGGGAGTGGGAGGTGCGGGAGGAGTTGAAAGAGGAGGGAAAGGGAAGGAGAAGAAAACCCAAGGAACCAAAACCTCGGGGGTTGGGATAAGGATAGTTTACTGGGGTAGCAGAAAGATTGATATAATAATAATAACAACAGGACTTTATAGCAAAATATATGAAACTGGTGATGCACAATGCAGTTTCTCACGGATCATAACAGCTCAGGCCACACAGCTCAGAGTCATCCCAAATCCAGAACATCCACAAAACCGTGCATCCTGGAGCTGCCTGCTCCTCCCCCCACCAGCCTCCCTTTTATGCAGAGCATGACATAATTGGCATGGAATACCCTCTTTGGCCAGTTTGGGTCAGCTGTCCTGGCTGTGTCTCCTCCCTTCTCCTTAGTAGGGAAGTAGGAACAACTGAAAAGTCCTTGATTGCTTGGCAACAACTAGAAATATCTGTGTGTTATCAGCACTGCTCCCATCCTAACTCCCAAACAGCATTCCATCCCCTGCTAGAAAGAAGTTAACTCCATCCCTGCTGAAACCAGGACCATCAGTAATGGATTTTTTTTTTTGTGTTGGAGGTGGGAATGTAAATTACAAAATCATGGAGTTCCTACTCATGGTTTGACCTCCTTCCTTGTTTGTTACAGGAGCTGGAATGCTGCTGCACGTATTCACCATCTTGTGTGTTTGATTGCTTTCTCTAGCTAGGGAGTTTAGCCTTCCAGTTAGCTTTTGAGAAGGTTTGGGGATATAAATAATCTATTTAAAAATAAAATGGTTCTGCTCATATTGGCTTCCAAGAACGTGCCCTGAACCAACCCTGAGAGAGCGCGATGTGTCTCGATTCTCTTTTAGGCTGTTTCAATAAGGATCAGGTGTACTTGGATGGCATCCTCCGCATCCTGAGATACAGGGAGTCCATTGATTTCCACCTTCTGACAGCCCTTGGAAAGGTGAGTGGACTCTGTCTTCCCACCCTGCCCGTGAAGAGCTACGAGTTGCTGTGCTCCCGTTCACTTTGATCTAGAAACCTCTCCTCTGTACAGCACCTTGCACTACACAGCGTGAGTTACAAATATTTCAAGCTCCTAGAAGTTTCTACCAACTTTTCCTCATTCTTTGTGTATGAGATTCCGATTTTATGGTCCCAGTTCTCAGACTTCCCTCTTTTAACCCAGTTCTTGCTGGGCTTGCAAGTGCCAACGGACTGCCTTGGGCAAGCGGGACAGCTGCTAGATAAGGTGGTGGTCCTAGCAGAAGCAAAATATACCATTTGATGCTAATGCATCTGCTTCCACCATAAACAGGTTTTCATCTCAAATTTCTCTCACCGATACCTCCTGTGGATCCTCAAAAATCAGTTGGGTCCCCCCGCCCCCCCCAAGAAAACATCATCGTGTTTCTAGATTCACAGAACGTATTTATGCCCACTCTAACTGCCATCCCTTGTTTCGTTCTCAAAATCATGCTAAGAGGTGCAGAATCTTTGTCATGCTTCCTGGACCAAATCCTTGGATGGCTGCATTTCCCAGTTCATAAAGGGAGGTGGCATATTACAGCAGAGGGTCTTGCTCCACATTTAAGAAGCTTTGCCTCTGGTGTCAGAAACATCCGTACTGGTGAGCAGAGCTATTTAGGTAACTGAACCAAGTTAGGAAGCTCTGAAAATAAAATTGCACAGTCAAATTTAAGTCCCTGCAACTTTAATCTCTGAAACTTCCTTTTGCTTTAATCCTGCTTGACTTCACACAGCTTCTGCCTGCTAAACTCCCAAACACATACTGTTCCCATGCTGCTTTATCTCTTTCTCCCTTCAGGGACTCTGCAGGATTGTCAAGCCACTTTGAAAAGCATAAGAAGTCATTCCTCATATAATTACAGATTCCACTCTAATCCATGGGCAAGGCTTCCCTGTAAAGGGTCTACAAGCAATTTAATTCTAGCAGCATTTAGAAGTGCTCAACTTTGCCACTCCTAAAATCAAGGGGTCTTCAGGTCTACTCAGAACGTTTTTGCTGCACACGGCTTCTGCAGTCAAACTGGAAACTTATGTCTAAGAGCAGCTTCTGCTCTCAGCATCACAGATCAGTTGAGGACTGCAGGGACCTCTCAAAACCATGTAGGCCAACCCCCAAGCTTAAGCAATGTCAGCTAGAGCAGGTTTCCCAGAAGCGTGTCCCGTCGGGCTTTGAACATCTCCACTGATGGAGACTCCACAACCTCCCTGAGCAGCCTCTTGCCTGTGCCTTACCACTCTGACGGTACATAAAGCCATTTGTGCTCAGATGGGACTTTGTGGGCACTGCTGAGAAGAGCCCAGTTTGTCATTCCTTCCCATCAGGTGTTTATGCACACTGGTAAGATCCCCCTGAGCCTTCTCCAGACTGAACAGACTCAGCTCTCTCAGCCTTTCCTCACAAGAGAGATGCTCCGATCCCTTAATACTCCTGGTGACCCTTCAGTGGGTCCACTACAGTATCTCCTCATACTCTCAGGAAATAACAATTTCTATGAGCATAGAGAAGTATGACACTTGCAGTGACATCTGACTTGTGGTTAATACAAGTTTATCACCACCCTAAAGGCCGATTTGTTTGTTTGCTTAGGGGGAACAGGTTGTTCCAAAAGAAGTATTAGCCTCAGCTGGTGTCTCTTCCAGGCTAGAAGAAAAAGCACAGGAATTAAACAGGGGGACACCCAGCATTTAGTAGGAACATTTGCATTGCCTGTTGAAGATTCTCAGTGTTGTAACAAGCGAGTTCATCTTTCCCAGCATGCCTGCCTTGGGCATATTCTTACTGCAAATCAAAAAAGGCAGGAACACAATAGGGAACCAAAGCAGTCAACTCTACTGCTGACAACAAACCACTGTGCTTTAGCAGGTAGTTAACTCGGTTGTGTCACCACTTTCTCATGCGACTGTGTTCTGGACAGCGCCACGCTGAAGTTTCTGTGGTTTCTGTGCTCCTCTGGGCGCTGGAGATCTGGCTGGTGGAGGCAGCTGTGCCCTCCTGGTGCCTCTGATGCTACTTAGGGTGTAGAAGAGAGTAGCCCGTGGAAACTGAACACAGGCAAGCAGTTTGACACACCTGGAAGCACCTAAGGAAGGAGCTGGAAGCCAGAGAAAAAGTGCTTCTTACAAGGAGCAGTTTTTAAACCTGTGCAGGAAAGCCTGGACTGGGGCAGCACTGCCAAACATTCATGTGATAATAGTAAAAAGAGAAATAGAATGCAGATAATTGGGTGTACTTTGGTATAGCATAGTTACCAGGGCTTTAAAAAGCAACAGGACATCACCTATCACATTACACAGAGCCTAAGTGAGCCTGGCTTAGTCTCGGTCTTTCTTGCTGACTGTGATGATTTTAGTTACACATGATAAGGAAGAGAACCTGTTGCCACAGCAGGATGAGATTGTGGCTTTGATCTCCTGGGGGTGTCAACTTTTATCAGGTTGGGGTATTTTTTAGCAATTGCAAGGACTGGGGAGATATATCCCATTCAGCTCATACCTCAGATCACAGATCCTTGCTTCTTGGATGCAGCAGTAACAGAACTCCCCGAATAATAAAAAATAAATAAATAAAAATAAGTGTGAGGGGGAAAGAGTCCCTTTTCTTTCCTTTGTTTTGGAGGGACAGGGGTAGAATTTCAAGCTGGGGCAGGCAGGAAGGTCAGTGTTGAATCCCATTTGGCGCCGTGTCTCCAGCACAGAGAGGAGATGGTGTGATTTCCCATACTCCTCTGATCCTCCTCCTAAAGGCATCTATCAGGTGCGATGCTGCACCACCCTCACACAGCAGTGTCTCAGGATCACAGAATGCCTTAGGTCAGAAGGGACCTTTACAGGCCATCTAGTCCAGCCCCCCTGCAGTGAGCAGGGACACCTTTAACTAGCTCAGAAGTGACCCAAGTAAGCCCACACATGGAGGTAGGTCCATTTCTGTAATCAGGATGCCTCTTGGCATTGCAGCTAGGAAAGCACACATGCCTGCTCCGGTGCAAATTCAGTCTCTTTGCTGACTTTCTGCTCGTTACCATCAGGAAGGTATGACCTGTCTCTGGCCCTGTGGATCAGGTTTAGCAATCTGGATTGCACCTTCCTCTTTGCAGAGAGCCCTTCCGTGCCTCTAACACACAGGTGAATCATTCCTGCTCACTTTAATCTCTTCCCAACAGAAGCCATCACCTGCTAAGAGTGCAGGCTGCTTCCAGGGAACCCTGGCTGCGCAGCCCTCTGCTCCTCGAGAGCAGCACGGGATGGAAAGGTCAGGAGGCACAGGCTCTGCTCTCAAGCCACCTGGCACAGGCCTGCAGTGAGGAAGAGGGACGTGCCAGTTAGCAGGCACTGTCAGGCTGGTGGGCTTTGCCAGTACATATGCCTCTGTCTGTAGGGTGCCCAGGACACGCAGCTTGTAGACAAAGCGGGAGCCACATGGATTTCATCATGCTGGATAGCTGCCCAAGGAGTCCAGCTCTGTGCTTGTGGGCAGCTGGTGTAGCTATTGCACAGCCCAAAGCTTTCACTCTTCCTGGACCATCATTCACAGCACCATGAGCTACTGTGAGCACCAGACTTGCGTGCCTAGCTCATGGAATCATAAGCCTATGGAGAAAAATCTCAGCCCTGGAAAAACTAGTAGCCCTGGGAAAAAAGTTTGTGTCACACCTACTGTATGGAATAAACCTGTAATGGGATGTGTAAGGGCTGCCTATGCTGCAGTTAGTTACTAGAGGTGCATTTTAATTTAGCTTTGCCTAAGCACCTTTGCTAGTGGAAAGGAAAACATCAGTGTTAGGTCAGCTGTCTCTTTGAGAAGAGACACCAAGACTCACTCAAGCTCCATCCTTTCCCTCTCTGTTCCTGCCGCTGCTGTAGGTCATTCACATTCATGTTCCTGCAAGCACCTTTGCTGACTGAATCAAAAGCAGAATCGGGAAGTATGGAAGCATTTGCTAAACTCACTGGGGTTTTTTTTAATGCATCTCCCACCAGGGCACACAGATACTCAAAGGGTTCTCACCAGCTTTTAAATCCCCCTGCTCTGAAATCTTTTCACATCTATAAGAGGTAATTTTGACCTGCAGCAGAGAAGTAACAGGACTATAGCGCTAAATAAACCCTTGTCATAGAATGGCAAGGGTTGGAAGGGACCCCAAGGACCATAGAGTTCCAACCCTCCTGCCACAGGCAGGGACACCAACCTCAGGCCTGGATCTACACAAGGTTTCCCAGGGCCCCATCCAACCTGGCCTTGAACACTTCCAGGGATGGGGCATCCACCACCTCTCTGGGCAGCCTGTTCCAGCACCTCACCACTCTCTCTGTAAAGAACTTCCCCCTAATATCCAATCTAAACCTTCCCTCCTTCAGCTTTAATCCATTCCCCCTTGTCCTGCCATTATCTGCCCTTTTTAAAAGTTGATTCCCCTCCTGTTTGTGTGCTCCCTTCAGGTACTGGCAGGCTGCAATGAGGTCCCCCCGCAGCCTTCTCTTCTCCAGGCTGAGCAAGCCCAGCTCCCTCAGCCTCTCTTCATAGGGGAGGTGCTCCAGCCCTCTAACCATCTTCCTGGCCTCCTCTGGACCCTTTCCAACAGTCCCACATCTTTCTACGTCTGTCCTTCCTTGCAGATCTCGTACGAGGACGTGGATCGGCTGAAGGGACTGGCTGTGACCCAGAACACCAGGGTGCCGCACTTCCTGCAGGACCACGCCCGATACATGGAGCACTTGGAGAAGATCATGGAAGTCAATGAGCTGACTGACCAGGAGCTCCAGGATCTCATCAGTTAAGAGTATCAACCCACCATTCGCTTACTCTGCGCAACCAAGGATGCACACCTGGACTTCCTGGAGCTTGCAAAAAAGGACTTCCCTGGGGTGGGGAGGGAGGGAAGGGTGGCCAGAATCCATAGAATTAAGAAAAGAAGTTCCTTCCCATCCATTTTGCGCTGTGGTTGTATCCTGACTGGGGTTTTTTTAAAAGGGTTTGTGTGGTTTTAACAACCTGGCTTAGAAATTCTTCTGCAGTGACCTGCCCAAACACCTGCTTTGTGGCATAGCACTTGGCACAGCCTTCTGTAAGGCACTGCCTTGGCCCATCCAGGTTTAGAGGCAGAAGCAAGGATAAAGAGGAGAGACTTTCTCCCACCTTAGCTCGCTTGTGATTGCCCTGTCTTTGGCCAGAGCTTTAACACACCGCAGTGACAGGACCACTGTAGATGACTCTACAGTGCTCTCTGCAGAACTCCTTCCCATGTGGTCACCATTGCAACAGAGAAAGAAAGTCTAGGAACAGAGTGCACAGAAGCGGGTCTTTGTGCTGTAGGATCAAAGCTCTGTGAAGGGCTTGGTGGGGGGGTTGATGGGTTTTAGTGGGAGACAGCTTTTTTTTTAAAAAACAAAAGGGAAAAAAAAAGGTATTGTGGTTTTAATGACTGTAAGCAGGTAGCAAAGTTATCCCCCTCATCTCAAAAAGTTACACTGTTCCACACCTCTGTCTGTATAGTAGATGTTTCAGGATTCTGAATTCTGGAAAGAGTCTCCCTCCTTGGAAGACAAGCATAGGACACCTGGGAAGTTCAACACAGCAGCGTTTTGGAAGAAGGACAAAACTGTGATTTCATGACTTGACATGCTTTAAATAAATCCAGGAACATGGGGACATGATTCAGCACAGCAGGAATCACCCACTGCCCTGGGTCACCTGAGCCTACGAGAGGGTCAAGTCACTTTTCGGGCAGTACCTCCAAGCTTGGGCTCGTGGAGCTCATTGCAGAAACAAGATGTAAGTGGGAGGAAAAGATGACTCACAAGTGCCCTATTCCTGTGTTCCAGGAGAAGTGCTGCCCCCCTCTGAAGCAACCTTACCTCTGTTTGAACTGCCGGTGCTACATCCAGAACCAAGAAGAGACACACCTTCTCCTAAGGCGTGGTGGGGCAGGTGGGACAAGGGAGGACTGGCTGAGGCCATGCAGGAGGACTTACTGCATAAACTGCATTTTCTGATCCCAAAGGGAATTATCAAGGCAACTCAAGTTTTGCACCTCAAAGTACACTGACGGGGGGGTTGGTTTGAGTAGATGGCATTTTGTACCAGGGCTTCTCTGCACTCCCAGGAAGCAGCTGCGATGGGAGAAGCTGGAACAGACGAGAGGCTCAGATGGGGCTTCAGCTGTTTCTTCCCCTTCTACCTTGGCCCACTTTGGCATTGGATCAGGCAAGTAGATGGAGGCCAGTTTTCCTCCGTGCCACATTTGCCACGACCCGAGCGCTGTACCCTCCTCCCCCACTTAGCCTGTTCTTGAATGAAGCCCTCCTGACACACTTCATGCCCAGGACATCACCAGCCATTATGGTAAAGTTTTGAGAATGCATTTTCTTATCTGTAGGAAAACCTGTGAGGAAAAAGCTCTCAGTTCCCTCAGAGGTCTGGAGGTTTTGGAATAATCTGGGAAAAAGAAAGCTGCCTTTTAGATAACGTGGCAGGCGTGTTTGTAGCAGCTGGCTGGCTGCTTCCAAAACAAAAAAAACCTCACTTGACAAGCATAAATTTACTAAATTTGGTTATTTTCAAGGCAGGGACCCAGAACTGCTTGCAGCAGCCTTCAGGTTTTTTTGGTATCATCAGCCCTGTTGGCTGTCTGAAAGCCTTTCGGGCTCTGTAAGCCGAAATCAAAGCCCTTAGTGTCTCTCTCCTCCCTTCAGACCACTTAGTCACACCCCCACCCCCCAGCCTTTGGCTCCTTCACCAGAAGCAGCAAGAAAGCCACGTGTGGCTGAAGTCGAGTCAAGGACTTGCAGCCAAAAGCTGTCTCTGGGATAAATCGGGCAGATGAGCCTCACCACAGAAGAGCCTGGCTCACTTTGCTGATCCAGGGGGAGAGAAAGAGCTGGTCCTCTATCAAAGGGACAATTTTTAACTGATTTTTTAATTTAACTTTATTTTCCCTTAGAGGAGAGAATTCCTTTTCTGTTTACATAGAAATCACCAGAGAAAAAGTGCCCCCCCACCCGCCCCCCCAACCCCCAGTAGTAACGTCTTAAAATCTACGTGTACATACATCCTGTGTCCTTGAAGCCAGGAGGCTGTGCTGGTCACCCTGCTTTACCTCAAAGTACCAGGCCTACAGCCCTTCATCCAACAGCCAGTGGACTCTCTTACTGCCCTGCAGCCCTCAACACTACTGCAGACCTTTTGGCTTTGCCTGGAGGCTTGCACCAGGCTTTCTCCAGAGCAATAGGTGAATTATCCTGCTCTTTGTTATTCTAGCCATAGGTTTGCCTTGTGTGACAGGAGTCTGGAAGGGGTCATTATCAAAGCAGTAATGTAGCAATGGGCGAAGCTGTCTGCTTCTGTCTCCAGCCTCAGACCTGCCCTTCTTCCTTTGTAAAAATGTCTCAAATTTTCAAGTGTCACTTTTGTAAATCTTCTGGATTTGGTTGTTTTGGGGTTGGGTTTTTTTTTTCCCACTGTGAAAGAGGGTGGTTACTGAGTCGATATTGAAGTTCTGTAATAAAGGCTATGGAAAGCAAGGCACAAGAGTTCACATCATCACTACACAGTTCATGGTGTCAGCAGCGCAGTGACAGCCTTTCCTAGTGGATCTCTGTCTTGCTACTTCTGTGTTAATCCTACATAGAAACTTGGTCAGCATTGGTCTGGTGGAATGGGAAGGTTTTTCCAATTTTAAAGGCATTTTATACAACTTTTAAAGATAAATGAAGGAATGACAGAGACGAAAGTTCTGGTGTTGCTCGGAGTCATGCGAGAGCATTACTCTCTTCTGATAGTGTTTCCTCTGCACACCCTCCCCCCCCTTCACCAGCTTTGGTGCCTGCACCGTTTCTTAGACCTTCTCACTCCCTTCTCTGGTGGCAAAAAGCAGCTGCTAGTGGGTTTTTTCTCCCAAATGTGATTCCCAGAGGCACTACAACTGTCTCTGATGGGCTCAGCCTTGGTCAACGACTCCGGCCGTGATCCAGCTGGTGTTTGCTCTCTGGGGCCTGCAGAGAGCTTCTGGCTGCTTCTTGCAGAAGCCATCCTTGCAGCCTCCTCCACCAGAACCCAGCCACACAAAACTACAACAGGCTAGCTGGACATCCCAAGCCATGGGGCAGAGCTCTGAGAAACGCCCCTTGGAGCTGGAGTCACGAAGGGTCAGTGAAAGTGGCACAACAGGCACGGGGCTCCCTCTGCTCCTAAGGAAGTTACACACCCTGCCTTTTTCTGGGATACTGCCCAAGGCATTGCTGGAATTGCTAGGCTGGGATACATTTCTCAGTGCCATCCGTGGGGGAAATGACAACTCCAAATGTTCTTCTTTAACATTTTATCCACCCCCTTTCCCCCCCTGCAGCTTCATTTCAGGACTCCTCATCCCCTCTCAAGTCATAAAATCTGCTTGCTTATCTCCAGGGAGCCTGAGCATCTTGCAGCTCAGCTCCCCCACATACAGACACAGATACCACTTCGGGTCTGTGGGTTCTTTTGTACAGAAACATTTCAGAAGCCATTAGCTGATGTGCCTTGCAAGATGGATAACTATTACTGCGTTACATCCCCCCTCCCTTGCTAGCCAGCCCAGAAAACTCAGCCCAAAATCACAGAGTTGTAGGGGTTGGAAGGGACCTCAAGAGATCATCGGGTCCAACCCCCCTGCCAAAGCAGCTCCCCAGCTCATACTGCAAATCTCACTCCTCTGCAGGCTCCCAAATCTCAGAATCACAGGGGCTGGAAGGGACCTCCAGAGATCATCGGGTCCAACGGATAGGTGGTACAGACAGGTCAGAGCAAGGAGGAAAGGAGGACAGGCTGGCTGTGAGCATTTGAAAAGCCTTTCCCACAGGGAGCAAGGAGGAGAAGACTAACACCAGATGCAGGCGCCCGCACTTCCAGCCTCTGCAAGCTGGGTGCTGCCTTAAGCTCCAATTCCAGCAGATACTAAAAGGGAGAGACTCAACCTGAGAGCTCAACTATGCCCCACCAAGAGCCTCCTCTCATCTCAGAAGGCACTGCTGCAGTGTCTCACCAGCCACAGCCACCACAGGCTGCACATCAGCTGTCACCACATCACCTGGCCTGGGTCGGTCTGAGGCTGGCTTATGCCAGGAGGAGGTGAAGAGGCAGCACTTAGCAGTAAGAAAGCAGCCAGGCTCCATGTGCAATGGACAGGGAAGAGCTCCAGCACCCTTTGCTGGGCCCAGGGGACCTGAATTGCCTTCCAAAAGGGAAGAAAAAAATAAACCTGAACCAAATCAGTCTGCAGCTCTTGGCAACATTATTTACCCAGCCTCAAAAAAAATCTGGGCTCCTGAGAGAGCCCAAAACATGCCAGGTGTGGAGCCTGTATCAGGCCTTTTGCAGGACTCACTGTTGCTGTGACATCTCCATCGTTGCTGCCTCCCATGGCACTGCTGAGGCAAAACAGCTACAGGAAGCTGGGCTAGCCCAGCTTCTACTATAAGCACCTTGAAATGGAACCACTATTCAGGTTTGCTGCCAGTCACAAGAGGAGGCTGGACACCACTTCAGCTTCTGAACCACCATAACAGCACAAATGCTCTTGGACACTCCAAAACCCATCATGCTTACAACCACCCCACCCTCCTCCAAGGAGGCCACACTCAGAAAACAAAGCGACCTTTTTAAAATCAGCCAAGTCCAGCAAGTCAGCCAGGCACCACCGATTCCCAACATGAAGTAACCAGGCACATACCTCCTCCTGATGCTCCATGCAAGGCAGAGCTCCACCTGTAGGCATCCAACTCCTCTATCCTCCTCCCTCTGATGTTGTGGGATCCACCTCACTCTAAGGCCTCTTTCTGTTCACCAAATAACCACATTCCCAGAGCTCCCCACTTCCTCCAGAGCAGGCTGAGCTAACAACCTCCAAACCAGCCTTGGCAACCCTCAGCTCATTTCCCCACCAGCAGCCCATGCTAATAAGCAGCTCATCAAAGGGCCCCTCCTGCAACTGTGAGCACTGCTGCTTGCAGGCTGCCAGCCACAGTGCAGGTGCTTCTCCAGGCTTTGGTGCTGCTGCACACACTTCTGCAGCACATGGAATGGGACCTGGCCTGTTCAAGTGTTATTTCTAGAGCTGTAAAGTCATTTCAGCCTCCAGGCAGGTTTATAGCAAGGAAGCACTAACAAAGCTACTTGGGACAAGAGATTGAATGTGTTATTGGGAGTTCTGCTGCCACTCACCTCATGTGATACTCATTTGACGAATGCAACTCTAGATCCTCACCTAGATGTTTGCAGTGGGCCAGTGAGAGTTGCCTGGGGGATCCAGTGCCACTCAAACTAAAGTGGGGCAGCAGAATCTGCCTGGCAGAAAAGGACAAAGCAGCAGAGCCAAATGAAAGCTGGATTTAAGCTTTCCCACTGGCTTCTTTACTGACCAGAGACAAGTGGCTGCCTCTCTGATTGCCAACAGGGAACGTTGAGCAAGTCAAGGTGATTTTTTTCTTTTGTCCTGATGCTCTGAACTCTTGGTCATTCACTTGGCCTCTTGAAGTGTCACTGAAACCTCCCTCAGTCTGAGAGTCACAGCTGGCCTATCCCACCTTACTCCAGGTTTGGTTCTCTGTGTAGTCAGAAAATATGCTTGACATTGTCAGCTGTGTGTGTTTGCGGGTGAATTTATTCAGCTGCTGCAAACCCCAAATGAGATGACATTTCAGAAAGCTGAATAATGAAAATCCTACAGGATTCTGATAGTATTTTGCTCTCAACCCCTTGATTACACCATCTCCTTTGGTGTGGCACCGCTGTCAGGAGTAGCTGGGAAGACCCTTCATACCCCAGGGAGCGGTGCCAGAGAGCTACGCAGCAGCAAAACAGGCAGTTGTCTGCAGCCTGGAGCAGAAGGTGCTGGGCTGGTGGGCAGCTCAGCACCTTTCACACTCAGCCTATTTCTTCTGCAGATGCTGAATTGCTTTATCCAGTCCTTAGGTGTTTCCCTTCTAGGTCACTTTTTATTAACTGCCACTTGAGAGGTGGGGTGTAGGTGGGAAATTCAACGCTCCATTCCCAGTGCTGCCGTGGCAGCTCGCAGGCTGAAGTCCTCCCCACCCAGGGCACGCACAGAAACCAGCCTCCTTAGAAGCAGACCCCAACCCTGCCATATGCATGATGGCCATACACTGTATTTAGACTCCCTGTTGAGGTGCACAGACCAGGCTTAAGCAGCAACAAAGCTCAGGAAAGTGATGCATGGCTGCCTGGTCTTCCAGAGGGAGAACCCCCTAAAAAAATCAATGGCCAGAGGTTGGTGCAAAACGTGCACCAGCCTTTGCAGTGGTCACATGAATGTGGGCTCATCTACAGACCTCCCACTGATAATGTGACCTATTTCTCCCCAGTGCAGAGCCCTGCTCAGAACACCAACTCCCCGTCAAAGACTTGGGGCTACATCTCCTCTTTGATGGCAGCTGTAGGTCCAGAGGACACGGGCTATTCCTGTGAGATACCCAACAGGGAGCAAAGCAAAGGGCACTGGAGAAGCAGATCAGGTTCTGCAGAGGGACAAGTCAGGGGTTTCCCAGCTCCTGAGATTTAAGGTGCAGCATAAAACCTCAACACTGAATGCTGCATGCCAAACAAAAAGCCAAAACCAAGCTCTGGGAAGTCCTTCTGGGGCAAAGCACATCCTGCCAGGAACATAAAGAGGAAAGGAAGGATGAGAGGTGCCCACGTCCACACAGGGCTGCAGAGGAACGGGGCCTCTCCAGGCTGAGCTAGAGGGACCACTCAGGCCTCATTTCAGGTCACGTAGGGACCAGCAGCTTTTGCAAGTGCTGAATGGCATTTGTGACTTGCCAAGAGTTTCCACAGCATCTTTTTTTTGGGGTGTCTCTTATTCCCTCAATTTACAAGGAAGCAAAGGAAAACAACCACCACTCCTCCCCTCCCCCTCACAGCAAAGCCCCGCTCGGCTGCACTGCATCAAAGACCCTGCACAGTATTAAAAGTACACTTTATTTTCTGTACAATTCTCATCCAACTCTCCAGGCATGAAAATGTCCACTGTGTCCCCAGAAAAAGCTGCAGATTGCTCCGCTGCTGTGAGACACCCCACAACTGTCCGGGTGGGTCACAAAGCCAGGGCCACCAAAATCAAGCGCCGATGCTTTCGAGGCGCGGGGAGGAGAGCGGGAAGGAGGGAGAAGGGGAGGCAGCCCTGCTCCCCCGCTGAGCCATGGCCAAACAGAGCCTTCAACAGCTCCCTGGGGAGCAGCAGAAGAGGCACCTCCAAGTCCGCGTCATCGTTCGTGCTTAGCGTGGGAGTCAGTGCGTTCAACCGTCACCCCGTTGCCATTCCGCGTCACCTCCTTCCTGTTCCAGTCCTTTTCCAGGTAGAACTCAGCGAGCACGGGGCAGTGGTCCGAAGCCACCCCACCCCAGGACCAGTTATCGGGGATCCATGGGTTCGTGAGACCTTCTCGCACAACAGCCCAGTGGCCTGGAGGGAGAAGGACGGCAGGGAAGGGGGTGAGCGAGCTCACAGCCGCCTGACGCGCTCCGCTGACCCCACGCGGGGTCACTCCGGCGGGATGGAAAGGCAGCCTTACCTGTGAACACCTTTTTCAAGCTCCGACTGATCCAGATGTTATCCAGAGACTTGGAGCCTTGTGGGTTCTTTGTGCTGATGTTGGTGAAGGTGCTGGAAGGGACCAAGTGATGGAACTTCTCCTTCCTCAGGATGTCATGGTCGCTGCTGTCCGGGGCCTGGTTAAAATCCCCGAGGATGATCACGTCCTTTTCTCCTAAAAAAGCAGGAAAAATAGAAATGAATGGGAGGAATGGACACCCATTCCTTGTTAGGAGAGGGAGAGAGGGTAAACAGGAGGAGGAAACCCACAAATACTGAGTAGCAAAGGTGGCTTTACTCTGAACTCCTGAAAGAAATGCTGTTGAAAGCCTTTTTCACTGGCTGTTTCCTCATGGCCCTTCTCTTCATGACAACAACAACCAGCCAGTACCATCCCATTGGTACTGGTGTCTGTTGCTTCCAACTCACAGATAGGGACAAGCCCAAAGATGAGCAGTTCTGCTCTTGGGGGAGGGGGTTGGGTAAGTTTATTTCCTTGTCTTTTTCCTGCAAGAAACACAGACTTTAACTTCTCCTGGCATTGTCTTTTCCTAGATTTGCTGTGAGAGTCAAGGAGGCTTTTGTGGGGATCCCAGGCAGACACAGCCTTATGCTGGTACATACCAGAGTCCCCAAAGTGCAGTGCCCATTCTTACCCTCTGCATTTAAGAAGTGCCAGGGAACAAGCCCAAGGAGCAGACTGCAACCCTGATGGCAGAAGATGGCTTCACAAGCAGCTGTCTTTTGCCAGAACAAGTGCTGGGATACTACTGAACTTGGGATGCCTACAGCTGAGTTTTTCAAAGAATCAAAGTGAATGACTTGAAGTGATCCTCAGAAAGTCCTGTCTTCATGGGAAGAAGACCTGACTGACCTCAGTTACATTTTATTTCCAACCCTAATGAAGTGGGAAAATAAACTCTGGACCCTGATTTCTATGAAACCATTCTATGATTCTATGATTTCATATCCAAAGTGTGTGCTCTCATAGCTCCACAGCTGGAGAGAGCCCAGCTGTGCACTGGGGTAGGAGGACAATGCATGTGCCCTGGTGCCCATCTCAAACCACTGCCAGAAGTTCTGATAAAACAAGACAAACTCAAAAACAAGAACAACTGATCAGAGATATTCACAGAACCACAGAATTGTAGGGGTTGGAAGGGACCCTGAGAGATCATCGGGTCCAACCCCCCTGCCAAAGCAGCCCCCCAGCTCATACTGCACAGACAGGCATCCAGATGGGTCTTGAATATCTCCAGGGAAGGAGACTCCACCACCCCCCTGGGCAGCCTGTCCCAGGGCTCTGGCACCCTCACTGGGAAAAAGTTCTTCCGCATGTTGGTGCGGAACTTCCTGTGCTCCAACTTGCAGCCATTGCCCCTTGTCCTGTCTCCACAGACCAAAGAAAAGGGGCTGGCCATTGCGCCCTGTCTCCCACCCTTCAGATATCTATAAACATTGATTAGGTCCCCCCTCAGTCTTCTTTTCTCCAGGCTGAACAGCCCCAGCTCTCTCAGCCTCTCCTCATAGGGGAGATGCTCCAGGCCCTTAATCATCTTCGTAGCCCTTCTCTGGACTCTCTCCAGAAGGTCCCTGTCCTTTTTATACCAGGGAGCCCAGAACTGGACACAATACTCCAGGTGGGGCCTGACCAGGGCAGAGTAGAGGGGGAGGATCACCTCCTTTGACCTGCTGGCCACACTCCTCCTGATGCCCCCCAGGATCCCACTGGCTCTCTCAGCCACCAGGGCACACTGCTGGCTCATGGCCAGCCTGTAAATGTTGCTGCACTGCAGCTCGGTACTGCAGAACGAGTAAGATGCTAAAAGGAGGCACAAACGCACCAAGAATTCTCTCAAAGCTGACCTCGGAGGAGAAAACGATGAAAGTCTGCAAGCTTTCTCTCCTTCCTGGGGTAGAAGTGTGGGAGGAGATGCGGCGGACGGACTCATGCTCGCCCGCTGCTCCTGGATAAACCTCCTCAGTTCGCGCTGCTGCTGAAGAAGTAGCGAGCCAGGAGGGGGAGCGCCGGCTCAACAACAGAATCATTCCATGCAGGAAAGGTGCGTTGGGAAAGGGCAGGAGAGCAGCCACATGGGTGGCACAGTACTAAACCAAACGCTTCCAAACACGCCGCTCGCTGAGATGCCGTCGGGCAATGAAGAGAGGGGGAAACTGGGGTTCCTTTACCCTTTGCAAGGCACACAAACGATGTGGAGTTTAAATAGTATCTTACAAAGTGTTCAGGGCAGTGGCATGACACCTTTAAAAGAAACACCATCCCCCCCTCCCTTGCCCAAATCTGAACCTGAGCTACTTAAAGCTCCATCAGAACCCAAAACTAAAATCAGTGCCTGTCTAATGGGATAACAGTGCTTCTTGCTGGGAGCTGGCAGTTTTAGAATCATAGACTGGCAAGGGTTGGAAGGGACCCCAAGGGTCACAGAGCTCCAACCCCCCTGCCACAGGCAGGGCCACCAACCTCCTTTGCACACATCTCATCACAAACCCCCAAGATCTCTGGCTTGGCAGGACTGGGGGTGTCTGAAATACAACCACACCATCTCAGTCCTTCAGGACTAACACCTGCTTAAGGGCCCAGGCAGCGCTCGGCTCCTTCCATGCCTTCAGCTCGGCCAGGAAAGCTGGGAAACACCATTACAGAAACCTCTAGCACATATCCTTGGGAGCTGCTGTTTAGAACTGCCAGAGAGGCAGGGATCTCAACAGCAGTAACCTCGATCCTGCACAAAATCTAAGCTAATCTGTCCTTAAAATACTCACAGTTCTCTCAGCAAATCCCACAGCCCGTTTCCCTGACATGAAAAACCTCTGGAAAAACCCCACCCAAGTGGAATCCTTAACTGACTGCTCCATTCTGGATGGTTTAAGATTAGCAGAAGCTGAATGACCCAGCACCTGGCTGTGTGCTTGCAAGGAGGGAAGAAGTGAGACTGCAGCACGCCCTGGGCAGGCATCATGGTTACTCCTCACTCACTTCAACTTCTGCAAGCAGAATAACTAAGCATCAAATCGTAACACAGTGTAAAGCTGACAGGTGGAAAAGGCTGAGGTGTGTCAAAGAAATCCAAGCCCAATCTGCCACTGGGGAGGGAAAGGATTGCTTCTGGTCCCCTCTCACAGGGGCTGTTGGGGCTCCCCATGACCATGAATCACCAGGGAAAAGGCCAGGCAGCCATGAGCTAAGGAGGGAAAGCTGGTAACATCAATTTCTAGATCACCACCAACTGCATTTCCCCTTGTCCTGGCTCAGGCTCAGCCTGCTCCTGCCAACAGCAACACCACACAGGGCATCACAGTGGTTTCATGTCTTATCTGGCCCCCTGAGACCCCAACAGATCTCAAGCAGCAGGAGGGATGGAAGCAAACCTGCCTGGACCCTCTGGAGTATGTGGCTGCACCTAATACATTGTGTCCAGTTGGGCAGTACTGTGTCCAGTTCTGGGCTCCCTGGTGTAAAAAGGACAGGGATCTCCTGGAGAGAGCCCAGAGAAGGGCTACGAAGATGATTAGGGGCCTGGAGCATCTGTCCTATGAGGAAAGGCTGAGAGAGCTGGGGCTGTTCAGCCTGGAGAAGACTGAGGGGGGACCTAATCAATGTTTATAAATATCTTAAGTATGGGGTGCAGGGGGAATTGGCCAGCCCCTTTTCAGTGGTCTGTGGGGACAGGACAAGGGGCAATGGCTGCAAGTTGGAGCACAGGAAGTTCCGCACCAACATGCAGAGGAACTTTTTCCCAGTGAGGGTGCCAGAGCCCTGGGACAGGCTGCCCAGGGGGGTGGTGGAGTCTCCTTCTCTGGAGATATCCAAGACCCATCTGGACGCCTATCTGTGCAGTGTGAGCTGGGGAGCTGCTTTGGCAGGGGGGTTGGACCCGATGATCTCTCAGGGTCCCTTCCAACCCCTACAGTTCTGTGATTCTGTGATCAGTCGCCCCTGGGTCCCTTGGCAGAGGCAGGGGGTGGACTTGCTGCCCAGCAGCTGCAGCACTCAGGGTCTCACAGGTTACCCCCAACAGTGGCCAAACTGAACAAAAGGTCCAGAAAAATTTGTGCCCTTGCCCACCACAAGGGATGATAACTGATCAGATGCTGCAGTCACAATGTCCAGAGTTACAATCAGGTGGGAGGGAGGAAGAAGATGGGAGATAATGTTATTGGTGCTCTGATGGAACTAGATGATCTTCAAGGTCTCTGGGAACCCAAGAGATGAGAGCTTGACACTGGCAGGGCTCGCTCCTCCTCCTTCTCCTCAGGACTGGGCAGTAGAGGCTTCCTGAGCCAGAGGCTCCTCAGCTGATGTGATCCCACCATCTTCCTCCTTCTCCCACAGGACTCATCAGCAAGTGCTCCCTCACCAGCGCAGCCCTTGCTGCTGCAAAGGCCCCTCTCACAGACCACACTGTCCCACAAGGACCCAGAGCCTCTGTCTGCTGGGACATGGGGACAGCCAGCCTCCAGCAGACAGGCACCATCTCCGTTACCTCCTGGGGTGCTCCCACACTATCACACCAAGACCCTCCATGCTCAAAGCAGCCCTGCCCTTGCCAGAGGAGAACTCCTTTAGGTGAGGGAAAACTCTGGTCTGTTTGCAAATGCATCTGCAATTTGACTGAAGGACCAGAGACATCCAGCAGCATCTGTGGGTGGCTCTTGGCCAGCAGAGCCAAGCTCAGCCCTGTGCTGCAGCGGCTGAGTGCTGGTGTGACAACACCATCAGCTCAGAGGCTTTCAGCGCCTGCAGAAAGTCTGCAGCACTCAAACCTCCTTTCCTGCAGGCACCAGGAAAGCCTCCTTTGCTTTGCAGCAGTCCAGACAGACACCTGTAGGACACTCTCCCTGACCTCCCTGTGCCTTGAGTAACTCCTCTCATGAATTAAACAGACCCTTATACCCCTAAATCCTTCCTGGAGAGAGTGAGAAACGGATGCTGAGGAGGAGGTGATGGTACATTCACAGGCTGCTAAGAGGCTCCCTACCACTTCTTGGAGGCCTTCTAAGCCTACTGCCTGATGCATGTGGAATATGGCCAAGCCAGATGGGAGAAGATGACTAAGTCAGCACCCTGGTGCCTGGGTCCAAGCTCTACCAGCACATCCAGAATAGCATCTGTGTGCCACCCACAGTCATCACACTGAGGATGAACAGGTGGAGTGCTTGAGAGAAGGCAGAAGGGCTGCTGCAGAGCGTTAGCTATGAGCAGCCAACAGCCAACGTGTCTCTCCAGTACTGCTGGAAAGGAAAGAAAGAGGAGAAAAAGGAACTAGTCCCCACTGGTCTCGCAGGACAAATAAGGGGACACTGTTGTTCTGCTTTACGGACAGCTACGGGTCATAACCAGATTTCCTCAGAAGCTCAAGCGCCTCTTAGTGAGAATGAAAGGTAACGAAGTGTGCCCTGGTGGCTGAGAGAGCCAATGGGATCCTGGGGTGCATCAGGAGGAGTGTGGCCAGCAGGTCCAAGGAGGTGATCCTCCCCCTCTACTCTGCCCTGGTCAGGCCCCATCTGGAGTATTGTGTCCAGTTCTGGGCTCCCTGGTATAAAAAGGACAGGGATCTCCTGGAGAGAGCCCAGAGAAGGGCTACGAAGATGATTAAGGGCCTGGAACATCTATCCTATGAGGAAAGGCTGAGAGAGATGGGGCTGTTCAGCCTGGAGAAAAGAAGACTGAGGGGGGACCTAATCAATGTTGATAAATATCTTAAGTATGGGGTGCAGGGGGAATTGGCCAGCCCCTTTTCTGTGGTCAGTGGAGACAGGACAAGGGGCAATGGCTGCAAGTTGGAGCACAGGAAGTTCTGCACCAACATGAGGAGGAACTTTTTCCCAGTGAGGGTGCCAGAGCCCTGGGACAGGCTGCCCAGGGAGGTGGTGGAGTCTCCTTCCCTGGAGATATCCAAGACCCGTCTGGACGCCTATCTGTGCAGTATGAGCTGGGGAGCTGCTTTGGCAGGGGGGTTGGACCCGATGATGAGGTCCCTTCCAACCCCTACAACTCTGTGATTCTGTGAAGTAGATGTCTGTTAGTGAGAAGGGAGCAGAAGCTCTAATTTCCTGCAGTACCCACAGGCAAATCAGCCTTCATTACCAGTATTCTATGGATTGATTTGCAAGAAGGTAATTTAGAGCGTGGCATTGATTTTGGCAGGGCAGTTCAGCTCTTCAAGTAACACGTGTGCACTACCAGTTGTTTAGGAAACAAGACCTGCATCCCACAAGTCTGGAGGAAGCCCAATCTTCCCCTCTGTGAAAAACTAAGCCAAGAACAAGCACGCTTTGGTAACGTGCCCACCATATGAAAATAAAAACATGGGATAAAGAGAAGCCTAAATTTAGATGCTGGGGAATTGCAACTCTGTTGATTTCGGAAGAGCCACACATTTATCTGTGTCTCAGTTCAGCCTCTGGGGATTAAACAAATGGTCCCTTTGTTGACTTCCCCCCTTTCCCATTTCAAGGTGTGTGGACAAATACTTAAATCAGTAGCACTTAAAAATAGCCCTGACTGACTTCTTGCAACTCTAAGGGAAAAACAAGGGAACACACACAAAACCTGCCAACACTTCTCCTGTTATACAAGAGGGATATTAATGCTTCCACATGACTAACCCAGGCCAAAGCTGAAAACCACCATGCACATAACCTTGTCATTCCTTTCGCCTCCCTGTTAAAATGGTAGAGGAAGGGAGAGATTTTTCTACTCCTCTAACAAGACCAGCAGCGTTTAGGATCTGAAAGATGCTCTTCTGCTTCATAGGAAACTTGAATTTAATTTGCAAGATTCAAAACAAGAAGCAAATTCTGAGAAATGAGGCAAAGAAATTCAGCTGGCAATTAGACTGCCCAAGTTCAGGTCTGAATTCCGGTGTCCCTCATCCTGGTGATAAACCAGAGCAGCTCATTTGAAAACACCACAATTATCCTGCTTGTTGCACCCAGGTACCAATGCAGGATTTGGTTGCTGGTCTCTCTCTGCTCATTAGCAGCCATCTCCTGATTTGCACTGGGTTTTCCAAAGTGTTTCCAATTATCCCAAAGTAAATATAGAAAATCTATTTATTGTGGGGGAAAAAAAAGTCATTAAGTTTTGTTCTGGTATCACATGTAGGTGTCATTTTCACAAAGCACTTAAAGCAAGGTCTTAACCCTGATGCCTTTTTTTTTTTAATTATAATTGTTATTTGGCTGAACTTGCTCTTACACTACCAGAAAACCAAGAGGAACTTGACTTGAAAAAATGGTGTCAAAGCCAGTAAGATCCCATGCACTGTTTGTGTTTACAGGGAGTGACTGGAAGGCAATGAGCAGGGGAAAAGCACATTTGCCATGCTATGGATCATGCAAATTCAAACACCAGTAATCATAGAATCATAGAATGGCAAGGGTTGGAAGGGACCTCAAGGATCACAGAGTTCCAACCCCCTGCCACAGGCAGGGCCACCAACCTCAGGCCTGGATCTACACAAGGTTGCCCAGGGCCCCATCCAACCTGGCCTTGAACACTTCCAGGGATGGGGCATCCACCACCTCTCTGGGCAGCCTGTTCCAGCACCTCACCACTCTCTCTGTAAAGAACTTCCCCCTAATATCTAATCTAAACCTTCCCTCCTTCAGCTTTAATCCATTCCCCCTTGTCCTGCCATTATCTGCCCTTTTAATTGATACCTCTCCTGTTCCTCTGCTCCCTTTAGGTAATGACAGCTCAAAGCAGGTGAAGGTATTTGTGAAACCTGCACTGAGACAGATTTAAAAAAAAATAAATTAAAAATATCCCCTTTGGTTAGCTCAGATGACCAGCATGTGTGTGAGAGTGGGCAGGAAGAAAACCACCATACCTTTCAGTGACTCCTGCAAAGTCTGTGCAAAGGCTGCCAGTTTGTGGCTGTCGTGGTTCTTCCCCGTATTCTCTCCTGCTGAGGGTGGCAAGGCCAGGTGAAGGTTAACCAGCGTTAGATCATTCATCCCAACCTGGGGGAGGAAGGAGGAGACATCAGTGCCATGCAGACAGGGTGTGGAAGGTCACAAAGCCAAACCAAGCGCCTGTTCCCCGTGTTTTTGGTAGTGAACCTGGGTGACTAGGGCTCAACTCGCTGTGTGCGCGGTGTGTTTTGGTTGGTCTTGGTTTTAGGGGGAAGGGGGGTGGGGGGGGAAAGTGTTTCACAGCTCTGGCTGCACCAGCCTTTCAGCTCCAGGGAAAGGGGTTTGCATAAGCAAAGGGCTGCTTTCCACCACAGCTGCAGAAAGAAGCTGGCTGCTTATGAAAATCAGTTTATGCAAAAAAACCCAGTTGTTAATAAGCTACAAATAATGTTGTGGTCATTACATGGGCTAATTACGACTCCCTTTTGATTAGCTCAGGCCCATCACAGAGATTAACCTTGAAAGGAGCTGTTTGGCTCCTTGCAATCTTTTGCTTACCTTCTGGGACTCGTTTTGTCACGTGGCACGAGTAATACTTGCTCCTAACAGTCATATTTTTACACTACCAATTAACTTTTATTATCAAGAATAATTTATTTATCTGTAATTATTTTATTAATGCTTCTCTGAAATCATTACTTGAGATGGCATGTTCCCCAAACTGGACCCCTCCATTACCACCTTTATGAGGAGAAGGGGGCTGTATGCTCACTCAAGCACACGTACAATGATGGTACCCAAAACCCACGATGTTCTTTTACATGGCTTCAGCCTAGTGAAACAGCTTTGAAATGGGAACTCTGCAGTATGCCAGCAACATGTGAGACACCAGCCCGAGTCTACGGCAGCAGCATGCCTTCTGTACTTACCCATTTTGACTACACTTACCTCTCTCCACTCATACTTTGTGGCACTGGTAAGAACCACAGCCCTGTGGGCTGGCTCTGGCTGGACACACACCTCCTTTGTGCCATTTGGTAAAAGCACAACGAGGTGACTGGTGACTCCTGTCACACTCAGTGGCTGCAGATGCTACTGAAGATCCACCGACCCTCATGTGCCCAAGTGCTGCCTCACAGGGGTGTTTGCTCCCACAGCAGAGGAAAGGACTGATTCTGGTGAGCTGCTACACCCATAAATGCCCTGTATGGTAGGTCTCATGGCCTTGACCTAGGATCAAGCCATGAGGCAGTGCTGAAGCAGTGAGATAGGTTTGACCCTCGTGCAAATCTTTATCTGTTACAAGACTGTGTGTCTTTCCACCTTCTCATCCCATTTTTTAAAATAAAAGCCCAGCACTGCAAGGGTCAGTTGGTGCACCAGCAGTTACCTTGAAATGTGCGAGGTAAGGGTGAGGGTACGAGTGCCTCCCATTGCCATTAGTCTGTGCACTCTCCTGAGATGCAGCATCTTTCAGTTCAATGCCAGCTGTAGTGTCCCAGAGGAAGCCAGAATATTCAACTCCCTGTCATTTAAAACATAAAAAAGAATGAGAAAAGCTAGTAGTAAGAAGGCAAAGCCAAAACATTCTGTCCAAGTCCACCCCCCTAGGTGAAGCTTCCTCCTCCAAGTTTCAGTACCCCCATTGGTATTGGCAGTGGTGCACATCGCTCCCCAAATACTCAGAGGCAGTTAAAGATGATGCTTGGTGCCTCCTGAGGGCAGGAAGCCCAACACACTGTGCATGAGTGTGAAGGAGAAACGGTATCCTAGGCTATCAGCAAGAGATAAAGACAAAGAGTTATCTCACCCTGGCCAAAAGCCCCACCAGATGTGGGAGGAAGGCTCCCCAGGCAGCCCCGCTGGAAAACTGAGTGCGCTGAGCTGCAACACACGTTGCCCTGCCACATGCAGCCTCTCGTGCCTGTAGCACTGGCTGACAGACACCCAGGCAACTTCAGCACTGCTCAGTCCAGCCAAGGATTTAATAAGCTGTTTTGTCTTGTGGAGGTGGAGTGCATTTAGAACTGCCACGGGGGCCAAAGAGAAAGATGCTGCCTGTGGCCTGCGTGCCTGGGCTGATGTGGTCCTTGTTTCCTCCCAGCCCAGGCAAGGCACCGGATCCTTCTGAGCCTGGCCAGTAGTGAGGCCGTGTGTTACCTACAGGATTCTATGTCTAACCCCGAGCTCGGTGCTTTGTGGTCCCACCAGGTGACAGTTAGGGCTCGTGCTAGACGATGCTGTGCGCAGTTGTTCCTCCTCCTCACGCTGTAGAAGCATCTCACAGATTTCTGTCTCCTGCATGCTAAAAATATCTAGGAATCCTTCCATCTCTTGGTGTGAAATCTTGTCTAGACCTCTCTGCCTTGTCAATCTTGTCTGTCTCTTTTCTAGCTCAAGTGTTTCATGCTCTCCACTCCTTTCAGCTCTGTTACTGTCACCCTGCATGGGGGCTTTAGGGATTATTTTCAGAAAGCTTCCCATCCCAGCTGCACCAGCAGTGATATCTAATTTGAAACCTGTCGGCCTCTCCTCCCATCACCCAGACACAAAATTCCTCAGGATCATTCAATCCCACTTCCCACGGTGAATCGTAGATAAATCCATCACAGGGAAGAGGCTTTTTCCATTTCAGCTTCAATAAACAAGCATTACCTGCTCTGCTGACTTCCCACGAGCCTTGAAAGTATTAAGGTTGGCTAAAATCCTTTGGTAGTTCCTGTAGATAACTCACCTTTCAAATACTGCCAAAATTATTCCACCAGGCAAAGTCTAAGGTCTGATAACTGCTACAGGAAAAAGCGTGGAACCACAGAACTGCTGTCAGCAGCTCTTTGCTATTTCCTGGCTCCAGATTTCACACCAACATGGTGGTCAAAGGCCACTGCATGGCTGAAGGCCAAATGCCTTGGACATGTGGAAGCCTGAAGCACCATCCACCTTTCTGCATTATTCAGCCCTGCAGAGAGTCCTGAGGTGGGCCTGTGCGGAAGCCGCTGTACACTCAGCGTTACACCGTGTTACAGCGTGTGTTACACCGTGTTACATGGCTGTTCTTGCATCTGTGCCCAGGGTGTTCAGACTCTAAGGACTCCTCAACTAACCCAAGGGCTAGAAGAGGCTTTTTGGTTTTGCAGAGGGTTCTCCAGCACAGCCTGACTTCTGTTAAAGCAGCTAAAAGGAAGAGTCAGGAGACAACATTTCTGTTCTCAGCTTGGCCACAGGCTTCTCCCATAATTTTGGGAAACCCTCATCCTTACGTCCCGACCAGCAAAACAAGGTAGGGGATGACTTTTAGCTACTCAGCCCATGGTGAAAACTTTCATTGTTATCTTTGGAAATACGGTGCTAGAAAGAACTGAGCAGAGACTCTGGGTTTAACATGGGCAGTCTGAGATAATAACTGCTAATAACTCCTGGAAAAAAAGAAAAAGCTGAATAAACAACGTTGACAGCTTTGCACAACTTTTTAAATTCAGTGTTTTGATGATCTGGCCTCACAGCAGATCCCAAAGCAAAACTCCAGCCAGGAATAAAAATGTCCTGAAGGGGATCTGCACTCTGCATTGGAATTAAGTGGAAATTGTGTTAAAACTTGGAAACATTCAGACCCTCAATGTCTTTCTAGTGATAGCTAGAGTCATTGTGCTGCTTAGGTGGTGGGTTTTAGTTTGGTGGTGGTTGGGGAGGTTTTTTTCTCATTCTTGGGTTTTACTTCGAAGGACAAGAAAAGGAGCTACACCTCCCAAAGCATCAGTCCAAAACCAGGGGATGGTGATGCAGTCTGATTTGGAAAAGCAAAATCAAGGAAACATAGTGTGGTTATGGGACACAACTGCAGCCCCATGTTTAATCACGAGCATGCCCAGAGCAGATGAAGACAGCCATGTACTGCTAGGCAGCATTCACTGCACAGCAGGTCTCAGCACCTGCTTCCACCCCACAACAACATCACGCTGCCACCACTGCATCGTGACAGTGATCTCAGTGTTCAGAAACAACAGGCTTCAGCCCGAGGAAGCCCTTGCTCTGAAAACTCAGCAGCTCCCTTAAAGTGTGTGTGTGTGGGGGGGGAGGCAGGGAGGAAGAGAGAGATCCCTTCGGGGGCACCATCAGCAGTGTCCAGCCCAATGTGGCTGTACCTCACACACTGCCAGGGGCAGCGGGTGCAGCTGTCACTGCCTTATAAACGGGTACCTGCCCGCAGGACAGTTAGATACACGTCCCTGCAGCAGAAGTCTTCACTTCCAGACTGGGGAAGTAGGGAAAGTGGGTGCTGTGCCTGGGGACAAGCTGAGGTGACTGGCACAAAAAATATTCAGGAGGACTGCAGCCTGCCAGGGGCAAAAACAAGGACTCTTTCCTTGTCCTGGTGTGTGGCCTTTCTCCTATATTTCTATACTGCACACACACACACACACACACACACCCCTACCTTCCTCCTGACATACATGCCACCAGGAAAACAATTCTTTCCAAAAAATCAATCACACAGGACAAACTGAAAGCTATAGGAACAGTCAGCTTAAAAAACATGAGGTGCAAAGCTTGCCAAAAAGGATTTGGAAAGTGGTTTAGCCTTAAACATTCAAAGTATGTCCTTGGTTAGATGGGGTGGGGGGGGAAAGAAAAAGCAAAGGCAAAGTTCAGACTTAGGGATTAATGTACCTTGTGTAGCTGGCCTGAGGGCTTTTCGGAAACAACACCCTTCCAACATCCTCTAGGGCCCTTCCACTTGCGGATGTTTGGCAGCGTCGGCTGGTTCAGCTCCATACAAAACTAGAGAGGGAGGAAAGGGATAAAAAAAAAAAAAGGAGAAAATAAGAGAAAAGATCAGCTTTGTAGGGTTTTTGAAAAACTGCAAAACAAGGCATGTAGCAAGGCATCGGTAAGAGACATCGTGGAGCACGGGTGGTGCTCTCTTGCCCTCCCTGAAGGCTTGCAAAGGAGGTGGTCTGGGCCACATCCCAGGCTGACTCACCACCCCCCTGTATACTACTTGGAGATAAATAAAAATTAAAATAACTCTGTGCAAATGCTGCCAGTAGAACGTTTCACCCTCAGACTCTTGTGGTTTCTTTTGGGTTTTTTTTTCCCTCCAAAGCTAATTGTTTGATTGGAAAGGGGTTTCCTCTGTGCCACCTCCAAAGATGCTGACTGCGCCGCATCCCAACCCTCCACACACCCCCACCCCGAGGGGGCTGCACAAACAGCTGCTGAACCCTCTGTGGGGGTAGGAAACCCCCCATAGGATGGCTGGCTCTACTCCAGCACTGATGCTGCCAGCACAGCACAAAGGGAAGGGTGTAGGCCAAGCTCAATAGCTGGCGTTTTGGGGTTGAGGCTCCTCTGACTTCGCACCATGGACACACGCTGGAGACGCCCCATGCATGAAGGGATGGGCTGCATGCTTGCACACACCCCCACCAGATCCTCCTGATGCTCCCCAGAGGTGTTCATTTTCCTGGGCTCTGCTGTACAGCCACAGCACTCGGACTCCTTTATGTCCCTGAACACAGGGTCAGAGTCCTGATACAGGCTGAGTCCTAATGCCCAACACTATTGTTAGGGATGCTGTAACTATGGTCACCATGAAAAGCCTCCAAGAACATCTGGGTAACATCTTGAGATCAATAATAATAATAACAATGATGACAACAATAATCAGCTGTGCCCTGGTAAATCTGGCAGACAGTATGGAATACATTTTGCCATGAGTTTCAAAATAAAGATTAACAGGAGCTACAGCCCCTGGCAAAGCAGAGGTCAGGTGCAGGCAGACACAGGCTGGATGCAGTCAGGGAGAGGAGGCAGTGGAATGCCCTGGCTGTGCAGAAGGATGGGCAGGCAGCAGCTGTGGATGCAGGAGAAGGGGCTTGTAAAAAGCATCACTGCAAAACAGCAATAGGGATTTTCACTGTGTGCCATTATGTTACGTCTCAGGCTGAAGAAACTGCACTGAAACACGGAGGTTTGCACAGCAAAACAGCATCTTCAGAGAAAATCTTGCATCCAGAATGTGCCTCCAAATGAGGCAGCAGTTTAATGAAGAAGTATTTTCAAGGCAAACAATAATCTCCTGTACACACCGACTCTCTGCAGGGGGACACAGCAAACACACTTCAAAGAGCTACAGTGATGAACAGCACAGTTGTTTCCTACGTTGGTAGGGCAACTATTCTCATGCTATTTTACCTTTTGATGAGATGACTTAGGGGGGATCTTATCAATACTTATCAATACTTGAGGGGTCTGTGTCAGGAGGATGGGATCAGTCTTTTTTCAGTGGTGCCCAGTGACAGGACAAGTGGCAATGGGCACAAACTTGGATATAGGAAGTTCCACCTAAACATGAAGAGGAACTTCTGTGTAACAGCCTGCCCAGAGAGGTTCTCTCCATCTCCAGAGACATTCAAAACCCACTTGGACACGTTCCTGTGCAACCTGCTCTAGGTGATCCTGCTCTGGCAGGAGGGCTGGACTAGATGATCTCCAGAGGTCCCTTCACACCCCTATCATTCTGTGATTCAAAAATAGAAATCAAACCCCGCTCTTCCACTACCTGCCTTGTCTCCCAAGTTCAGCATCCCGGAGCCTAAAGCTGAAAGCAATGACATCTCAGATACAGGCACCCAGCAACCTCTTTTTGCCTCAGAAGGCTGACAGTGCTGTTGGTTGCACAACCAAAGAGGAAAAGCCTGGCACTGTTTTCTAAAGTGCAGAGACTGGCTGGGGCTTCCTATTGATGATGCCGCAGGAACACACCACGGCGTTACTGCCCGTTACCTACCTCCAGGCAGCACTAGGGCTGGGCTGATTTATTAAACACAGGCATGCAGGGTGTTTACTGGGCCTGGGAACAGAGCTCTGCTCTCAACTGATTGCCAAGCGCTACCCCAACAAACACAACAGCTCCTGGCAGCAGCAGTGGTTCATTCCTGATGCCTTTCTGATGACTTAAAGCAGCGTGAATTTGGTGGATGAGTCTTCCAACATTTAAAATACATCAATCAGAAAGAAAAAACAACCAACAAACAACCCAAACAACCAACCCCTATTGAAACTAGGAGTCCAGCTGTAACCTGACAAAGGAGTTTAACTTATCTCTGGGCTGCAGCTGCCTAGAAAGTCCAGGCAGCACCAAGTATATGACAGGGCTGAATAAATCCTACAGAAACCATGGCTTTATTAAAAAAGAGCATCTGCACTCGACCAGTTGGAATATTTTGTTCCCTTCAAATTGATTTTCTTCAGGCTTTGATTTAACTTTGCTCAAACAAAAACAGGACAAACAAGATTTCATGGTTTTTCCAGAAAAAATATAAAAAAGCCATCAGCCTGTTCTGGGTTCAGCCACAGCAATGCAGAGCTCAACCTACAGCAGCTGACTTTAATCTCTGCCCATTTCCCAGGGCTTACAGGCACGCAGAGTTGGAAGCTGTGACAGCATACTTGCTTAGGTCACAGGATTTTTATGCTGAAATGAGAAGGGCATTTCTCAAATCGTGTTGTTCTGCCCACAAAACACCTGACAGGGAACATTATGTTTTCTCTTGTACAGTGAAAACACACAGACAAGTCCCTAGTCCACGTAGGGAATGAAAAAAAATTCCTCCCCTCCTTTGCAAAACTAAGTCAATGCTACACCAAACCCTTTGAGGGGCAGATCTTCAAGTGACAAAGAAAAATCAGAATTAAAATCTAGGTTAAATCAGAACAACTTTTTTTTAAAAGAAACTTCCCCCCCCCCCCTTCAAAATCCTTCTAAAACTCACACACGTACCACTGTGCCACCAGCATGAGGGCTCATTTCCAAGGGTGACCTGTACCCCACCTATGCCACCACCATCTCTCTTGCAGCTGGGTACCACTTTGTGTGAGACAGGCAGTGCTGCCAGGGAGCAGGAAAATGGCAGCACCAGGCTCTGGGCAACTCATGGTTGCTCCTGGTGCCAGGTTGATGCCTTGCACACCAAATGGGGGCAATGGGTAGGGTAACCCTGCCCATTGCCCCCATTTGGTGTGCAAGGCATCAACCTAAGGCCACCACCCCAGGAACTGGGACCAGCCCTGTTGCTTTTGTTCATCAGCAACACGTCATTTTCCCAAGAAGGGAGGATCCAAAGACATAATTGCTCTTTGTCCACCCTGATAAGGAGCCGGTGCCTGTTGCTCCCAGGCCCTCCGGAAGCAGAGACTGGTGCAGGAATGAGCTTACGACCGACCCTGGAAAAGATCAGAGGGCAGTTGGAAGAAGCTAGGGAAACACACATCTGAGGAGGGCCTGGGGTGGGGAAGGTAAGGGATCTTGGGACTAATTTGGGAGCAGGGAGAAAAACATATGCTGGACTGGCCAGTGCTGAGGATGACAAGGAGTGACAGACTCCTTAACACAATTACCTGCCTCCCCAAGACACTCCAAGCACTGACAGCAAGAGCATCTAACTTGTTCACCAGGCTAAATCTCCTCCAGTACAGTAACTCTGCCTACCAGGAGAGCTGCCAGCAAGCACCCTGCAGCAGCCCATGAGCAGATCTCACCACCTCTTGTTCAGGATACCCTGGTTAATCTTTCTCTTGGAGTGCTTTTTGTGCAGCCAGTCCTAAACCAAGAATAGGAGGGTCATCTTTTCCACATGACAACACCACTCATTGCTGAATGTATGTGCCTGTCAAGCATTACTCTGTTCATACCAGCACAGGGGACCACACTGAGCCAGCCACCTCCCTGGAGGAGAGCATCTTTTGCTGGAGAAGAGGGTAGGCTACTCCAAAACCCGGAGGAAAATAAATGTGATCCAGGAAAACAATGTCTTAGGGCTTAAGAAATTACACATTCCTTATTTGCCAGTGATTCCTCTTTGAAAGTGACATTCATTTCAGACCAGGAGTCAGACCAGAGGCTGTAGAGGGTGAGAAGTGCCTTTATTTTTAACAGGCACTAGAGGGAGGAGCTTTAATGAGTGCCAGAGATGCATTCAAAGCTGCCATCAATTCCTTATCATTTCAGCTATGTTCAGGTGTCACATTAGTAAAGATTTGTCATCATCATGATGAAAGTTCAAGTGTGGGAGCTGGCAATAGCTGAAAAGGAGACCCTGACCAGCAAAAGGAAGGAAGGAAAAAGAAAAAAAAAAAAGCTGAATTATTTAATTAGGTCATGATTCATCAGCTTCTTTTTCCAAATTGTAGATCTTGGATAAATCTTGAAGTAGAAAACGATAGCTGCACATGAAAAATATAAGTCATCTGGCAGTGGGCCCACTTCCCTGTTACTTCTGAGGCACCACTTGGTAGTAGTTCACAGACTGCAGGAATTGGCAGGTCAGGCTGTTTAAGACCAAGAAAAGGGCTGTTCTGTGTGTGCTGCAGCTGATCTCCCAGTGAGGGACTTGGTTCTTTGGGAAAGGCTGAACTGAAGAGCTCTGAGGCATACCTTGCAACTTGCGTGGTGGCACTTGAAGAGAATCCCCCTAACCCTCTCCAATAAAACTCCCTTCCTGAAGCACAATCTAATACATCTCTGATAGAAGATACAACAAATTTGACAGTGGCTCCATGAGACCAGCTGGCATTGCTCTTTTTTAATCCATACTTTTAAAAAAGATTTTATAAATATACACACACATACATATATAGATATATGCCTTCCCAACACAGAGTATCAGATGAGCTAAAAATCACATTCTGGAATTGTCCATTCTTTTCTTTATTCATCTGAGCAGACTGTACATTTATTTCCAAATGCAAAAGCAGGCTCAAATACCTGTAATCCTAATCCAATCTACCATGATTGGACCCAGCTACAGTTAGTACACCCTAATGAAGCCTGACCTAGAAATCTGGGAGCAGAAAACTTACAAATATTTTTGAGAACCTAAAACCCACACCTTTGGTTTTCAAGTAAAGCTTCCTGATTCTGCACCAGTGCTCCAGACAATGTGTTTTGTTAGATGACGTTCATGAGTAGGAAGAGGCAGAGTTCACAGATGGAGGGAGACATTTGTGGGTGTTGGATTTTACTACCTGACTAATGAATCAGGGGTAAGGCAAGGTCAAAGGCTTCAGGACTGTTCTGGTGCAGCCACACGTAACAGTGGAAGGGAAGGCAAGGCAAGAAGGGGTGCATGATACAGCAGGGCCAGGATGCTCAACACACTTCTGCAGCCAAACAACACTGCATCCCCTTCCCATGGGAGGAGCAAGGAAGGAAGGGGACACAGAGGAGCACCAGGCCTATTGGTTAGATCTGGATTCCCCAGAGAAGCACCAGGCCTTTTGGTTACATCTGGATTCCCCAGAGAAGCACCAGGCCTTTCGGTTAGATCTGGATTCCCCAGAGGAGCACCAGGCCTTTCGGTTAGATCTGGATTCCCCAGAGGAGCACCAGGCCTTTCAGTTAGATCTGGATTCCCCTATAGCCAAATGTAACCCCAGTGAAGGAAGTGTTATTATGGCTAAGGCCTGAAACAGAGACTCAGTGTTGGATCTCATCTCTCACTGACACCGTCAGGACTAGAGAGAATGGACTAAAGCTAAAGGGGGGCAGGTTTAGATTAGATTTTAGGGGGAAGTTCTTACAGAGAGAGTGGTGAGGTGCTGGAACAGGCTGCCCAGAGAGGTGCTGGATGCCCCATCCCTGGAGGTGTTCAAGGTCAGTCTGAATGGGGCCCTGGGCAACCTTGTGTAGCTCCAGGCCTGGAGGTTGGACTCTACAATCCTTGGGGTCCCTTCCAACCCAGACCAATCTAACAGTATTGTCTCAGTCCATCACTGCTTGTTTGCCTTTCCCCCAAGCGCATCCCTTTCCTGTTTGCAAAAGTAGCCAAAAAATACACACACAAGAAACAGATGCATCCAATGGTGTGGGGGATGCACTTGCAAACTCTCTTCAGAGGAACCATGTAAATAACATGAGGGAAAGTGGCCATGCCCATTCAACTAGTCCCTTCTAGGAGGACTCCACTGAAGTCTGCATAATATTTATTGCTTCTGCCATTCAAGTATTGATATCACATAAAGGCAATCAGAACTTGGCAGGTGGATGAGGGATCTGATAGACAGATAATTATGACTGTTCTCAAAGAATAACAACTACCCTCAAAGAATCCATGTCAATCTCAGCCATATCTATGCATCTGCATTGGAGGAAGTTTTCTACTCCCTCTTGTATGTAATTGCACATAATTCTACAAGGAAGTAAGAGCTAAAGAAATAATAAAGAAGTTCAGGAGAAAAATTCTAGGATTTAAAAAAAAAAAAGAAAAAGAAAAGATAAGGAACCAATCTACTGGAAGTGCAGCAGCCACAGTTACTCCTGGAAAGCTTATCTGCCCCTCCTGCCACCCTCTGAGGGAGCCTGTCCCAGTTTTGAACCAGAACTCAATGTGAATCCAGCTGGACACGCACCTCTCTCCTGCAGCTGCTGTGTTACTCACCCATTGTACTTTGTCAGTGTGGAGGAAATAATTATGCTGATAAGCTTAACGCTATCTCAATTATCAAAAGTGTGCAATTATTTGTTTCCATATATGAACCTGTTTGAATCAAATCAAAACAGATTTTTAAAAAAAGCTTTTCATTTTAAAGTCAAGCTTTACAGGCTTGGCTGGGGAGGGGTAGGAGCGTTAAGTTCACTTTCCTTTTATTTGCTTTCCCTTCTGAGTCCTTATTTTGGAAAAAAAACTTAGCAGTGAGTTTCTACACTGCCTTCCCAGATGAATTACAGCTCACCACAGTCACCCAACTGCTTAATTCTTTGTGATATCTAAGAGGAAATTACTTTCTTTATCTTTGAAAACATGATTAAAAAAGCAGATTGGAGCCCATAAAACCAGTTTTCTGCTCGCCTTTAATCACAGCCTTGTTCCCAGGACAACAATGCAGATCATTCACTGGCATGCTCCTCTGCCTCCATCCTAAACAAAAGTGATTATTTATATAAACAGTGTCTTTTTATAGATCTTCAAAAGGAAGACACGGAAACCTTTGATGCAGAGCAGCAAAACAACTGAAAGAGGCAAGGCAGTAACTCCCACAAGGTATTTTAAGTGTGTGTGTGGGGGGAGGCCACTATTGAAGAATTACGGGATGCTCAACCACCTATTGTCAAAACAGGATCCGTAACATCTTTCACAGCCAGTCTGCAATTTAATGGGAAGCTGTCCCCACAGATGCTTGGTGGAAATCTATGCTGCCCTTTCCCTGTGAAAGAAAGCACCCACATTTGCCAGCCTCCATGCAGGAGAAGTTTTGTGGGCTCTTAATTTCTCATATTTCCATTCACAAGCCAAGCTTTTTTCCTTGTACTTCACGGGACAGATGTGTTTTTGCAGAAGACATTTCCTGACTACTTCCTTTCATACCCTTAAGGACTTTTTTCTTTTTAAACAAAATACAGGAATTAAGGCTCAAGAGGCTGTCAAGTGTGGTCACAAATCTTTGCAATTTATTCTTGAAACCTTTTCAAGAGAGTGTTTTATTCTGCATAAGTAGGCAGTATAACTGTTAACAGCAGTAACAGCATGTTAAGGGAACCCATGGGATATAAAGAAGAACAAAAATAAATCCTCATGACTCTAAGGCTATCTGTTCCCTCAGGCTGCTTGTACCAGAAATGAGTGGTTGAGTTCAAACACTTTCACTACACTGTCACAAATCGAACAGCGAGCTGTATCAATTTGCCAGGACCTGCATCCCTTTACCTGCACACTGCCTTCAGCCAGAGGAAGAGAGGAGGGGGTAAGTGTGCTAAAACAAAGGAAGAACAAACAAAACCAAAAGGGGCTAAGAGAGACAATGGGATCCTGGGGTGCATCAGGAGGAGTGTGGCCAGCAGGTCAAAGGAGGTGATCCTCCCCTTCTACTCTGCCCTGGTCAGGCCCCACCTGGAGTATTGTGTCCAGTTCTGGGCTCCCTGGTGTAAAAAGGACAGAGAGAGTCCAGAGAAGGGATACGAAGATGATTAGGGGCCTGGAGCATCTCCCCTATGAGGACAGGCTGAGTAAGTTGGGACTCTTCAGCCTTGAGAAGAGAAGACTAAGGGGGGACCTAATCAATGTCTATAATTATCTGAAGCAGGAGATGCAGGGGGAATTGGCCAGCCCCTTTTCTGTGGTCTGTGGAGACAGGACAAGGGGCAATGGCTGCAAGTTGGAACACAGGAAGATCCGCACCAACATGCGGAGGAACTTTTTCCCAGTGAGGGTGCCAGAGCCCTGGGACAGGCTGCCCAGGGGGGTGGTGGAGTCTCCTTCCCTGGAGATATTCAAGACCTGTCTGGATGCCTGAGTGGTATGTCCTAAGGAGCTGCTTTGGCAGGGAGGTTGGACCCGATGATCTCTCCAACCCCTGCGATTCTATGGTTCTATGATTATTAGAGCAACATGGCATTGGGTACTTCAGCAACACTACTAGAAGGGTGTAACTACAGCTACTGCTTCAAGCAGTGACTGACACCAAGGGATCCAGGTCATGCACAGAGTGAGCTGCTGAACACTTACCCAGAGCACACGTACTTCGTGGTGACCTGTTACAGCCACGGACTGTGCAGCAGATGTTTGGAGACCTGAGCTGCATTTGGACTAGATATAAGGCACTAGTTGCTTCCTGGGAACCTCACTTTTTTATTTATTTTTTTTTTCTTTCCCCCCTGTTTAATCCCTGGGATGATTATTTTCTCATGAAACTCAGGAGTCAATCGATTCCTGCGGCGCGGTGTCAAACCGTACTACCGTGAGAACAGCCTTACTCACCCAGAAACCAGCGGGACGTGAGGTCAAAATCAGTTTATCAGGACCTAGCCCTTACTATGGAGAGCAAATAGAAAACCATCCTATGAAACATGAGACCAAAAAGTGATAAGAAATCATTTCCCGTTCACCAATTAAAAACCCAACAAAAACAAACAACCCCCCCCACCCCACCCCCAGCCAGTCACCTGTATCGATTTGCCAGTATCTGAATCACCTGACCTGTGCATTGCTTTCAGCCAGAGGAAAGGAGAGGGAAAGGAAATGTGATAACACAAAAGGAGGGCAAACTAAACTGGAAGGGAATGGGGAAACTACAGTTTTGAATGTTACGGATCAAGGAAAGCTGCTTAAGCACATAACTAGGCCTCTCTTCAATCCCATGAGAAAAATTTAGTCATTTTTAGAGGTGTTACCAAATGAACTGGGGTTTTTTTGTGGGCTTTGTTTGTGGGGTTTTTTTTAAATTGTGTGGTGCTGGTATATACCTATTGGTAAAGAGAGAGGGAAGTGTGCTGATGTGCAGTATGAGAAGGAGGAATATATGTGGGAGAACTTTTTCCCAGTGAGGGTGACAGAGCCCTGGGACAGGCTGCCCAGGGGGGTTGTGGAGTCTCCTTCTCTGGAGACACTCAAGATCCATCTGGACGCCTGTCTGTGCAACCTGTCCTAGGGAACCTGCTTTGGCAGGGGGGGTCGGACCCAATGATCTCTGGAGGTCCCTTCCAACCCCTGTGAGTCTGTGGTTCTGTAAGAGCAGTGTTACAAGGAAACTGCTGTGACACAAGGAAAAAGGCACAGCCCTCACCATCACAAGGTCACGGGTTGGCCACTTCTACAGAGCTGTACATTACAAATGGTTACTCACAGGGCATTTTGCCGTTACCCATTTCTCTCCTACTGTTAGCATTACTGCTCGCCCCAACTGATTTCCATCTCTGTTTAGAGCAAGCATTCTTTCCCATGGTAAGAACACAAAAACAAGGAAGAGAAAAATCTATAATACCACTCACAACCTTTGCCAGCCTCAAGTATTTATTCTTTCTCCAGGCACTGATTATGCCACTGTACAGAACACTGTGCCACCTCCTGTACAGTTATTTAAATCTGTCTGGTATCCTATTCCATTACTTCTATTTTTTCCAATGCTTATTATTAGGAGGATCTCTTTCAGGCTGCTAGCACTAAGACTTGTCATCTCACTTCTTAAAAAAAAAATAATCTCATACACATCTACATTCTTTTTCACACCTCTAGCCCTTAAAGAGCCCAGTTTGATACTGACTCATCCCTGAAATACTACCTTCTTTATTCCTAGGTTTGTGTGAGTTTTCTATCTTCCTCTACTAGCCCACCCTCCACAGAGTTTATGGGTCTGTCCTCCAAGGTTCTGCTCTATATGATGCAATGGACTGTGGCTCCCCACAGAGAGCATGTGGGCTACTTAACCCACGTAAACTACCAAAACAGTGTTTGGGATGACATTAAAACACTCTTGCTATGATGTCAATCTATTGAAAAGAAAAAAACCCACATCCTTCCCAAAATTGCTGACTATTCAGAACTGGGCCTGTTCTATGAACTTCTTTGCCTTCTGCCATCTTTTAGAAGAAAGACAGGGAATAAGGACTTACTAAGGACCATTATTACTTCCATCGCCCACAAACAAAGCTTAAAACACAGGCTAGAATTGATAAACATGTATTTTCCGTTTCTTCTTATTCTGGAAATGTAGAGAACAATTTTATTAACGGATGCATTTGGCTTCTGCCCATGGATAGGGCTAGATGCCTCACAAAACAATGCCAAGCTAGTATAATACACAGTTGCTGAACCAGCACCTCTCAGAGAGAGAGGCTCAGCCATGCTCCAAGAGAAGAGGGCACCTGCTAAAGGACAGCATTTTAAGAGCTGCCTGTGTTCTCCATGGCTCCCAGTGATGCATATCATGTGGCTTCTAGTGTTTTCTTTATTGAAGTCCACTGATCATCAGAAAAGAGATGGGCTATGCAACTAAATGGAAAAAAAAATAATAGAATCACAGAATATCCTGAGCTGGCAGGGACCCATAAGGATCACTGAGTCTAACTCCTGGCTCCACACAGGGCCAGCCATGTCAGAGCCTGGGACTGGGTGCATTGTCCAGATACTTCTTGAGCTCAGCCAAGCTCGGTGCTGTGACCCCTTCCCTGGGGAGCCTGTTCCAGGGCCCAGCCACCCTCTCAGTAAAGAGCCTCTTCCTAACATCCAACCTAAACCACCCCAGTCTCAGCTTCATACTGCTCCTTCAGGTTCTATCACTGGTCACCAAAGAGAGGAGATCAGCGCCTGCCCCTTCGCTCCCCCTCGTCAGGAAGCCACAGACTGCTAAGTCAAAGATGCCAGACATACTAGTAGATGAGAGCCTGTGCTTCCAATGCTGCTGGCCACTTGAAGACAGTTTGCAGCAGAGGGGCTGGGAAAGACAATGTAGTCATAGGTTCCCTGCAGAGAGCTGCTGAAATCATCATGGGGCTGGCCAGAGCCATAAGGCTCACGGGCACATTTCCTTAACCTTGTAGTCATCTAGATCCCTTCTAGAGGGTAGAAAGGAGGGAAAGAACTGAAAAGCCAGGAACAAATGCTGTACAGCTGCAGGGGCTCTAAGTCCACTTAGTGGGATAAGAAGCCTCACAGATTATAAAGAACTGGTGTCAACATTATTTCCAGCTCCCCTCAGCCAAAAACGGTTCTCTCCCAGTAACAGTTGTACTTCTCTGCACCCTGAGATTCCTTATCCCCAGGGGGTGAAGTCTGAAAGAAAGACTTTGCCCCCCTATTACCTGTATCCAGATAAACAATCAAGGGAAAGAGATATGGAGAAGTACAGGAAGTGTGCTGGAGAGCCAAGGGGAGAGAATGAGGTGAGAAAAAGAGTTAAAATAAACTCAGGTGGACTATTTGGAATCATCTCCTTTTACTCTGAGTGATTGCTGACTCCACGGACCTATAGGAAAGGTGGGGAGGGACTGTTTGTAAGGGCAGGTAGCGGTAGGACGAGGGGCAATGGTTTTAAACTAGAGCAGGGTAGGTTTCTATTAGACATTAGGAAGTTGTTCTTCACTACGAGGGTGGTGAGACACTGGAACAGGTTGCCCAGAGAGGTGATGGAGGCCCCATCCCTGGAGACATTCAAGGTCAGGCTCAGTGGAGTTCTGAGCAGCCTGATCTAGTTAAAGGTGTCCCTGCTTACTGCAGGGTGGGGTGGACTAGATGGCCTTTAAAGGTCCCTTCCAACCTAACACATTCTGTGATTCTATACTGATGGTAGCTTCCACACCCGTGCCAGCTTACACACAGGGAATACCGTTTGCCTGCAAGCAAGCACTGCCTGCATGGCCAGCCACTTGGTGCTTATACTGAGGAAACAGTGACTGGCCAAACAGCCTCAGGTGATCAGCTGCTCCATGTCAAGGCATATTACAGCTCACTTTCAACTGCCCCAGCAAATGCACACCCCAATGTATTTATATCCACGTAGGCAAGAAGTGATGTGTCTATGCTTACCCCTGCAAATGGAGAACAGCACCCCTCTCTCAAACCCTGACAGGCTCCCAGGGATAACCTTTCACAACCAACCAACCTGCTCTGCTCCAAGGGGGATTTTATAAAGAACAGAGATTACAATGGGCTTAATCATGATTAAACACTGATCTGGCTCAATCTACTCAAAAGCAGACAAAAGATAAATAAAAACCTCCAGCAGATGGATTTCATACTGGAAATTCTGGAACCTCAATTGACGTCATACTTTTTAAGTTCAGATAATATCTGGAGGAAACAGTACACTGGATCAGGAAAACAAAAGCAAATTTCTAGTTAAAATTCTCCATGCTCACTGTAGAAAGGAGAAGGCTACAACAGGGACTACACCGTGCAGCTCAGCATTTTACAAGCCTGTTTTCTGACTGTAGCTGAAATTGCACTATTAAGAGTGATGCCACGAGAAAGCAACAAGCACTCCCTCCTGCCCTCATCTCCTGGGTCCTGTCCTGTAAAAGTGAGCAACATTAGTCATTCCCCCTCAGGCATAAGCTGCTGCTGATTGAAGGCAGGCAAGTTCATCTTCTTTTACCAAAATAATGCCATCTCCTTAGAATCATAGAATGGCAAGGGTTGGAAGGGTCCCCAAGGATCATAGAGCTCCAACCCCCCTGCCACAGGCAGGGCCACCAACCTCAGGCCTGGATCTACACAAGGTTGCCCAGGGCCCCATCCAACCTGGCCTTGGTGTCACCCCTGTTGTGGTGCACCGATTCCTCAGGCACAGCATGAAAATTCCTGCATGATGGGAAGGGGTTGCATCTAGTGAACATCTCCCAAATACAGGCATCTGGTTTTTCCTATGGGTGAGGCAACCCAGGAAACAGATTCCACGCCATGGGAGTACTGCTGAGGGAGGCAGAAAAAGTCATAAAATGAGCACAGATCCTAGGGATTGCCTTCTGACAGTGCTGAGCTTCCTATTTTATTCAATGGGGTAAAGATTTCAAAGAAAGAGAAATAACTCTTTGGAGGCTGTGTGAACTGGCTGCCCCTGTGTGGAGACAGAAGTTGGACTTGATGATCCTTATGAGTCCCTTCCAATTCAGGTTATTCTGTGATTCTGTGTGTGTGTGTAATCTATGTGGATGTGGTGGTTCAGCCCCAACCAGTGGCTGAGCACCACACACCGCTTGCTCACTCGCAGAGGAGAAACAGACAGAGCCTCCGTGGGTTGGGATCAGGACACCTTACTGACAAAACCACCATGAAAGTAGAACAATAATGACTGGTTACACTCACACCCAGTGATAACACAGAGTACCTGATCGACCTGAGGATTACAGAGTGCTGCACGATGCTGCAAGGCTCAATCAGCTGACTGACCAACCCAATGTGCCTGCTACACTCAGACTGTCCTGGAGGCACCAAGCCCCTGCCCTTCCCCAACCAGCCCCTTTTATGGGGGAGTGATGCCAGGTGGTGTGGAAAACAGCACAGGCTGACTCAGCTCACCTGTGCTGGTTGCTTGGGGAGGTTGACTCTGACCTGGCCAGAACCAGGACAGTGGAGAAGACTGATCAGAGTTTTCTCATTACATTATCCCTACTCTTCATGTCCACACCAGCAGAAATGCCTAATGGATGAGGACACAACATTTGGCCAGCAGACAGAGGAGGTCCCTTCCTGTACTAAGATGGTTAAAAGCTACATTGTTGCTTCTCCTGGTGCCAAGTGAATGCATCCTGTGCTTCACAGATGCAGGAACTCTACTTCCAAACACCAGGTGAAAGACTTTCAACCACTTTTGATTTGTGACCTCCAAAACTTCTGCAGAGAAGGTGAAAATCCCCATACAGACAACTTAAGTCTGCTGACAATTACTCTGTTCTCACTAACCACTTGGATGTAACTCCTTGCATCAATTCGCCATCACTGGCATGGACAGACCTTGGCAGTGAAACCTATGTTAATTATCCTGATTTTCAAGCTGCAAGTTATCACCAACTTCAAGAACATCACCCCTAACAAAATCACCATTCTCACCCCAACTCCCACTGTCCTTTGGCCCACTCAGTGTTCTCTCTCATGCCAGGCTAGACAGATCACTTCCAACTTCAAGTGGAATAATCATCACTTTGCAGATCAATTCCCCTGAAGATCTGACTTACACAGTTTGCATTTCCTAGATGAGAAACCAACAAAATTCTCTGCCCTTGGAGTCAAGCTGAGAGGCCTTTCTCATTCCCAGTAACAGCAGATGCATCTGCTTACTGATACACAAGCAGGAAACTAATGGGTTACTGCTGCTTGGTCCAAAACAGGCTTACCTTATAAAAAGCTTATGGGGCTACTGAATGTAACCTTGTTGTGCAGATTATTCAACATCCCTGAATAACCTACATCTGAAGGAGAAATGAGTTCAAGAGCCCATGGTAACACCTGAAGGGGGGGAATGGTTGATAGAATACAGAGAACTTTTTTTATTTTTCCTTACAGTACATATGACTCTCCCTTCACATCCTACTGGCATCAAGCACCAAAGAGAACAATCGTGGCTGCCTATGGAAAAGGACTACAGATTTAAATACTAACACAGCAATCAATGTGAAATGTCACCTGGCTAGGCAGTTCAATCTGCTAAGCACTTAAATTTATTTTTAAATTATAAAAACCTGATGTTCCTTGGGAGAATTACTTTTTCCCTTTCCCCAAATAAATACAATTAACACTTGCCAAGTAGAAGTCTTCATCTCCAATTAATGACTTCCCAAAATTAGACCGAGCGCTCAAAAACATGCTGGGGCAAAAACGTCCCTGGGGTTCTCTCCAGAGCTGCATTTCTGGAAGAGATGCCTCATACAGCACACAGTGTCAACAAACCTGCATGCCTGAGCTGCTCCTTTCTACAGCCTGAGTGGCCTTGAACCCTTGCAGGGACGAGGCTTTCACAACTGCAAGTCCTCCCTGAGCATCTCGCCCTCTGTGTTCCTTATTGATGCTAACAAACAGCAGCAGCGCTTCTGAAGCAAAGGCACAGCAGCAAAACCACCCCACAGCAACAGGGGCAAGCTCAGAGGGGAGCAGCAAACTTTGTTCTGAAGGTTCAAGGTAAGACAAGCTGCAGGTTAAGTGTGTGATTAGTTTTAAGCTACTGGTGAGACTGCTCAAGTGGAGTACATGCCGGAACAGGTCTGATGGTCTCCAGACAAATCTCATACAAACAAGCCCATCTCTGACCCAGAATGTTCTCCAGGTAAACACTCCTGTTCTTCTTACAGGACCTGGTCCTGCTTCACCAAGATACATTATTTTCCCATTCCTCTTAGTGACAAAAGCATGGTGCTGGGGTCCAACTCCACAAGCAGCACCTCCCCCTTTTGTAAGGTTTACAGGCACCCACAGCCCCCCAGAGCAACAAGCCAGCTGGTGAGCAGCATCCAAGTGTTAGACAAGCTTGTCCCAAACCAGGATGATCTGTAATTAAACCTAGCCAACCATCCCTTCTGTTTCATCAACCCCAAGCATAAAGACAGACAAGTGTGGTAGATCTTTGGCTTAAAGGGTCATTTTGCCCAAATTTGCCAGAACATTAGGGTTACAAAATGAAACAGTCACTGCATGACACCAGGCTTCTCACGGTGAGGTCAATTTCTTTTCGATGGCCACAGACAATAAGCTATCTAAGATAGTGAGAATGACATTAAACCATTTTGCAGTAGGCAATGACTAACTGATGTGCAGCTTTTGGTGCCCAGCAGCGCTCCTCCACACCCTGGCAAAGCTTTCTGCAACATACCCACAGGAGTCTGACATCTTCTTGAGACCCCAATGGCTCAAGTAGGTACTCCCAACCTGCTGCTTCTTGAGGCTTGCCTCCCAGGTCACCATCCCATTTCAAAAAGGTGAATGCAAACTGCGTTTTGCAGCACCAGATCATTTTCTGGCACTGTCACAAGGCCCTGGTTCTCAAGAGACTCACTACACATGCCCTTAACTTCAATGTCATTTGATTTAGTGGAGGTAGTCTGCAGCATGAACACCAGCGTGTGCTCCTAAGTCTCTTCAGGGGACCCTGCTGTTCACCAACATTCTCCCACTCACTCTAGGTTTCATAGAATCATAGAATGGCATGGGTTGGAAGGGACCCCAAGGATCACAGAGCTCCAACCCCCCTGCCACAGGCAGAGCCACCAGCCTCAGGCCTGGAGCTACACAAGGTTGCCCAGGGCCCCATCCAACCTGGCCTTGAACAGCCCCAGGGATGGGGCATCCACCACCTCTCTGGGCAGCCTGTTCCAGCACCTCACCACTCTTTCTGTAAAAAAACTTCCCCCTAATATCTAATCAAACCTGCCCCCCTTTAGCTTTAGTCCATTCCCTCTTGTCCTGCCATTGTCTACCCTTTTAAAAAGTTGATTCCCCTCCTGTTTGTATGCTCCCTTCAGGTACTGGAAGGCTGCAATGAGGTCCCCCCGCAGCCTTCTCTTCTCCAGGCTGAACAAGCCCAGCTCCCCCATGCATCCAACATACATAACAGCATTTTCAAGGCTGAGCATTGAATTTTATAAAGTCAATTAAAAGTTAATAATTTATAAATTATTAAAAGTTCATCTATGACAGGCTAGAAAGTGTCCTGTAGGAAAACCACTTTTAGATTACCATGTCCATAGCTACCTTAAAGAAAACTTCCCTTCAACCCCCAGAAAAATCAATATTGCCATGAATATTAAATTTTTGCCATTTAATAATATCCCATATTCCTGCAATACAGTGTGGATAATTAATGATTTACAAATAAAAAACTCAGCATATGTTCTTAAAACCTGACTGTGCAAGCAGGCAGAATGAGGGATTTTGTTCTAGCCTACTTTTTTTTCCCTTCCTGTATTTAAAAAATAAAGACAGCAAATTTCTTTGAACTTACATAATTCCAGCCCTGTTATTTTCCAGACAGCTAAACTGGCCTTTCAAATTCTTTAAGCTTGGCATTGTATGAAAGCAGATATCAAATATTCAGAGAACTCAGTTCAGAAAGATCATTTGTCTGAGGCTGAGACTTTCTGAAGAGCCTCCTGCAGAGCTCCAGACACATCTCAAACAGCCATTCCCACCAGGCTGAGGTCAGCTGTCCTTGCCAAGCCATATTGCAGGAGGTGTTGGATCACAGAAAGGGGCAGACCCCACAGAAAGGTGGGAACCATACAGGGCATGAGGTGCCAGAGAAGCTGACTGCTGCAAACAACAATGTATGAATATTACTCTGTTTTGCACAATGAGCTGTTGAGAACTGTCTCTTCTCTGCATAGAAGAAAACCCTACAGTATCACCTGCCTAGTCCCCTTGTGGCTGCCTTTTAAGAAAATGCACCTTTTTGGGACAAAATCTGAGTTGACCAGAGCCAGTGAAGAGATGCCCCTCTTGAATTAACTGGGTTGTACATATACTTCCATCAAATGCATCTCCAGTGTCGAATCAGAGAGCTGAAGCACTTGCTCTTGCTGATTTCCATTCTAACCAGTATTTCTAGAGTGCTCAGCAAATGTAGCCATGGCCATCTGGTTTTGACACGGTGCTGCAGGACCACCTCTGTCACACAGACAGGATGCACTTGAGGCAGGAGAAAGTTTTCTCCTTCCTCCCAGGGCCTTGCCAGGTCACTCACAGGTAGAGAATCGCTGCTTGGGTCAGCAGCAGCTCAATGCCTGCCACAAGGCAGCAGTTTTCCCACCAAAGCTCTGAATCCAATTGTTTTCTTTGAGTCCTACCAAGTCTCATGGCTGGCTTCGGGGTCTTTTAGATGAAGGAACTGGCACAGAAGGTGGAGGGAACCCACCAGTCCCACCCTCCAGGCCAAAAAATCATAAACTAGTAAGAAATACAGCATTTGGTTCTTCACACGGAAGATCTATAGGGTACTGCTGTACCTTTGCTGAAGAGCTTTTTATTATGTACAAACCCTCCAGTGTTTAGTGGATGCTGGTTTGGCTGCAGGTGGGGTCTCAAGCTGCTGAGGCAGCAGCACCTTGGCTAAGCCAACGGGAGGCCTGTGGAGCTGGATGAAGGGGATGTGCTCCCTAAAGAGGACCACACTGCTTGGAAGCAGGAAGCCATCAGCTCTGTACAGCTCCTCCTCTCTGTCCCCTAAGCAGCAGAGTGCAGGCTGTTTGCAAACCCATGGGACAATCGATGGATGGCACACCCCTCAGCTCCCTGCAGAGCCAGGCTTAAAGGCAATGGACAGCACACCCCTCAGCTCCCTGCAGAGCCAGGCTTAAAGGCAATGGACAGCACACCGCTCAGCTCCCTGCAGAGCCAGGCTTAAAGGCAGTGAACAGCACACCACTCAGCTCCCTGCAGAGCCAGGCTTAAAGGCAATGGACAGCACACCGCTCAGCTCCCTGCAGAGCCAGGCTTAAAGGTGATGAACAGCACACTCCTCAGATTCCTGCAAAGCCAGGCTTAAAGGCAACGAACAGCACACCCCTCAGATCCCTGCAGAGCCAGGCTTAAAGGTGATGAACAGCACACTCCTCAGATCCCTGCAAAGCCAGGCTTAAAGGCAATGAACAGCACACCCCTAAGATCCCTGCAAAGCCAGGCTTAAAGGCAAGCCTGCCTCTCTGCAAGACAGCCAGAAGAGCTCGGACTGACATGGACTGTACATTTGGCTGGCAGCATTAGGGCTGATGATGAGTAGCTAGCCACTTCATCACTAAATTAAACTGCATTTCTTCCACCTCCTGCCATTCTCCTGAGCTGGATGCTCAGAAGGGTTCAGATGCTCCTTCTGGTTCAGACATGCAACACTCTCAGTTCCCAGCTATTAGCAAGGAACCAATTTCAGGAACACTAATATGGGCAGACCAGAGGCATTGCTTACTGCAAGCTCATCATAAAACCAGAAAACACCAAGGGCACACGGTCATCTGGGACAAAACACTGCCCCTCTGACCTCATACACCCTGCAGCTAGAAAGATTTCCTTGTTTATGCTGCATGATTTTCCATGGAGTTGGGAAGCCTGACTAACACAGAGGGCTTTAAGAGCTAAACGTGCTGTGACAGTTGTAGGAGATATATTTTTAAATACCTTTTCCAGTGCTTCTCTGTCGACCAGCTCCTGCACAGCCAGAAGTTTGATGCTGTGAGAAGAAACAGAAAAATAAGAAAGAATTAATCACTCCATTTGCAAGCATTACAGAAACATGAGCAAGAAGCAGAGCTGAAGCTCTCTTTTTTATCTTCTCACTTCACACAAAGAGCCTATAGAGGCAGAGATACATAAAGGGCTCAGAGTATAATAAACTAAAGCAAGAGAAAACCAGCGTTAATCTGTCTGCTTGGCTTTAGCAACCCTGAACAGATTTTCTGGTTTCCAACTCAAAGGGTACCAGGATTCACCTTACAGAGATACTGCATTCAGGGTTACATTTTTAATACCCTAAATGAACACTGAAGGATCTTCTGAATGTCACAGAAATAAACTGTAAACATTGCTTTGGGTCTTAGTCAGCTTTGTTCTTCAGTGTCAACAGGTTTCTGTGAGTCCCACAGCAGCCACTCCCAGGGGATTTAAAATATTATACATAAGATACAGTAACGAAGAGAAGCCAGCTGAAGACATTTGAGGGGGAGAGGAGGACAACGTGCACAACACTTTGATAGCAGTGAAGGACTGATGTCACTACCTGGACTTGTGCAAGGCCTTTGACACAGTCCCCCACCACATCCTTATCTCTAAACTGGAGAGATGTGGATTTGATAGGTGGACCACCCAGTGGATAAGAAACTGGTTAACAGACCATAGCCAAAGGGTGGTGGTCAATGGGCCTATGTCCAGGTGGAGGCCGGTGACCAGCGGTGTCCCCCAGGGGTCTGTCTTGGGACCAGTTCTCTTTAACATCTTTATCAATGACATGGATGATGGGATTGAGTGCACCCTCAGCAAGTTTGCAGATGACACCAAGCTGAGTGGTGTGGTCGACACCCTAGAAGGAAAGGAAGCCATCCAGAGGGATCTTGACAGGCTGGAAAGATGGGCCCGGGTGAAACTAATGAGGTTCAACACTGCCAAGTGTCAGGGGTTGCACTTGGGCCAGAAGAATCCCAGACAGAGATACAGACTGGGAGAAGAGCTCCTTGAGAGTGGCCCTGCTGAGAAGGACCTGGGTGTCACAGTGGATGAGAAACTTAACATGAGCCAGCAGTGTGCTCTTGCAGCTCGCAAGGCCAATGGGATCCTGGGCTCCATCAGCAGAGGGGTGGCCAGCAGGGACAGGGAGGGGATTGTCCCTCTCTGCCCTCGTGAGGCCCCACCTGGAGTACTGTGTCCAGATCTGGGGCCTCCAACACATGAAGGATGTAGAACTGTTGGAGAGGGTTCAGAGGAGGGCCACAGGGATGGTTAGAGGGCTGGAGCACCTGCCCTACAAAGAGAGGCTGAGGGAGCTGGGCTTGTTCAGCCTGGAGAAGAGAAGGCTGCGGGGGGACCTCATTGCAGCCTTCCAGTACCTGAAGGGAGCACACAAACAGGAGGGGAATCAACTTTTTAAAAGGACAGATAATGGCAGGACAAGGGGGAATGGATTAAAGCTGAAGGAGGGAAGGTTTAGGTTGGATATTAGGGGGAAGTTTTTTACAGAGAGAGTGGTGAGGTGCTGGAACAGGCTGCCCAGAGAGGTGGTGGATGCCCCATCCCTGGAAGTGTTCAAGGCCAGGTTGGATGGGGCCCTGGGCAACCTTGTGTAGCTCCAGGCCTGAGGTTGGTGTCCCTGCCTGTGGCAGGGGGGTTGGAGCTCTATGATCCTTGGGGTCCCTTCCAACCCATGCCATTCTATGATTCTATAATTTGCTAATCTAAACCAAATTTCTTCCTACTGAGTCATTTCTAAATTCATCTCTAGGGCCGAAATCCTATACACTGAATTTCATTCACTTCTATGAGATTATGGGAGTTACTTAAGCAGGAGTTTGCCCTCTAAGACAGGTAAATTCACAGCTAAATCTGGATACATAAGAGAACCTCATACATCATCTTGATTTTCATAATCAGTTTAATGAGTAATTAGAAATGATCCATTCTCCTTCAACATTCTCCCCACAAAGCACAAAAGCCTTTCCACACTAAGGAATTTCAGAAAAAGACCTTGTTGAATCCCCACCCAGCTGCAGGGCTCACAGGACAGGTAGAAAATCATTCAGTGTGGCAACAGTGACTTTCGATTTCTGGACACTGACACTGTAAGGGACCAGTTTTATCAGCTGAACGTTCCCAAGTCCATGGGACCTGATGGGATTCATCCCAGAATACTGAAGGATCTAGTAGGTGCTATGGCAGGATCCCTCTCAATTATCTACCAAAGGTATACAGGAGTCTGGGGAGGTCCCTTCTCACTGGAAGCTATCCAACATCATTCCAACTTACAAGTAGGGCATGAGGGAAGATCCAGGGAACTACAGACCTGCTAGTCTGACCTCAGTACCTGGAAAAATTATGGAAAATATTATATTGGGCACTACTGAAAACACATTTAAAGAACATCAGGTACAGCCAACAGGGGTTCACAAAGGGAAAGTACTGTTTAACTAATTTGATATCCTTCTATGATAAGGTCACCTGCCTGGTGTACAAAGGGGAAGGTGATGGGTGTAGGTTTTCTGGATTTTAGTAAGGGTTTTGATACTGTCCCTCACAGCATCCTTCAGGACAAGTTGTCCAACTGGGAGATGAGTAAATGGGGCTACATCTGGCTGGTGACTGGCCACCAGTGCTGCTCCTCAGGGCTCAATCCTAGGGCCTATTCAATATTTATATCGCTGATCTGAATGAACCAAGTTTGCTGAGGCTACTAACCTGGGAGATGCTGTGAGGGGCATGAGGGGTGAGCCCTGGAAGAGAGATCTGGCTAGATTTGAGGATTGGGCTAGGATTAATGGGATGAAACTTAAGTCCAAATGCTGGCTCCTGCACCTGGGATGGAGTGACACTGGACAGAAGTATAAACCAGGAAAGGACTGGCCAGAGAGCAGCCCAGCAGAAAGGGGTCTGGGAGCGTCCTGGTTTCAGTTGAGATAGAGTTACTTTTCTTCTAAGTAGCATGTTTTAGATTTGTGCTGGGAAAAGCATAATATTGGCATGTTTTTGTTACTGCTGAGCAGTGCTTACACAAAGCCAAGACCTTTTCAGCTTCTCCCCCAACTAGCAAGGAGGCTGGGGGTGCACAAGGAATTTGGAGGGGTCACAGCCAGGACAGCTGACCCCAACTGACCAAAGGGATATCCTGTACTATATGGCATCATGCTCAGCAAATAAAGTTGAGGAACAAGGAAGCAGAGGAACATTTGTCTTCCCAAGTAACTGTCACATGTGATGGAGCCCTGCTTTCTTAGGGATGGCTGAACACCTGCCTGCCCATGGGAAGCAGGGAATGAATTTCTGGCTGTGCTTTGCATGGCTTCTGCTTTCCCTATTAAAATGCCTTTATCTCAACCCACAACTTTTCTCACTTTTACTCTCTCTCCCTCATCCCACCAGCTGTGTGGTGGGGTTAAACCACAACAGGGGTGCTGGGCAGCAGCAGCTCAGTGTGAGTCAGCAGTGTGCTCTGGCAGCCACGAGAGCAAACCGCATCCTGGGGCACATCAGACACAGCGTGACCTGCTGCTCGGAAGAGGTGATTATCCTGCTGGATTCAGCGCTGGTGCGGCCTCACCTTGAGTGTGGGGCACAGTTCTAGGCCCCACCATTCAAGAAGGATGCAAAGGTCCTTGAATCCATTCAACGGAATGGACCAAAGCTGGTGAAGGGGCTGGCAGGCACGTCCTCTGAGGAGCAGCTGAGGGCTCTGGGTTTGTCTAGTCTGAAGAGGAGGCGGCTGAGGGGCAACCTCCCTGCTCTCTACGGCTGCCCGAGGAGGGGGAGAGGAGAGGGAGGGAGGTGCTGGGCTCTTCTCCCTGGCCCCAGTGCCAGGATGTGTGGGAATGGCTCAAACCTGCACCAGGAACATCTTTGACTAGACATTAGGAATAATTTCTTTACCAAGGGGGTGGTCAAACCTGGAACAGGCTTTCTAGAGAGGTGGCCGATGCTCCACGTTTATTAGTGTTTAAGAGGCATTTGGACAATGCCCTTAATACCAGACTGTAACTTTTGGTCAGCCCTGAAGTGGTCAGGCAGTTGCACTAGATGACCACTGTAGGTCCCTTCCAGCTGAAATAGTCTAGTCTACTTTATTCTGAAAAGTACTGGCAAAGTATTGCCAGCAGGCCAAGGGAGGTGATCCTTCCCTGCTACACAGCATGGGTGAGTGTCCTGGGTTCAGCCCAGCAGCAGGCTGTGTTAGCCCTGAGAGTATTCCATACCAATTGCATCATGATCAGACAGGCTGCCCCCCCCCCTTTGCAGGGGCGACTTCGGACCCAGGCACGGGAAGTCCCGGCCTGGGCAGGCGCAGTGCCAGTTCCGGGGGAGACTCCGGACCTATCAGGAACTGCTCCCAGCACGGGAAGTGCCGGTCTGAGCAGGCGTGTGGGAGTTCCGGTTTCTCTCTCTCTCTCTTTCGGGATCGGCGTGGCAGGAGGTGGTGAGGGGGGTGCTCGGGGGTGCTGGGCTTGGGGAGTGCTGCGTTCGGGAATCTGAATCAGTTCGGGCATGGCTCAAATGACATAGTGTGGTGAGAGGTTTGCACTGTATATAATAATAGCACTGTAGTTAGTTGTTTTCATACTTTTCCCTGTTGTTTAGTAAACTATCCTTATCTCAACCTTGCAAAGCCTGTGGGTTTTTTTTCCCTCTGGCTCTGCAGCCCCTTTCTTAGCTCCGTTCGCCCATCCTCCACCTCTTAAAGTGGTAGGGGGCTTTTTTGTCTGACCTTTGTGGCCTCAGCTTTCCGCTGAGGGATAAACCACAACAGTGAGGCACTAGCTGGAGTGCTGGGTTCAGTTCTGGGCTCCCAAGGACAAGAGAGAGAGGTGGACATACTGGAAAGGGTCCAGCAAAGGGCTACTAAGCTGATTAAGGGACTGCAGGAAAGACTGAGAGCCAAGACTGCTCAGTTCAGAGAAGAGAAGGCTCAAGGGAATCTTTTCAGTGGTGCCCAGTGACAGGGCAGGTGATGTGCACATGCTGCAACACAGGAGGTTCCTTCTGAACATCAGGAAACACTTCTTCATGTGTGACAAAGTGAGACAGGGTGTGAAGAAGCACTGGCACCAGTTGCCTGGGGAGTTTGTGGAGTCTCCATCCCTGGAGATAGTCACAAGCCATTTGGACATGGTGTTGGTCAACCTGCTCTAAGTGGCTCCACTTCAGCAGGGGTGTTGGACCAGATGACCTCCAGAGGTCCCTTCCAAAATCAACCCTTCTTTGAGTCTGTGAAAGCAGATGGAACTCTACAGACACCCAGACCATTACCAATTACATATATTTAAAATTAAGAGCAGAACAGGGAGAACACCTAGCATCATTTCCCCATCCTCTTCAGTACTTGCAAGTTTCAAAATCCATTCAATGCCAAACTCATCCCTTCAGTCTTTTCTGGGCAATACAAAACACTGGCTTTTCCATAAATGAAGCCCACCAAACTAGGTAAATCTAACAACCAGTTTAGGTTAAAAACATGCAGAAGGCCCCTCTCCCTGAAGGGATGGAGAACTGTGGGCATGCTCCACATCCCTGGGTACTGGCTATCAATGGTCCAGAGCAGCTGCTTTGGCCAGAAGGCACAAGGAATCAACACCACAATCACAGCACCAGGCATGTGCTTTAGGATGGCGTGGTTAGGATTCAGCCCACCTAAAATTTAGCCCTCCACAGCTTTAGTGTCCAATCAAAGCCAGTGTTTAGATTCGCTATACGGTCAATGAAACAAGAGAGGGATCTCACTTCCCCAGGGCAGTTCAACCCATCTGTCCTGGCATCATCCCCTGCATCCTCCCACAAGGGCAGAACCTGCTGTCGCACTGTGCTGCCCCAGGCCAGGCTTGGAGAAAGCTGGCAGGCTTTTTAACCACAGAGTAATCCATTACTGCAACTCCAACTTCTCAGCTTCCTTACCCAGTCCACTTAATATGATATCCTTGGACTCACAAGGACAATTTTATTTACCCAGGGAGACAAACCCACTGATGTGGCAGTGGAAGAATCAAGTGATGCATATAAATATTGTTTACATTACTTTCATGACTCTGCAGCCAGACACAGCAAAGAGTAAGCAGAGCTAAAAGCTTGTATCCAAGGTCCTGTGAACAGCTGATGCAGAAGTCTGCCAAAAGATGTAAGTTGTTGTGTAGTACAGGGAGCTTTATTAGCCTTTCAAAACCTCAGAGCAATGCTGCATAGTTCTTGAACATGCATAGACATCTTATATGTTAGTTATGTACCTCCACCCTGCAATGGCAGCTGGCAAAACACAGCTCTAACCCTGGCCTTCTACGGTGTTACCGTGCTTTCCACCACAGACCCTCACAGCCTAACCCTGTGCTTTCACTTTAATGTGCTTCTGGTCTTCAGATGTCTTCAAACCACCATAAAAAGCCCATGTAATCACAGAACAGTCACAGAATCACAGGGGTTGGAAGGGACCTCAAGAGATCATCAGGTCCAACCCCCCTGCCAAAGCAGCTCCCTAGCTCATACTGCAGTCCATAGATTTCCAGTCTGTAGAGGTTATTATTACTAAGACAGAAAGAGTGGAGATGATTCAGAAAACAACAGGCTAACCAGGGAGAATACAAAGGCATTCCATTAAAGCCCAACCGCTACAGCAGCAGGGGGCAAAGGATTATCTGCTACTGTTTGGTGAACACAGGATGCTGCAGGCCAGCACTGAGCTGAACTGGAAGGTGCTTAGGGAAAGCACAAAGCAAACACAAGGTGGGGTGGGGTTTTTTTTTAACATCATTTTCCTTGCAATTCAACCAGCAAGCCAAATAAAGATGGGATGGGCACCAAGCAAAGGTGGCACCTCCCTCTGTTTAAAAAACATGACAATGTTGTGTCCTACCCCAAACTTCAGTAGGAACATAAGCTCATGTGTCTTGGTGAACCAAGTCCAGTAACGTAGGCAGCAGCAACGCAGCCATCATCAAGAGCCACCCCTGAACTCAGAGCTCACCTCTTAGCTTTGGAAAAACACACACTCAACATGGGTGAGAGGAAGGTAGTCTCACACACATCCAGGATGCTCACAGCCATCTGGGCTGCTGCAAGGATTCTTCCAAGTCCATGTGTATGCAGTAAAATCTAACGTTTTGCCATTCCCTTCTGCAAGCTGTGCAACAATGTGGTTTTGGTATGCAAATTACCCTCATCTTTTTCCTTTTAAAGTCAGAGACTTTTTGATCCCTCAATCATCAAAAGGTAGAATTTACCAATCAAGGCTGCTGGTGCTTCTACCAAGTGATTTATTTCTAGAACAGTAATTGTGGATTATCTGACACTCAGTAGCTGCCAAAGAAAGTCGTAGGCTGCCCCAAATGCAAGAACTGCTTTCATTCCCCATTTACACTTCTAAAGCCCCACAAGATCTCCTTCAGCCAATATGCTCTTATGTGAAACAAAGTATATAGAGTTACAGAGAAGCCAGTAATAAACTAGGAATCAGGAATGCTTTTACTTCCTATCTCATTATATTTACAAGGATGCTGTAACTCTTTTTCAGAGGTGACAAACCCATATAAAACGTTTACATCCTACAGAGACACTGCATATGCAGGGCCAGAAGCAAATCTGAGCTCGATGTTGTTACATGATTTGCAGCAACATTTGTTTGACTCTTGGTGAGAAAAATACTTCTCTCTACTGTTATAAATTCACAGAGATCAATGTTTGCCCAGTATTTTACCCTATTCTGTTCAGGTGATGGCAGGCTGTTTATTTCTGTGTCAAAAGAAATCAGCAAATGCAAATATCAGCCTTCATACAAGCAGCTGCAAGACACTTCTTTCCTTGAAGCATCATCATGGATGCTGTCTCTGCCCATTGGTTTACAGTCCTCTACCTGGAAAATTGCTCTTGATAGCTGGTTATTTACTGCTATTTCTTGCAGATATTCCAAGCAACATTTCTGTGTTCTACTTTATGCAATGTCGGCTTGGAAATGCAGTTTCTATCAAGGCTGCTGCTTTGGGGGTTTGATGCCCTGAAAAGAAATCAGGCTGTTTGTTTAGGCACTGCATCAGCAATCCTACAAACTCTGAAAGCAGTTCATAACTATGTATGCTGTTTGTCCTTTATGTGCTCACCAAGGATTTCAGAGAAGATGGGAATACAGCTAGCATGGTAACTGAGAGGGGGGAGGAATCTCTAATAAAGCACAAATGCAGAGTTACCAAAATGCTCAAGCCCAAGGTCTTGCTGTCTATAACAGAACACTTATGCACGCTGTTTATATACCAATATCATTTCTTCCATCCTCACCTGTGGTATGTGAACACTAGCTCATGAATAGAGTTCTAGGAGAATAGAGTTCTTGTGTTGGGTCCAGTCCTGTTTAATATCTTCATTGACGACCTTGCTGAGGGAATAGCATCCACCCTCAGCAAGTGCTGATGATACAAAGCTGGGAGGGGTGGCTGACATGCAGGAACACTGCGCTGCCATCCAGCCAGACCTGGACAGGCTGGAGAGCTGGGCAGGGAGAAACCAGATGAAGTTCAACAAGTGCAAGTGTAAAGTCTTGCACCTGGGGAGGAACCACCACATGTATCAGTACAGGCTGGGGGGTGCCCTGCTGGAGAAGAGCTCTGTGGAGAAGGACCTGGGGGTCCTGGTAGATGACAGGTTGGCCATGAGCCAGCAGTGTGCCAGCAGTGTGCCCTGGTGGCTAAGAGAGCCAATGGGATCCTGGGGTGCATCAGAAGGAGTGTGGCCAGCAGGTCAAGGGAGGTGATCCTCCCCCTCTACTCTGCCCTGGTCAGGCCCCACCTGGAGTATTGTGTCCAGTTCTGGGCTCCCTGGTATAAAAAGGACAGGGATCTCCTGGAGAGAGCCCAGAGAAGGGCTACGAAGATGATTAGGGGTCTGGAACATCTATCCTGTGAGGAGAGGCTGAGAGAGCTGGGGCTGTTCAGCCTGGAGAAAAGAAGACTGAGGGGGGACCTAATCAATGTTTATAAATATCTTAAGTATGGGGTGCAGGGGGAATTGGCCAGCCCCTTTTCAGTGGTCTGTGGGGACAGGACAAGAGGCAATGGCTGCAAGTTGGAGCACAGGAAGTTCCGCACCAACATGCAGAGGAACTTTTTCCCAGTGAGGGTGCCAGAGCCCTGGGACAGGCTGCCCAGGGGGGTGGTGGAGTCTCCTTCTCTGGAGATATCCAAGACCCATCTGGACGCCTATCTGTGCAGTATGAGCTGGGGAGCTGCTTTGGCAGGGGGGTTGGACCCCATGATCTCTCGAGGTCCCTTCCAACCCCTACAGTTCTGTGATTCTGTGAAAACAGATTTTTTGAAGAAACCTTTTGGTTACTGGAGCACCTACTCTAACCTACCAGCTTTAAAACATACTGGTAAGAAATCTGTACCACAAATAACTACATGGACCTTATGAAAATATCCCTGGTTGTATCTGAAACCATGTTAAAAATACTGACTCGGTCACATAATCTATTTATAAAAAGCTATTGAAGTTAATATCCTGGCATCCCAGGCACACTCAAAATACTTGAAAACATGCAGAGATCAGGATGAAGGACTCTCCTCCAGCAGTAAAAATATGCAAACATGATGTGCTGTCAAGGAAACACATGACTCCCTCTTTTTCTGGCCATGGGTGACGCATGGCATTCTCCTCTAAGGGAATTCCTTTTGGCTTCCAGAGGATGAGTCAGTGCCAAGCAAATGCCTATAGCTACAGCACATTTCTACCCCCCCAGGGTAGTGCTGCAATCCTTTCCTCCCTGCTTTCTATCTTAAAAAACACATAGCAATGGGTTCCTCTCTCTAATCCCACATACCCAGGAAGAATTTAAGCCTTTTCAGCTACTTTTTTTGCAATACTGCAAACTTGCCCATAGGTCCCTTGCTGGTTGCTATATTCCTATTTCCTGAGAGCCACCATCACATTTTATTTGTACTGAGCTTCACTTCCCAGTTTGAGCTTGCATTGCCCACAAAATCCCATCCTGCTTTTGCAATACAGGGTGTCAGGGCCTTCCCAAAAAACTTCTGCAGGGTCATCTGTCTGCAGACCAGCAAGCCATGGCTCTGCAGCAAGCCAGGTGGGATAGACAGAAAATGCCACCCAAGATCCATCCATGCTGAATGCATGTATGTTCTTCATCTGAAGAAGAGAAGCTGCTTCCCCTAACACCAGTTTGAAGGGTGTTCTAGGATAGGGGTAGAGAGGATTTAGGATTACAGCCAGTTTCTGGACCACCCTTACACAGTACTGGACTAGCAGCCACTACAGACACATGTCACTTGGCTGCCAGTATGAAGGGAGAAGGTCTCCAGAACAGAGCCCTGCATCAACAAGTACAGCGACCTGCATCTGCTGAGCTGACCCTGGAGTGGAGCTGAGCCTCCCACCTGGTCATTTGGGAAGAAAAGGGAAAGAGGAGGAATTCGTGAAGCATTAAGTTTGGTGATCAGAGAGTCAGCAAAGTATATAAGGAAACACTTGGCCTCATGACAGTGTCCTGCAGGATGGCCCAGGGGCTGTGATGCAAGGTGGCTGTGAAGGTAGAGCAGCAAGACCCCATCTGGAAGCTGTCATTCCCAGGCCCTGCCCTCAGCTCTCCAACACCTTGCTAGCCAGCAAACAGCTAGCACAGGGTGTCTCCTGGCACACCAGTACAGCTGGATCTACTGCCCCTTTGCTTTTCCCTCCCAGCAGCCAGCCTCTCTCCTCAGCCTTGAAGAGCAGAGCTCCCTGGACAGCCAGTGCTGCCCGTCTCTGATCTGTGGGTCGGTACAGCACGTGGCTCATAGCCAGGCATCACTGACCCAGGTTTGTCACTCAGCAGTAATGTCAACTGAACACTGGTCCCAGTTTGCTTTGCAGCCCTATATATCTTTACCTGGGACCTGAGTTTCTCAGAAAACCTCATGCTTTCTATTAGTCAGTGCATAAGCCTGACTGAAGTTAACAGCATGATGAAATGCCATTTGACTGAAGTTTTCTGGCACCTTCTTCAGCATGCAGCTGTACCAAATCAGACTTCAATTACACTCACAGACATTATTGGAAACATCCATGCAAAACCCACTCAAGCCCAAACCCTTATTTTAAGCACCACTAAGTCATTATTCCCTCTGCCCTCCCTTTTGGTCCATAAACCTTTCCTGTTTGTGATTGAGATAAGATCCTAGAACTGTGTTACTGTCCACAGTGAACCTTTATGGAAGACTTGTGTATCCAAGAGTATAGCATAGATGCACATAACAGAAGCACCCTCAGCTCACACTGGGGTTAATTAACACAAAAGAAGAGGACAAAACTCATCAATTTTTTATGCTAAAATTGTATTACATATCTACATGAACTGACTTCTCCCATAAGTCAGTTCTGCACTAAAAGATGAACACAAAACATGAGAGCCAGAGGAAAAAGAGCCCTCCCAGAAAATGCAGCTGAGCTGTGCTAATGGCCCTTGGTACCTGGGAGGGAGCACTCCCCATCAGCTGCCAGCTCTTGCCCACTGTCCCCGTGGCCTGATCTCAACCCCCAGCTATCCTAATGAAAACACACACTCCATCACCATTCATGAAGCCCACAGCCCCAGTCTTACCTTTGTCATTTGCCAGATGACAAGGTAAGAACAAGGATGACCACTGCTTACAGGATGGGGAAGCAGACAGCATGGGCACGTGTTCACTGGGAGGGCTGTGGTGTGTCCCTGCCTCAGCCAGCCTTGGGCAGCCTGATGGTAAGGACTGCAACAAAGTGTTGTAAGTGCAGGCAGCAGCTTAGGCAGCAACTATGTGCTGCTTTGGGAAGTACAGGGAGGACCAGGAAAGCTAACAGCCAAAAAGTGACAAATATAGTAAAACAACCTGCTGCTTAAGCATGTTTGAGGTGGGTTTGATTTTTCTTATGTATGCCATGAAAATACATCTCATTTTTGCTGGCATATTCCATCTACAGAGTTGTCACTCCCCCCATGTCACTGTTCACTCAAACCCCCAAAACCAGAAGCAGGCAAAAGAACAACAAAAAAAGGCATGTTTAACTTTCAGCCTCATAAACTTCCTTCATCTACCCCTAAGGAAGTCTGACAAGGAAACAAAATTGGTTTCTCCTTTTCCACTAAAAGCATCTGCGTCTGTTCAGTCATTCCGTAAATGGAAGGAAAAAATCTCATCTGCTGCCATGTCTTAACGGCTGCTGGAAGCCACCAGAGAGCTTATGAAGTAAGCTGATGGGCTTGGATAGGAATACTGTGCCATATTGCTTTGGGACTAGGTGCCAGGTAATGACACAACAAAATGATTTGGAAGATTCTGAGGGGGGGAAAAAAAAAAAATTAATCTATCTACAGTAAGTAGAAATTAGGATAAACCCAGGGTGCTGCATTTCCTTTTAAAAATATATATATTAAAAACATGTTTATATTACATATGCATATTATATAATAGTATTTGTATAAAATATTATATATATTTATTAAATATCTAGTATAATTTTTAAATTTCATTTTATAAAAACATTTTTAATATCTATAAAATACATATATGTGGAATTATATAGAGCTGCATTCTTGCAGCTTCCTAGGTTGGATAAAAGCAGCTGGTTCTTCGATGTCTAGCCATCATTGATTTGCCTGCAAAACAGTTTGGAACCAAACAGCAGAGGAAGGCTCTGAGGCTGGGAAGGGAACCAAGAGTAAATGGAAGGAGCAGAGAGGCTGAAACCCATCGAGCACACAGCACAGGCCAGACAAGCACTGTACCCCCGGTATTTGCATCCGCGGATCCTGTTACAGTATGTGAGCGATGGGAGCATTTGTCATGGGGAGAAAGGAAACTAATGGAACTAAACCGGGGGAAAACATGAATTATGGATGGTTCATACTGGGAGCTGAAGGGGGGAAAGAGCAGCATTACTCAAGCTAACAGGCAGGAGGTGACTGGAGTGGGCAACTCCTTCCTCCGTTTCAGCAGCTCCCCAGGGCCAGGGACACTCTCCCAATCCTCTCTTCTTGCTATCCTCTCTCCCTACATCTGCAGCAAAGCCCTCATTTTGCAGGAGCTCTGACCTTTGCATCGAGGGTGTGATTTATGCTCGGCGGATGCTGTGGTTGCAGCACAGCCATACCACTGAAGGAACCCAGCGATGACTCGCAAAGCCCGGGCGTTGCGTGTGCTCCCACTGCACCAGAGCAAAACCAAAACAAGGGAGGTTGCAAGGGCAGCAAACTTTTTCCAAGCACTCTGGGAGGGAGTAAGATGTGCTCCCCAAATGACCCAAAGCACAACCAGCAGCAGAAGGCATGCGAATGCTCACATATCACGAGAAGCCTGAAGGCTTCCCTGGGAACACCCATTCCAAAGGGATGAAATCCACACTGCTGTGCCTACAGATGTTTCCTACATCAGTGAGCAGTGCAGGTCACACACAGTGAAATAAAGGAGGGAGCTGCTCAAAACTCCTAGTCTTGCAGTGATGCCAAAAAACCAACGTTCTTGTCTTGTCCATCTACCTAGACGAGGTGTGTCTCCAGAATCACAGAATCACAGAATTGTAGGGGTTGGAAGGGACCTCAAGAGATCATCGGGTCCAACCCCCCTGCCAAAGCAGCTCCCTAGCTCATACTGCACAGATAGGCGTCCAGACGAGACTTGAATATCTCCAGAGAAGGAGACTCCACCACCCCCCTGGGCAGCCTATTCCACTGCTCCGTCACCCTCACTGGGAAAAAGTTCTTCCGCATTGAGTTGAGGGACTGATGCGTGACAGAGCATTTCAGTGAATTCTGGGAGGTTCTATCAGAGAGGATTACGACCAGCAGGGAAGCATCCTACTTACCACCTCCAAAGAGAGGATCACATCTCAGGCCTAACTCTTGCCTTGCTTGGGAAAGGGGTAAGAAATAGGAAGGAGTCTGTTCATCATCTACTCATTTCCACAGGGATAAAGTCTCCCTTTCTGAAGATACACTCAAACTTTTGAACCAGAGGGACCTGCAGAAGAAGCATCCTTGTGGGTACATGCAGCATGCACATGCTCATATTCTCATTCATTACCACATTTGCCCAGATTTGCCATTTCATCTCAATTTGGTGTACAGAGTACTGAAGACGCAAGCCCAGAGCTCACCATCCTTTTCTTCTGCTGTCCTCTGTTTTTTCCCTAACCTTCTCCAACTCCACCTCTGCAAACTGGTGCAGCGCCAAGACAGTAGCAGCAGTTAGGAAAGTAAGCATCATGGAAAACTTCCAAGGACCTCAGAAAAAAAATTTGCTGGTTATTAAGGGCAGGGATACATTCCACTTGATTGAACAGAACCAAAACTGATTCCTGAGAGGCAAAGGTTAATTAGAAAAATGGCTCAAAAGGATCAATCTGTTCTAACTCATTATTTGTTGATTTCTTTTTTACATTTTAAAAGAGTTTAAAATAGACTAGGCAGCTGAAAATAAACCCCAAATTCCCAAATGCATGAGATAAAACCACAGAAGGCCTGAGACTGCCAGTAACGTAACAGTTACAGAGTAGTAGCCTAATGAGTAAAGAACGAGTAAATCAAATACCTATATTAAGTTATATCGAACGCAGCAGTCTTCTCCACATGCACCTACTAAGGGGCACCAGGTACGGACAGTGGCAATGCAGCTTAACTTCCAACATCATCTGAAACTCGGGGTGACAATCCAGGAGGCTTCTCTGTCACCACTTCCACCTACTCTACTCCTTCACTGACTACTCCAGTGCTCAACGTTCTGCTACAGAATTCAGGCAACAGAAGAGAATGTTATTGCAAGTGTGCATGTAGGGGGTATATCTAATTACAGTTACATCTACTCACAAAAAAACTCCACAGAAGTTGTTTCAATTCACTTCTGACAAAGTAAAGCAAAAACAGTTGCTTGTATTAAGAAGAAAAAAAAAAAGGGAGGACCTGGGACCTGGCTTTTAGTTTAATTTATATTGTGATCAAATACATTTTTCTTTTTCCATATTGTATTGCTTACTATATTTAGCTAAGAGGATGAATGTCTCCCTTCAAACCAGTTCACCTTATGACCAGTGGTTTTGAAATCTGGGAACGTGCTCTGTATAATGGTCACAGTCTTTTTTTAATTTTTTTTTTTTTTTAATTTTTTCAAAGGACGCCTGTTTCCTTGTAATTCTGCAGGAAGAGAGAGGCTGACAGAGTGTTGTGCTTGTAGCAACATTGATTTCTTCTGAGTCATTAAACCTGGACATGGGCAAGTTGTTTAACTTGCACTGAATTATTCAAGCCTATCCTAACAGGGAAGGAGACCAAGATTGAAAACAAAAAAATTTAGAAGCTCATAAAAACCAAAAGGTGACTTAGAGCTTCCAAATATAGGCCTTACGTTATGCTGTAAGTGGTCTCTGGCATTTGGCTCTTTTTCTGGATTTTCTGAATCATTCCCTGCTGGGGTAGAGCTTCTTAGTTCTAGAAACAGCACTTTCTCCCATCCAGCCCTGCCCCACTGCAGCAATGGAAAAACTGAGTAGGCCTTAATTCAATCAAACGGGCCTGCCTGGGAAAGGGCACGCCACCAAACTATCCTTCTGCTGCAAAAGACAAAGCTACCAATAAATTGTGGGGGCTCAGGATGCAAAGCAGTTATTATTTAGGGACTTGACTTGAAAAATTTACCTCAATGTCCCTGCAAAACAGACATGAATTTGGGAAGCAATAAAATGCTGTTCGAAACAGCTTGCATCCCCTTTCCCCGTCAGGTACATGAAACCATGGAAGCCAGTTGGTTTTGTTAACTACAGGCCCAGGAACAAGGCTGCAGTTTGGTGGCAAGAGAACTGTAATTGTGGCATCTGAGTGCTGGTAAAATTTAGCCTGGCATTATGCAAGGACTATTGAAGCTTCCGGGCTGTATCTGGATACAGAACTTCAAAGTCTTTTGTAGTATGCTCTTAACAAAGAGATTGACCCTCAAAAGTTGGCTCCTGCTTTGAAGAGGCTGGCAGAGGGCCACAGCAATTGCACATTTCTTACAGGCATCTTCTGCAGAAGTCTTCATGCCAAAGTGGAATTGTTTAAACGATGGAAAAGGCCTAACCCCAGGGATTAAAACAGGAGAATGTAGACAAGAGGTGCTTGGAGAGACACTATGAAAACATTGAGGAGAGGCAATGCAACAAGGGGAAAGGAGCCCTGTAACAAACAAAAGTGATGCTTTGATAAGTGCACTTTCCTCTACAGCTCTTTTATGAGCTGCTTATGCTGTCTTACATATTCAGAGACATTTTGACAGAGAGGATAAATTAAAGTACATCATTACAACAGGTAGAGAATAAAGCAGAAACCGTATTAGCAGACAGTCTGTATGTTTTAAGGACTTGCCACTGCAGGGTTAAAAGCCAGCCCAGCATTTTTTCTCAAGTGGAGCTCAGGAGGCTGGTGAAAAGACCTTGATTCAAGAGCAAGGGGCTGGAAAAAGTTAAAGAAAAGACTATGCCAAAGTGACCAAGGCCTTGCCACCATGAGTGGGATAAAAAGTAGGGGGTGACAAGGCAGCATTCCTGCACTACTAGTCCAGCAAAAGTCTTCAGTGCAGGCCCAGCCAAGCACTATCAAGCTTGAATATCAAGAGAGCTGAGCATGTCAGCCAGCAGAACCATCTCCTGCACCATAAACAGGAATCCACTGCCAACACCAGGTCATTCTCTCTACGCCACATGGTGAAGGAAAGGCCGCAGTAGATGAGACTTCCTCAGAACTCTCACTCGGGTAAGCCCATTTTAACAGTGCAGAAAAGAGACCAATTTGGTACACAAGCTTGGTGGGAACAGACCATACATCCTCCCTCTTAAAACTGAGGTCAGTTGTACATTCCAAAATGTGAAGTAAAGAAATGGAAACCTGTGAAAAGAAGCGGGCCAGAGGGAGTAGAGGCAGAAACCCTGAGTTTCACCTACTTGTGAAGACAACACTCCTCCGTCTCGCACGCACCCAAGCCTTTAACTGTCAGAAATGCCACTTAAATCAACTGAGCAAGGCTACTCGCAAGTGGAACTGATGTCAAGCCACAAAGAATTTTGTTTATGCTGATGCTATGCTCCTAAGTCACCAGGAGTGCTGATGCTATGCTCCTAAGTCACCAGGAGTGCTGATGTTATGCTCCTAAGTCACCAGGAGTGCAAAGAATACGGTACTGAGAAAATAACAATCCACGATCCCATCTTGCAGGGGAGCTCACAAAGCAGATAAGAAAACCACCTGTCACCAGAAGTTCAAAGCCTCCTTTCCAAAAGCTAATTACAAAGGTATCCTACTACCAGCTTCACCTACAGCATCACATGATACTGCATTAGAAAAGGGAATTTAGCTTACAGGGAGCATTTAGAGTGCCATTTATATAACTTTAACTGAAAGAGCAGACCAGACAGTTTTTCTCTCAGGCTGGTTGGGCTTTTTACTTTAATAATGACTTTGAAGTGTGATAGGGGCGACAAGAAGCTTAAGCCTCTGGTTAGCCAAAACCCACAACCTCATATAGCCTTTGCTCTGAGTATCAGAGTAACACGGAAAGGTTTTGATTTAAACCTCAATGGGATGCATCACATAGCTGCAACTCTAATCTGGGAGAGAATGTAATCCTTGCTCAGTTCTCAAAGTCAGGAAAAACAGGCTGAGTCTGCACTCTCCCAGCCAACTGCTGTCCTCAAACTAGCCTCTGCTCCATTTGCTGGCCGAGTATTCCAGAAGAGCTACACTAAGCAGAAGGCGCAGACCACTGAAACAGGAAGCATTCGGCATAGAGGTATAGCAGAACAGACTACAGCCTGTCTCCACAGGCTTCTACTGTTCACTTTTTCTACTGTATCCCAGAAAACTCCTAGAGATTGCACATGGTAAAGAGAAGAAGCCTCCACCAACCAAATCCACAAGGGCTGTCTCCAGGAGCACTACAAAACCACACACAGAGAAACGTTGGTCAAAAGAGATCATCTGATGCAACAACTGCCTCAACATGGGACTATCATGAGGTCAACTGTGGCTTCACCCAGTTGATATTGTAAAAAACCTCCAAAACCCTAAGGCTCCATGGCCTCAACACCTCTTCTAGTGCTGCACCAACCTGTGAGCAAGGAAGCTGCTTCTTATGTCTGTTCTGAGGATCCCAATTAAGCCAACAGCCCACTTGCACTAAACCAAGGGGTTATTTTACTTGCAATGTTTGGCTGTGTGCTTCCTGTTGAACTTCTTAAGGCTTCTGTTGTCCCAGATGAGTTTCTCCAGGATCTTCTGGATTGCATGGCATGGCTACCATCTGCTACAGTAGCCACTCCCCCAAATGACACACCGTTACAGCGCACAGTAATTTATTACCCATCATAAAGCATAATTAGCCTGTGTAGCAAATACAGGCTACCACAATGTCTTTGTGGACATAAAAATAAATATCTGACTAGACAGATTGAGTAATGTTTTCTTTCTTCCACCCCAACAATAGCTTGTGCCAGATTCTTCATAAGACAGAGCAAGATACAGAGTAAAGAAGCCAAACAGCTTCTCCTCTACCCCACATCTCGCATAACAAGACACGGACCACTGTCCATGTAATTGTCTCAGTCCGTGGTTCCCAAGCCTTTGGGGCTGTGAGCTGCTGTCAAGATTGATGCTGCTCTTCATAGAGGATCACATGCCCATTGTGAAGCTGTTGACCAAGAGAAGGGATGTCTCACCTACCGTGAAACCACAGCCATGTCAGTCACACCTCAGGAATGGGGTAGGCAGGGGGCAACTAATCCTTTCTTTCAGCTTCTGTTGAGCTCCTAAGCAGCGTGGCATTTTCTAGCATGGGCTTATTCATGTGGCATGTTAACAACTCCCTTAAAGCAAGCACAGCTGAAGGTTTTCCCTTTGTTTTAATATGTACTTAGAAAACAGCACGGTTGAGTTATTTTACATTCCCTTATCACAGTAGCCTTTTTATTCTAGTATCTCATGACTTTGAGATCAGAACGAACTCCATAACCTAAGGAACCTCATTAAAATGACCTATTTTTTCACAGGAGCAGCGAAATCTGAAGTTTCCATTATGGAAGACATCATTGAAACTTTTAAATTGTGGAATAACAAGCTTCAAATCAAGAGTGTTGCACGGGTACTTAGACATAACCTTCTTGTGCCAGCACTAATGGCTGCTGTTAAAGACAGATTAACCATCTTTCAATTAACAACTGCAAAAAAAGCCTGTATACAACAGGACACATAGTAAATGCTTCCCTGCAGCTGAGTGCTGCACACAGGAGCATGCCCTGACTTTCCTATTTATTTATGGTAAATTCAAGCACTGCATCTGCCAAAATAATTTAAAAAAAAAAAAAAGCCAACAAAAAACAACCAACTCACAACAAATTCACCACAGTGTTGATAAAGAATCATGCCTCACGGCTGGACCTCATCAGGCAGAGCAGCCTAGCATCATCAAGCTGAAATACAATGGCACCGCCCAGGCACCCTGCTCCCAGTGGTGGTACCACAACCGTGCTGGCTGCACCCACCCTCCTGAGGCAGCTGCATGGTAAAGCTTTGTCTTCCCCAGTGGATCAGATGCCAGAGGTGACCACCCTGTGGACTTCTCCCCGTACCATGTTCTCACCATGGAAGTTGAGGTCTTCATACAGCGGGTGGTCAAGCACTGGAACAGGCTCCCCAGGGAAGGGGACACAGTACCCAGCTTGGCTGAGTTCAAGAAGCATCTGGACCATGTGCACAGTCACATGATCTGACCTGGCTGGCCCTGTGTGGAGCCAGGAGTTGCACCTGATGATCCTTATGGATCCCTTCTGACTCAGGATATTCTGTGATGCCATGCTTTACAAAGGCAGCAAGTAGTGCTGCCCCCAACGCATACAGCCAGGGCACGGCACAGCTCTCTCCTCCAACTGCAGATTAAGTGGTTTGAGCAGTCACCACTCCTGTCCAGCAAGCCACATCCAGCAGTTTAAGTGAAACCAATTTACTTGACAGACAAGAAGCTCCCAGATTAACCTGGATCAGCTCTCAACTGTTGCTGAGAACAAGCAACAAGGCCGTAGTGGGATCTCAGAAACACGTGCTTCTTAAAGGGCAATGGGAACACTCTTGAAGCTGCAGAGAAGTGACAACACTCATCCAACATGATGTCAGAGATGGAGATAGGCAGAACTACCTCACTCTTTAATGCCTTATTTAGACATTTTACAATGTATGAAAGCTTATGCATTATCTAAGTGCCAGCTATGTAGTGTCCATGGAACCTACTTCAGGTTTATGGAAATCATTAAGGCATTCTTCGTTCCTTCAGCATTTACTCTTTGCTATTCAGATCACTGCCCTGATTCTTAGAGTAGCCCCACCCCCTGTCTTTTTATTTTTATATTTGCTCAAATACTTTGTAGCTATAATTGTGATTACACTTTGCAAATACTGGTTTGTGGAAGATTAATTATGGTGACAGAAGCTGAGGACAAGCTGGTGGATGACCAGTGCTAGTTTAGAAGCACAAGACAGCAATGGGAAGCATCAGTCATCTTCTCAGCAGGACTTGGTCAAGCAGCAGAAGTTTTAGGCTGCCTCTTTCTCAAAGGGCGTCACATTTGTAAAGGCTGAACAGCTACAGCTTGGTCTTAAAAGGCTACACACTATTGAAAAATAATAATCAATAGGAATTCAACCCAAAAGCAGAGCACCTAAGGAATCACGAAGGCTGGGAGGATAGAAAGAGACACTAATTTCAATAGACAGGTCTCCTTAAACACAGATGCCTGCAAACTGCCACAGCTGTCACAGTACGCAGCCAACAGACAGGGACGTAACCAGTTACTACAGAAAGTTACAGAAATGACCATTGTATAGATTGCAGAGGGCTGCTTCTATGGAGGGATTTTCTTAAACCAGCCTGCCAGTACCCACACTAAGCTGTAAAGCAAGGTGTAAGGTCTAAAGCAAGGAGAACTCGTCGTATCTGCTTCACCAGATGCACAACAGGGGACAATAAGCATGATTGTGCCGAGCCCACTTTGTCATCAGAGGTTTTACCTTTAGAGCAGAAACCTGTAAACATAAAAGCAAAACCCCACGTGCTTCTAATTTTTAAAGGCTGGGAGCTTACTGTGGATTTAAAAAAAATAATAACCTCTTAGAAGCCTTTCAAAAAGCCACAAAAAACGAGATTTTTTGTTAAACACGTGATTCTCATCGTCGCCTTATTTGCGCTGTGCAGCGTGAGCACGGCACAGATACCAGGTGCTTTGCCTGTGAGTGGATGCAGCCCAGCAGGAGCTGCGGGCAGCGTGAACTCCCTGAACTGAAGTAACCCTGGTCAGGCAGGGATCCAGCCAGACGTCTTAGGGGTTACTAGGATTCACGTTTCAAGAGGAGAAGCGTCATCTCTCTCTCTCTCTCTCTCTCCTCTCTCGCTAATAAAAATTGCCAAAGGCAGATGTCTCTGCATGCTTACATTCAGTCAGAAATTATGTGGTTGGGACTGCATTGCCACAGGATTTAATAAGAGGAAGTTCTCTTATCTCCCTTGGTTAGACAAAAAAAAAAAAGAAGTGTCTTTTTTGCTTTATAAAGAAAAGAGAAAAAATAGAACCCTCCCCAGAGCCTCTCTACTAGCATAAGAGAGGGAAGGAAAAGTTCCTGACATTATGCAAGTCCTAGCAGTTGTAAGAAAGGTTAATATAGTTTATTGGGCTTCAACAGGGCACAACACTAGCCTACCTTCACAGCCTGCACACATCAAAGGTGATTTCATTTGTTTTCTTGTTTATTCCTCCATGACTAAACTCAACGCCCCTGCTTCCAAATCCATTCTCCTTTCTGAGCCAGTGGCCAATTCCCTTGCCATTCACCTTGGCTGAGCCCAGTGGTTTCATGCAGCTGTGGAGCACACGTAGGAGTACTGAAGCTTCTAGACACGGGACCGCATTATTTACTCCAATGGGCTTGATTTTGGTTTGCAGTCCAGGTGGCCAGGGTATCCAGCAAGGAGAGCCTCCACACCTTCTCATGACAAAGCAGAGTCTATGGAGCAGCATCTCAGAAGCTGCTTGTTACCACAACAGGCTGGCTGCTCTCCCAGTGTGATGCCAACCTGGGGCTTCCAAACATGGCAGCAACCTTGTCCTACAACAGCCCCCTGGATCTCACCAATCTTTCAGTAGTTCAAGCAATCAAGTACTTTTCGAATTATAACTCAACTATGCCATATACATAAAAGACTATGTCATATACATGCCATATACATAAAAGAAAATCACCCCCTCCCCAATGCCTCAAACCCTAACGCTCAGGAAAAGAACAGCCAGGTCACAGATGATGGGGAAAAAAAAAAATTAACAATAAAAAAAAAATCAAGCATGGCAGTGTTCAGCAGCACTTCACTGGGGGAGGGAAAAAAAGCAGAGTGCCAGCTTGCAATTTGGCACCTCATTAGGAATAAGGTCAACATGAGGCAGCAGCACCATCCTCGAGGGAAGGAGCTCAAGGAAAGAAAAAGGAGGTGGAGGAGTACGATTTGTTTCTGGGTGAGAGCAGAGAGCAAAGTCAAGCTGCTATTAAGTCTCCAGTGAGGCTAAGAAGGTAAGCTCCCTGGCCATATGCAAGCCTGGGTGATCCCACCTTGGGTACGTAGCAACAGGGGAGGGTGAGGAAAGCCGCACGCTGAGGGAGGGAAAGCTACAAACAAGAAGAGGTGGCAGTCACCCCTTCCTCTTTTAAGAAAGCATGGGGAGGAGATGACACCATACATCATGACAGAAAAATGCTAGGGACAGCTTTCCCAGAAAAGCAGGGTAGAAGAAAGACGCAGGAAGGAGAATTTCTCTTTCCTCTTCAGAGAAAAGGATGAATAGTTCAGGCAAAGACTGTACTGTTAGGGCTGAAGCACAATTTAAGAGCCAGGATGGACAGAAAAGGAGGCTGAGCAATCATTGTAGCAGATTCTCAGCAGAGACGCTTCCCCCTTTGCTGCTGGAGGGCAGCCCTGGGCTGGATGTCAGGGTTCTCTCTTCCCATAGAGCAGAGCAAGGATTGCTACAAACCCCCCCGCTCTCCCACCAACGTGAAGCCTGGCAGACCACAAGGAGGAGGAGGAGGAGCAGGCAGGCATAGGCAGTTTAACAGTAAGTTGTGTAGAATCATAAAATGGCCAGAGTTGGAAGGGACCCCAAGGATCACAGAGCTCCAACGCCCCTGCCACAGGCAGGGCCACCAACCTCAGGCCTGGATCTACACAAGGTTGCCCAGGGCCCCATCCAACCTGGCCTTGAACACTTCCAGGGATGGGGCATCCACCACCTCTCTGGGCAACTTCTGCCTACGCAAAGAGAGGCAGGTTAATAGCAGTTGCTACTTTATGGAAAAAAAAAAACCCAGACAACTCAGGTTTTTTCCCCAGACCTGTGAGAAGCCGTTACCCACCTGTGCACACCGTAATGATGGTGGAATTTCAGCTCAGTCATAGAACACCCAAATAAATGCATGTGGCCCTGACACACTAGAAGCCAGCCAGCGCAGGGAGACAACCTTTTCTGATGAGTAAGCAGGGGTGACTCGTACCTGTGCTGTGTAGATGCAAAGACAGTGTGCAAAGGGTGTTGGGTAACACCACGAGGCCAACTACCACTTTCTTGGGATCAACCCTTGATAGCAAGAAACCACTGCTATCACAAATTAGTCACTGTCACAAACCAGCTCAGCACCAGCTCGGCAGTGAGGAAATCTCTCACATGGCAGGCAAGACATCTGATTTCCTAAGCCAGCAGAGCCAGGGTGTTGGGATTGTGCTTTCCTCTCTCCCCCACCCCCATCCCAAAACACAGTAACACTCCAAAATGCGCTTTTAAGAAGGGAAACACCCATCATATCTACAGGATGCGAGAGGTGAAAGGGATGTGGGTTAGCTGGAGGAGGTGCAGCAACACAGCACCCAACTGCCTTGTCCTTCTAGTCATACCAGTATGTGCCCAAGCCCACAGCAGACAGCTGCAGAATGCTTGGATCAGTGTGGGACCTGGCTGTCCTATCCACCTCCTCTCAGTTCAGCTTTTCTTTCTCCAGGGCAAGCAGTCTTTTCCACAAGACATAGCTCTGAGGGACAAATGCAAAAGGTGTGAGATTATGGACCACAGCAGTCTGCAAAATTTCCAAATGTATCTCTAAATTAATCCTGTTGGATTTTTAGAGACTACCTTCACAATTTTTGAACCTCCAGAAGAGGCAATACTTGAACAAGAGTGCCCAGCCCTGCAAAGGTGACTTGTATATGCCACTGATTTAGGGATCCCACTCAAACTGGCTGGTGCTTATGGGTAAATCTGTTTACAGGTTCCTGTAAATAGAAGGAAACACCCTGAAGAAAAAAATTGGCTATCAAACCACATAGATGAACTCCTCTAGCACATCTCCATGCACCTCAAACCACAGCTTTAGTTCTATCCCACCTTCCCTCTCCTCAACTGCTCTAGCACTCCAAACACCCATGGCTAATAATATCAGAAGGGGCAGCAAAGCTAACAGCAGCACAGCTGGGGGTACTGGGACAAGTTCTCACTTCACCTGAGCTCCTCACTTGCTAGAAGGCAGGAAAAGGTGAAATAACTCTGATGGAATATATTTCCTTTCAACCTTTATTTGCTATTTCTTCCTGAGCTTCTGAATGCCTTGAGAGCTCCACAAAACCTCCTGGAGCAGCACCTTCAGGGATTAGGTGGGTTGACCTCAAGATCACCACCTTATAAATGATGCAATCCAAATCTCCAAGGTCAAATCCCTCAACTGAAAGATGTCCTTGCAGAGACATTTTATGGTATCTATATATTTGTTACCTTGTTCTCTCTCATTCTGTTACCTGGGTTTGGGAAGAAAAATTTAAAAAGGACAGTTCAGTAGGAAGCACCCTCCTCCCTGTCCCATTAACCTGCTTTAATTTCCCCTGCCCACTTACATACAAAAAGGAACAGCAAACCAATAGCAAATCGCTGCCCACCCCTCCCTTCATTCCCCCCCCCTCCACCCCGAGTGACTGCAAGCAGGGTTGAAAGAAAGGCGCCGTTTCTTCCTGCTGAAACCCAGGAGTCCCACCACGCTGGACTCTTGAGCCTCTTGATGTCAGGCCAGCAGGCAGATAAATGGAGCACCGCCACGAGCCAGCCCAGCTAAGCCAGGCACCCAGCTAGCCAAGCACCCTGGCTCGCGCGCCGCAGAGCCGGGCGCTCATACCACCGTCACGCCACAGAGCCGCCCTCCGCCTTGGCTCATCGCTGATTCGGGGTTACGCTCTTCCCATGAACCGCGGCCTGTGTTCCCGCGTGGAAAGCCAGCAAGGGAACATGCTAGCCTCCCGAAAAGCCATGCTCCGCGAGGAGGAGGGGATTAGAGGGGAACAATGTTGGAGTGTCTTCAGTGAGCTGGAAGCAATCCCAGCTTCCAGCTGCACAATGACATGCAGGAAGGAGTTTTGAAAGCTTCCCAGTCACAGAGTAGCCCTGTGTGCCAGGCTCGGAGACGTCTGGACATAAGAATGGCCTTTAAAGCATAAGGATGCAAGAGGACTGCAGAGCCCCGCACGCAGACCGGCCCTGGCATAGCAGGGAGTGGAGGATTGAGCTTAGCTTTTTTTTTTTATTCTCCCTGGCATTGGGTGCTATTTGTGTAGTCCAGATCCTTAACCTTATTTAGGTCAGAGGCTTCAACACAAAAAGAGTCTTAGAAACGCCGCTTTTCTGTGGGAATGAGAAAGTTTGCTTGTCCAGACCCAGAGCTCTCCAAATACTGGTGCTCGAGTGCGAGTTAGGAAGGGGTGGCAGGAGGAGATGGTGTTTGAGGGGCTGCAGGCAGTGGTGCGAAGTTCTGCCCAATGCAGTTTTATACATGATTCATGTGTTTTGTAACAAGCTCTGAGGAGGCTAAAGCAGCTCTTTAACTACATGCAGGGCATGAAACAGGATCACACGGATGCTCATGAAGATGTTCCCCATGGGTTCACTCTGATGCTCCACCAGCTACTGTGATGCCATACCTTCCTCTGGATCGCCACAAGTCTTCTCCAGCTTGAACAGGTGATAACCCCCCCCAAAACTGGTGGGAAAACATTGAAGGTGGCAACACGGGCACTGCCACAGAGTAGAGGCAAGAACACTGCATGCCAAGCCCTGGTGGCTATTCTATTTGATTCAATAGCAGGCATAAAACAGCATAAATAAGGCTCCAGTAATTCTTCTCAGCAGTACTTATGCACCTGCAGCCAACAGAGTCCACAAAGCAGAAATTATAACCATTTCCCAACACCGATCTCATTCCTGTTTCTTGATTATTCGGAGGATGAAGTAATCATTGCTCCACAGAAAGCATTTCAGATTATTTAAAGAGGTGTGCCTTGCACAGGTTTTGCTAGCATGGCAGCCTCCTAAAGTTGTGCCATAGGAACAATCTATAAAACCAATGATTTAATACCTATAGGCAACAATACATTACTAAACTGTCATGCTTGCCAGTCATTGGGCCCATGAGGCAAAGGGTCGGTATGGAAAACAGCAAGTAAACACAGGGTGACAGGGAAGCACACAGAAGGGTTTTAACTGGATGCAGCAGCCAGCAGGATGGAAATAAGGATAAACACACAGCCCAAAATTTAACCACTGACTCAACAGGAACAAAACTCAGGATTTGACAGTTTCCAGGAGCATCCCAGTTTTAAGGAGCAGACCAGGAAGGTAAAAGTTGAGCCAAGCAGTGGGAATAATAAAAATGGATGCAACAATCCCTCTGCTGTCTTCAGTCAGCAGGTTCAAGCTCTTGTATGACCCTTGCTCCCTGGTAACAACAAATCTTTCCGCAGCAGACCAATACATGTGCAAAATTTACTGAAAGCATTCAATCAAGTCTTTAGGTTACAATGACCCTGGCAAAATCTCATGAGCGGGAGCTGGGGGAGGGTGGGGGGGTGAAGGGTGTGTAAAATACCAAAAAACCCAGAAAGCCAGCATAGACATCTGGAAAAGCTCTGCTCCAGAACAACAAAAGCAAGTGTAAAGTCTTGCACCTGGGAAGGAACAACTGTTTAATTCAGCACAGGCTGGGGGATGACCTGCTGGAGAAGAGCTCAGTGGAGAAGGACCTGGGGGTCCTGGTGGATGACAGGTTGGCTATGAGCCAGCAGTGTGCCCTGGTGGCTAAGAGAGCCAATGGGATCCTGGGGTGCATCAGGAGGAGTGTGGCCAGCAGGTCAAAGGAGGTGATCCTCCCCCTCTACTCTGCCCTGGTCAGGCCCCACCTGGAGTATTGTGTCCAGTTCTGGGCTCCATGGTTTAAAAAGGACAGGGATCTCCTGGAGAGAGTCCAAAGAAGGGCTATGAAGATGATTAAGGGCCTGGAGCATCTCCCCTATGAGGAGAGACTGAATAAGCTGGGACTGTTCAGTCTAGAGAAAAGAAGATTAAGGGGGGACCTAATTGGTGTTTACAATTATCTTAAGCATGGGGTGCAGGGGGAATTGGCCAGCCCCTTTTCAGTGGTCTGTGGAGACAGGACAAGGGGCAATGGCTGCAAGTTGGAGCACAGGAAGTTCTGCACCAACATGCAGAGGAATTTTTTCCCAGTGAGGGTGCCAGAGCCCTGGGACAGGCTGCCCAGGGAGGTGGTGAAGTCTCCTTCCCTGGAGATATTCAAGACCCCTCTGGACGCCTATCTGTGCAGTATGAGCTGGGGAGCTGCTTTGGCAGGGGGGTTGGACCCGATGATCTCTCGAGGTCCCTTCCAACCCCTACAATTCTGTGATGCTGTGATTCTGTAACTAAGACTTTCAGGCCATCATACTTAGCAGTCCTAACAAAAAACACACTTATGTACTAACTGAGTACTCATTTAGCGCTGATCTAGCTGTAGACTCCAAACCATCCCCGAAAAAGTACTTTAAAAACTGAGGCACAGGGAGTCTCGCATGGAAAGCTCAGGCTTTCTCCTATATATACACCAGGGTTTAGGTAAATCAAGCCATACCTAGGCACTGAAGACAAGCATCACTGTCCTGAAAGCAGACACTCCTCCAGTACTATTTTTAAGAGATATTCTGAACAGCGCGCTGTGTTGAAGAGCTGCTAGACAAAAAGATTCTTCTGATATGAATTCATCAGCCTCTCCTCAGAGCTGACGTCTCCAGACACTATCTTTAGGAAGATAAGATGCATATGGAAGAGGAATTGCAAGCTGTTGGCAGGGGTGCAGCATGTGCCCGTGCGGCATAATCAGATAGGCTCAACTGAAGATAGGAAACAAATGCCGAGCGCTGGCGCTGCTGAGCCCCGAACGCACAGTAAAAACTCCTTCTAAACAACTGCTCTGGCAAGTTAAAAGCAACTCCACGTCCTGTACAGCACATCAGGAAGTTAAGGAGGTGTTTTGCTGCAGTACCTCTGAGGAACAGAAATCAAAAGGCATAAATACTTGGGTTTTTTTTCCTTTAAAGCAGCGGTACAAGAGCCTCCTCTATTTACAAGGATTCACAGCACCGCTTGAAATAAACGGCAAGGCTGCAGCTTTCCAGCAGGTTTTGCCTAAACTTGAGGCATCTTAAAAAATGCAGGGCAAAGGGGAATGGATTGAAGCTAAAGGAGGGAAGGTTTAGATTAGATATTAGGGGGAAGTTCTTTACAGAGAGAGTAGTGAGGTGCAGTAACAGGCTGCCCAGAGAGGTGGAGGATGCCCCGTCCCTGGAGGTGTTCAAGGCCAGGTTGGATGGGGCCCTGGGCAACCTTGTGTAGATCCAGGCCTGGAGGCTGGTGGCCCTGCCTGTGGCAGGGGGGGTGGAACTTTGTGATCCTTGGGGTCCCTTCCAGCCCAGACCATTCTATGATTTTCAAACTGCCTGGAAAGAAGCTTCAGCAGAGGAGAAAGAAATGCTGCAGCACACCTTGGAACAAGAAGACTATGATAGAAAGACTTTGTGGGGAGGGAGGAGAGGAATATCACGGGTGATCCAAGGAGACTGAAGTCCTCAGCCTCGTAAGTGGGAGATGATACCATCCGACCTTCGCGGTATGCAAGTAAAGGCTTAATCAAAATGTTCTTGCAGTAACTGGAAGAGCTTGAGGTGTGGTAAGATAACTTAAAAGCCAAGCCAGTGGAAAAGGCTTTAGGTTAGGTGAGACTGGAGAGAAGACAAGGAAGGGGGTCATGCACAATTTAAGAGAGCAAGCTTTGAAGGTCAGGTCAAAGAAAGGCAGTTTTTGTGAGGCAATTTCCTTTCAACTCACAGACAATATACAGGAATCTGCCAATCTTCTTACTTTCAGTTTCTTTTTGCCAAATTTGGGTGCACAGATGTGCAATATAGAGGACCACCTTCATCCTTGCACAGAGCTCCTCGAAAAAGCTGCTGTACTCTACACACACCCACAGATGAAGTCAAAAACGGAAGCAGCAGCAAGTGAAACCACAACCAAGTCCAATTGGTCTTGGTTTAAAACAAGAATTAGGAAACACCGCATGCTTAGAGGTGGCTTTTGCTTCTGCAGCACAACCTTCACCTACAGGCAACGTTTCTGGGATTTTTACTGCCAACAGCTCTGCACAAACGTTCTCCAGATCTTTATTACATCCACAAACTGCTGTCTGAGTTCTGTCCAACCTCTGAACCTTTACATTGTCCTCTAAGCCATGGCTTCCTTTTCTGTGTCACTACTTTGCACCAGAGGACTCAGAAGCAACTAAAACAAGAAACTTTTTTGATTACCAAAGAATTAGCTTTACAAAGACGTCCCTGTGAGATGCATTGGAAATAAGGCTGAACTATCTGCCAGCAGTACCAAGCCCTTCACTCTCACCCAAGCCACATCCTGCTCATTGCTCAATGCCATGTTTTTGGGAGGGCAGCCAGAGCAGAGGACACCAGGCAGCACTGGTAGCGCAGTCCCCGTTGCTCATGAAAGGGGACTGTAAACACAGAAAGAGATAAGGGGAAGAGCTGTACAAAGAACTACCAGGAAGATACAGTTAGTTAGATAGTCAAAAAACTGCCCTACCATTGCTGCCAAAATCATAGGTAAACTTGGGTTCACCAGCATAAAGGTTGCAAAGGGTAGTCAGGTACCACTCCCACATTTTCCTGCCAATAACATTTATTTTCACACTTAATTCAGCAGTGGTTCTGATGTTTTATACGTGGTGGGGACCTCATGCAGACAGAGTGCAATTCCTTTCCTGTGTATCACGAAACCAGCACGTGCCTCACCCCCGTCAGGCCCATGCATCATGAGAGGGGACCAACTCCAAGACTTCCCTAAGGTGGCCCTCATGCATGTGGACCTCATCACTGCCTCCAGCAGAATAGCTATCGCTGTCTATGTTAGCTTAAGATCATCAAATCATAGAATATCCTGAGCTGGGAGGGACCCATGAGGATCATCAAGCCCAACTCCTGGCTCCACACAGGGCCAGCCAAGTCAGAGCATGTGACTGAGGGCATCCTCCAGACGCTTCTTGAACTCAGTCAGGCTGGGTGCTGTTGGTATTACCACTGGAAAATTGTTGCCTTGTTTAAAACACAAACTGTTTTAAATTATGTAATGTGGGTTCTTCCCAGCTCAGACTACCCCCCTTGACAGGGGTTGACGCTTTTCCATAATCTTGTCTGCTTAGAAGGTGACAAAAAAATGGACTAAGGCAGTAACTTTATATACTACAACCATAACAAACCTATGGAACTGACCCTGCATGCATACAAGCAACAAACTTGCCTCTTTTATTTTTCAATACCAAATCAGAGTGACTTCTGCCACCACACCCTGCAACCCAATGGCATTAAGCTAGAGCCACACTCGATCGTTTTTGTTTAAATACAATAAATAAAGAAACCAAACACAAGGTTTCTAAGCTAACATAGCCCACTGCACTGGATATTAACCGCAGCCTGGCAGAGCGCTCGCTAACCTTTATGCCAGCAGAGCCCAGGCAAGGGAGGGCACTGACCGGCAATTACCCTGAGTGAGGATGGAGCAAGGCCTCCTCGGCGGCCAGCGGGACAGCGTCTGCGCCTCCGCACCCGCAGGCCTGCGGCGGATGGGCCCACGAGGAAGCAGAAGACAGAGCTATAAATATACAAGGAGTCGAAGCATAAGCCCAAAAGCAACAGAACTCTTTATGCTAAAGCCGGGAGAGGTTTATGCTTCTCCCCCTCCCCCCTTGTTAAGCAAAGGGCACAGCGGTTTTGCAGGATTGGCAGCGTGTCACGAGCACGAGGGATTTAGGGCAGGAAGGCCGCCGCCGCGCTGCGTGGCAAAAGCCGTGCTGATCAATTAGCTGTTCACTAACCCATTAAAACCCCCTTCAGCTGCGAACAGCTGTTGTAGCTAAATTTGCACAGGAGCTCGAGCACCTTGCCTGAAACACCTATAAAAACACAGGAAAAAAGAAATAAGTAACAGCCCACGCAGAAGGAAAAGGAAATCTTCCAATTCCTCATCCTCATCCGTAAACCTACATCATGAACTGCTCCCAGGAATAGCTGTGCCCTGGGGGATGTTCCCCACAAAGAACAGGAGGGCATCCCTGTGCTCTCCCCCTTCTGCACTCTGACAGACTCGCAGACAGGTCAGACAGACAGCCCGTAGAGCCGGACAAATGGACTGGAGGTGCCAGGCTCCACCAGACAGAGAGACTCCCAACCTAGAGCGCTCTGCACAAGCCAGCTGCACGCACCCCACTGCAAAACGCAGCACCCTTACCAACCACCCCCAGTGTTTCTGCCTACTCTTAGTGTAGAGGACAACACGATCCCAAGTGTCTTTTTCCATAAGAATCTGTTATTTTAAATTCTATTTTCGTACACAGTTGAACTTCTGGAGCATGCACACACCTCGGGCACAAGCAGAGTAAAACGTGTTTCTTTTACTCACCGGCCTCTAATAATTTTACCACAGGCACTGAAAAATAACAGCTCGGCGCTGACGCCGGGCTCCTGCCTGCACAAATCCCCCCGGAAGCAGGGATGGAAAGGAGGTCAGCAGCACTGATCCTCCCCGCCGGTGACCCAGCAGTTTAAAACGCTCGTGCCATTTGAAAAATGCCACACAGCTTGCCCAGGACACAAATATGCTGCGTATCCTGAGGGTGAGAAATCACTTCCCAACAGAAAGCATTTTTGTTACCACAGCTACGTATTCCCTTCATTATCTGCTGTTGATACGATGCTCACCTCGCTGTTGGTACCTTATATAGGGTATTTCAGGACCCACCACGAATCACTCAGGCCCGAGACGAGGGAGGGGACCAGCCCAAAGCAGGGTGGGAAGCACACCCAGACATCCAACATCTCACCCACCCTTCAGCAAAGCCACCAAGGGCTTTAATTCTCTGAAAAATCAGTGAGGATCCTGGCTGTTATGCAAGCAAAGCAGAGCCCCTCATGTAAAATAATTTTTTAAAAAATCTGGAAGTGAAGAAGTTTCTGAGTTCCTATTTTTAAGCACTGTTATTAATTATGTGCCAGGGTTCTTGTCTCCATCCCCACACCATATAATAGTGCGGAGAAATTACTGAGGCGGGCTGTAATTATTCCAGTGAGGACGCTGTGCCTCTGTCTGTCAGCTTACACCTGCACCACAGTGGAGAACAATGTGACTTAAAAATAAGTTACATGCACACTGTAATCTGTGTCACATCCAGGGGGTTTTTTCTGCTCATCCAGCCAAGCCTCAAAATCATTATTTGGGCAAAACTCTGAGAAATGCTAATTAGAGACTGAAGATGCCGGGTCCTCCTAACACCACAGCTGTAGGAATCACTCTGAAGCCAAACTCCAGCAAGAAGGCTGCAGCCAAATCTGTAAAAATCAGATGGTTTTTTTAAACGTCCATCTTTTACACAGCCAGAGACCCATGCTGACAGCAAGCCAGACCAGCACTTGCTTGCAGAAACAGTGTTTTCCTCCAGTTAAGAGGGACGTTTCCACTCACAACTTCTCAGAAACTTGGGAGTATTTCAACCCCATGTTTGCAGTTCCTTGCTCTTTCTTTCCTGATAAGAGCAGCAGCATCATCTTTTGCCTTCAGGAATGAACCTAATGCTCTTCCTAAAGCCAAAGGTAGAAAATCACCCTTCCTGCAGCTGTACAATGAACTCCCAAACCTCAGAAGAATCACAGAGCATTAAAGATTGCTGCTAACTGGATGGAACTCTATACATAGACACCTAGACTGTCTTCTGCAGTTGGGTGGCACAAGCTTTCTGAGAAGTCTAGCAGGATGAGGTTACAGCCTTGTGACATCTGCTCGTAGTTCTGGAGCAGACAGTAAAGCATCACTTCCCAATTCACCAATTCATCACCTTAAATCAGCCAACCCATTTAATCTCTGTGTGTGGAACACAGCAAACCCTGAAGGATCTGCAGGAGTAAGCTGGCAGTCCTGGGGTTACCGAAATGCCCACAACATGAATCCAGATTGAAGCCACACCACCATTAAGTGCTGCCAGATATATCAAGTATACATGTGAGGAGGTAAAAAAGGAAACCTTAAAATGAACAAATGCTTTTGTCCCTGATCTGTTCCACTTCAGTTGGGCTTTGTGGCACAAGTAGCATTGTCAGGGTATGCTCACAAGTTTTAAAAAGAGAAAAATAAGGTATATTTTTTATAGATGAACTGGCCTCTAACTAGACAATATTTCCAGTCACATACCTTAAAGCAGATAAAAGTTAGAGACAGGCTCTTGGATATTCAAGGAATACACTGAGGCAGCTGTTCAAAGTCAACAAGATGCCGAGATCTTCCTTTAAAAGAGAAAATTCCTGGGAGGGTTCCTGTGGGGTGATTCCAAGGGCCTGTCCTGCATTCCTGTGTCATGTGTGAGGGAGGAAAGCTGATGGGGGGGAGGCGCAGCTGTAGCAAACCCACCAGATCCACAGCTATGGACAGAGACCAAGCAGGATCAGAAATCATGGCATCCACCTCTGAGATCTCCAGCAGAGCGCACGGCTCCAGGTGCCTTCTCCAAGAGTCTGAACAGGGGGATAGTGCACCCCCTTCACGAGCTTGCTCCAAGTCTACCTACTGCTTTTAATCTACAAAGATTCCGGAGTTGCAAAGGATCTTGAGCAAGCGACCCACCTCCTGCAGGAGGCAGAGGCAGTGCCCATATAGAACGTGTTAGGTACAATGATGGAGCTCGAGGTTCTCACCTGAGAAGATCAGTCTGCTTTCCCCTGCCAGATGGTACGCTGAGGGCAATTTCAGTCTCACGCTGGTCTCCAGCGAGTAAAATACTTTTGATCTCATATAGATGGAGGCCAACACCTCCCCCTCCCCCCCCAAACTGTGGGGAAGAACAATCAAATACAAGAGTTCTTCCATCACCCCATCATTACTAGGTTTTTTTAATCCTCAGAGGTATTAGAAGGTGCAAATTAACGTTGGCTTTACATGCATTTGTATTTCTATTGCTCATAAAAATCCCTTTGTGAAGTGCACGTAGAAGATATCATCTAACAATTCATTTTTTTCTCAAGTTTTTCCTGAAGTCACAGGAGGCAGGATTTCCTCCCTATTACATAAGGAGGAGAGGGTGTATTTGTTCTTTTGCGGTTTGAGACTTATTAGCATGGTCAGGTTACTCAAGCCAGGCCCTCTTTCCTGATCCTTTCTTGCAGGGGAATTATTCTTGGCAAGGCTCCAGCCTAGCTTTAATCCAGGGAAGAAAAAGGAAAAAAAAAAAAACCACCACCTATGAGCAGCTGTATAAAGAAAGAGACATAAAACAGACACACCTCGGGGCTTCATGGGGCCACCAAGAGCTGCAGCAACAGAGTAAAAATAACAATTACAGGCTGGCATTGAGCCTTCAAAGCATGCAAGTACACCCATCGCTACTACTACATTACACCGCTGTGAGAAGAAGTGACACCATCTGTTTGGGAGGGGGCGGGGGGGGGAGTGTCTCTGTGTGATCCCTTTCCATTGTCCTCATGGGAATACACAACTACAAGCCAGCAGGCAAGGTAGCACACCACATCCCTTCCCAACCAGGGCACCAAGCACCAGTAGTAACTAATCGTCCCTTGTAAACATCGTATTGCCTCTAAGTCCAGACTACAAGGTTAGACATGAAAGCAAAAGCCCTGGACTATTTAATGTAGGGGAGTGATGGGAACGTGCTGCTTTTGCCTCCAGCACCTACTGCAGTGACCTGGATGAGATGTTTTTCTCCTCACATCCTTGTGTGTAGAAGGGGGCTGTTCTGGACATACCCTGGGTGACTGCTTCCCTAAGACATCTAAGTAGGGTGGGCAGGACTAAGAAAAAGAGCTTCTGAGTATGGTGGCACCGTGAGGGTTACCCAGGGACAACCTGACCACACACGTGCTCCCCAGGAGGCAATTCTGGCCTGAGGTTTACTACTTATCCTCTACTTATCTACTACTTATTACAACAATTGGAGTCTCTGAGACACAGAAATTGAGGGCAGCTTCTTAGCTTTGAGAGACCTCTGTGCTTGTATCTAACCAAAGTGAAAACATCTAACAGGCTACCGAGCTGGGGGAGGAAGGGATTGACATGTTCTGAAAGGGTAAGCACAGAAGCTTGTGTGCAAGATAAAAAATAATAATAATTAATCAATGTGAGTACAAACCTTAGATAGGTACTTGTATTTGTTACTCTAGGGTATGGCACGACGCTGCAACAGGGGAGATTTAGGCTGAGTATTAGGAAAAGGTTCTTTACTGAGAGGGTGGTGGGGCACTGGAACAGGCTCCCCATGGAAGGGGTCACAGCACCGAGCTTCACTGTGTTCAAGAAGTGTCTGGACGATGCCCTGTCACATGCTCTGACTTGGCTGGCCCTGTGTGGAGCCAGGGGTTGGACTTGATGATCCTCATGGGTCCCTTCCACCTCAGGATATTCTGCAATTCTATGATTTATTTTTGCCAAGTAGTTGCATTGCCCATCTCTTTTCTGATGATCAGTGGACTTCCAAAAAAGTAAAGTTAACAGGTCCTCACAAAATTACTGCTTGGTTTTATAAAGCATAATGAAAATCAGTTGGAAAACATCTGCTGCAAACCACACTGCTAACACAACTGACCACTGCCCTTGGCTACTGGCAAAGCTTTCAATCAAGCAATTAAACTAGAGGATGCACCTTTAGCGTGCTTGGTGTAGCAAACTGTGTTGCACACACTTGCACTGCACTTCTTGATGCAGCCATCCAGCCAGCACCCCAACATGTAACAGCTGGAGAGAGCAATCACTTGGTATCATGGGAGCCAAACTCAGTTTATGGCCAGGAGTGACAAGCCTGAGGCAGGTATGGATGAGCAATGGAAAGAGTGCCTTTCCTATGGACCCAGGGTATGGGATGGCTCTCCACCTTGGCTAGAGGAGAGGTCTCTGCTGGTGCTGCTTACCCTCCCCATGAAAATGCTTGCTGCCTTTATCTGAACTCGCTCACCGTTTCGATCATGCTACCCTAACCCCACCTTTTTCTTTTGTTGTTTTTTTTTTTTTGGGTCATAAACTAGTAGTTTCTTCATTTCCCCCTCCCCTCAAGAAGGGTGAGGACACAGTGGTCAGCTGGAGAAGATGACCTACATCCCTAGAGATGGGCCAGCTCTGACCCCTTGTCAGCAAATCCCAGATTTGCCAGCCACACCTGCAAGAAACACTGCAGGTTTGGGCAAATTCACCCCACATTTGATACTTATAATCTAATCCCATGTCATGGTTTCCTCCACATTCATCACTTTAATCCCTTCTAAAATTACCCTCTAGGCCTCCGAATGAAGATACCTCCTTCCTCCACTCCAAACACTGTGACAAACATAGATCCTTGTAACATGAGAAAGAGGGTGAGGACTTTGTTGTATTTCATTATTTTTGTACCAGGGCAATGAATTTCAAAATAGCTCAGCAGCAGTAGTCATACTGACTGATTTAGTATGCATTCTCTTTGCTGCTCTTCGAAATGTAGCACTTGTGGGCACAAGTGTGAAGTTTCTGAGTTGGCTTTTTCCCTCCCTCCCCCCCCTTCAGCAGATTACTCTGTGTGATGACATTTTCTTGCTTTTTGTTTGTTTTGAATGAAGGCATGGCCCTCTTTCCTTCCTGCACAACTGTTCCCTCAGTGTAAAGGCTAGGCAGGGCTGGAAGACAGGAGGACCTTCACCTTCTTTCCTCTGCTAGAAATGAACAGTAATTTTCCCCATTGCTAATGCCTGAAAGAACAGTCCCAAAAAGCCTCAAAGCTGTTTGCTGTGAGCTGGTCATGAAAAAAAAACAAGCCACCAAACTCCAAACCAACCCCCAAACCAACTTTTCAACCAGCATGAATGTCCCTGAGTTCTCAAATTAAGATTCTCTACAACAGTTTTAATACAGTCTTCTTGACTTGCTGTGCTTTACTGCTGGACATAAAAAGCGAGGTGAGGCAGATCCTCCAAGAGAAATACTGCAACAAGACAGCACTCCAGCTCCTGAGACCACCCTGGGCCACGAGGGACCAGCACACAGGAGTACGCTTCCCTGTGTGAGGGTGGCCTTGCACAAAGAACATCAGCAAGCAGGTGCCCATGGGCACAGCCTGAGAGCGCGCCTGCCCACTGTCCGACTATAGAGCCTGCAGACCCCACAGGGCAAACTGCTTGGGTCACAGAATCACAGAACCGTAGGGGTTGGAAGGGACCTCGAGAGATCATCGGGTCCAACCCCCCTGCCAAAGCAGCTCCCCAGCTCATACTGCACAGACAGGCGTCCAGACGGGTCTTGAATATCTCCAGAGAAGGAGACTCCACCACCTCCCTGGGCAGCCTGTCCCAGGGCTCTGGCACCCTCACTGGGAAAAAGTTCCTCCGCATGTTGGTGCGGAACTTCCTGTGCTCCAACTTGCAGCCATTGCCCCTTGTCCTGTCCCCACTGACCACTGAAAAGGGGCTGGCCAATTCCCCCTGCACCCCATACTTAAGATATTTATAAACATTGATTAGGTCCCCCCTCAGTCTCCTTTTCTCCAGGCTGAACAGCCCCAGCTCTCTCAGCCTTTCCTCATAGGATAGATGTTCCAGGCCCTTAATCATCTTCGTAGCCCTTCTCTGGACTCTCTCAAGGAGATCCCTGTCCTTTTTAAACCAAGGAGCCCAGAACTGGACACAGTACTCCAGGTGGGGCCTGACCAGGGCATAGTAGAGGGGTAGAATCACCTCCTTGGACCTGCTGGCCACACTCCTCCTGATGCACCCCAGGATCCCACTGGCTCTCTTAGCCACCAGGTCAGCAACACATGTGAGAGACCTGCTGAGCAGGCAGAGCACCTTGAAAACCGACCCCATGGATTTCATGATACCAAAGTGCCTGGTGAGCCCGATGAAGCGGTGCATTCTCGCTTGCAGAACCAAGAGATTAATTTCTCCAGCTGATTATCCACTGAAGTTGATTTACCTGGGCAAAGATCAGTCTGCAAGGCATTTTATCAGTTCCCAGGGAACACAACTGGAGCTGAGAGGGAGATCACAGAGTTTGCACACAGAAAGAAGGCAGTTTCTAGCCTCAGCTGAGGCTGTTTTACAGCTGCAAAGCCCCACTAACCTCAGCAACGCCAGCACAAGCAAGAGGAAATCCCTCCCCGAGGTGCTGAGTATGACGTTTCCCAACATATACTTTTTCCTGCATTGTGTTGATCCTTTTTTTTTTTTTATCCTGTTCCCACACTTATTTTCCCAGTGAAGTTTAGCAGGCTTGTCCGTGGATGTAGATTACTCTCATTTCTTTCCAGCTTCTCATGTTATCACAAATAAGATCAAGTACAGAAAACAATTGCACCGAGCTCGCCTCTGTGTGATTGATAAGTGCAACAAACCAGAACAAAACCAAGAGACTCACATCAAGCTCTTCTAAACTTCAAAGTATCAGAGAGACCTTTCACACCACCCAGTTCAACTGGGCACTTCTTTGCTAAGCTGGATGGAAACAAAGCGCCATGCAGATTTAGAGCAAAAATAAACTGCTAGGGCCACACTCTGGTACTGGGCTGACTCAGGCTTATTTTAGAAGTAATCTTCTCTGACTAGTTTTTTTTAATAGGTGGACTGGTTTGGGGGATGGGGGGGGCAGGTGGTTGGTTTTTTCTTCCCCCTCCCCCCCCCAAAATGCTGAAGATGCAGAACTGACAGTTAACACTTTACTGGAAAAACCCACAACATTAGATATACATCAAGACTTTGGTTGGTTTGGGGGTTTTTTTCCCCCAAAATTGGATTATTATAAGAATCCTGAAACTAGTGATAAGTCAGAGATGTTTCTTTCCTCAGCGGGTCTGTCTGTCTGCACCCTACCCCGATGCCCAACCCCACCAGACCTCATCCTAAGCTCCGCTCCAGCCAATCTACTGCTCATGAAAGAACATGAGCAGCGGTGAAGGGGGAAGCATGGGATACCTGAACTAATGGAGCAGTTGAAGAATACTGAAAGACATTAGGCTGAAGCCATCTGCTTAACATCTGAATACTCCTGCTGGGCTATCACCTCTATTTTGGCTATCAAGCTGTTGGCTGAGAGATGACAGATGTTTCCTATGCAGGAGCATCAGGCTCCCAAGCAGTGCACAGCAGAGGTATCCTGGACCACGAATACTGTACCGCAGTGCAGGACGCCAAATCGCTGTCACCATCTTTCTGGTGTGCCTCACCTCTGCAATCACACCAACCAGAGCCGTTATTCAGCATATTACTGAGAAAGGACAGAGCTCTTGGCACTTCCAGAGATAACAGATCGTCAGCACTTTCCCTGCCCACAGCATCCCTTTTGCAGAAGTCCAAGTGTTCCCTGCCCCTGTTCATTTCCAGCTGGAATTCTGAACGGCAGACAGAGAGAAAAGTTAAGTTTCCTGATACTGTAAGCTAAATGCCAGGTCATCTGGGACAGATTTCACACATAGAAAGGAGAGGGCAAGAGTTATTTCAAACACCTTACTGCCTTCTTAACATTTCTGTATCAAGGAGAAAGTTTAGCAGGAGACACATCCTCAGCGTTGTTGCCAGATTACCTTACAAAACAAACAGACAAGGTTCAGTTCTCAGCTTCTCAGCCATTAACACCAGAAGTATCACCCCACTTGACCACACCACAAACAGACCTTTCTCCATGTCCCACCAGCTCTGAAATGAGGGGGCCTGCCTGGCACAGGGACAGCACAGCCTCCCCAGGCAGCTGCCTCATGTCCTGCATCCCCAAGGATGAGCAGTCTCTCCAGCTCAGCAGATGCCCCATGACCGCTTGTTAATGAGCAGCATCACCCTCGTGGAGCAAGCCACAGCATTCCACGCTTATTACACAGCTCCAACCATCCTGACTGTGCTCTCAAAAGTTATTGCTTTGAGGAGTAGATCCGAGAGAGACAGCTACAGTGCAAACACTACAGTGCAAAAACAGATTAAGGAGGTCATCAGCCAAGTAAGACTTTCTGGAGAAGAGTCACTGTAAGTTCTCAGCTTGGCAACTCTGAGACAAGTGGATGTAACACTGCATCCTGCCTCCCAAAGCAACAGTAAGATGCTCTGGGAAACACTGTAAGAAACAGGGTACATGCAGAGCCGCCCTTTCCCCACTATTCCCCTCCCACTTCTTGTGCCTTGTTCAAAAGCCTCCTGACAGAGAAACAACCATTAACAGGCCCAAAACAACTGGCCATAACAGCTCAGTCTTCCCACACAGATGCATGGAAATAAACACATACAGCCTCAGGAGGTCCACCACCCTTCAAGGACCATAGAGGCTTCATCAGGGAACAGCCACTACAGCCCCAGCACGAAGACACCACAGGGGCTCCATGCAAGAAGTGAGAAACATTTAATAACCTCAGGAAGGAGCAAGTCTCAGCAGGATCACAACAGGACTCTGGAGTGCCCAAACACCAACGACATTAACCTACAATCCCGCATGGAGCTGGGCCTACAGGCCTGGTGCTGCCTCTTACCTGTTCTCCAGCAGCGTCATGCACACGACCTCCCGCACGCCTGGGTTGTTGGCTTTCTCGATGGAGCAGCTCTGCAGGTTCCAGGTAGCCACCCTCAGCACAGGTCTGCCATCTCGCACCCCGCCAAACATCTCCACAGAAGGGCGAGTGGATATGATCTGCGTTGGACCCCCGGGAGGAAAGTCCAAGTCCTCGCTCTGGAGGCTGAGGGAAGTGGGGCTGGGGTGAGGCTTGGCCGTGAAGTTGAGGCCACCGTTGGTGTTTGTTGAAGGGGGACGTGACCGCTCCGCAAAAATCTGATGCCTGATTTTATCCAGAAAGGAGGAGTTGATGCAGTCCATCCTCACCAGGTCCTCGATACTTTTGAAGGGACCGTGCTCTTTGCGGTAGTCCACAATACTGTTGGCAATCTTCTCCGTGATGCCACGGATGCTCATGAGCTGGGCCGGGGTGGCGGTGTTAATGTTGATCTTGGTGGCGGAGAGGTGGTGCTCAGAGGCTGGGTCCTTGCACTGGGAGCTGGGCGAGTGCTGCGCCGAGCTGCCCTTGCTGCTCACGCAGATCTCAAACTTCACCTGCTCCAGCTTGGCCGCCCCCACCCCGCTCACCAGCGCCAGGTCCTCCACTTTCTTGAAGCCACCGATATACTCCCGGTACTCCACGATGTTCTGGGCCACCACCCGGGTGACGCCGGGGAGGGTCATCAGCTCCTCCTCCGTAGCCGTGTTGATGTTGAGCCTCTCCTGGTTGACGAGGATGTTGCTGAAGTTACACGCCGCGCTGAACTTGCGGCTGTGGCACAGGTCCGCCGGGTCGCGGGGGATGGAGCGGTGGCAGCCCAGGCTGCCTCCCATCTCACCGCCTCCTCCGCCGCCGCCGCGCTGCCGGGCCGCCGCCGGAGCCGGGGACACGGGCAAGGGGCGCTGCCGGGGCTGCCCGCCCGCGACTCATGGAACCCCGCGGGAGGCCGGCGACGCCCCGCGGCTCCGCGACAGGGGACGACGGACCACAGCGGCTGCAGGGCACCCTGCGGATAGACCAGACACGACACGCCCGGACAGGCGGACCCCAGAGCCCCCGCGGAGGGGCCCCCCGCGCCCTTCTTCCTCCCCGCCGCCGCCCTCCTCCGTAGAGGGAAGCGCCGCCGCTCCCCCGGCACTCGAGGGGTGCCGCCGCAGACGCTGCCCGACCAGCGCGCCGCTCCGCTCCGCGCCCGAGCTCTCACGGCAGCTCTACCAGCACCCCGCGCCCCGCCGGCGGTAATAGTAGCTCGGCGGGAACTCCCGCCCCCTCGACGGGTGAGGCGGGGCCGCGCGCCGCCGCCACCGCCTCCCGGGGCGTCACCCGCTCCGCTCCCGCCCCCGCCCGGCGGCGGCCGGGACCGGCCGGCTCTGAGGGAGCGGTGGAACTCCCTCCCGCACCCCGGGAGCCTGGCCCTGGGTCCGTCCCTGGGGCCTGCGTGGGGCGGGGGTGAACGAGGAGGGGCGAGCTCCTTCTTCCTCGCACAGGCACTGACCCCGAGAGGTGGAGGCCTGGCGTGGCGCTCAGGGCAGGCTTTTCTCGCCCCCCAGGCGAACGGCGCACCGGGGGCTGAGGTGCTCTCCGCAGCGTTCCCGTCCCTGAGGGTCTTTGGGCTCGGCTCTCTGCAGCTTTGCAGGGCATTAAGTGTGTTTTCACACCTCACAAAAGCTTCACCAGCCACCTCCGTTAGCTGTGTTTTTCTTTTTGCTGTTGCAGGTGCTATGCTTTCATACACATGGGCAAAGACTGCTTTTTGGTGGGGTTTTTTTCATTTTTAAGCCTTTTTTTTTTCCCCGACATCTTAAGCAACCATGGGAGTGCTCAACCAACGGCAGCCCCCAACAGAATGATGCTTTTTGGACCGGTTACATCTGCCCACTGGGTCTGCCTCAGCCCCATCGCACCTGCCCTACTGCATCTTTAGCCGTTCCCTGAGAGAGGGAGTACCACCACCCTGCACCAAAATGGTGGTTGTGTGCTACCCGTGTGCCTGTGCTGGCTTCAACCTTGTTATTTGTGCCCTGGGAGCCGCAACAGCCCAACACACCCACATTGGTAAAGCCACCGAAGTATTTGCTCAGCTTCTACTGCATTGAGTCTCATGCTGCGCTGTCTGCAACGCTATCTGTAGCCAAATTAGCTCATTTAAAACTAGCTTGACTGTGCCCACACGGGAGTGACTGCAATGTCAATGAATCCAAATTACGATCGGTGGGTGTAACTGAAAGGAAGGGGGAGGAAAACCTGAAAGAAAGAGCAACATATGCTTGCAGATGCCCACTACACACCCTGATGCCAACAGCACACATGCGTTTCTTTTATCTGGGTGGAATATGGTGCACATGTATTTCCAACATTGAGACTCTTGGCCAGCCCTCTAATGATATTCAGCTTGTGATGGCAGCACATACATGCTTTTTGTTTCATGGCAGATCACTGGGGTTGCCCTAAAATAAAAGGTTGAGTTTGTTGAGCTTCTCAGGGGAGGAGAATACGGCGTGTGTAAGGGAGCACAGGCTGCACCCGGCTTTCAGGTTGCACAGGGGCACTGCTGCTTTAATATCTGCGCTAGATACTCTGCTGTGGATCAGCTGTTTCTCTTCTGTTTGCCTGAGCAATGGCGTTAGTGAATTACCATTACGGGAATGGGTACTGGCTGCATTAGGGTATTGGCTCTCTGCTGGCTGTTGGAGTGGAGAAAGTGCTCGCTTAGGTGATTAAATGCTTCCACATCTACTGGAAAGTGCTCTGTGCGCTGCGATAACAGCGGCCAATGCAGCAGGAGTCCTGCCGGGCCTAATCCTGCTGGGATGATACCAGCACAGAGCTAGAAACAATTAACCGTTGAAACGAGTATTCTTTGCGAGGCAATATTATTACTGTAATAGCTCTGCAAGCTGTTATCTCAATGGAGAACGTCCTCTTCTGCTTTCTAATTGTTTCGAATTGATCCAGGCTCATTAAATAAGTTTTGAAGCTGAAAAGCACCGAAATCCATCTGAGGCATCATCTGCATTGCAGGCAGCACTGGCTTTTCCCTGTTTCAGAGAGAAGGTGGGAGCATCTCCAGGAAGAAAATAACAGATGTCACTTTCGTCCGGCGCTTTTTATTATCAGCTACTACTCAACAGTTTTTGAATTTGTGGCACCAAAATAGACAGGTTGTGTCGGGGAAGACAGCAGGCCTGCCGTCGGCCTAGCTCTCTTCTCCCAAGACATAGGCCCTGACAATATTCTTCTGTTCCCATGAGACAGGAAAAGTTACTCATGCTGAGAGGATCCTAATAATCACATTCTCAAAACACAGCGGCCTTGCTGATAGGGGTACAGGCTGCCCTAAACCAAGAAGCAGTTATGGGAAGGTACTTGGGAGTAACAGAACATGTTAGGAACCAACCATAACAAGATGGTCAGAACATCAGGTGTGCGGATACTTTTAGGCATTAAAGGTAAACTAAGAATATTTAGCTATAAGATAGGTTTATCAGAACTCGTTATAATTACTAACCAATCAATATGGTGTGAACAGTGTGTGTAACCAATTAGCAGTTTTTTAGCTTGCCACATTTGCAGTAAGAAAGGTATAGAATCTGTGTGATTTCACCTAATAAGATGGATGGATGGATGGCTTCATGGCTTCATGGCTTCATCTACAATTCATATCGAACTGCGTGTTGCGCTCTGCTGGTCGCCACAAGGTTGCAGCTGAGGAAGTGGATCTCAGAGGGGATGCAATGAGTGTCTCATCTCTTTATCAAGAGTATGACCTGTGCTAATGTGAGGTGCAGAGGGGAGAAGGGGGCTTATTAGCCACTTATCCTGTATTTATTTGTTTGTTTATTTATTTATCTATCTATCTATTTATTTATTTATTGACAACGCTGTGAAAATCACAGTGACACGGAGCTTACTGAGCTCCGAGTCAAATTTTGACAGGGCTTGGTATTTTGGGGGTAATGCCAAAAGATGTGAAAAAAGTATAGGTTTGGTTTATATTTTAAAAGATTTAAAAAAAAACCAACCAACAAATAAAACATGAGTCGGCTGGCTTGACATCAGTGTTGGGCAATCTGTTAAGAGGAGAAAGCTAAAAATGGGGTGCAGTCAGTAAATGATTGAAAAAACAATGGCGAAATTATTGACAGCCAGTGTAGGCAACAGAGAAATAAATCTTGCAAAACCCAGGTAGATACCAGATTTTTATCTTCCACCCAATCCCAACCTCAGTCTATTCAAATTTATTCAAGAAGTGATTGATCTTGGCCTGCTGGTGCTCACTGGCTGGCATGTAGCCTCTCCTGGGCTGCTCAGCACCTAACGTGGCAAGTGGCCACAGATCCTGGATTCCTGGGTCTCTGTCAGACCCAGCAGGATAGAAGGCTCTGAGACTCCATGGGTGGCTTATTCCTCAGGATCCACAGCTCCCTGCCTACTGAGCAGCTGGCTGCCTGCCAGGGCTGGCTTAAAAACCTCTCAGCGAAGGTGAAACTGAGTTTTGCTGCTCTGAGGTTGCAAATTTCAGGGAGGACCTCAAAGGGCTAGGCAGGTCTCCACAGTGAGAGGAGAGGGGAGGACGGCCACAGAAGGCCCCCTGGGAACAGCCGTCGCCCATCGTATAGTGTTTCTGTGTATCACTGGGTAGCGTTATGAAGCAAACAGCTGGGGAACAGGAGTTTTATCTCTGCCCAGCAGCCATTTGTTGAACATGGACTTGCTTTGTCACCACCTAGAGCCCTCCTAGGCTGAACAACTCACAGGCCATCCCCCATAGCAGCTAGTAAAACAGGTTCTTGGGCACCTGGGAGGCAGCAGGATGAGCTGCCAGCCACATGAGAAGTGAGAAATGCAGGGGTAACGGTGATGTCATCTGCTTGCCAGCTCTGGAGGTCTCAAACTCCTCTTCCCTGCAGGAACTGTTCAAAGAGAAGAGGACAAAACAACTTCTGCCACAGGAAGGAAGGAGGTTCTGCAGCACTTGAAACCTTTAAATGCAGTGTTTAAGGAGGATATGGATACGCTTGAACCCATAGCAATGGAGTGGATGCCAGTACTGCTGAGCAACACTTTTTCCACTGCTGAGCAACATCTTTTCCCTTAACTCACGAAAGAATCTGCCTAGAGGCCATTATATTCTCAGCTTTTAAAGATGATCTGCAAAAAATCTATTTTCATATTTTCCAAGATGCACCATCTACATTGCAGACTCTAAACAAATAAACTGTTTCACAGAGGTGAGAAGGAGCCAGGAGATGTTCCTTAACAGACCACCACAGAGATAGGATGAGGGGGAATGGTTTAAATTGGAAGAGGGTAGATGTTGGTTAGATATTAGGAAGAAATTCTTCATTATGAAGAAGGTGGCTGTCCCCTCCCTGGAGGTGTTCAAGGCTGGGTTGGATGGGGCACTGAGCAGCCTGGGCTGGTGAGAGGTGTGCCTGCCCATGGCAGGGGTTTGGAACTTGATCTTTAAGGTCCCTTCCAACCCAAACCGTTCTGTGAGTCTGTGAGAGTTTGCCTTCAGTTTTCAGGCAGCAATTGCAATTCCTACCAGCCCACCATGTGACAGCAGCGCCTACTCCAGCTCTCACTTACACAGACACTGGGACCTGTGGGTTTGGTCCTGAGGAGCAGGTGGGTCATCCTCCTGGGGACTATACTTTCAGACCTACTGCACTGGGCTTTCAATGGGCAAGGACTTGAAAAGGCCGCTGATGAACTGCAGTGCCAGTATTTTTATTTAAAGGAGCCATTAAAATAATTGTTTTCTTTCTGAGAGGACATCTTCAGTCACACTTGTAACAGATGCCTGAGGCAGAAGACAGGCGGTGTTTTTGTGAAGACAAGTAGTAACAAGTAGGAGTGAGGGATTTCATGAGCGGTGGGACTTACAAAGTCTGATTTCTGATAGCTCTTTCCTGTGTTGATTTTCTGATGTATAATAATAATGCTGAGTATCCATTAGTGTCTCAGGGGGGGTCACTAATTTGGATGTCTCTGTTCTACATGACAATTTTTGTGACAGGCGTAGGAACTCTGTATTTTTGAGACATTTAACCTCTGTCAAATTTCCTTGAAATCAGCCCACATGCTAATAAAATCCCTGAGGAAGGAATGATGAGCAGAATAGCAGAGCAGAGAGTCACATGATTTAGGTTTTTTTTTTCCTTAGGAATCCAGTGCTTTTGGAATGAGCTCTTTTTCCTGTAAGGCATTTTATATGGCTGCCAGACTTGTTGCGAAAAGACTAAGTGATGTCACCCGGCGCTGGGTTGCCAAGCTACGAGTGTCACATCCTACAGAGAAATACAGTCAGAAGGGTGAGCAGAAGTGACTCATCCTTATATCTTCTTTCATTTGGGTTGGTGTTGGGTCTGAAACCCAGACCTCTCCCTCCCTCAGGAGATCCCAAGCACTGGCCCAACGTTCTCTCATCAGTGTATGGTGGGACCGCTCATCCTGGAGGGAAATGAGAGGAACCCATGCTAGAGAAGATGCACTCTAGCGGAGCTTGGTATGTGGTTTCTAGTTTCCTTAGACAGCAGGGGAATTTGATTCTCATCCCCCACATCTGAGGTGGCATTTAATTCTCCAGTTACCCTGTGGGTCACAGGGCTGGAAAGGAATTTTAAAAATCTAGTTCTTCATCCCAAGTGGAGTCAGCAAGGCTATGCTTGCAGAAGCTTACCTGCTTCCAGGCTCCTGGCAGTGGCATCTCCTGAATTTCTCAGATGAGAAACAAGGGGTACAGTGTACCTATGTCACAATTAATGTTTTCCCTGAGGCCTAGTCTGGCAAGCCTCTAGTAAAAATGCCCACAGATCACTACTTCATGAATTTGGCAGGAGGGGGAGTTAGGATTTTGTGAGCTGTCTGTGCTCTCACCCTGGGCAAGCTTTCCATGGCTCCACCCAGGAGCAAGCATCAAGTGAATTTTTGTGAAAAAGATACAGCCAATGACATTTTAGGCATCTCCAGAGACAAGGTAAGCCAGCATGCTGGAAAGGGATGTCCAGTATAGCCTTCAGCATTTCACACAGCGCTTTGGTTATCAACAGTTGGACAGACAGCCTCTCAAACATTGTTTCCCATACAGACCTCTTACTCTTCAATTCATAGAATGCGTTTGGTGGGAAGGGGCTTTTAAAGGCCATCTAGTCCAACCCCCTTGCAGTAAGCAGGGACACCTTCACTAGATCAGGTTGCTCAGAGCTTCATCAAGCCTGACCTTGAATGCCTCCAAGGATGGGGCCTCCAAGAATGGGGCCTCCACCACCTCTCTGAGCAACCTGTTCCAGTGTCTCACCACCCTCGTAGTGAAGAACTTCTTCCTAATGTCTCATCTAAACTTCCCTTCTCTAGTTTAAAACCTAAAATGTCCTTAGGGGATGGCACTCGGTGACAGGTAGGGATGTAAAATGCAAGTGAGTCAGCTCACTGATTTATAGCAAACCAGGGACTTCACAGGCAGCATGTTTCATTAGTCCTTTCTAAACATTTGCATTTCAAAAGCCATATAACTTGTTGATGTTTAGGGCCAGAAATAATGATTTTGAGGCCTATCTCCTGATTGTTCTGTTGTTTCACCAAATAAATGACTGGTTTGCATTATTTGGCATCTGTATCATAGAATCATAGAATCATAGAATGGCAAGAGGTGTAAGGGACCCCAAGGATCATAGAGTTCCAACCCCCCTGCCACAGGCAGGGCCACCAACCTCAGGCCTGGATCTACACAAGGTTGCCCAGGGCCCCATCCAACCTGTCCTTGAACACTACCAGGGACGAGGCATCCACCAGCTCTCTGGGCAGCCTGTTCCGTACTTGTAGTTATTAGGTTACGTTCTCCTGCATGAAGAGTTAAAACAATTAATTTGCCTGTCAACAAATGTTTTAAAAATGTTTTTAAAAATCTATTTCATGTTTACTTTTGACTTTTCCATGAACATCAATTAACTAACTCATGCAGACAGCTGTTTAACTCAAGTTGATTCTGCAGATACTGTAGCAACCAATGCAGTTCTGCTCAGACTTAAATGTTACTTACAACTTCTGCTAATAGGGGGTTTTGCTTTTGGGGTTGGATGGTTATTATTATTTTTAATAAAAAAATGAAGAGCTCAGTCTCTACATCTCACTCACACGAACAGTTGTGCTTCAGACCCTGAAATTATTCAGAGAGACAAAACCCAGGCTCTTAGTTCTCCTAATTGTCTCAGACGTAAGGAGAGGTCAGTCAGGTCTCTGTGTTATTTACTTGTGCTAAGATTGATTTGTTTCCTGTCTCTGCCTCTTCATGTGTAAACTTCTGTTTGTTAAGAAGAAAATAAACCACAGTCAAATTTTCCCTTAGCCCCAAATTCTCAGAGGAGATCTGCAGAGCACAGAGCCTCAGTATAAAGCCATAGCTCTGCTGAGGATTGGGTCACTGGTTTGTGAAACAGTAAGTGTTTTGTTTAAGACTTTTCACACAAAACACGGCGTCTTGCGTAAGTGAGCATCTCCATACTACTCTCTTGAGAAAATCTGGCTCTCACATTTCAAGACCTGCACCAACAATTTAAATAGTTTAATGACCTCAGCCACTCCCAGCAGACTTTGAACTTCTCTGAGGAACCTCCCCAACAAATGACACCTAGCCGCCTAATCGCTACAACATCTCCTGTGAAGGCTTGATCTGCTTCACATGAAGACAGAGTAAGGATGTCCAGAACCATTCAGAAAGGTTCTCCCTTTTAAGCAAGCAGACCTGTGCTGTTGATGGAATCGACTCGCATAGTTCTCCATCTGAAAGAGCCAGGTTTGTTCAAATGAAAGCATAAAGGAGGTAGGAGAACAGCACAGTGTAGAGGTGTTCCTCTAGAACCAGGCCCCGTAGGGTGGCTGCTATGGGGAAGCAGGTGTGCTCAGGTCAGCAGAGTCTGAGGGAACCATCAGAAGGGCATCTGAGCGATACTGGGCCACCAAAGGACAAGCAAGTCCCTAAGCACCCGGAGACGAACACTCCTGGCTCTGATTTTTAAGTACTTGGAAGATAGTTAGGTGTTCAAAATACCCACCAGCACTGCTTGACCAAACTCACTTTTTCCTTTGGTGGTGCAACTGTCAAAAACCAGAAAGGGTGCTGTCAGAAACACCAGATGAATGACAGAGGGGATGGAAGCAAGTATACTTACAAAGCTTGTGAGTGGCACTGAGCTGAATGGAGGACCTGCAAGGACCTTGGAGAGCAGGATCAAAACTCAAAATCGTCTTCAAAGATCAGGGGGACGTTCCAAAATAGACAAGATCAGTTTTTGTTGAGACCTAGGGAGGAGAAATCTACAGCATCCATTCAAACTGGGCAACAACTGAGCCACAGATGGGCAGGAAAGGCTCAACAACGTAAACAAGAATCAGCAGGGTGGCCCATTAGGTAGAGACCACGAGCTGTTTCTAGCTGATCTCATGAATCCTAACAACATGATTAGGATGATAGCTATGTAGTGACACAATCACAATCAAGAACATGATGCTTAGAGCCACCATACCCAAGTACTGATTAATTACTGCCAGATGTTGTACAAGTTGCATGAACAAAATAGTTCTCCCCCAAGTAAAACCCACAGAGCCGAAAGCACTTACTGCTTTAAGACCAGATCCTACTCCTTGCTTATGTCAAGTAATACATACTCTGACAGACAGCCTAATTGGAGTCACGGGGACTATGAAGTACCACTGGACAGGAATAAAGCTTGTGTAGCCTGGGGTGAGGAGTTTGCTTCCTAAATGAGGGCTTAAATTACATAAGATGTCAGAGTGCTCTTTTTCCTGTACATGACCTTATGGCTGAGGTCACACCCACAGCTCCAACCCTCGTTCTAGCCAAACATCATCTGCTTTGGAGAGGCTTTTCCACAGTTTGAAGGGCCATGAGGAACAATAGCTGCCACCATCTTGCACGAGCTTCTGCATGATGTCAGCAGCACGAGCTCCCCACGCTCTGCAGGACATTCATTCCTATTCACCCGGTGTATTTGTAAGCGTGACTCGACAGGGAAAACAATGCAGCAGATACTGGTTTGCTGTAATTTCTGTGCAAACACTGTTCTGGGTATTGTGGGACTTCTCTTTCTCCTGTGATGGATTCTCAGACTTTGGTGTGGTTCATGAACAGCTCCCAGCACCTCCTACTTCAAAAAACAGTCTCACTCCAGATCTTGAAATCATGTTATAATGCTTCTCCCAAGTGTCCCAAAGCATGCATGCAGTTGATGAATTCTGATTTCATGCTACAGATAGCCATGTCACACACACACATGCACACACACCCTTTGCCAGTCAGTACATGATCCACATTCTTCCTGTGTTAGTCATGGAGCATGTCTGCCTTCAACCTGTGAAGGCAATTATGGGACACAGGGTGCTCCTCCCATGACTCAGGAGACGTGCCTGTCTCCTGACACTGGAAGGTGCCGGGTGTCCCTGTCCTGCCACCTACCAAGTGACCTCAGGGGATGCTGGTATCTCACCAGCATGACTCCTAAGACGGGACAGAAGGAAGATGGGACACTCAGCAGGGATGAAAAGCTCAGAGAAATGGTTGGATGAATGACTCACTTAAGCTGACTAAGGCCCCATCCCAAAGGTTCCAGATGCTGAATATGACTGTTTCTCATGTGCACACACACACATACACACACACACGCAGCTGTTGCAGCCAAACACCTCCAGGAAGACAAACACTGCTGCTCCTTCAGTGTATATACCATACTGTCATCCCAACCTCCATATGAACTCGCTCCACAATTAATTTAGGGCTGACTGCACTGTCACCTTCCTGCCTTGGGCTTCAGTGTGTCAGGTACCTCTTTTGGCTATGCCAGTTGCCTCGGCCTGCCTGACACCCAGCACTCCTAGGCAAAGTCACAGGTCACCTCTCAGGCCATTACACTTGTCAGGTATGAGTTACCCAAGCTAAGCAAACAGGTGCTGACAGGTGCACTACAGCCTTCATGCTGAGTAGGGATGGAGAGCCTGATTTTCAACAAACCAAGGCGTTACTGATACTATTTTTAGGGCATTTTTCCTATGCAGGTTTTTCCCTTGCATGTTGCTTGCAGGTGTTACTCCTAAACAGCATGGGGCAGTAGGGCTTTAGCAAGGCAGGCTCAAAGAGAACCTGGAACAGCCTCGATTTATTTTAGAGAAATTCAACATAGAGATTATCTATTGTATGAATAGGAGTCTGCAGGTTTCTAATGGCTGCTGGCCCAGCCCTGCAAGGTCTTTGGACCTAAGCCTGTCATTGCACGCTGTGCACGAGGATCTGCCATCTGCGCTGCCCTCCTTGAATCCAGCTTCCTCTAGCATGATGGTGACCTGCTGGAGAGCAAGGGATTGCCCAACACGAAGAAGGGTATCAGCACGCAGCCTTCACAGGGTGTGTGTGAGATAAGCAGCCAGCATGCTAGCAGTTGGCAGGGGAGCTAAGTAGCGTTCACATCAATTGATCTCAATACCATCTGGCTTTAAAAGGGCTAATTCTGCCAAAGACAAACACTCAACAGTCCTCCCGGAGACAGAGGAGAGATGGGGAAGGAGTTTTGCTCCGCCTGTGTTCTTTTGTCCTCACTGCTGTTAGATAAGGTGACATAAATTTGCAGCTTTCCTTTGGATTTAAGCTGGTCATTGTTTAAGGCACAGTGATGACTCTGTGTCACGAGGACAGATGATGAAAGAGGTATTGTTAGAGAAGAAATCCCTCGAATCAGGGGACACACTGTGTTTTCTCCTTCCTTACGCTCTGAATGTCATTAGGTTTTGCTAGGCAGAGGCTCTGGCAGGTGTAATGGAGTGTACAGCCCGGCAGAAAGATTCCCCCAACTTACTGCAGGATCATAAACCAAAGTAAATAACCAGAGACAAGTTCTCCAAGGTGTTTGCAAGTCCTTCAGAAGCACTAGGGACATTCTCCCCTTTGGATTTCAGGAAGGGTTAGAGATTCCCAGGAGATCAGGCCAGGTGCAGCGTGTGAAAACAAAAAGGCAAGACAAGAATCAGTGTAACCTTAAATCAAGTTGTGGGCAGGGGGAGAGAGAGACTACAAACAAAAAGAAAAAAATAAAGAAACCCCACAAAACCCCAAACAAGAATAAAAAGCCAACACCTGGTTTCAAAATAGGTCTCTTGCCCTGTGCTCCAGGGGGTTCTCAGTGCATTCCCTACCTCACATTTTAAAATCAAAGCATTCAAAAAGGTTGTATCAAGTAGTTCCCCTTTCCAGGACTGAAACATCCAATAAAAAGTCAATCATGATCTTGAATTTAAATGTTGATTAAGCTTTGAAAAAAATAATAAGAAGGAAAACGCAATATCCCAACAAAATGTCCTTGATTCTAAGATGAGAAAAGGCCCTCTTGTCAAAAGTCTCAGACATTTGTGATGTCAAACAATTGTTCCAAACTTGCTGTTTAAAAAAAAAACAAAACCAACCAAAACCCAACTTTTAAGATTTTTTTTTTCAAAAGGCTTGAAAAAAAATCTGTATTATTTGACTCATCGATGTAGTTAAACCGCTGTAACAGGGTTCACCTCACTGTACTGTGTCACTTTGTAGGGTCAGCTATTTAATGCACACATATTTGAATCTCTGGGTAAAGCAGATAAGATATTCAACACTTCCCCTGCTGTCTTCTAAGTCCCCTGTGGCTTCACTTAACAGCTCCCTGACTCATGTAGGATGGCATCGCAAGGGGCTCATAGTCCGTCCTGCTGGGAGGCATTTAAGATCCAGGAGCAAATTATCCGGGAGAAGTAATTGTCTCTGCTTCCCACTTTATGTGCCACCTACTCGCCTTCCTCTTGGCATCTGCTCCTGCTATTTGGAGCTGTTTGGGACTTGGAGGTAGCAGAGGCAGAGGAGCAGCAGCAAAGGGAAGCATGGGATGGGCCTCTGAAATGTTAAAGCTGTGTTAAGGTTCAAACTCAGTGTTAGGGTTGCCGTGGGAAGAGAGGGGCTCTCTCATTTCTGGATGCAAGAGGAGAAAATCTGTCACTCCTAAATATGGCCTAGTTGTTAGCATTAAGACTATTATTAAAATTAATATTATTAAACTCTTTAAAGGTATTCAATTTCAGCAGAAAATTCTGAGTGATTCCCCCCTGCTCTGCCCCAGATATCCCCATGAAGGTGGTGGTGCCCTGGGGCAGGAGTCCAGAGAAGGTGAGGAATTGCCACCCTTGGAGATATTTAAAACTCAGCCATATGTGGTCCTGAGAAAATTTGACCAGGAGGACAGACTAGATCTCCCTTCCCACATAAATTATTCTTCAGCTTTCTAGAAGGTGATGGTCTTGGACTTGTCACTTAGGTATATAGGAGCTTGGGGAAGAATTGATGAGCTGCAGACAGCTTGGCAATGAGAGGGAGAGGAAGGGAATAGGGGATGGGTAGTAAGGAACTGGTAGTTTCATATCCATTCTTGACAGTTTTATGTTGCTTTTGATAGTTAAGGAATATATGTGATCTAAACTGCATCAAAACAGAAAAAAAAACAACCCAGGCAAAAGAGCCTTATCCATCTGGTCTCAAATAATTAAGATTTTTTTTTCCCCCTGATTCTGCAGGAATGGAGATAGTGGTTTGTTAATAAGGTACAAATAAACCCACGAGTCCTGTGCCAAAGCTCAGTTGAAATAGTCCAGCAGAGATACTCCCTACTCAAAGAGAGGTACCTTCTCTGGGGAAGGAGAAACAAGGCAGCCTTCCACCAGCAGCCTCAGAGAGCTTATATTTTGCTGCTACCCTGCATGATATAAGGGGTTAATTTTAAGAGAGAAAAAACTGGCAGGGTTGGGGTTTTTTTTTTGCTAAACAGGGAGAAGTTTGGTCACTTCAGAACAATGGAAGCAAAGAGAACTCGAGGGAATTATTCATCTGGTAAATGGAATTTGATTTTCTAATGCAAAGAGCAGGCTTTAATTACAGCAAATTGAAACAATAGAACATTTCCTTACTAAAAAGTTTGAGGGTTTTTCTTGTTGCTATGATTACTATGCAAGGGGGGTGTGTGTGTGCATGTGCTTCAGAGCCCTAGCAATTGCAGTAGGGTTTAACTTCAGCCAACTATTTTCTAAAAATTACTGTAATTGATGACAGGAATGTTTTCCTTTAACTTACTTCTCTTAAGGGCCAAGCACAGATACCATTGTGCACAGGCATTGTGCAACACACTGCATCATCACAGAAAGGGACCCCTTCTTCATTTGAGAGCACGGCCCAGAAGAGAAATAACACCAATGGATCTCCATCTACCTCCCCCCCCCCCAGTAAATAGGATCTGCCATCCCTCAGAAGAAAGAGATCTGATGCTAAAAGTATGTTAAAATTTTGCTCAGTGCTGGATGAAACAATCCTTGCTAGTTTGCATTCATTGTATTTGGTAGCATATATAAAAAATAATCAGATTATGACTAATTGCATTAATAGGATAGCCCAGGGACCAAAGCACATGATACAATGTGTCTCTCCGGCCCCATTTTGGGGATTAATCACCCACATTTTATTCCACAGCTACACTCTTCTTCACTTTTGTGGTCTCATCATGGGCTGGGGACACATGATTTTTGGAAGTAGAGGTTCCAAAACTTGAGGAAAGGAAGGCAAAGAAGTAAACTCCCACACTCCTGTGATACTTTCTGAGCATGAGGGGAAAAAAAATATGCATGCTGTGTTTGTTAGAGGCTGAAGTCAAATTACCATTTAATTACATTAACATTTAACGCTTAAAAATGTCAGGAAAGGACTTGAGAGGGGGGTGGAAATAATAAATCAGAGCTCAGAATAGAGACAGATGAGATGCACAGAAGTTTAAATGCCTGATTTGGATTCCCAGTGAAGAAGAACTCTCTTCATTTCTCTTGCCTCATGCCATACTGTAAAATAAGAATTTAGAGTGTTCCATCTTGAGATGCCCCCCACCTCCAGCTTTCTGGACTAGTTGAAGCTAATCAAATTTAACTACCACTTCCAATTAATTTTGCTCTCTGGAATGTTGTTTGATTATGAAAATTGTGATGGGGATAAAACACACCATGCTGATCTGAGGTCTCAGGGCCATCAGCCACGCTCCATTTCATCTGAGCACTTATCTGAGCAGGAGCTTCCATCTTTTGTGGGCTGTGGAGGCATCTGGGCTGACATAGCAACTAGCACTGTGCCTGCACGATGAGGAGTGACTCTTGAGAGCTGCAGCAGGTGTTCAGCACCTTGTTTCTGGAGCCACGTAGCTCAGAAAGTTGCACCTTTGGGAGACCAGTGATCTGCCAGACTGAGAAGAGCCTTGGCAGATAGTCTGTGCTTCCATCTGAGGGAATACAGAAGAAGGCTACAGGATGGAAGGATTCCTATGCTGCAGTTCTTTTAATCATGAGATTCCTCCAAGCAGGAGCGGTACAGAAGTCTCTCATCTTGGTTGCTTCCTACATAAAGGGCATGTGAAATATTTTCCAAAACCCTTCTTAAGGAATTTCCTTGATTATATTTTTTTAATTATTATTACCCTGTCAGTTCTCAATGGGGATTCCTACAAAGTATAAGCTATGCAGTCCTAGAAGTTCCAGTAAAAGCCTGTGCCTTTCTGATACGTGGGGAGTGCTGCTCCAGCAGGATCACACTGCTGAGAACTTCAGATTTCACAGCAAAGTGAAATTACACAGAGAACATTCCTAAAATACATTCATTTTTAATGAAGATATTAAACAGTCAGAGCTTTGTCTTTTCCCATCTGTACCCAGCCTACTGCCTCTGTAATGAACCCCCAAGCCTTGGAAGAACAGAGATGCCTCAGTGTCTCTCTGCTAGAGAGATTTCAGGTTTTCACTCTGTTCACTTAAATTATTTTACTTAATGGATAATAGTGGAACTGAGCTGCCTGGAAGATGTGACAATAAATGTTTTTCTGAGTGGGGCTAAGGACTGGTGGGTCTTCTCACCATACAAAAAGCCTCAAGAAGATCGTGGACACCAGGCCAGAGGGCTGAGGCAAATGAAGTGAGGGATGATGAATCTCTGAAAATGGCCAGAGGGGTTAATACAGCTTCACACATTTTCTGCCCCTCTACTCTGCTCTTGTGAGAGCCCACCTGAAGTACCGTGTCCAGTTCTCGAGTCCCCAACATAAGAAGGACATGGAACTGTTGGAATGGGTCCTGAGGAGGGCCACAAAGATTATCGGAAGGCTGGAGCACCTCTGCTATGAAGGCAGGCTGAGAGAGTTGGGCTTGTTCAGCCTGGAGAAGAGAAGGCTCTGGGGAGACCTTGTAGCGGTGTCCCAGTACCTGAAGGGGCCTATCCGGGATATCCGGGAAGGGACTTATTAGAAGGGCATGTATTGATAGGATAAGTGGTGTGTGTGTGTGGTTTAAATTGGAAGGGGATAGATTTAGATTGGATATTAGGAAGAAATTCTTCACTATGAGGGTGATGAGGTGCTGAAACAGGGTGCCCAGTGAAGTGGTGGCTGCCCCCTCCCTGGAAGTGTTCAAGGCCAGGTTGGATGTGATCTTGAGCAGCCTGGTCTAGCAAGAGGTGTCCCTGCCCATGGCAGGGGATTGGAACTTGATGATCTTTAAGGTCCCCTCCAACCCAAACCATTCTAGGATTCTATGATTTAATCCCCTCTCCTTTCTCCTAACAGCAAGGATCTGACTCACCACTTATGTCTCCTGTCCTTCCAGAAGAGGAGGTGCAAGGCAGAAACCCTTGGGGAAAATACAAGAGAAGGTATTTCCCTGGAAATGCCAGAGGATCTCAGGTCACAGAACAAAACAGTTGGAGGTACTTGCTTTGCCACACTTTAAAAGGAGTTGGACTGAGAAGTGAAAGGCTACAAATTTGGGAATGGAAGTCATCTGCTGGGATCCTCCCTGCAGCCCTTCTAGCCAAAGCACCTCGGGAACATCACGGAAATCTTTCCTAGTAGCATTTTTGTTACACCTAGGAGTGCCATTAGCCTCTTTCTTATAACTGAAAAACTAGAAAATGAAAGGAATTGCCTGAAAAATCACAGAGCCTGATCTGTCCCAGGCTTTCCCGTTGTCCCTGGAACGAGTCCATCACATATCCTGTATGCAGACAATCCTGTCCAGTCGAAGCCAGACATGAGAGAAAACGGGGAGGAGATGTTTTGAGAAACGTCACCCACTTACCCTGCACGATTCAAAGCAAGTATTTTCAGCCTTCAGCACTCTCTCCTGCCAGCTCCCCAGTTTCCCAAGGTGATACCCATAGATTGGAATTTCTGTATGAACATGAAAACAAAACATTGCTTTACTGTAATAGCTCTTGGCATGGACACATATTGCATTTGGATCATTGCTCATGATGTTTTTACTTCTGAGCTGTGAAATCTTGGCCACCTGACTTTAAGACTAATATATTAACAAGATAAAACTATAAGGCTTCTTAGATGAAAGGCTTAGCAATGTGAAGGCTTCCTATTATCCTTTTTATCCTTCACTATGTCAGAATGAATTGCAGCATCTAGCTCTTCAGCTAAAACCCCTATTCAATGCTTAATGCTCAACAGATAGGATAATACGTATTTCATTTTGGAGTTTAATTTTAGATGAGGTGACATGCAACAGAAGGGGGCACAGTCACTGGAAAATGGTCTCCTGCAGTGTGATAAATGACAGAATACAAGTGAGTAATGCAGAGGCAATTAAAAAAAAATAGAACATACCCCAGAAAGTTGGCACCCCGTAGCCCCCTGACCAAGTAGGGGAGCAACAAAGCGAATGCCAACATCTTCAGCTATGTTCATGCACCATGCTGCTCACATCTTACTGTACTGCAGAGCATGATGGGCAATAGTCAAATGAGGAGAACTTTGGGCTAGTGTGGGGGCATTGGTTATTTTTTCACACAACACAAAGGGGACCTCTGTAGACCAGCTTCCCCTCCCTGTGCCGCTCACTCAGGATGACGCAGTGCAGCTAAACAAGTTAGAAGACCTTGTCTTAGGTGAGACATCACTCTCCATGCAATAAAGATTTCAAACTGCTGCTCATTTTTGCAGCACATGCATAGTCCTGTTGGCTTTACTTGGCTTAGTGGCCCTGCACGCATGCTTGTGTTTCTTGTGCTGGAAGAAGTCCTCTTCAGATGGCTCAGTCTGCCTGGATATTAAGAGGCTGCGTGACCTCAGCAGTGTGACCTACTACTGAACTATGGGAGCTGGAACTTTCACCAGCATACTTTAAGCCAAGCAATGCAGGCAACAGTCGTTGGCACTGTCCTTGGGGAGAGACAGTCCATGCTACAGCCACAAAAGGCAGTGAGAACACGGGCAACACAGATGGGTTAAAATAAATAAGTAGTCTTTTTTAAATGGCTGGGGCGATACAGCAGGGAAAATGTTAAATCTCCTGCAAGCTTAAACTGCAGGGTGGAAAATACATTTGGCAAAGACCATTTCAGAAACACAAAGATAGGCCTAACTCTGCATTTTCTATCAGCCAGCAAGGCTTTGTAAAGCCTTAACTGTGACAGCATCTGAGCTATCACACCGAGGCACTGAAATTAGTCATAAAACACAGCACTATAATTCATACTTTCAAAGCTATTTTTGTGCACTTGGAGTTGTTTTTACAGGCTGACATAATTGAACAACAGGTATGACAAGCCTTTACTGTGATGTTATCTCCACTGTGCCAGAGACTTTGCTGTAGGGAGGATGAAAAACAGGTCTCTGCCAAACAACACAGCATGGAGAAAGCCTACCTAACCTGGGAAAACCAGGAGGCCACATTTCTCTTTCTCTGGAGCTAATACCTGTCCCATCAGAGCTACCTTGTCATAGGACTCAAGACCTGTAGTGATGTTTCATGTTGGCAATTTCCTAGAACCCAGTTATAAACAGAAGACATGAGTAATGGGGGGAAGGGGACAAAAGAGAAGAAAAAAGAATCACAGAGTCACAAGGTTGGAAAAGACCTTTCAGATCACTGAGTCCAACTGTGCCTGGCCTATGCTAAACCATATTTAAACCAGAGGGAAAAAGAAAATACCCAACAGACAGATTTCTGATCTAAATATTCACCTTTCAGGAAGCTCCTGCTCTAAGCAGCTGCCTTCTGTTTCCACACTCCCTTTTGCAGTCCCACCTGTAAACGTGCTGATGCACAACCACACTCTTTAGAGCACAGAGGGCATTAGGTGCCAGCACCGTGGGGTACGGTCATCCCCTTACCTCATCACCAAAGTATATGTGTGACAGCCCACCCAGTTTATCTTCACTGAGCCAAGCAATACCCTGGAAGAACTTACCATCTCTACTCCATCATTATTATTATACTTCAGTAGTAACTTTTTCATAGTGCTCCCTGCCTCCCAGGCAGACAGACAGATTCCTACTTGCTGTAGAAATCACTAATACTCAGGCAGCTCTAGCAGAGAAATTAAGCTAGGGCTCTGTGACCACACAAAGCTACAAACTGCTGCCCAGCAAAACAGCATAAGACAACCAAAATAAGGCAAAGCTTTTACCTCCTCCCGACCTCAAACTAAAAAAGCCTTTGCAAGCCATTCCCAGCTTTGCTCTCCCGAGTTCTGCTGGAAAGCAGCTGACAGCTGAGGCTTAAAACCCATGTTGATTAGAGATAGCCTGTGCTGGGCTAGAAAACACGGTGCCTAAAAAAGGGCAGCAAATAGCTAGCACCCCATGTCATCAGGAGATGTTATCCTCCCAGTGCCTAATGAGAGCGCTTTCAGGGGGAGCTCCTTCTCTTGCTGAGCTTGCCTGACAAGGTTCCCCCAGTACAAACTACCTCATCCTTCCTGCAGTGTTTAACCCTGACTAGGAATAACAGAGACTGCCGTAATATGAATAATAATAATGATCATCATCATCCCACTGTGCTGCTGACCCCAGGAGAGCTCATTGCCCTGTGGTGAACAAGGCAATAATAATAATTCTTCCAGTCCTGATGGTGATCACTAAAATGTCAAAGCTGATAGCTGCCCTTTCCCTTTTGACGTGATAGTTAGCCCTTGGGAAGGAAATAAATTACTGAGCCACTTAACACCTCATTAGGACTTAACACTACATATCCAGCATCTGCAAGTAGGTTCTTAAAGCAGCTTGTCTCTTTAATAGCAAGCTGTGAAGTTAGCTCTGATGGTATGCAGCATCCTTTCTTTAAGGGAAGCTTTTCCTTTAAATGACTCCAAATCCCAAGCAAATAATTGTTTCCATTCTCCCCAATTAGCCATCCTGGTTTGGGTTGTATAGTCTATCTGGATTTATAAATAACTCACTTTGTTTACCAATTATTTTAAGTATTTTCAGGAAAGGGAAGGAAGAAAACTCTGGGAATATTGCAACTGCATGTCTGACCTCATTAGCCCAGTAATTATTTCACTGTAATTCAATTCATTCTTGTACTCAGTTCAAGATAAGACTGCAGGGGCAATAAGAGCCTAGGAAGCTCTGCTTCTCTTTTTCTTTTATTTATTTCTTCCTTCTTTGCTCTTTTCTCTGAGGCTGTTTATCCCTGCCTCTGCATCACTCCTCCCTCCTAGTAATGATACACCGGGGGGGGGAAAGGGGGGGACTTGCTACCATGCATTGAATCAGAGCTAAAAATACTTATCTCCCTTTCTTCTTTTTTTTTTTTTGGTAGGTTTTGATTGGTTTGTAAATCCAGATCAGTTGGCATTTGCATGGTGGATACACTGTGAAAGCTAAATAAGAGTTATCCTATTTTACCCAAGTTAATAAAATCTGCAAACCTGGCGTGACCTATCGCTGAGAACCAAGACAGGTTAATTCCCAGATCCGGGAAGACTCCCAACTGCGTCAAAGCAAACGCTTTGAACTCCACATCAGCTTTTGATGCTCTTTACTGCAGCGAGGGAATCACAGAGTCACAGGGGTTGGAAGGGACCTCAAGAGGCCATCGAATCCACCCCCCCTGCCAAAGCAGCTCCCCAGCTCATACTGCACAGATAGGCCTCCAGATGGGTCTTGAATATCTCCAGAGAAGGAGACTCCACCACCCCCCTGGGCAGCCTGTCCCAGGGCTCTGGCACCCTCACTGGGAAAAAGTTCTTCCACGTGTTGGTGTGGAACTTCCTGTGCTCCAACTTGCAGCCATTGCCCCTTGTCCTGTCCCCACTGACCACTGAAAAGGGGCTGGCCATTGCTCCCTGTCTCCCACCCTTCAGATATTTAGAAACATCAATCAGATCCCCTCTCAGTCTTCTCCAGGCTGAACAGCCCCAGCTCTCTCAGCCTACCCCCATAGGTGAGATGCTCCAGGCCTTTAATCATCTTCATAGCCCTCCGCTGGACTCTCTCCAGGAGATCCCTGTCTTTTTCATACCAGGGAGCCCAGAACTGGACACAATATTGCAGCTGAGGCCTGACCAGGGCAGAGAAGTAAGAGGCAGAAACATAGCTCTCATGTGTGAGTCTTCCTACCAGATGTATGAGTGGCACAAGATACTCATGTAAGTCTGGACTTCCTGGATGGAACCAGACTTCTTCTGTCTGGGGCTTGGACTTACTGGGTGAGATGAACAGAGAACCTGGGCTGCTCTGTGTTTTAGGTTGAACATAACCTGCTGTCAGTGGGGATTTAATGTGACCAGAGGTGCAACCACAGTGGTGCCTCTGAGGGAGAGGGCAGAGAGGCTTCACCACGATGTCTCAGCCATCCTTTACCATAACCCCAGGGCTTTGCCTCAGCTATGAAAACACAGTTGTCATCCACAACAGGGTTGGTTTTTTTCTGTCAGGCACAACATTGCCAGGCTTAAGAGGGTGTCATTTGTTTTCCATTCAGCTTCACTGGCAAGCTGGCCAAAGACATCTCTGAGTGATGAACTGAGAACCTCACTTTTCTCCAATGAAATGCCAGCTGCTGTCATTTGCTCATTTGCTGGATGTTCAGGCTCCCATGGCTTTAGTTACCCTTCGGTTCAGTGACCTCAGCACACGCCTGAGCCCACCACAACAGCTGGGTGCCAGGATTTAACCTGTGAAGAGCACGGCACCAGAGCAGCAGGATTAGTGGGTCAGCTCTGAAATGGGGAAAACAGCTCTGATTTTGCCCAGACTAGCTGCATGTGAGGAGCTATGAACTTTGCTCCAGTTTCTCAGAACCTCCATGGGTTTATCTTGTTCATCAGCATGGCCCTTTCTCAGAGAAGCTGGGATGTTCTGGGAACTGCCCCAGAAGGGGAAGCTTTCCATCTGATCTCACTGATGTCTCTCAAGCAAGAATGACATCCATTTCAGTGGCCCATCAAGGCTTCCTGCTTTGCCAAATGGTGACTGCTTTACCTCTCATAAGCACACCAAATCCAGACAGGTGGAGGAAGGAGAAGAAGAACAGGGAAAGATAAGGGAAAATGGGGAGCAGGGAGAGAGGGGGGGAAGGCCAGGAGGCCTTTCCATCTCCCAAGAGTGAATAAGAACTGATTTACAATAACCAGTCTCACTGTCAGGTGTTCTGTGATTCTCTCTTTCCCCAGAGGCTTTTGTGGGGAGTTGTATTTAACTCCCATCACTTTTATGAACAGGTAACCCACGTTCTTGCAAGCAGCAATACCAGGCACGCTGAGAGGGCACGGGGAAAGCCTAACACAGAAGAGGAAGGGGGGATGGTGAACTCTGCTGAGCCAGGTTTAAGCACCCTGGAAATGCTTCTTCAAGTGAGCATTTGGAAACTACCAGGACCCTCCGAGTCAGACTCAGCCCTAAGTCTCTGCACCTGCATCCAACATCAAGGTCTGTTCCAGCCAGTCTTACTGCTGCATCACTGTGGGTGCAATGTGAAGCTCTCCTCAGCACTACTTATTTTCTTAAGGGAAGCAGCAGACCTTGGTGACACACTGCAGTGGTCCTTTGACACCACATTCCTGGAAGGAGTTAACATCCAGCATCAGAAATGGGCACAGCTTATCTTGCAATGCAACAAGAGGGGCATGTGCCTGCTGCTGACCTTGGCTGGAGGGAGCTGGGGCCGTTTGGCTCCTTGCCTCCAGTCCTGCCTTGGCAGCAGGGAAGGAAATTATTCTTCATGTTCTGAAACTGCAAACGTTGACTTTGCAGATTTTCCTTCATGCTTGGTGGCAAGCACCAAGGGCTGGGGTGAAGAAGAGAAGCTAGCTCCAGTGGCAGCAGCCTGTGCCTTTGAAACAGGGAGTGCTGCTTTTCCCCATCTGCCACCCGTGACTTTATGGGTGGGTGTGAGAGCCTGTAAGACCCACCTGTTTTGTTTTGCTACAGCAATGGTTTTTTCCAGGCTTACTGCAAGGAAAGCAGAGAAGTCCAACACAACATTCCTCACAGAGAAGGGATGTCTAAAGCATGCATCCTCCCAGCACCAGATCACTGCTGGTTTTCCCAGGCTTGTGTTGTCTCTAACGCATTTTCAGTTCACTTTTCACTCCTACAAACATACATCCTCTCCAACAGCAGCCTGTAGCATCTGCAGTACATCCAGCAACACTGGGCTTCTCACCATAAGAAGGACATTGAGGTCCTCAAGCAAGTCCAGAGAAGGGCAACCAGGCTGGGGAAGGGGCTGGAGGGCAAATCCCATGAGGGGTAGCTGAGGATGTTCAGTCTGGAGAAGAGGAGGCTGAGGGGAGACCTTATCACTGCCTACAACTACCTGAAAGGAGGTTGTAGAGAGTTGGGTGATGGTCTCTTCAGCCAGGTGACAGGAGATAGGGCAAGGGGAAATGGCACAAAGCTGCCCCAGGGCAGGGTCAGATTAGATGTTAGGAAAAAAATCTTTCACTGAAAGAGTTGTCAGGGCCTGGACCAGGCTGCCCAGGGAGGGGGTTGAGTCACCATCATCATGGATGTGTTTGAAAAAAGGGTTGATGAGGTACTTAGGGATATGGTTTAGCATTGGACAGGAATGGTTGGACTTGAAGATCTTAAAGGTCTTTTCCAACCTTGTGATTCTGTTGTAGAGCAGCAGGATTATCCTGTAGGAATGGGGGAACTTGTCCAGACTCATTTCAGATCCTGTCCGGAATGATGGATCGGAAAGTTTGGCTCAGATTTGTGCATTTCTAGGTGCAGAGTTTAAAAAAATGAGAAGTAAATAGGGAGAAAAGAATACAGGGGTAAATAGTACTCAGCCTATGAAGCAAACAATATAAAAACAATTATGAAATTAGAAGCCAAGAGGGAGAAGAGAAACAGCCTAACAAAACCCCGTAACAACCCGTGTTGTTGTCAGCTCTCAGAAGGAAAAGGAAAGGTTATTTCATCTCCACATCATTGTCTGTGCTCCAGCTAGAGCACGCCCCTGTTCTAGATGAACAGACCACCATAAAACATGACATTTCAAGAGCTAGGTCAATTTGCAGTCCTCATCAAAAAGCACTTTGAGCAATTTGTATTGCTCCATATTCCTAAATCTCTACTTTCATTAGCGGGATCTTGGTGATGAGACTGCGCTGCCACCATAGGCAGCTCGCTCCTTTAACATCGTTTTTTAATCAACCTTCCTGAGTCTATTCCCCAGCAACATCTGCAGTCCTGGGCCAACCTGCTTCCCCACAATGTCCTGAGACAGAGCAGTGCTGTCTGCTTACCCATTCTCGAGTCACTGGTGACTTTGGGTGGAGGGGGATGCAGGATTCAGCCAGGGGGGTTTTGCAGGTGGAAAACTTGAGCTAGAGGGAAGTGAAACCACCTACCTAAAGCTGCACAGCTGGCCAGGGACAGAACTGGATGACAAATCAAGGGCTTTTCGAGTCCAGCTTGGTGCTTTCTGCTCTAGAATGGAACTTGCCTTGGGGAAGCCAGCTACATACATCCCTCTGCTTGGCATCCTTCAGCAGAGACCCCATGGGAATGGAGCTGTTTTTACACCAACCTCAGGGCTGGACAGCCTGCACATGGATGGAGAGGGACTTCAGAGCTGTTTGTCTCCCAAAACCATGACCTAGCCTCCGGTGATGCCCTGGCCTGAAGAACCCCTTATCTGCTGATATGGGAAAGAAAAATACTCATTTACAGCTGGTGGGAAATCTGCACTCTGACAAAGCCACCAGTGTGGCACAGCACTTGCTAAGTGGGCAGACAGCTCCTGCCACCAGAGATGCTCCGCAGCTGCAGCATGACAAGCCACTTGGGACGGTGTGGTGGCTCTCAGCAAGGCTACAAGGGGCTTTAGACAATCCCCAAAGCTCCTCCTCCTCCTCAGCTTCAGTCCTCAGAGGAGAAACGTGTGCTCATTCCATGGCAAGACGTCCATTAAACTCCCATTTAAGCATCTCTTCAGAGGTAATTCAGCCTTATCTGTAAACGTGGATTACTGACTTGGTGAATATTTCATGATTTCTATTAGTCATTTATATTTTTAGAAACACAGGCCATAAAAAATTGAAGTCATTTTCCTTCAGGTCTGCCATGCCAGAGATCTTTTTCTCTGAAATACATTTCATTAGAGCCTTGTATGTCTGGTGAAAGAAACTGGAGCAAAGTTAAAAGGGAGATCAGTCTGGTCTCTAATGCTTCCCTGAAATATGGGCCTACCTGGGTGGATGACAGTGTATAAAGTTTCATTAGGCAGGTAGGAAATTCTCCTCTCCAGGTGCCCTCCCAGTAGGGACTGCCCTAAATACCTCCCTTTTCAACCAGGTAATTCCACGGGGCTTACCCTTTTCCTAAGATAAAATCATACCTTTTAATTTTAAAACCGTGTATTTTGGGTGAGTTTTATGCCCCTCACTACAAGACAGACATTGAGGCCTTGGAGTGTGGCCAGAGAAGGGCAACCAGACTGGTAAAGGGGCTGGAGAGACAGCCTTATGAGGAGTGGCTGAGGGAATTGGGGTTGTTCAGCTTGGAGAAGAGGAGGCTGAGGGGAGACCTTATCACTGTCTACAATTACCTGAAAGGAGGCTGCAGAGAGGTAGGGGTTGGTCTCTTCACCCAAGCAACAGGTGATAGGACAAGGGGGAATGGCCTCAAGCTGCACCAGGGCAGGTTCAGACTAGACAATAGGAAAAGGTTCTTCACTGAAAGGGTTATTGGCCATTGGAAAGGGCTGCCCAGGGAGGGGGTTGAGTCACCAACCCTGGATGTATTTAAAAGACAGGTAGATGAGGTGCTCAGGGATATGGTTTAGCACAGGACAGGAACAGTTGGACTCGATGATCTCAAAGGTCTTTTCCAACCTTGTGATTCTGTGATTTGTGCTCAAATATACTTAAAGCCCTTCTAGCTTTTCTAACGACCTGTGGTGCTCTGATGTCTAAACATGTCCTACTGTGGCCACCCATAAGCCCAGTGCTCCTGGAGCTTGTCCTATGGGATCCTTACTGCTCCAGCCCCGGGGGAGGGAGCAGGACCACAGGCTGCCTTCCTCCTACATGGGCACAGTGCCCAGCAGATCCTATGGGAAGTTCAAAAAACCACCCTGCCTGTGGCTACAGGCTCAAAAGGGGGCTGTATGGGTGTCAGGGAAGAAAGCAGGCCTGCCGGCGGCCTAGCTCTCTTCTCCCAAGACATAGGCCCTGACAATATTCTTCTGTTCCCATGAGAAAAGTTACTCACGCTGAGAGGATCCTAATAATCACATTCTCAAAACACAGCGGCCTTGCTGATAGGGGTACAGGCTGCCCTAAACCAAGAAGCAGTTATGGGAAGGTATTTGGGAGTAACAGAACACGTTAGGAACCAACTATAACAAGATGGTCAAAACAGCAGGTGTGCGGATGCTTTTAGGTATTAAAGGTAAAGTAAGGATGTTCAGCTATAAGAGAGGTTTATCAGAGCTCATTATAACTACTAACCAATCAATATGGTGTGAACAGTGTGTGTAACCAATGAGCAGTTTTTTAGCTTGCCATGTTTGCAGTAAGAAAGGTATAGAATCTGGGTGATTTCACCTAATAAATGGCTTCACCTACAATTCATATTGAATTGTGTGTTGCTCGCCACATATGGGCTGGGTTGTGACTCGGGGATCTTAACCCACCCAGGGCTGGGAGTTTGCTCCCAGCTTTCATGCAGACTGGAAGGTTGTTTTTATCACATGGATCTTGACTAAATACAATTTATCCCTTTTTAAAAGATGTGGAGGGTTTGGGTTTCTTTGTGAGGAGTTATAAAATTGAGTACTGACTTTTTTGCAACTGGTGATCTGCTAGATGGGATCTTCAAATTTATTTCCCCCACCCCAGAGCCATTCCTTTTAACTAGGGTTTAGCTCCTCAGGGGTCTTGGTCTCCTAGTGCTGCTCAGCATCCCAGCACTCACGGTCAGCTCAGGTATGGCAGGTGTTAGAAGATCACCACAAACCTGGCCTCACTAGCAGCCTCTTAATCTGCCAGATTGACATCCCCGAAAAACACACATTGCTCCTTCACCTGTTAGTATTTTGCCTCCTGAACCTTTAAGGTGTGGTAGGTCACAGTGGGAACTGAAAACTTGCCTTCCAAGAGGGGAAAAACCCAACCCAAACTAATGCTAAAGTTTTCCTGACATTCATTAATTGGAGGTGTGAGGATGGGCTCAGCTCAAAGCCACGGCAGCAGCAAGCATTGTCCCTGCTCCAGAGGTGAAGAGAGACTTTCCAACAGCAACTCACTGCAGGGGAGCAGTGGACACTTTTGTCAGCATATGGCTGCACAGTATTGGTACATCCCATGAATTTCAAGCTGACCCTTGGGTTGTAAATGAAATCTGGGAGTCCCTGTGATTCGTACTCTGGCTGTTCAAAAGCACAGTGCAGCCACGGGCAGGCTGGAACCCATTAGGTCCCTTTCTCACTGTATAATATAATTATTCACAGCTGCTGGAAGTGCACATAGCCTGATTTCCAAATATAGAAAGCTGGGGAGCTTCTACCTTATTCCTGCTTTTCCACAACTTGCTTTATAGCTTCCAGACCCACATTCTTCTTTGAGCTTTACACAAGTTTCTAAACCTAACCAAAAGACCCAGGAGGCCAGCGATGCTAAGTCACCACTTCTGAAGCTCAGCACAAGTAAGGTGAAGGAAGACTCAAACCACTGTTGGTTACTCCCCTTGAGTGCTCGTATTCCTTTCATTTGGCATCAGTAGCCCAGTAAAAGTGGCTGAAAGGGAAAACATTTAACATGGGAACAAGGGGGAAATTAAAAAAATAATAAATCGTTGGGTTATAAATCTTCTCTGACTTTGCTTAGTCTGGCAGATTTTCTCTTTTTTTTAAAAAAAAAGCCTTGGTTTTTTTGTGGCTTACACTGTTTTAAAGGGAACCTAACCTACAAACCATGGAATTGCTGCCAATTTTAAGACTTGCCTTCACAGCCTGTAGACCTTAACCTCACGGTGCAGCATGAAGGGCTCAAAGACAGCCCAGAGATACAGGCTGATTAAGACTCCTAGCCACACATCTCTCTGGCTGCACATACAAGGACCAGACTCAGAGATGTGCCAACAACTGGAAAGCCCCACACCACCAATGCATTTGAGGTTCATTTTCTATAAAGCTGCATCAAGTGGGGAGGGTTCAGAGGAGGGCCACAAGGATGATCAAAGGGCTGGAGCACCTGCCCTACAAAGAGAGGCTGAGGGAGCTGGGCTTGTTCAGCCTGGAGAAGAGAAGGCTGCGGGGGGACCTCATTGCAGCCTTCCAGTACCTGAAGGGACCATACAAGCAGGAGAGGAATCAACTTTTTAAAAGGGCAGATAATGGCAGGACAAGGGGGAATGGACTAAAGCTAAAGGAGGGAAGGTTTAGATTGGATATTAGGGGGAAGTTCTTTACAGAAAGAGTGGTGAGGTGCTGGAACAGGCTGCCCAGAGAGGTGGTGGATGCCCCATCCCTGGGGCTGTTCAAGGCCAGGTTGGATGGGGCCCTGGGCAACCCTGTGTAGATCCAGGCCTGAGGCTGGTGTCCCTGCCTGTGGCAGTGGGGTTGGAGCTCTATGATCCTTGGGGTCCCTTCCAACCCTTGCCATTCTATGATTCTATGACTTCCCAAGGCAGATACTGGCCCTCCTGTGCAACTGCAGCAGCCAGATAAGAAGGGGGAAAAGTAATTTGACCACTGATGTCAACACCATGGGGTAGATTCTGTGGGACCATCCCCACAGCCCTGGGTGCATCTTTCAGCTCTCTCCATGGTCTCCTTTGCATGTTTTTGTAGTCACAAGAGACACAGGGCAGGAAAGCTACTCTTTTTTTCCAGTTTTAATCTGCCTCACACAGTACTAGATTTTATAAATGCCTTTAAATTTACACCAAAATATCCCTGCACTGAGATGCCTGAATGCTGCTGACCTGAAAAAAGGTTGAAAAGTATCTGCTGGCTTCCAGTGCTCAAGCTTACTCCTGTAATTTGTGCCCAAAAAAAAAATCTAGTTTCAAGCCATTAAGGTTAACTGGTCAAAGCCAGGATGTCAGTCCTCCTGTCACCAAAGTCTCTGCCAGGAAAGCTCAGTCTGGTAACAGTTTCCCCATGCTGCTGGCAGCCCCCAGAAAACCCTGTGTAAACTCTGAAATTACAAAAAAGCCCAATAAAATAAAACTGAAGGGCAGCCTCAGGAAGGTGTAAGCTAGAGGCTCAGCTCTCCGGGAAAGATTTACCACTTATATATAATATATTTAATTTTAAGAATAAAAGTTACACTTTGGAAGAATATTTATACTGTGTGTTTCAGCACAGACCAGGTATGGTTTATCAACTATAAATCAAAGGTGCCTACATAAGCATGCACACTGTTTCCCTCTGTAGATGAAGCCAGAGAAAGGTACTAAGTAAGGTCCAGGGAGAAAGAGCAAAGCTTATGGAAGAGCAGTGGATGGAAAGCTTTGGATCATACAGAACTTGGGGCAAAACAATATAATAAATGAGGACTTCAAGCTCAATTCACTCTTGCCTGGAACAACAAAACTTTCCTGAAGCTGAAGTAGCAGTAGCAGCACACACAAGAGATTTAATCCAGGGGGTAAGATGGGTAAATTTTAACAGTAATTTTCTGGTTACAAAAAACCCCAAGGTGTATTTCATGATTCAGTTGGCCATAAAGGCATCCCAGAACAACCCAGGTGCTGGGGTGCCTTCTACCCCCTTAATGGGATGGAGATGACTCCCAGTTGATCCACCACCAGTAGTGGTGGATCTGACGCTGCCCAGGGCTGCAGGGAGACAGGTATTAGGGCTCCTTCCCCTCAGGGCATCTTCATTTGCCCACCTCCTGCTCATCTGTGGACCTTCCATATTTCTATGCAATGTTTATCAATTCCTTGAATACTTAGTTTTCTTTTTCTTTGTTGTTTTGTTTCTCATTGGGACCTTTCTTTAGTTCCTCAAAGATTTTTTTTTAATAAAACATTCTTTGTTTTGTTCTGAATTAAACCTGCTCACTCTGTAACAAACAGCTCACTTCCCATCTTAGCAAACCCAAATCCTTCTCCTCAGCAGCAGCCCAGTGTGACTGCCAGAGATGACCCCATGAGGACTCCTTCTCCAGAACTTCAGCAGCGAAAAGATCTCACCAGAAACTCTTTGAAGAACTCTTTGAAGTAGGGACCTTTCTAAATTACTGAAGGGTAAGTTCAGGGACCAAGCCTGTGATGTAGGAAACTGCTGGTGCTACCAGGCTGAAATCTCAAAGATTTTCCTCTTGGAACCGGTCCACTGGGGTACTTGATGTATGCTGGATTCATCCCACATCCAGAGCTTCCCATGTACCGCATGGGACCCCGTGTCCTGCCCAGCACGAGGCTCAGGTGGGCAGTAAGCCCTGCAACATTTGTTCCAAGGTTATGTTTTCCTGAAGCATGTGTTGGCCCCACTAAAACCATCTGGAGGGCCTTGGTCAAAATTCATTGCCTTGTCCCACTTCAAAAGAGAAAGCATCACAGAAGCCACCTTCTGTTCCTGATCCCTACATCTGCTCCATGACCTCAGCAAAGGCATCTCACCTTTCACTGCCTCCGTGTCTGCATCTGCTAAGATAAATGCTAAAGGAACATGTGGCAGATGAGTGTGGAGTGCTGTAGGAAACTCAGATTTATCACATCAGGGAGGCACTAGTGATATCAATCAGCAAACAAAGGCTGAACAAGAAGTGACCTCCTCTACAGGACCATTACATTTTTCAGTGCTGATATGTTATTTTTCTTCTCCCTGCCATTTTCTCTCCCAAGCTGTTGTGGTTCCAGCTGGGGAGTTTGCGGCCTACCTGCTCAGCCCACCCCAGAAATCCCACGTGTCCACAGCTGCAAAAGGCAGCATGCTCCTATTTCATTCTGTGCCTGCCTGACCTTAAAACAACCCCCATAACCTGCTAGTGACAGAAAACAAAGGAGAAACGTGTGTGACTCCAAGCATGGGTTTTCACAGCAGCACAACCTTCTCGGGGCACACATGGTGGTGACCAAGCATGGAAGGGCTACCACAACAAGCGATACAAAACAACTATGCTGCCTGCAGCTGCAGAGACACCCCGATGCAGCGTACAAACATCCTTACTGCCTTCTCTATCATTTAGGTCACCAATCAAATCTGCCTTGATTGCTAGCCCACCATTTCTAAAGGGGAAACAGCAAAATGGGGAGGGGAGGTGGCATTAGTCAGAAACTGCTGAGCGGGAAGAAGGGATGTTCAATCTCACCCCAAAGCGGACCCAGCCTGGGGGCCTGGATTTACAGCTAATAACATCACCTACTGTTAATCCTCTCACTGCACAGGAGAGGTTTTAGCAGAGAAATCCACTGTGTTGGGAGACTTTAATCTGATGGCTTCTTGGCTGTGTTCAACAGCAGAGGATAAAAATAGGAAGGAGGTGTGAGAGAGATAATTAGCGCTGTTAAATTTTGCTACAATCAATTAGGATGAGCAACAACTGCTTCATTCATTTAAAACATCTTTCAGGAAAGGAACTTAACTCAAAGCCTAAGGAGGAAAACTGGAGGGACAAGCAGACCACAGTGCTCCTGATGTCCTCCAAGCCACACTCAGGGGATTGTGACCAACAGCCACGCAGCCCAGTGCGCGATTCCCAGCAGCATTCTCTTTTTCAGTTGAAGTTATAATGCTTTTGAGGGTCCCAGCAGCAAGTGAAAGATGCTCAAGTCTTTGAAAAGCTGTCCTTTAATCACAGGCTCCTGGCTTTCTCTCTTCACCATTGGGTGCTCTGAGAATTAATTTGGGAAAGTGTCTGCCTGGACAGTGCTCAAGCAGCCATGGGCAGAGTGGCTGGATGCAGAGTGGCAGTTTCATTCCAATGCACCAGAGGAGAAGGATGTTAAGAAATTAATTCCATCTTGCTCTGGCTCAGTACATACCCATTTAACCAGAAACACTGGAGATGCTTTAATCTAAGAACAACATTTTCCACTTACCAAAAAAATAAACTCAGCCCAAAAAAATCCCCCAACCAAAAACCCAATTTCACACTACATGAAAAAATTTTTGGGAAAAAAAAAAAGCAAACAAACTTAGCATACCTCAAGTGTTCTCACAAATAATTTTAGGGGGGTTGATTTTGAAAGGAGACTTTTTAAGGAGCAAGATGTTGTGTGAAAAATTCAAAAAGCCTGTAATTGAATCCAGCAGTGGGACTGATGCAAAAGCATTGAAAGAGCTTGCCAAATATGTGTATCCTATTACATTCCCAGCTTATTGCTAGCACATTTTAGAAATGGAAAGTAAGCAATTACTATGGTTGTATTTGACCAACAATACTTGTGAGAGGTGAATTAACAATGCCTGTTTCTGGGATCTGCATCCTTCATAAGCTGTCTCATAACGCAGGGGAAGCACGGCTTGGGCAATGCTGGCAATGAAATATTAAGCTGCACCCAGCAGAAAATTGACTTGTCTTTCAGCTCTGGATTTGATATTAGCAGGAGAAGCTAATTTGCCTGATAGGGCCAGTCTGGAGAGCAAAGCTCAGTCATTGACAGCAGAAAGGAAGCACTGCTTTTGAAATCTCTTGAGCCACGTGAGCCATGGCTCTGTTGCTATATTTTTTTCAGGTTGTTAAGTGATGGGAGAAGGTTTAGAGTGGAAGAGAACAGACTCTTTCAGGTTGTAAGAGACCTAAGATCATCAAGTCCAACTGCCAGTCCAACACCACCATGTCAACTAAACCATGTCCTGGACTGTCATGCCTACGTATTTTTTAACACCTCCAGGGTTGTTGACTCCATCACCTCTCCAGGCAGCCTGTTCCAATGCCTGAGCAATCTTTCAGTGAAGAAATTTGTTCTAATATTTAATGTAAACTTCCCCACACACAACATGAGATAATTTCCTCTCATTCTGTTGTTAGTTACTTGGGAGAAGAGACCAACCCCCCACCTCACTACAACCTCCTTTCAGGTAGTTGTAGAGGGTGAGATCTCAGCCTCCTCTTCTCCAAGCTGAACAATCCCAGTTCCCTCAGCCACTCCTCATAAGGTTTGCTCTCCAGCCCCTTCACCAGCCTGGTTGCCCTTCCCTGGACACACTCCAGGGACTCAATGTCTTTTTTGTAGTGAGGGGCCCAAAACTGAACACAGTATTTCAGGTGTGGCCTCACCAAATCGGAGTACAGGGGTACAACCATTTCCCTAGTCCTGTTGGCCATGCTATTTCTGATACAAGCCAGGATGTTCTTGGCCTTCGTGACCACCTGGGCACACTGCTCGCTCATATTCACCCAGCTGTCCACCAACACCCCCGGGTCCTTCTCTGCTAGGCAGTTTTTCAGCCACTCTGCCCCAGGCCTTTTAGCATTGCATGGGTTTAAAAAGAAGAAAAGGAAGCAGCCCTTCCTGCAAAGCCTCATCAGGCTGCAACCCCCCTCTTGGTTCTTAATGGTACAAACCCCACCAGTTCCAAAGGGCTCACGGGATGGCCAGACAGCCCATGACAGAGATCAGTCAAGAGCCACGACCTACACAAAAGACACTTGAGCGTACCCTGTCCTTCAGCTTGGTTGGCACTTGTGGCATCCAGCAGGGAGCAACATGCAATTCAATATATAAATTTTAGGTGAAGCCATGAAGCCAGCCATTTTATTAGGTGAAATCACACAGATTCTATACCTTTCTTACTGTAATCGTGGCAAGCTGAAAAACTGCTAATTGGTTACACACTCTGTTCACACCATATTGATTGGTTAGTAATTATAACGAGCTCTGATAAACCTATCTTATAGCTAAATATTCTTAGTTTACCTTTAATACCTAAAAGCATCTGTGCACCTGCTGTTTTGACCCTCTTGTTATGGTTGGCTCCTAACATGTTCTGTTACTCCCAAATCCCTTCCCATAACTGCCTCTTGGTTTAGGGCAGCCTGTACCCCTATCTGCAAGGCCGCTGTGTTTTGAGAATGTGATTATTAGGATCCTCTCAGCATGAGTAACTTTTCTCATGGGAATAGGAGAATATTGTCAGGGTCTAAATCTTGGGAGAAGAGAGCTAGGCCGCTAGCAGGCCTGCTGTCTTCCCCGACAGCCACTCAGGCCAGAGATGGGGTGGCACAAACAGGGACTGAGCCAGCAGCCAGCCATTGGCATGCATGTGAGGAGAACAAGGCTAGCCCATCACCAAAACGCACGCAGCAAAACATAAATGGTCAAGTGGATGCCAAAGCTGCACACAGATCAGCCCATAGCTTATCAGGGGGACAAGAGCTGCCAGGCAGCTGTGGGTCTGGGGAATGTTCAGGCCAGAGTGACACTGACCGAAAAGACATTTGATTGAATTTTGCCTTGGTGACCTGATTACCTGGCTGCAGCCCAGCTTTTGATGGCTTATCAGCCTCTCTCGAAGCCAGAAGGGAAATGCTGACCCACAGCCAAAAAAGCAAAGATGGGGGAGCACAGATTGTTTTGGGCAACATTAAAAACATTTAAAAAAAAAATCTTAAACTCTACTAGATTAAAGAGACCATGGAGCTTTCACATTTAATTGAAATGCTTCTATACTGTCTCAGTGACAAACAGGCAGATGCTGGCTCAGGATTACCCTGTGATTTCTAGGCTAGTTTCAGTGTTTTACTGCTACCTTCATCTAGCACCGTCAGCCAGGCACCGGAATCCTTCTCTACAGAAGGAGGTGCGAATCAGAATGCAGGTTTTTAAATAAAAAAAAAAGTCCTTAATCAGAGCATTTCTTTGTAAAGATCTGAAGCTGACAAAGCAAAACCAATTCCAATTGTAGGGCATAGTCCATTGCAGATGATAGCTGTGCCCTGGTACAGGCTTCCCCCTCTAATGGGGAGACCAGCATGGAGCATCCCCCAAGCCCCAGCCTCTGCTTCAGGTGCTGCTCTGAAACCACGTGGTCAGAACCAATAACCCAAGTCCCTGGGAACATCCTTCCCAAAGCCCAGAAAATGGGACTTAATGGAAGCTCTTTCTGCTTCCTATAGCATCCTACTCCACACACACTGGGATTAAATTTCTCTGGGGCTTCATGGCTGTCTGCACATGACATGGTATGCACCTGTAAGTTTTTAGCCCCAGGTAAATTCTTGGGGGTAATAAACCATCTTTTTATCCTGCTTGCCAAGGGTCCTGGCACACTTCCAACATCCTACCGAGACACATGGAATAAGAAATCTTTGAATTTCTAAGTAGCAACTTAGCACTAGCTTGGGAGTTCCCTCAAATCCCATGAAAAGGGCTCAAATCCCACTGAATTTGCTGTCCTTTGATTACAAATGGATGCCTGCTCATGTGCCACATGCCACCCTCTCCCTGCTCCCCCTTCCTCCAGGGATCTCCCTGCACAGTGCGTGCCCCACACCAGCATTGAAACCTCTTGTTTCACCACCTTCTAACATAGCTCCTTGTCAGCAAACACCAGAGAGTATCTGAAAAGCATGGCTGGCCTAGCTACCACTTCAGCACCATTTTTTTTCCTTCTTTTTTTTTGTTATTTCCTCCCCCCCTCAATTACTTTAAATTCTCTAATCCCTGGGGATGGTTAGGTGAACAAGGTGTGCTGCCAGAGAACAGGCTTCAGCAGGGAAAACTGAAGTCCCCTGCTAATGTTCCAAATGGGCCCTTTGCTCACGAAGCGTTTCGTGCAATTAGAGACCTCATCTTCAGAGACAGCATTGCAAGCACAGAGTTCCCTCCAGCCTGTGCCCTGCAGGGCATCATTCATCCCTGTTCCTCTGCAATTTGCTTCACTTGCCTGCATTAAATTCTGTCTCCTGATTTTTGCAGACGTTACACAGGGCCGAAATAAGAGGCTATTTAGAGAACAATGGATCTGTTGTGCTGGGCTTATAGATCAGGAGTGCTACAAGCCCTGACAAGTACCGATTTCAGAAGTTATTTGTCACATTAGATGATGCGCACGTATATAAACGCTTGTATCGTTTGTAACCTCTTCAGAGATATATTTATCCATGTGTGTCTGTAGGGGTGTCTATATATAGTCCTCTGTATGTATCTGCCTACTTGGCACTCCAATTAGCCTCTTCTTAAAAGCACGATACGCAGCTCTGAGACCCCCATTTCTGCATCCTCCCACCCACACCTTTTCACTTCTCCTGCCTCATTCCCCAGTTTCATCCCCTTCATCACTGAAGGCTCCACTCTACCACCACATCTCTGTACCCTTTCCCATGCACATGTCCCAAAGTGGCTCTGTATACCTGTGGCAGCCACAGAAGAAAGGGAAAATAAAGATACTGCCTCCTGCTAGCTCACCACAGCAGCTAACTCACTTCTCACCGGTGGGGTTGAAGACTGCATTTTGCTGTTAATTCCCTCCCTATGTATCAAGCATATATTTTCAGAAAGGCAAACAAAATCAGACCAGGCAACCATGGACTTTCTAAGTCAAGTCAAAAATACACTTGGCCAAATAAACTTCCGATAAAAACCCAACAACAAAAGGAAAAGTTTTGTGCGGGTTTTTTCCCTGCAACCCCAGTATAACTTTAAAGAGCTTTCCATAATTTTTTATTAAAAACACACAGATTAACCTGTGTGGGTGAACTAAAGAGAAAGAAAATGTCTATTATTGGCAGGCAGCTTTGATTTCAACTGTAGAAGAGCTCATGTCTCTTCTAAACATCACAGAGAGCGCAGAGAGAAGGGGAACAGTGAAACAGCTCTGAGTTTGCTCACTCATGACTCACAGTTGAATTTCACCCCCCTCCTGCACCAGTGGCGATGGTGACATGTGGTGTCTCCTTCTGCCACCACTTCCCCATGAACCTCTTCAGGCACCCCAAAAGCCACATCCTAGGGAGAAGCAAAGTGTGTAGGAGGGCAAAACATAGCTTCAGTCTTCGCTTCTGAAACCAGAACTTGGCAAGCTTTATGCGTAACAGGCCCTCGCTGGCGCAGTGCAGCCAGAGCCAGCTGCGTGCTAGGATGAAGCCTGGGCGCTTGATGGTAACAGATACCAGTAAATCTTACCAGCAGCTCACTGCAGGGACTGGCATAGCTCAGCAGGACAGCAGGGGAAAGGTCTGTGTCCTGGCTATAAATAGCAAGAAATTCAGCATGATAGGAATGGGTCAATGGACCAAAGCAGCTGATGCCCCCTGCTCTTGTAAGCAGTCCAGAGAGGTTATTTCAGATGAGGTCTGGTCCCCCAGACTGGGTGTCCCTGCCACAAGGACAGAGAATTGGTCTGGGCCACCCCAGATGGGGCTTGGGCTAGTTTTGATGCACACACAGAGACAACTCCTGGTTTAGTTTCCTCCCTGGGCCCATGGGTCCTGTATGCCAGAGGACCCCATCAGTGCATCCAGTACTCTCATCCTGACACACAGCTGCTCCACACCATGGGCCAAGGATGTGCAGTCTCAGGCCTGCATATCCGCACTGGTGGAAAAAGAGGGTTGAGCGCAAAGATGTCTGCCCTGTCTCTGTCCTGCTGCTCACACACAGCACAGGCAGATAGCAATGCAGGCACAGATCTGCCCTCTCCCAGCAGCTGGCCCCTTGGCCCCTCCATCTCCCAGACAGGGTGGTCCTGCAGCTCTCCACACCCCACATGCTTGAGACCAGCTAACACCATTGGTACAGAGATGGGGATTGCTACAGACCATCACAGCCTTAAACCAGAAGTGGGAGAAGGAAAAAGAAAAGGCAGGCAAATTGCACACTGCATTACAAGCCTAGGTCTTGCTATTGACTTGTACCTGGGAAATGTCACAGCTCTGGATGGCCTCACACCTCAGGTGACAAACAGACACATTCCTCACAGCTCGTGGCATCACTTGACCTTTGAGGAAGGCTTGGGGACTTTCTTTTTTTTTCTTTTCTCTTTTTTATCTGCACTGGAGGGTTTTAATTAGCTCTGAAATGCCATTAAGAAATAAAGCAGGACAAGTTCACCGAGGGGGTAACTCTCCTGGATTCAGCTGCATGACTCAAGGGTTCGATATTCTCCTCCATGCTTTTCACAGCCGCGTTACGAAACATGCAGAGCAAGACATGCATGTTTTGACTGGAAGTAAGTTTCACCAAGGAAACACTCCCTGATGTTAGCACCCACTGAGCCTAGCACAAAGCCAGCAGCAGCCGTGGCTCCCCATCAGCCACAAAGCCTGAGCAAATTCTTGTAGCAGTTTGCATGGCTGAGGCCACAGGTGGGCACCGCCATCCCCACACTGTTAATAAGGGCTGTTTTGGAACAAGCGATCGTTGAACAAGCAACCGCCCTATTTGTTCACCTTATTGCTGTTAACCGCCAGCTGCAAGGTGTCTCAAGCCCCTCATGCACTGCAGATGTAGCCTGACCAAGAGACAAGCTGGTGCAAGGCCAGTGATGAGCTGGCCCCTGTGCAGTTTTAACACTTGGCAAGCTGATGGCACCTGCCTGCCTGCAGAGCTCTTCACAGTAATGACCCGCAGCAGCTATTTTTCATTGCTGGTAGCAAGAGAGACAGCGTTGTTCACATTATCTGGGTTAGCCCCCTCAGGTATTGCAGCTTCCCTTCCCAACACACGCTCTGTAGACAGAGTTTGATAACTCAGAGTGGCAGAGCTGTTCCTGGCTGAGGCAAGGCTTCAGAGTACTTGTTGCTTTTTATAGATTAAACTCTTGCAAAGTAATGTTTTCTGCATGTTGAAGAATAAAACCACATTAAAAAAACAAGCAGGGGGGGGAGGGAAGCAGAAAGGCTGATGAGGCTGCAGCCCAGTACAGTACCTCAAGGGGATCCCTGCTTGGAAGCTGCCCTGAAACTTTTTCCTCCTTCAGTGTTGTCACATGAAAAGGCAGCAATGGGTTGGAGGGGTGCGGGAGGGGGTAGGAGGAGGAAAAGGGGTGCTCACTTTTTTTTCCCCCTCTATATGCTTTTGATTAAATAGTAATGCTGTCATTGACTTGCATTCCCAATTAAGTGTCTTCTACAAAAGGGTCTCTTGGCCCACCTACCTTTTAGTCCTCTTCACCAGCATTAGGACAAAGGTAGGACAAGAAGCTTTGGCAGGACAAGGACCAGTTTTGAATGAGCTTTTTTTTTCCTCCATCGTGGTTCTGCACAGCAAGGGGTGTAACGTGGGATGGGGAAAACTCATTGCTTGTTCCAGTGACAAGAAGCTCTTCCCAGCCAACATGGACAGCAGTTGGTCCCCTAGACCAGCAGCCACTGGGACAGCACCCCAATTCAAAGTTTAGCTACCGAAAGCAAAGCAACTCCCATATACCCCATCCCTGCAACCTAAAGGCTGCCTACCTACGGATTTTGCAGCATCTGCAAAGTCTTTTGTGGTTTTGGGGAAAAGCCAAAAAGCAGGCTTGCAATGGAAACTCCTCTGCAGCCTTCGGCGCAGTTTGGCAGCTCTAATCCTGTAATAAACTCAAAGCACACGTGAGTCTGTGAAACAGTGTGGTGAGCTCTCTATTCCTGTCCACAGTATTTTTAGCAGCCAGGGTAATTTTTAGCCTGTTTCCTCCCCACCTCCCCCATCCCTTTCAGTATAAAGGTGTTGTCAAAATACAGGAGTTGCTCACCACGCAAGCGGCAGTCAGTCGCTTCAGACAGATGCTCCTGACATTTCAAAACAAGAAATGCTCAGTAATCAAATTCCTGGCACACTAGAAGATGCAAAAATGTGAGGCTGTTACCTATGGCAAACATTTCTCCATCAGACCTATCACAGGACCACAGTGAGGAAATCAGTGGAAAAGGAGAGAAAAAGTCAGTTATGTCTTGCAGATAGCTTTGGGGAAAGGAATCTTTAAATATTGAGCAAGCATTTGGTTTTTGCATTGTGGCAAAAAAAAGTTTGTTTCCTTAACACAGGGTGATTACAATGCATCTACATTTTTTGTTTAAAAATACTCCTCCCTCTGTCTGGGCTGCAGTGTAAACAGGATGCACCGAAATGTCAGCCCATCCACGGGCTCTGCCGTGGCAGAGACACACACAGGGAACCGGCACGCTCGCACTCAAAGCCAGCCTGCTCCCTCAAAATAGATCCCTGTTACCCTTAGAGAGTCATTGCCTTCCCATTTCAGTTTGCTGGGGGTGGGGCAATGGGTGACTCGATGGCTGCAGTTAGTAGACATGAAGGCAAGCACTGGAGGGGATGCGCCGCCAGAGCCAAGCTTGTCCCTCTCTCAGGGACCCCCAAACCTCTCCGCCTGCATTACCGTCCCATGCCATTGGATTGAACTCACCCTAGCTGGCTCCCAGAGGTTACCAGCCCCCAGCTGCCCATGCAGAGGTAGCTGATGCCTGGCCAGTGCATGCCTTAAGTGACTCATCACCACAAAGGTCAGGACAAGACCAAAACGTTTGTCTTTGGCTGCCATTCATAGCAAATCAAACTGAAGAAATACTTAGTGACTCTTATTTGTTCGTTTTTCCTCCACCAAAAAACTCCAGACAGACAGACAGGAATCCTGAAGAGCCCCCAGACACAAGCACTGCCTTTGCCAGCTTCTGGGCAACAGGGAAAACTCTCCTAGTTTCCCAGAATGAAGTAAATTAGAATTTTCACAGCAAAATGCTGCTAGTGCTGGATTCAGCCCTTTGTCTCCTGCTTTTCTCCATCAGAAGTTACTCAAATTTAATATTCTTAAAAAACATATCTCTGCTATCTCTGAGAGGCCTCTGCTATGATACCATGAACACTGCTCAATACTCACTCAAGACAAGGCCACTGTCCTTTAGGTGACACTGGTGTCTGACCTGCAAGGACTAACACTTTCCTCACAGCTCCCAGCATGCATAAGCATCTTCCCTGTAAAAGCTACTGTCGTCAGTAACAAAGATGTCCTCCTCCTTTTTGTGGGGAGGAACAACCGCATCTGTCAGTACAGGCTGGGGGTTGACCTGCTGGAGAAGAGCTCTGTGGAGAAGGACCTGGGGGTCCTGGTTGATGACAGGTTGGCTATGAGCCAGCAGTGTGCCCTGGTGGCTAAGAGAGCCAATGGGATCCTGGGGTGCATCAGGAAGAGTGTGGCCAGCAGGTCCAAGGAGGTGATCCTCCCCCTCTACTCTGCCCTGGTCAGGCCCCACCTGGAGTATTGTGTCCAGTTCTGGGCTCCCTGGTATAAAAAGGACAGGGATCTCCTGGAGAGAGTCCAGAGAAGGGCTACGAAGATGATTAGGGGCCTGGAACATCTATCTTATGAGGAAAGGCTGAGAGAGCTGGGGCTGTTCAGCCTGGAGAAAAGAAGTCCGAGGGGGGACCTAATCAATGTTTATAAATATCTTAGACATGGGATGCAGGGGAAATTAGCCAGCCCCTTTTCAGTGGTCTGTGGGGACAGGACAAGGGGCAATGGCTGCAAGTTGGAGCACAGGAAGTTCCGCACCAACATGCGGAGGAACTTTTTCCCAGTGAGGGTGCCAGAGCCCTGGGACAGGCTGCCCAGGGGGGTGGTGGAGTCTCCTTTCCTGGAGATATTCAAGACCCATCTGGACACCTATCTGTGCAGTATGAGCTAGGGAGCTGCTTTGGCAGGGGGGTTGGACCCGATGATCTCTCGAGGTCCCTTCCAACCCCTACAACTCTGTGATTCTGTGATTTTCCTGATCCCTGACCCAACACAGCACTCAAGCACTCAGTTACCTCCAAGGATGCTTGTGACCACACTAGAACCAGGAGGACTGAAGTCCCTACAGGCAGGGACTTGAGGATTCCCAAGGTCCCTAATCAGATTTCTTAGAAGGGAGTGTTTCTTGGAGCCCACCTTGACATTAAACACAGCCTTACCTATTTTGACTAGTGAGCCAAGGAACATGCTCAAATACTTCAGCACTCCAAGACCTCATCCAGCACATGGGTTACAGAGATTAACAAACCCCAAACCTTTTCTCATATCCCAAAGGTCAGAGAAGACGACCAATAGGTAGCTCTGGTGGGTGCAACCATATTAAACTGAATTACTCATTATCCCATGAGCTAGTGTGCCTGCAGGGATTCTTGAAGCTCTGATAAACAAATTTCTTGTCTTCAGTGGTGGTGTCCAACAAAGCTAAAAGTGGAAAGGGGTTTGGTGAAGCACATCTCTTTGCCATCTCTTGACAAAACAATATTCCTAGAAAATCAGTTTGGGTTTTATAGAAAAGCCATTTGCCATTACCTGGGCTGTGGAAAGGTATTTGTCAGCATATCACGACTACAAGGGCCAAGGATGAAACTAATTGCTTAGAAAATTACTTCACAAAATGAAATAAAGACATTTGTTTCAACTCAGTGAGCATAAACTGCCTTTTGAATGAACAGTCTTATATTTTGTTTGCTTCTTTCTAGTTAATGAGTGACCAAATAGACTTGTTTTTCAGTAGGTAGCCAACAACTATAAACATTATGGTCCCTTGAAACAGATCTTTGTTCTCCATATTTCAGCCCAGAATTCAACGAGGAACATCAGGCTACCACTGATTTTTTTGCAGGCAGCTGGAAATGCTTTACAAAATAGGCTTATCACCAAGATATTCTTGGTGTCTCTCCTCTCAAAAGCTGCCTTACACTCCAGTGGTATGAGTATCTGTGGAATAGATTTGTTATATTGTCTGCAGCTCAGTCTTCTATACAAACATGGTCCATAACATACATGTGCATCTGCTAAAACACAGCTCACGTTGAAGGAGGTGAAGAGGAACCAAACCCACAGAGAAACAGTTGTAGCACTGACAGATTTTTAGGTACAGGTGGGCCCCAGACTGCATGTGAGGGCTCAGAACCTGCTTGTCATCTTACTGGCAGTGACTGAGAAAGGACAACATCACACGCTTAACTGTGTGCTGGAGACACAAATATGACCATTGATGCCTTTTCCAAATGGAAAGCATTGCAGTGTTGACCTGTGCCTAAAGTTATCACAAAACCCCTCTTCTCCCAGTAGCCAACAAGTATTCTCCCCCCGCCACACCCCCAGTAATTTTAAGGCACACACACATGCCCCATAGACACATAGATGCCATCATCAACAGAAAGAGATTTATGTTCTCTAGTAAATCCTGTGTGAAGGCTGAGGAAAGCCAGCTGGGATGGTTGGGATGTTTTGGGTGGGCTGGTGGGGCAGGAAGCACACTTGGACTTCTGCTGACAGATTTTGGCTGAGCTGGCAGGTGCTGGAAACGTAAGATGAGGAGGAGGCGGTGGCGGACAGGAACAGTGGATCAAGCACAGTGTTTACTGCTAAGAAACAAAACACAAGGGGGTAGGTAGGCCCAAACACACAAACCCCCCAATCCTCTTTAGCTTTCATTGAGAGAAAAGAGAAATTTAGTAGAAAACCCCCCACAACCAGGTCAGAACTTGTGCTGGTGTTACTAGCACAGAAGCAAGACTGCATATTTCTCCTGCTTAACCCAGGTTAGAGTACACCTACACACAACCTGGGACTTTTGGGTTGGGGCCATCCAAAGCCAAGAAATCCAAAAGAATTGTGGCAGATGTAGACACAGATGCAACACGTACCACCCAAAACCTGCGCTGCCTCCCCCCGCATCCTGGCACCAGGGACCCTGCTCCCTCAACTGCTCTGGGAAGGCATCAGCTCTTTCTCATTGTTTCTGGCCCTCCTGTTTGCAGAGCAGCACTTTAAAACATGCCCTTAGACCCCTCTCACCCTAGAAAGGAGGGTTACTATTGCTTTTCTTTTGTGCAGAGGAGATTGTTTCAGTGAAAGGATGGGCTGCCTCACGGCTTCGATTGCTAGGAGCTGGCAAGGCAGCCAAGACAAAGAAGCTGGCAGCTAACTCCAAGGAATCAGGCTGCCTTTTCCCTCTCCTCCCTCCCCTCCCACTCTTTCCCTGCACCAGATGTCAACTGGGACACAGCAAAACGCCCACCGCCCCCTCCCCACCCCCAAACTCCCCGCCTGCCGGCTTACAGCACAGTATGCAAGGCAGTGAGAGCCTCTCACCATCTTCCCAGTGCGGCCTGCCAGCCAGGCCCTTGCAGCAGAGACAGCCGCCCAGGGCGTGCTGAAAAGGCGTCTGTGCCCACACCTCTCCTCTCCACCCTCCTCCCCTTCCTCTCTTCCACCCTCCTGTGGGTTATGTACCGCTGAGGCGCCTTTCTGATGGGGAGCGTGGATGTGCAAGGAGCACTTCACAAACATGCTAAATGAAGATCAAGGCAGGGGGGAACAGCCCCAGAGGGGCTGTAGCAGCAAGGGAATATTAATCATTTCCAATTAAATAAAGCTGAGCAAAAATCTGCCTTCCTTTCAAAGAGGCAAGGCTTCCCCCCTGCTTTCCTCCTCCCTGCTCCAGACACTGCATCGTTGGGTTGGTTTGCTACTACTGAGAGAAATGCCATGCTGAGGGACAACTTCAGACATGCATACAAACTTCAGAGCACACAAACAGGAGGGGAACCAACTTTTTAAAAGGGCAGATAATGGCAGGACAAGGGGGAATGGACTAAAGCTGAAGGAGGGAAGGTTTAGATTGGGTATTAGGGGGAAGTTTTTTTACAGAAAGAGTGGTGAGGTCCTGGAACAGGCTGCCCAGAGAGGTGGTGGATGCCCCATCCCTGGAAGTGTTCAAGGCCAGGTTGGATGGGGCCCTGGGCAACCTTGTGTAGCTCCAGGCCTGAGGTTGGTGTCCCTGCCTGTGGCAGGGGGGTTGGAGCTTTATGATCCTTGGGGTCCCTTCCAACTCTTGCCACTCTATGGTTCTATGATTCAGACCACCCCGCCCCATGTGAAAGCAGGCATGTTCAACAGCAGCACAGGGCAACCCACTACCACGATGGCCTGATGGGGAGATTTTAGCTATTTGACAGGCTCTCCATGATCTTTCAGACACAGAATACAGCGGCAGTGGTTCTGTGCAGAACCCATTCAGCCCCACCAGACATGGAGCACCCAGGGCTAGGCTCTTGCCACACTGTAGGTAGATGAGCACATAAGCCCACCAGCCTCAAGCATTCCCAGGACCACAGGGATGACATGATGCTCACCACTCTAAGACTGGAAAGGCTCAAATGGCTTTCTATGATGACCAGAGATGCCCATGGTGAATATGCCTTTAAAGGAGTGGGATATTTCAAAACTGCTGGGCAATGGCCTAACACTGTTTCCAGGAAGGTCAACTGGAGTTCTACACCTGACCCTGGTGGGACCAGAGCCTAGCCAAAGCTTTGTGATTTCCAAACTCCTTCCTTCAGTTTAGAAGCATCCTACCCTCGTGTCTTTACACCCCAAATATGGGGAGCTCTGTACAACACGGCACTCAGAAGATGGGGCTCTGTTCACTCCCTGTGAGGCAGCAAGAAGCTAAGCTGCCAAAGTCCTAGGACAAAAGTGGAGATTGAAGCTTTGGCTTGTGAACCAACCCAAACCCAGCACTGGAAATACCAGCAAGAGAAAAACGGAGTTTGACAAACACTCTGCAAGGTCTGTGGCAGAGGAGCTTTAGTTTCTTTGTCCTTTTGTCTAAAAGGAACAAACCCAACTTTGTGCACAGCCCAGAAGAGCCACAGGAGGAACACAACCCCAACATGCTGCTGTTCTGCCCACAGGGAACACAAAGAGCCCTAAAAAGCAGGGCAGGGGGGAAAAGGTCCACCTCTGAGCTCACCCAAGGTGGGGGTTACACTAAGGACCCTCTCAGCATTCTGCCTAGGTTTTCTACTCACACTGAATTAAGATTGAAACCTGAGCCTGGATGGGAGTACTGGCTGGGTGAGGAAATAGTTTTCCCATCAGATGTCAGGCAGTGACTGGGTTGCTCAAAAGAGTCCAGCACTTTCTTTGCAGGTGCCATCACTGCTGCCTAAATAGAAAGCTTCCCAGCACTCAACAAGCAGTTTTCAAAATTATCTATTGCCTCACATCCAATTTCCACCTCTAGCTACCCTGGTCTTTCTTATCACACTGGTTTATCTGCTCATCAGCATCTCTGCTAGCCTGTACCAGGAGAATCCAAGAATCCAAGTGGGTCCAAGTGCCACAGCTTCTGCTGCAAGGGCTTCCCACCAGCACTTCACCAGGACCAAATTACTAAAGGGCATCTCCTGGATACACAGAAGCTAAATTTAACCTAGGGAATGATTTAATCATTCTTTTCAGAAATTATTTTTAGTCATTAGCATTAAAGATTATAATTTCTGACAAGGGAAAAAGAATATCAGAGTGTGATTTTGAGCAGGAAACATGTCCAGGGGGAATGTCTCTCCATCAGCTATGAAGGGGACCCAAGTGCACCCTGTGCCTGAAAGGAAGCCTGTGACAAAAATGTTTGCCTGGAAAACATTTGCACAGGATAAGTGACAGGTAGATTTGGTGACATCTATAAGGTGTCAAGATCTGAAATCAAAATCTCTCATGAGGAAGAAGAATGAGAGAGGGAAGGAGAAGGCCCATCTGGGTTCTGCCATGCTGCTCCAAAAGATGTAGCGCAGCCTGGGCCCCAGGGTTGCTTTTCCCCCCACAGGCAGCATCTTGAGGGCTTTGCAAGGTGGCACCTCCTGCCCAGCACAAGCCTGGCTCCCACCTCACAGGGACATAGCATGCAGACAGAACAGCCCTTCATCACACAGTTCTTCCTTTTGCCAAGAGCAAGTTGCCATGTTGGAGAGTCACTCTGCTCAAGGAGGTAAGATTAAATGGGCTACATCCAGTTCCCTCACCAGCTTCATCCCTCCATGCAGCAGCTGATGGAGACAAGAGGAGAAAGTAAGAGAAGCAGGGGGGCTGTTGGGGGCTCTGGAGAGAGGATTTACTGGTTACCATGCCTGCTGCCAGCCACCTCTGCTAGCTGCCACATCTTAGCCTTCACTTCCAAAAAGAGCGGTGATTTAAGATGATGCCATTTTGGGGGATGCCCAGTGTAAGCTCTCCAAACAGATCAGAGTTTTCAAGGGCTGCTTCATGGTTTGGAAAACAATCCTTTTCCCCTTTTCTGATTTCATCCTTGCTCCGGGCTATAGAGCAAGATGAGGCAAGGAGCAGATGCACAGGAAAAATGGAAACTGGTTGGGAAAGCACATACAAAAATAGCTACAGCAACCATTTTGCAATGCAGAGAGTGCAGCTATGCAAGGAATACATTTCAATGCCAGCAGAGAAACTCGGACAATTCTGTTAATTAAGAAGCATCAATACCCTGCCCCTCTCCCCTACTCCCATGACAGGCAACAGCTGCTCCTGAGTTAGAGCAGCAGCCAGCAGAGGGGCCCGTCACGAGCGGCAGAGGATGGAGACCTGGGAGAGAGGAGTTGAGTGACTCTGGAGCACCAGCCTGCTTCAGCTTCCCCAGCTCTGAGATGTGCCTCTCCTCTTTCAGAGCATCTCTAAGCTCTGCTGCAGAGCTACACACAGCTGGTAACCATGGAGGATAATCATAGTAGCAGTGATAACTTAGGTGGGTCTTCCTTGTGAGGCTTCCTCTGGTGTGTTTCTAACTTACTGCTTGGGCAGGGTAGCGTGTGGTTTTTGAAATAAGAACTCCACCAGCTTGTTATGTCTTGTGGTAACACAGGCATCTGGCTTCTTACTCAGCTCAGAAAGGCCTTTGCTCCCTCATATCTTGTTTGCAGGTCCAGTATCTCACCACTTCTGAGACAGTCCTTTGGGAAGCGTGAGCTGCCCAAGCTCGGCTGGATGCACTCAGAGAAATCCCTCCCTCAGCAAGAGCCAGCAGCCATGCTTTTCGGGTCTGCCTGTCCCCTCTCCTTTGGTTATGCCACTCACGTGCCACCCTCTGCAGGGTTGACTTTACATAAGTGCTAAATAATGCTCTGGCCAGTCACCAGATATCCCATTTGTCTCCTGAACAGCTCATTCTTCATCTGCATCTCACTGCCAACTGCTTCAGACCACCAGCAACAGCCTCCCGTGTTATTGCAAGAGTAGTTCTCTGTTTGCCATGGGGACCTCAAGCGTAGGTACCTGTGAGGTAGGAAGCACGTTCCCTGTGAGCCCCTGGCTCCAGCTGATAGCCTGGGCAACCACTTCCATTCTGCCTTCCTCAGCCATCGATGGGGGAAGGTGGCCCCACATCTGGAAGCTTTGGTTCTGGAGAGAAGGGAGAGACAGCCTTGTTGGCCTCTTGCATCTGGCACCAGCACTTTGGGGACTCCCTTTCCTGCTCTGCCAAAGCAGCAAACCACACAGCTCAGCTCAGGAGGAGGGGTTGCAAGCCTCACTTGATGCCCAATTCCTCTTCCCAAATCACACCATAGCTTGTTTTTGCCATGCAGTCACACACAGCAGGGTTTGAAGGAGAGGATGCAGCTCGTTTCACAGCAGCTGCTGTACAGGAGGCAGTGAAAAGGGGGGCACATGGGACCAATAAGTAGCAATCTGCCCTCAGCAGAGCAAGCCTGGTGGTGCTTACTAGCAAACCCCACATCTCAGCCCAGAGCCCTGCCAGCATGTTGCCCCAGATGCCACCCCACACTCCCTGCCAGTACTGCCTGTGGTGTGATGCATGCATGTCCCTGTGTGGGGATGGAGGTGGAAAGATGCACCTCAGATCCCTCTTTTCCTAGAAGGGTTTGTAGAGACTCCCAAACTGGGGGCTAACTGGAGCAATCCAGGGTGTGATGTGAAAGAATCAACAAATGGGAGGGAAAGGAGTTAACAAGATTTGTCAAGACAAAGCTGAAGTGGAAAGGCCACTGAGCAAAAAGCTCTGTGGGCCTCAGGATGAGGGAACAAGGCAGAAAGTCTCTGAACAACAAAATGGTAAAGGAGGGACAGAGGACAAGGGAGAAGAACAGAAAACCTGTTGCTGCTAACCCAGCAGCAGTTTTCAAAGCAGGATCATGAGTCACCAGCCCCATCAGGGCTGGAACAGAAACCCCAGCTCCCCACATGAAAAGCAAAGCATCCTTCCTTCCCTTGCAGCCAAGGGCACCTGTTTATAGCATGTGGGAGGCTGGAGGTCTGGAGTCAGGTGCTGCAGGTCCATGGCCATGGTATGGAGGCTGTGGGATGGCTGCCTGTCTGTACCACTCGCCCCCATGGAGGGAATTTTTTGGGGAGCAGTGCTCTCCTACCTGGTTCAGGGCTCACAGATACCCTGCTGGGCAACACACCAGGATGGGGTTATGCTCTGTGTAATGTGGTTTCAGTGTTGAAGGAAAAAAATAATAATCTAGGACTTTTTCTTGGGGTTTTAATGGGGGAGAATGTTTATAGTCATTTTCTTCTTGACACAGCAAAATCTGAGCTCAAACTCAGCCAGTGGCCTGGGGTCTTTCTACAGCTCTAAGTCACATCAGAGGCTCTGATCCTGCTGCTGGTGGCACTGGGAGGTTTGTGCTGTCCCCTGAGCTGCTGTGGCCATCCCACAAGAGCTGGCAACACCTCCCAAATTCTTCTGTACACATCACAGATGTCTCTCCATCACATCCAGAGAGCAAAGGGGCCCAGTGCAGCTCCTGCCATGTTTTGGCATACCCATAAGGAAGGCATGCCTCCACTTTTGTGCCATTCCATGTGGGACAAAACTCTGCAGGTGGCACACAGCCATGCAAAGAGGCACCTGCAGAGATGCTGCCACCCCACTGTTTCATGAACCCAAAAAGGAACTGAACTGTAAGGAAAGACTGTTGTCCAGCTGGGAGGGTTTTTACAGACTCTGGGCTTGTTTCTGCCCTGCCATGCACCAAAGGTTTTGGTTCCCTGAGCAGGACAGGGGAGCAGTGCTACCTGACATGATGCAGAGTGGAAATTTGGGCTTGCCTCAACAGAAAGCAAGAGGCCCAGCCCCAGGTTTCAAGCAGCCTGGGCTGCTTGCTGATGCACAGGCAGTAGGTGCACATGTGCACACATACATGTGAGAGTGTAGGTGTCTGAGAAAGGTTTCATTTCCCTGCATCAGCTGCCAAGAGATGCACTGAAAGTATTTTTGGGAAGCCCAACATCCCCTTGGCATGCAAATCAACTGCATGTTGCAGTGATGGTCAGGACAGATGGTCTTTCACTTTTTGACTGCAGGACATAACACCTAAGTTGGACTCTGCAGCAGGGCTGGGATGCCCAGGGGCTGCCTACCCAGCAAACACATCTCACCAACCAGTGAGGTGTCCTGCACCATCAGAACTGTGGGGCTCACCACCCAGTGCAGCCTGCTAGTTTTGGGTGGTTTCCTCTAATTTTAAGCCCAGAAGTTGCCATCATCAGGTATCTGCTAGTTATAAGCCACATGCTCTGCATGCCTGTGCACTCAGAGATGCTGTTGAGCTAAGGCAGATCTTTTTGGGGTGAAAAAGTGAGACACTTCTCTAGACATAAAGCTGCCTGACCTCCAGGACATAGTAATAGTGCTCCAAAACATTAGCAATTAGTTGTATGTCTATAAGTAGTGAATACCCCTTGTGTTACTTGATGATATTTCCCATCTCACAGGTAAAAACATTTCACCTGCTCTCTCACCTAGAGCCCAGAAAAAGCCCCATCCTGAGTATCCCTGTGCACTCAGGAGAGGTTTTATTTCTGGCCTGAAGGGTGGGATAAAAGATTTCCTCCAGATTTTCCAGGCTGCTGGTTGAGATGAGGAGGGTCACAAGAATCACAGGATGTGTTAGGTTGGAAAGGACCTTTAAAAGCCATCTTGTCCAACCCCCCTGCAGTAAGCAGGGACACCTTTAACCAGATCAGGTTGCTCAGAGCTTCCTCAAGCCTGACCTTGAGTGTCTCCAGGGATGGGACCTCCACCACCTCTCTGGGCTATCTGTTTCAGTCTCTCACCATCCTCGTAGTGAAGAACAACTTCCTAATGTCTCATCTAAACCTACCCTGCTCTAGTTTAAAACCATTGCACTTCATCCTACCACTACATGCCTTCACAACCAGTTCTTCCCCAGCTTTTCTGTAGGTCCCTTCAGGTACTGGGAGGCTGCTGTAAGGTTTCCCTTGAGCCTTCTCTTCTCCAGGCTAAACAAGCCCAACTCTCTCAGCCTGTCAACTTAGAGGAACCCAACTGGGCACAAGTAGAGAGATGCTCCAATCCTGGCTCTGGCACAAACCTCTCTTGCCCTCAAGCACCCAAAGGTGCTGTCCACTGCCATCTCCAAAGCAGCTTCATCTAGAAAACCCAACCACTGCAGGTCCCCTAGGGACAGGTCACCATGTCACCTCATCCTTCCCTGGGAACACAGGCCTGTGCTGCTGCCTCAGGGTGGGCACAGCTCTTGCTGCTGCCTGCACCGGGGAGGACAGGCAGGCCCGGGGAGGACAGGCAGGCCCGGGGAGGACAGGCAGGCCCGGGGAGGACAGGCAGGCCCGGGGAGGACAGGCAGGCCCGGGGAGGACAGGCAGGCCCGGGGAGGACAGGCAGGCCCGGGGAGGACAGGCAGGCCCGGGGAGGACAGGCAGGCCCGGGGAGGACAGGCAGGCCCTCATTTTAAAGGTTGCCCCAGAAGTCAGGAGAGATACAGGGTTCATGAAATTGTTAAGCAAACAGGGTGAAGCTAAGCTCATCTCACGTCACCCACCAGCAGCCAATACCTGGTCGGAGGCAAGAGTGGGGAGGCCGACAGCCACCCTCTGACCCCGCAGCTATCCAGATTTGGACAAGTGACCCCTCCAAGGGACACGGCTGTAAATTGCTTAAACAAATGCAAAGGTCAGACAACTGCAAAGAGCTTGTCTCACTTGCCAAAAAAAAATAAATTAATAATTATAAACTGCCAGTGTTTTCAAAAAAAACAAGTCTGTGCTGCTTGCTTGCAAGGAAGGCAAGGAGAATGCCAGGAGCTGGTGAGAAGGGCAGATGGGGAAAGACTTGGTTCTTGCCCAAACAAGGGTTTTTTTTTTCCTTTGGAGGGGGTGCTTGTTTTGCTATTATTGCTCCATAAGAAAAGATACGAGGTCACCTGGAGCCTGACAGGTTTTTTGTAGCAAGGGGAGGTCAGAGGTCCCCAGGGTATGGTGGATGAGGCAATGTTTGATCACAGCCTCCCTGAGCAGGCTCGAGGGCAGCTTGTTTCGTCCCCTGCTTGGGTCAGGAGGCAATTCACCTCTTCACAGGGGGAGTGTTGGGACTTTGAAAGCTCCCCCCTTGTCCTCAGATCAGCAGCAACTTCCCACACAATGATGCCAAACTACTTCAAGGAAAGGGAGTATCCTGGCCAGCATCTCCTACAAAAACTTCTCATCTCCCCAGGGAACAAGGTCTACTGCAGCAGTGAGCTTTGCCATTGCAATGTTGGGATAAGAGACAAACCCGCTCCCCTTTTCTCTCCTCAAAGGCTGGGCAAGAGGGTTGCTTGGTGGTTTGGTGTTTTTTTTTTCCCCACTCTGCACAATACCAGGGGCAGCTGACAGTTGCTGCTATTCCAAAAGCAACTCAACCATCACCCAAAACCAGCATCTAGGAACTGTACCCCAGCCTACTGAACACAAGGCTCAGTAGCCGAAGGGACGCAGCCATCAGTGCCAACACAACTGCTTGTGTCCAGAAGCTCAAAACAGTAAGAAGATCTCTTGTGCTGAATGCTATAGGCATAGCCTGTGATTTACACAGGTGTCATGTAATTGGTGGGGTGAAGACATGACCATGCCTCCCCTGTGCCATCCATCCAGAGATAAGAGAAAAAGAGCACATACTTTTCAGCCCAAAATCCCACCCAGGACCCCTCAACCACACCCTTCCCCACTCAAGCTGTTCTTTTACTGGTTTACAGCAAGGGGAAAGAAGCCTCCAGAGGCCAGAAGGCCACCAGGGCCTTGCACAGCCACGTGAACTAGCTGGGCCAGGTCATCAGAGCAGACAGACTGGTGGCTTCCCAAGTTCAACCACACAGAAACATGCACCCAGGTATGCAGCTTCTCACACACCCCTTGCTTGGGAGCCCTGCCAAATCCTCTTCAAACACTCCTCCAGCCACACTACGTTCCTACAGGTGGATTAGTACATGAAGAAATCCCCCATCCACCCCCAAAGGCTGTTTTCAGAGCAATTATTTTCAGCCCCTTTCAGAGACAGAAACTGGTTGCTCTTTACATCTATCTGAAATGGTTTCCTGGCATCTCACAGCACCCTCCCTTCCTCCTTCCCTCCTCATGGCTACCTAGACAAACCCTTTCAGTATCTCCAGGCCAGGCACAGAGCTGCACACCAGCTGCCCCACAGCAGGGGGACTTAAAACCTTCAACATCACTTCGTTATTCTGTCTCCAAGCCCTACAACCCACTTGCTTTTTAGTTTGTGCCACAGGGGTAACAACCCCCAGGCACACCTCGGAGGTAACACATGGCACACAAGGAGCTTTAACACAGCAGCTTAGATCCCAAACCTTTCACAATAAAAGCTTTTACAACAGGAACATCATCACCTGAAACCTCAGGGTTAAGCCTATAGGGAATAAAAATGAGAAGCAACTTTTCTGGTCTTAGACCTTCCTTTCTCCCCCCATTCCCACTTGCTGCAGCATGACTTACCTGCCACCCCTGCTCTTGAATGCTGTAATACTTCTTCTGAGGTCCCCAGCACATGCTAAGCAGAACAAAAATCCCACCTACCCACTAAACAAAAACAACCTCCAACTCTTCACCCTTACCCAGGAAAGGTCCTTCAGGCCCCTATATAACCTGCCCCTACTACTGGCAGCTGCTGGAGATGAAGCCCCAGCTGATGGGGCTCACAATTATCACATCAGAAAGGTGTGGGAATCCATGCTGGGAGGGAATGCCCTGAGCCAGAAAGCAGCAGGGAGGGGGGGGGTGTTACTCTGGCCCCAGGGGGATGGGGTGGGGTTTCTCCTTGCTATAACTCTGTCCATCCCCTCTCTGGGACCTGGGAACAAAAAAGCCACCAAGATGCAAAATGGTCCTATGTTGCCTGTTGAGTAAAATCAGGTAGGCTCAGTAGCAAATCATGACCAGTACTGCACAGAGAGGTGGCTGTGCCAGGCTGGGAGCAGGGCTGTGGTGCTGCCCTGCCCTGCTCTGGCTGCATGAGCCAGGCCTGTGGGCAGGTGCAGAGCAGCCTCATCCCCTCCCTGGTGGCCCTGTTGAGGGGGGTTGTGCCTTCTGGCTCTGAGGAGGGGCTCAAATGCCCTGTTGTTCCAGGTTTAGGTGCATGGGGGTCTTCTAATAGGGTGAGGCTTCCCCCAGGAAGAGAAAGGAGGGGGCAAGCCGGGGGCTGGCAGAGCAGGAAGGCAAGGCTTGCTCTCTGCCAGCTTTTGTGTCTGAAGGGTTTGCAGAGCCCCTTCCACGCTCAGGCCAGGAAAGGTGATGTTCAAGGCTTGGGAATGCCACCCCTTTGCTGCTGCTGAGCAGGCAGACTAATCGAACAGGCTCTGCTCTTAAATGGCAGTGAAGGTGCACGGTCTAGAGCAGTGCCATAGCCTCCCAGTGGGGCCCGACACACAGGAAAACTGTGATTGCTTTTCTACTTGCACTCAGAGAGAGCATCCTCACAGACCATCCCAGAGAGAGCATCCTCACAGACCATCCCAGAGAGAGCATCCTCACAGACCATCACAGAGAGAGCATCCTCACGGACCATCCCAGAGAGAGCATCCTCACGGACCATCCCAGAGAGAGCATCCTCACGGACCACCCCTTGCTGCAGCATGCCGTGGGTGACAGGGCCAGCAGCATGAGCAGCCCAGCAGTGACTTTGGCTTGCTGCCTCTCATGGGCAGGTGGGGATGGAGGTCTGGGGACACTTGCGATTTTGGGGGGATGATTTTGAACTCTTAACAGGGTCTGATTTGAGGAAAGCTGTGATTTGCCTCGCTGAGGATTAAGCCCTTCAGCCTAAGCATGGGCACCCAAAAGACCAAGGCATCCCACATCAGTAACCACACCAGAGCTCCTTGCCCCACGCCTCCCCCTGGCAGGGCAAGGGCTTGTTTATTGCTTTGTATCTGCCTGCAGGTCACTGTGACCCAAGCTGTAACATTGCCAAGGAGGAAGTCAACAGGAACAAGGAGGAAGAAGAAATTCCTGTAACCACTGCTGGCTGCTGCTAAAATTAAATGGGAAGGGTGCTGGTGGCTAATTCACTATTCCTTCCTGCATCTCCCCTCCACGCCTGCGTCGTGAGAGCAGCTCCCTGGAAGGGGTGACTTTCTGCTGCCCCTGTCCCCGGAGAGCGGGGAGCTGACCCCACACACGGCATCTCCATGGATCTCTCTAAAGTTATTTGGCTTCCCCATCCCTCACAGGTAGAGCGCTGCCGAGAGAGACCTGTCCAAGTGCAGAGAGGGGTGGGGGCTCTGCCTTCCCCTGCTGCCCTGTTGTGGGTATCTCAGCCACCTCAGCGGGGAGAAGAGACCTTTTATCCCTGCGTGAGGAGCAGCCAGAGCCGATGGAGGCCGGAGAGCAGCAGCGCTGCTGGAGCCAAGCGCCCTGCAGCAAGGCTCTCTGTGCCACCAGCTCGCCAAAGGGGGCCGGTGTGTTTGCTGGGTGAGGGTCAGTGGTGGAGGGCAAGCCTGGTAGTCAACCCGAAGGCAGGTAACCCAAACTACATCTTGCTTTGCCCCATGGTTATCTGGTGACTAAATTTCCAAGGTGTTTTTCCCAGGCTGATGCCTCTCTAAGGTAGTAACTCAAAATCCAGTGCTGCCAAGGACACACTGTTCATAGTGTTGTGCACTTGGCTGCAGCCCTGCTGCCTTCCCCAGCTGGGGAAGGGGCCAAGCTCCTCTTCCAGGAGTTAACAAGAAGCTGACAGCTAATAAATCAGCCTCCCATTGCTTCTCACTGCTCCATGCTCCATGTGGGGCCTGGGGAGGCCACCACAGAAGATCACAGCATCACTGGTGGGGTTTGACAGCCATCACTGGTTTTGGGCAGCACTAGTGAGATGCTGTGCCTCTTGCCAATGACCAAGCTGATGAGATCTCATTGCAATCCAACTCCCTCAGTGCTTATTTGGCCAAGCACCTACCAAATCCATTAGGATTTATGCTGGAGAGGAATAGGGCCGCTGCAGGGCTCTCAGCAGCCAGAGGAAACATTTGCAGGAAGCCAGGGTTTAGCAAAGCCAAGGCTGGGCTGGAGTTTCTGCCCTATTTACAGGACTACATCCTACTCAGCCTCCTTACAACATCCAGCCCCTGCCCACAGCCAGGCTACCACAAGCCTCCCCAGCACAGGTGTGCACAGGTTGAGGGGGGGGGGAACCCGAGAAGATGCAGCTGGGGATGGGGCTTGGGGGATGGTTCCTTCACCTATGACAGCCTATGACAGCCTATGCAGGCATGTCTTTCTGCTGCTCTCACCTACTGTTTACTTCAGAGACTGGCTTCCCTCCTCCTGCCACCTTCATTTTACTACTCTTAGAAAGTAGCTACAACCAAAATACACAGCGACCAAGCTCGGGGTTTACAAAAGGAGTATTTATACCAGGGGAAAGCAATCCCACAGCTCACTCTCTCTCTTCTGGGACAGGTTTTCCCAAACTTCTGCTCTGGTATTGCCTGTCATGGGCATAGCATCCCACATTTTTCCTCAGTTTTGGAAACACCTTGGAGTTCTGCAGCCTCTGCATTTGTCAAGGATCTTTCCTCCCAGATGGGGAAAGCTGCCCCTCACTCCCAGGCATTTCTGGGAGGGGGGGGATCCCACACTGGTATGCTGCTTCAGGAAGGTACAAAGCCCCACTGGCTCTGGGGGGTGTAGAGCCTCCCCCTCCCCCTCAACCCATGGGGAAAAAAGCTAAGCAGCTTTTTCCTCCACTTTATTATTTCCTTGGAAGTTCCCTTTCCTAATATGCATGGGATGAGGCTCTTCAGATGGTTTTGAGCATTAAAAATACCCTTTCTCATCTAGGGCATTGGCCTCCTAGACCCGCACAGGCTCACCCAACCCCTGTCTTTGCTCCCAGCCACCCTTATGACTTCAGGGCACTCTTTCTGTCCACACAGATATCCTGGCAGGAAGGAAGCTGGAGAAAGGCACGTTTTCCCACGTGGGTCCCAGCACACAGGCCCAGGGCAGCGCTGCTTTTACCCCCAGCCCTAGGCCCAGGCCTCCCTTTCAGTGCAAGGCCAGGCAGAAGACTAATCCCCACCAGCATGGCAGAGAAACCTGACCTGTCTGAAACCGCTGTGCCATTTTTAGCACCTTCCTCCCCCCCCAGGAATCTCACAAGTGCCTGACATGAGGAGGTATTTTTACTTCCCTCCCTCTGGGTTACAGGCTGGTGCCTCCGCAGCGGGAGCCACTCAGCGGGGGCTGATGGGAGCCGGGAACAGCACCCAGCCCCACTGCCAGGGTTGCTGATTTCCAGCACCTGACACCCAGGGAGCGTGTGGCTGACCCCAACAGCGGTGTTTCCCTGCTGGGTTTAGTCAGAGCTGCAGCTGGATGGGTGCTTGAAACCTCCCTCCCCCGTGCTACACCCCCATCCCCCCTCCCCCAACCCCGCCATACCCCCCAGTGCCTCTATAAACAGCAGCAGAGAATCACAGAATCACAGGACGTTAGGAGGGACCTCAAAAGTTCATCTAGTCCAACCCCCTTGCCAGAGCAGGGTCACCTAGACTAAATCACACAGGAACACATCCAGGTGGGGTTTGAATATCTCCAGAGAAGGAGACTGCACAGCCTCTCTGGGCCGCCTGTCTCAGGGCTCTGTCACCCTCACTGGGAAAAAGTTCCTCCTTATATTCACATGGAGCTTCTCATGCTCCAGCTTGCACCCATTTTCACTGACCTGCATTTTTGGACCTGGGAAACCTGCAGTAACCTGCTCTGGTGACAAAGAAAAGGAGACAACTGAAACAGAAGCATGCCACAGTCCAGGCTGGGTCTAGGGGTCTTTTCTGCAGACTCGGGACCCACTGGTCTCCCCAGAAGACCTGTTAGAGCAGGTGGGATGTGTGGCAGCAGTACCCAGCCTCAGCACAGAAGGGAAAAAACCACCTTCAGCTGGCTCCCCACGCAGGCAGAACAGGCATCACTGAGACTGGGACTGGGGCAAGGCAAAAGGTCGCTCCTGTCCTCTTCCCCTGGGGATTTCAATGAGCCCAAACTCTTCTTTGACAAAGTGATGATGACCTGAGGAAAAGGATGCAACCTCCTAACTCTCCTCCAGACAGAGCCAAATGCCAGCAAAGCCATGGTGGGAAGGATGGTGCTTGGCATGGGGGCAACAACGTATTTCGCTGAAGAGCAAAGAATTCTTCAGCCTCTGGGGTATGTTCCTAAGAATTCTGAGCCACTTAGAATCACAAGGTTGGAAAAGACCTTTAAGATCATCAAGTGCAACCATTCCTGTTCTATGCTAAACCATATCCCTAAGTACCTCATCTACCCTTTTTTTAACCACATCCAGGGATGGTGACTCAACCCCCTCCCTGGGCAGTCTGTTCCAGGCCCTCACAACTCTTTCAGTGAAGAAATTTTTCCTAACATCTAATCTGACCCTGCCCTGGCACAGCTTGTGCCATCTTCCCTTGTCCTATCTCCTATCACCTGGCTGAAGAGACCATCTCCCACCTCTCTACAACCTCCTTTTAGGTGGTGAAAAGCTCTCCCCTCAGCCTCCTCTTCACCAGGCTAAACATCCTCAGCTCCCTCAGCTGCCCCTCATAGGATTTGCCCTCCAGCCCCTTCCCCAGCCTGGTTGCCCTTCTCTGGACTCACTTGAAGACCTCAATGTCCTTCTTATGGTGAGGAGCCCAGAACTGGACACAGCGCTCAAGGTGCAGCCTCACCAATGCCGAGTACAGGGGCACAATCACCTCCCCAGACCTACTGGCCACACTGTTTTTGATACAAGCCAGGATGCCATTGCCCTTCCTGGCCGCCTGGGCACAATACTGGTTCATATTCAGCCTGCAGTCAACCAACCTTCTCTGCCTGACAGCTCTTCAGCCAGTCTCCCCCAAGCCTGTAGCGCTGCATGAGGTTGTTCACTCGAAGCACTTGGCTTCAGCCAGCGGAGGGTGGCCAAAAATGCCTGATGCAGATCCCTCCTTTGGGAAAGCAGCCCCCAAGAACACGCCGGTGTGCCGATGGCATCCCCCCTTCACAGCATGCAGCAAATTGCCTCAGCGTGATGAAAACCAAGTCATGCAGCTGCCTCTAGCACTCAGCCAGGGCCAGAGCACAGCAGGCACCACAGGCAGGATGCTGCCCGCTGCAAATTTGGGCACCTCTACCCCATGCGGGCACAATGGGAGCAGCGGTACCCAGGGGCAAAGTGCTCTGCAGGGACCTGAAGCTGAGGTGGATGCTCCTGCTGCTCAGGGATGTGAGGAGATGCCATGGGGGTGGCAGATGTCGATCCCCTCCCCCCCCAGCTCAGATCCCAAATTAGGTCACTGGAGTTGTAACATCTGGCAACGTGTCTGCCCTTCCGCGGGGATTAGGCACAAGCGCCGCTCAGACCCCGTGACGTAAATACCCAGCGATGCAGCTCGTGGATGCTGGCATCTCTCATGGATGCTGGCATCTCTCGTGGATGCTGGCATCTCTCGTGGATGCTGGCATCTCTCAACATCTGCGCTCAGCCCCCAGCCAAGGGGCTTGGGGGCTGCTCTGGGAACCCAGAGAGGAGGGACCCTGTGGTCCCTGCTCCTCTCCCTGCCACGGCTTCCCCCAAAGGTCATTGTCCTCCCCAGCAGTGGCTTCTGGGTCAGTCACCTGTGAGGCATTGCGGCGCTGCGGGAAGAATCACAGCAGCGAATGCGATCAAACCTCCCCAGGAAACTGGGAGAAGCTTCCAGTAATGAGGCAATTATCCAGAAAGCCTCCGAGCTACCCCAGGAAACCCAGCTCAGTCACAGGATGAGGCCACAGCCAGTGGGGACACCAGCTGCTGAGACACATTCCTGTTCCCTGGGCAAAGCCAGGGCCAGCTTTTTACATCCCATAGACAACCATGTGGTAAATAAAGCTCATGTACAGACAGACACACAGACCAGCTTGCTATTTTGGAGAGATCAGCCTTGGTGCTTTAAGCAGCATTCAGTATCCTTGTTTCTGAGCCACGGGATACCTCTGTGAGGCAATTGTGTGTTCTGTGTGGTTTCTGTTTGGTGTAAGTACACGCAAAGGGGAGCAACCCCACCATTGGGTGGCCCCTTCCTGGCATTTTGTGATGCTCCCATCAGCCTGGGGTGTTCCATGTGGCTGTGGGGTTCAGACCAACTAGTTTAGTTCAGGGTTTTGCCTTGTTGCTGGAACTGCCTGAGAGGCACAGAGTAGTTCAGGTAGGAAGAGGCTGTGGAGGGGGGTGTCTCTGGTCTGACCTGCTCAAAGCTCAGACCAGGGTGCTCAGGGCTGTATCCAGTGCGGCTGTAAAACCTCCAGGGATGGAGCCTATGCAGCCTCCTGGGCACCTGCACAGCCACCCTGGGACCTCCCCTGTACCCGCTGCAGTTCACTGACATCCATCATGTTGTGGGGGAGACACGGTATCCACATAGGGTCTAATGAGAGAACCCCTTGCCTCAACCTATGGGCCACCTTCGTGCCTGTAGTGGGGGGATGCTGCTGGTCTCCATCACTGCCAGGGCACGCTGGGGGCTCATGCTCAGCTCCTGCCCCACCACCCCCAGGCCTTTCCCGCAGAGTTACTCCCCAGCCAGTGTCCTGTCCCCCCCACCCCCACCCTGGTATCCCTGTCAGGGGTTGATCCTGCCCACTTGCAGCACCAGGCGCCTGCCCCCGCTGAACATAACAATCCTTTCATCACTTTTTGAAGCAAGGGGTGCCCTTTGCCTTTCTCCAGTCACTGGGACCTCCCCTCATCTCCAGGACCTTCCAAAGCTGACAGACAGGAGTTTTTGCAGAGACAGGGGCCAGCCCTTTCCGTGCCCTCAGGTGCACGTGCAGCTTGGCTGCTCAGGCATGGGTCACGTTCACTGCCATCAGCCTGGGCTTGATCCATCTCCTCCAGACTCTCACCAAATGGGACCACCACAGCCAACCAGGATTACAGATTACAAATCCTGGTGCAGGAAGAGCATGTGTAAAAGGAGCTGAAATCATTGAGTAAGAAGGAGCAGGTGTTAAACTGATGCCTTTTCTGGTCACAGAAAACTAAATGCCTAAGTGACAGGAGCTGCTCGTTGGCACGTGTTCTCCAAGTGCTGCCGTAGCTTCACATGGATGGGGACAGTCCTCACAGATGGAAAGGCTGGATGACACATAAACCTGGTGTCTAAGGAAAAACATGGTAAGAGCACGTTTTACAAGGAAGGGCTTGGGAAAGCAGATCAAAGAGCAACAGAAATCACATGCCAGAGTGGCCACCGCCACGAGTCGAAGGTGAAACAGAAAGTGGAAGTGTGCCCATTGCCAGCGCCCATCAGGAGCCCCACATCCTCCAGTCACTTCCTGACTTGGGGAGTTGGCATCCTCACCGTAGCAGAGGAAATCCCTGAGGCTTTCAGGCGTCTCCTGAAGGACCACCTGGCCTTACCAACAGACATATTCTAGTAGCTTTTAAATCAGTGTTGGCTGTGCCTCTCCCCTGAGTCCCAGGAATCTCTGGGCTGGCGCTTGCTGCCTGCACAGCTACAGCCATGATCTCCAAAACCTTGTGATCTGACCTGGTTTTCTGGCTGCCTCCTTTGCTGTAGTAGGCCCCCCTTTGCCTTTTTTGTCAGTTCCTCTATGTTTATAACAGCAAGACCTGACCTCTGGCCCTCAAAATTATCCACCAGTGACACAAACGAGATGACTTCACAGGATATATATTTTTATAGAATATTTTTCTTGGGGTTTTGGGGAGCTCAACCTCACTGGGGGGGGGGTTGCACCACTCTGTGCAGCAGCTCATCATCACCACAAGCAGTCAGACACGGATTTGAAAGCTGGAAGTGCCAGAGAGAATCACACTACAGCCAGAAGGGGATTTACTCAGGGGGGTTGGGGGGGTTTAGTTTGTTTAAAATCACTGCATTTTTAGACATCTCCAGAGATCTCCTGCTTCACACCCACAATCATTTCACTCTCACTAGCCAAAGTGTGGAAGAGCTGGATGGCAGGGGCTGAGTACAAATCATAGAGCCACCTGGGTTGGAAGAGACCCTTTAGATCATCGAGTCCAACCACAGCCTAACTCTGCCTAGTCCACCTCTGGATCATGTCCTTAAGGACTTCATCTATACGCCTTTTAAACACCTCCAGGGATGGCGACTCCTCCACCTCCCTGGGCAGCCTCTTCCAATGCCTGACAACCATTTCATTTAAAGAAATTCTTCCTGATACCTCACCTAACTCTCCTCTGGTGCAACTTCAAGCCATTCCCTCTCGTCCTATCGCTTGTCACCCGAGAGAAGAGACCAACCACGTCTCTGCAACCACCTTGCAGAGGTGGGTCTTGGTCTCTTCAGCCAGGTGATGGGACAAGGGGCAATGGCACAAAGCTGTGCCAGGGCAGGGTCAGATTAGATGTTAGGGAAAAATTCTTCACTGAAAGAGTTGTGAGGGCCTGGAACAGGCTGCCCAGGGAGGTGGTTGAGTCACCATCTCTGGGTGTGTTTTAAAAAAGGGCAGATGAGGTACTTAGGGACATGGTTTAGCTCAGGACAGGAATGGTTGGACTTGATGATCTTAAAGGTCTTTTCCAACCTTGTGATTCTGTGAAAGACGAAGAAGGGGGTGATAGGGAGGTGGAAGGGCAGGACATGCCATGTCTGGGGTGGGGCCAACCCCATGGGGATCTTTTCCCACCATTGCTATAGGAGCAGGAGAAGCCAGGGCTGGGGCGTGGAGAAGGCAAGCAGGAGAGTGGAGAGACAAGGGCAGGAGGGGGAAGGTCCTGAAGGTGAGCCATGACTGAGCTGCCCTGGGGGGAAACACTGGGAATAGGAACCTGGAAATGTTTTTCTAAGCTGCCCCTTTGAGAAGCCATTAAAAACACACACCTGCAGGCTCAGGGGAAGCTTTTATTTCCAGCCTCTTTCCCAAACCTACTGAAGCCACCACGGAGGAAAAGAGTCAGTCAGCCCACACAGAGACATCCCTGCACACCCTCACACACCACCCACACAGTTTGGGTTGTGCTCACTGGGAGAGCATCAGGGACAAACCCACCTTCTATGAACAGGAGCCGTGGCTCTTCCCTACCACGCTGCTGAAGGCTTCACTGGAGGTTTGGGCAAGGTGCTCCTGAGAAAGGCACAGGCTGCAAACAGAGCCTGAAGTTCCTCCTGGCTCCCAGAGAAGGAGAAGGAAAAGGAAACCCTTCACAAAGCAGTACATTGGATTTCAGAAAGCAGAGGATGTTGCCACCTGCTGCTTAAATACAGGCAGACATGGAGTTTTCCTGGGGTTTGGGTCATTTCAGGGTTTTCAGCTGTTTTGTAGCCCAGTAAGTCGGGGAGGTTGGGTAGAGAGAGGTGGTACTGCATGTCCCAGGGACCACCAGCTGGTTTTTGCACTTGTAATGTACCTGTTACAACGTGCTTGTGACTCTGCCACCATCCCACTGGTGAGCACAACGGACCATGGAACATTCCCTTCTCTGTAAGCCAGTTTGCAAATGAGGTAGGTTACCACCAGCATCACCTGCAAAGCCTCCAGAGGAGCCTGGGTAGGTAACTCAGCTGCCACATCCTCCCTGGGGCTTCTCAGGACAAGGTGCAAATCTTCAGGGATAAGGAGAGACTCATGGGTGGCCAAATCCCAGGCTCCCAAAAGCAAAATCAAGAGAAGAGTCATTTGAAATGATTTTTAAAGAGCTGTAAAAAGCCCAGAACCCAAACACACACTCTAGGAACAGGTGGTGACCTGCTGCCCTTATTTGCCAGTCAAAGAATGAGGTCATAGCATGGAGGATTTGTCCAGGATTAAATCAAAAGGCCCATGTTTCTGTGGGAGAGAGGCTTGGCAGCCAGAGAGGAGCGAGGCAAAGCCAGGAGCAGGTTGCTCTGTGGGCAGAGCTGATGAAGCAGCAGCACTGAATTGCTCCTGCCCCTGGTGAAATGCCTCTGGTGAAAGATCTGCTGGTCTGGACGAGTCTCAGCTGCTGTGGTGACCCTGGCTGGAGGCTGGGTGCCCAAAGATGCTCTAATCACCCCCTTCTCAGACAGGGGAGAAAATATGAGCGCTTTACAGGTTGAGATAAGGACCAGGAGAGGTCATTCAGTAACCAACATCACAGGCAACACAGACTCTACATGGAATCTAAAAGAGAGTTGGATAATGAGACATGAACCCCAATCCTAAAACACCACCACCCCCCCTCCCTTCTTCCCAGGCTCAACTTTATTCATGATTTCTCTCCCTCCTCCCCCTGAGTAGCACAGGGGGACAGGGAATGGGGGTCAGCTCATCACAAGTTCTCTCTCCTGCTCCTTCCTTCTCAGGGTGAGGACTCCTCACACTCTTCCCCTGCTCCAGCATGGGGCCCCTCTCAGGGCAGACCATCCTCTACAAACTTCTCCAACATGAGTCCTTTCCACAGGGGCTTCAGCTCTTCAGCAACTGCCCCAGTGTGGATCCCATGGGGTGCAGACTTTCAGGACCAGACTGCTCCCCCATGGAGTCACAAGTACCCCCAGGAAACCTGCTCTGGTGTGGGCCTCTGTCTCCAGAGGCTGCAGGTCCTGCCAGGAGCTTGCTCCAGCATGGGCTTCCCACTGGGTCACAGCATCCTTCAGGTGTCTCCACCTACTCCAGCATGGGGGTCTCTGTTCCCCATCATCTTCCCTGGGCTGTGGGGGACACCTGCTCCACCACAGTCTTCTCTATGGGCTGCAGGGGAATCTCTCTCTCTGGTACCCACAGCACCTCCTCCCCCCTGCTTCCTTGGCTTTGGTGCCTGCAGTTTCTTACACCTTCTCACTCCCTTCCTGGTGGCAAAATGCAGCTGCTTGCATTTTCTTCTCTCCTAAACGTGACTCCCAGAGGTGCTGTGATCATTGCTGATGGGCTCAGCCTTGATCTGCAATGACTCTGGCATTGAACCCACCTGGTATTTACTCTGCCAGGCCCAGGGGAAGCTTCTAGCTGCTTCTTGCAGAAGCCACCCCCACAGCCCACCCCCACCCCCTCCCCACCCCCCTTCACACACACGCTTTTTGTCTTGACTTCCATGGTTGAGCTGTCCCAGGGCCAACTGAAAGATGATCACTCACCTTCATTAGAAACCTGCTCTGGCTGCACTAAAGCAGCATCTTGGTTGCCTTCAAGGCCTCTGCAGATCACAGAACCACAAGGTTGGAAAAAAGACCTTTAAAATCACCAAGTCCAAGATGACAGCACAGAGGTGATATATTACAGGAGAACCAGAGCTGCCTTCCCCATCATGAGGGGAATGGATGAAGATTTCTACTCTGTTTCCCATGTCAGTCAGCAGTTTCTTTTCATAATATTCATTGGAAAAATCTCTTCCCTCAGTCATCCAACAAAAGCAGGGTGCAGCACACAGGGATTGTTCATACCTGCAGCCTCCACAGCAGCACTGCTGGGCATCCCAGCCCATTCACAGGTCCCAGAGTGCAGCTGCCACCCATAGCCACAGATACCCCTCCTGCTCACATCAGGGTGCCCTAGGAGGCTGTGGGTACCTATGAATCATAGAATGGCAAGGGTTGGAAGGGACCCCAAGGATCATATTGCTCCAACCCCCCTGCCACAGGCAGGGACACCAACCTCAGGCCTGGAGCTACACAGGGTTGCCCAGGGCCCCATCCAACCTGGCCTTGAACACTTCCAGGGATGGGGCATCCACCACCTCTCTGGGCAGCCTGTTCCAGCACCTCACCACTCTTTCTGTAAAAAACTTCCCCCTAATATCCAACCTAAACCTTCCCTCCTTCAGCTTTAAACCATTCCCACTTGTCCTGCCATTATCTGCCCTTTTAAAAAGTTGGTTCCCCTCCTGTTTGTATGCTCCCTTCAGGTACTGGAAGGCTGCAATGAGGTCCCCCCGCAGCCTTCTCTTCTCCAGGCTGAACAAGCCCAGCTCCCTCAACCTCTCTTTGTAGGGCAGGTGCTCCAGCCCTCTAATCATCTTTGTGGCCTCCTCTGAACCCTCTCCAACAGTTCCACATCTTTCTTGTACTGGGGGCCCCAGATCTGGACACAGTGCTCCAGGTGGGGCCTCACGAGGGCAGAGTAGAGAGGGACAATCCCCTCCCTGTCCCTGCTGGCCACCCCTCTGCTGATGGAGCCCAGGATGCCATTGGCCTTGCGAGCTGCAAGAGCACACTGCTGGCTCATGTTAAGTTTCTCATCCACTGTGACACCCAGGTCCTTCTCAGCAGGGCCACTCTCAAGGAGCTCTTCTCCCAGTCTGTATCTCTGTCTGGGATTCTTCTGGCCCAAGTGCAACCCCTGACACTTGGCAGTGTTGAACCTCATTAGGTTCACCCAGGCCCATCATTCCAGCCTGGCAAGATCCCTCTGGATGGCTTCCTTTCCTTCTAGGGTGTCGACCACACCACTCAGCTTGGTGTCATCTGCAAACTTGCTGAGGGTGCACTCAATCCCATTATCCATGTCATTGATAAAGATGTTAAAGAGAACCGGTCCCAAGACAGACCCCTGGGGGACACCGCTTGTCACCGGCCTCCACCTGGACATAGGCCCATTGACCACCACCCCTCTCTGGTCTCACAGCTATATGTCCTGGCTGCCATAGGAAGGGAACGACCTTCTGCTTACTGTGCCTCCTCACTGCTCTCTGTAGCAGATGAAAACCGCCCAGCAAACCAAGACGATGGGAACAGAGCTTTGTTCCGGCATCAGCGGGTGGGTAGAGCTGGGGGTGGGGGAGGAATCCCATTTGCACCCTCTGAAAGAGACCTCTGCCATTTCTACCAGGATGCTGATGAACGTTTGTGGCTGGTTAGAAGCAAAAGGAAGCTGCCAAGAGCCACAGTGGAGTAGCTCCTGGGAGAAATAACCAGGTGGCAACAGGAAGGCAGGGGTGGGCAAAACCACATCACAGCAGGGAGCTTTGGAAGCACTCCCTGCCTGAAGTTGTTGGTACAGACAGATCATTTCAGAACGAGCAGCACAACAGATCTTGGTGTTAGGGGCAGGTGATCGTGGCAGGCTGGCCACCAAACCCACCAGCCACCCAGCAGAACAGGATACTCAGAAGATGGGATGAAGCAGCCACGGGTTGCAGAGAGGGGAGTAATTGCCTTTGCTGAGCACTGAAAGGTCAGGAAACAGAGATGTTGGCTGTGGAGAAATGTAAACAGCATTGAGAGGCTTGTAAACATGAAGGGGAAGCTGGCAGGAAACCCAAGAACTACTTGCAAAAGCCACCTCAGCAGCTAGCCCTCAGGTTAAAGCATGCCCTTACCTTGGACACCTAATGCAGCCTGCCATCGCCACCCAAAGACTAACAAAGCTTGACAAGGCTCAACAAATAGGAAGAGAAACCTGATATACTGGTTTGCTCCACTTCCTGCTTATTTCCAAAGCACAAACCAGTAATCCAGCCCCCAATTCTTGATTTCCATATTGACTTGCTGGTATTGAAACCTTTAAAAGCATTAATATGTGGAGCCATTTGCATTCAGACTGAGGGGTTCCTTCAATCAATGAAGACAAATCAATCCTCAAACAATTAGGAATCTCTTCTTTATGCTTAAAGCGACAGTTATGAAGGGGAGAGGTAGACTGCCTCACTCCCTAGGTTGACAAATTGAGGAATGGTTTGGTTACTGCATGAGCAGACTGAGGACAGGGTGTACCCTGGTGACACAAAGTCACCTGAACTCCAAAGGTCCCACATGTGGCCTTCTGAGGAGACAAAAGGGAAATCAGCTGGTGACCAACTGTCAAAGGGGAAAAACCATAGTGAAAACAGGAAGAACTGCCCCATCCCTGGAAGTGTTCAAGGCCAGGTTGGATGGGGCCCTGGGCAACCTTGTGTAGCTCCAGGCCTGAGGTTGGTGGCCCTGCCTGTGGCAGGGGGGTTGGAGCTTTATGATCCTTGGGGTCCCTTCCAACCCTTGCCATTCTATGATTCTCTAAGAACTACCTCACTACTCCATCAAAAAACCTGGCACTTGTGAGTCAGGACGGAGGCAGCATTATCAGCATCCCTGAAACTGATCAGCCAAGTAAGCAACCCAGCAGGGGAGTGCATTTTACATCACAGCAAGTCCCAAGCTGGCAGTCTTCATTCACTTCTTCATAGACAAAAATACAGGTGCCATTTCCTGTGTAAGAGCAAACATCCCCACACCCCCACACACGTATGGGCTGGCTGTACATTCAACAGGGCTGTTTGCAGTGCCACACTTGACAGGAGTGGGGTGGGTTTCCCTTCCTCACCCCAGAAGAGCACTCTCAGCTGAATCGAGATCTTCCTTCTCAAACAGAGCAGCAACACCTCCAGCCTCCTGACTGCCTGAAGACTAGGTTGTATTATTCTAACAATTCTACTATCACAGAACCACAGAAAGGTCCATTCCAACCAAGTCCAACCATCACCTTACCCTGACAAAGCCACTGCTAAGCCATGGTCCCTCAGCACCGCATCTACCCATCTTTTAAACACATCTAGGGATGGTGACTCCACCACCTCCCTGGGCAGCCTGCTCCATATCCCTTACAACAGTCACTGTGAAGAAATTGTTCCTAACATCCAATCTAAACCTGCCCTGGTGTAAACAGAACTGCTCCTTCACACCTCTGGTTTCGTGCCTCAGCGGAGCAGGTCCCCTCTCCCTTCTGGCATGCTGTGAAATACAGACAAGCCTTGTGCTGTCCAGTGACCTCTGGAAGAGAAAACAAATATAATATCCTGGGCAGTAGCAAAGTACATCTTTACCTTATAGACCTTTTACTAGCTACACAGCTATGTTACTGCAAGCTGCACAGGTTTGTGCCTCCCAGTCTCAATTTTATTTAATGGTTTAAGTAACGCTCCACCCTCCCCACCCCAACTAGAGAGCACAGAGAGCCTGAAAAAGAGTTCTCTAAGTTTTGGACAATTTGTACCCTTCTGGTGCAGCCTAAACTTGCCAGAAAAAGCCAAAACATTTAAAAACCAAGTTAAGAGGTGATAAAAGTCTTCCCAGAAGGACAATGCTCCATTTCAGAAGAGAACTCGGAACACTTCTTTATGTTCTAGATTTTAATTCAAATACAATGTTAGTATTTATGTTTCCTCATGCAGAAGATCTAAGCAGAGCTTATATTAGTTTCTGATTACCCTGAGGGGCTGGGGGGGGTGGGGTGGGGAAGAGGGAGGATGGAGGAGTGGGAGAAGGAGACAATTAAGCATGACTAAAAAGTTTCCTGAGGAATGAAATCTCTCTTTCAGAGCCAAGGGGCACTCCCACAGGCAGTAAGTATAACCTGGGCTTTGGTGAGCCCTAAAAGCAATTCAGGATCTGCAGCTTCTCTCTGGGACGGTAACTCTTGCTCATTCTTTACCTTATGACAGAATCACAGAAACGTAGGGGTTGGAAGGGACCTCAAGAGATCATTGGATCCAACTTCCCTGCCAGAGCAGGTTCCCTAGGTCAGGTCGCAGAGGCAGGCATCCAGACAGGTCTTGAATATCTCCAGAGAAGGAGACTCCACCACCTCCCTGGGCAGCCTGTCCCAGGGCTCTGGCACCCTCACTGGGAAAAAGTTCCTCCTCATGTTGGTGCGGAACTTCCTGTGCTCCAACTTGAAGCTGTTGCCCCTTGTCCTGTCTCCAGAGACCCCTGAAAAGAGGTTATCCAATTCACTGAATTAAACTGAAACCCGAGGGGCAGATGCAAGCACCGCCTATGCTCCATGATGCACTCTGAGTTCAGACTTGGCAGTTCTGCTCACTGGAAAGGGAAAGCTGTGCCCACCCACTGACAACCAGCGGCTTCTCTGACAAGAGATGGGCAGCAAATTTGAAAGGAGTTACCAGGAGAGGCCTGTACACAGGCTACTGAGAGCGTCCCAGTGTCTTTGGGAAGCTCCCTGGACAAACGGTATTGCGAAGCTCAACTCACGTAGGAGGGAAATGAACGGGAACAGCGGGGGAGCAGGGGCCATGCAAGGGACACCTGCCAAAACAAACAGACACTGGCCATGGCTTCACCAGCAAGAACACATATTAAAAAGTCCCCACCAATTTTTTAAACAGCCTGCAGGCTGTATTTTAAATACCAAGTTCCTGGCTATGCCATTTCTTAGAACTGACACAACTAAAAACCAAAGTCAAACCAAGCCCACCACCACACCACACTCCCCCCACCACACCTTGCCAACGAGCCTACCAGAAGCGTGAGGCCTATGGAAGCAGCGGCCTACATCCCAAAGGAAGCCGAAGCTCACGGAAGGCGTGATGTGAGGACTGAAACTGGAGCTCGCAGGAGCTGCGTGGACACTTGTGCCCTCTGCTGGGCACGGCAGGCTCCTCCTTTTACCGATCCTGAGCACAGCCATAGAAACAGGGTGTGTGTGTGTGTGTGGGGGGTGCTGTTCCAAGGATCCCACAGCTCCTAGGCACCTCCTGTACCTTATGCTGTCGCCTCGGATGAATCCAAGGCCCAGGTCAATCAAGCCCGTGTGGAAGAGAGGAAGCTCCATCCTTTCCCAGAGAAGCACTGGACTGTTTTAAAACTCCTTTTAAAACGTGGGAGGCGGGGGGGGGGGGGGGCGGCGTGTTACATCACAACATTGTTTATTATGTGACTTTTTACAATACAAACAAAAAATACAGAAATGCAGTATATGATTACAGCTAAATGCCAAATGGTGATGTTGGTTTTTTGTTGGTTGTTTTTTTTTTCTTTTTTTTTTTTTTCTTGAGGCCATATTCCCATTTCTAGTAAAAGAAAAAAGAAAAGAGACTGCACGCAGGTAGAAACAGGTTGGTAGTTAACTCCACAACTTCTGCCTAGAAATGACCTATAAATGCATTTTCCTGCTACTTACCATAAAATGTAAAAGGGGAGTTAAAAAGGAAAAGTTTTACTCACTGGTTCCTACCATATGAAAGAAGCTATATTCTATTTAGGAGGGCCAATATATGGAAAAATATCTAAATTAAATGTTATTACAAAAAAAAAATAAAAATGAAGCAGTAATGAGATCCTTCTGGCTAAAGAAGTTACTAAATGAGAATAGCATATATTTAAAGAATCCAAAACATAACAAGGGTTGTTATAAAAAGCTTAGGTGCACTGTAAGCCTACAACTTTTGTTTTTTCCATGTGTACTTTTAAACAATGGAAGTGTCAAAAATAGGGTCAACTGTGTTAGACTAAATTACATTATTGTATATGCTGCACTGAATGGAATTCTTGTATTATAATAATAGATAAGCATTGTTTGCATCATATTATGGCAATTTATCCTCACTAAAAACCGTCTAGAGTCCTTGCATTTTTCTTTTAAGATCCTGTAAACCGTCGAACCACCAGAACACGATTGTACAACAGTAAAATGTTTGCTTTTGCATTAAAATGACACCTGTTTTAAAAAAGAAAGGGAAAAAAAAAAGGAAAACAGGAAAAAAAAAAAAGGTACTTAGAGCTGTTATTTTTCCAAGTACACAACACCCTAGACAATTCAAGGCATCTCATTCTCCATCAAAATTAACAAAAAATTTGTCATGCTGTTAAATCCATTACTATGGATACAACTGGTGCAAAATTGGTCAAAAGGATCCAACAAACACTGATGTCCAGGCTGGCATATTGGCAACTAATACATAACTGGTGGTCAAAATGATGCATTTAAAATATCTTCCCTTTCTTCTTATTCTTTTCCAAGGTTCTGAAATGATACAAATGAATTTTAAAGAAATGTCAGGTAATTCATACACGTTCTTTAAAAACAAACCAAATCACTAACGTACATATTTTTAAATACTAATTTCCTACAGCTTTAATGGTTGCAATACAACGTATGAAACTTATGCAGACAGCACTTGTACTGCAGGAAGTCAAGCATTGCATTTATCAGTAGATTTCCCCTCCCAAGGAGCGGTAGAATTAAACACTTTGATTTTGAAAGCCTTGACTTGTCATCTCTCAGAAGTCTGATGCAATCAAACAATTGCATAGATAGATCTAGTTCTGTATGTATATGGTGTTTTGGCAGATCAAAATCTGCTTCAGAAGCTAATAATCTTTCCAATTTTTGTGATTATATATACACATGAGTAACTAGAAGCAGTTCATGACTTTTCTTGGCTTGTGACAGTCACATAGTGGTCAACCACCTCTATCATCACCAGAGAAACTGCCTTTTCTCCAGAACATTTACTGTGAGCTGCAGGACAAGACTCCACTTTACCTGGAAGAATTCTGTTGTTCCAAAATACGTTGCTGAGCTTCCCAGTTTGCTTTCTCATCCTCAAACTGGCGACGCTTTTCCTCTAGCTCTTTGTGTTGTGCCTCCAAATTCTTCTTCATTTGCTCGTGGCGCCGCTGCAGCTACAGGACAAAGTTGTGAGCAGAGTCAGTAAGTGCAGAAAACAGCCCCTCTTGGAGCTTGGCAACAATGAGCAGCAACTACACTAATGCAAGAAAAGACAATGTTCATTATTTTCCTCTTCAGAGAAAGTAACTCTTAGACCAAAACCTTTAGGTATTGCCAGTAACTGAAACAAAAAGGGTATTAATCCCATGGAGTGGTTTTACAGTTAACAAAAGCCCCCCCAAGTGCTGCCCAAGTTACAACCAGGAGTTGTGAACAGCTACCTGTGGCAAACCAAAGGAAGCTGAAGAATGCTTTGATATTTGAGGCAAACATAAAAGCTCTGCAGTTTGCTGCTTAAAGCATCAGAAATGTGTAAGTTCACGGGATCTTTGGTGTGTGGGGAAACAAAGCCTAAACATGGATTTCATCCTATAGTATTCCCTTTATTAATAATGTTTTCCTAAATAGGTCCTCATTAGGTGGAACAATTTATTTAGTAATTTAATGAATTATTTGTAGTATAATATAGAAGTGAATATTAATAGTACAATATAGAAATTAATAGTATAATATAGAAGTGGCTATTAATAGTATACTATAGAAACCAATATTAATAATTTAATTTAGAAAGTAATATTAATAATATAATTTAGGAATGAATATTAATAGTATAATATAGAAATGAATTGTCTACACTGCTGTAATAGCTTAAGAAGTCTCTCCTGTAAATTGATGGGACAGACTTGACAATTAAATCTGTTGTATGTGAGACTGGAGTCAGGAAAACTGATTCCTTGTGCATGGTTGAACATGGTTTGTAATTAAGACCTCCCCCTTTCCTTAGTCTCTTGCAAGTCTGTCAGAGAAACTCTTCAAAATGTATTTCCTTTTACAAAATTTTTCCATGCCCACATTTTATTGCCCACTTTTCTACACTTAGAGAAATACAAGAGAAGTTTATGAAGTCATGGAAAGGTGGAGGGAAAAAAAGAATGAATTGCATGAGCCTTTAAAATCTAAGATCACAAGATGCACTCAGTCAAAAAGTCACGAGACAGTGCATAAAAAGAAAGATTTTTAGTTATTTTTCATGTGACAAGGAGAGTGGGGAGGCCAGAAGGATAAATGGGTTAAAAAAGAGCCAGAGACAGAATCACAGAACTGTAGGGGTTGGAAGGGACCTCGAGAGATCATCGGGTCCAACCCCCCTGCCAAAGCAGCTCCCCAGCTCATACTGCACAGATAGGTGTCCAGATGGGTCTTGAATATCTCCAGAGAAGGAGACTCCACCACCTCCCTGGGCAGCCTGTCCCAGGGCTCTGTCACCCTCACTGGGAAAAAGTTCCTCCGCATGTTGGTGCAGAACTTCCTGTGCTCCAACTTGCAGCCATTGCCCCTTGTCCTGTCTCCACAGACCACTGAAAAGGGGCTGGCCAATTCCCCCTGCATCCCCTGCTTAAGGTAATTATAGACTATAATTAGGTCCCCCCTCAGTCTTCTCTTCTCAAGGCTGAAGAGTCCCAACTTACTCAGCCTTTCCTCATAGGATAGATGTTCCAGGCCCTTAATCATCTTCATAGCCCTTCTCTGGACTCTCTCCAGGAGATCCCTGTCCTTCTTATACCAGGGAGCCCAGAACTGGACACAATACTCCAGGTGGGGCCTGACCAGGGCAGAGTAGAGGGGGAGGATCACCTCCTTGGACCTGCTGGCCACACTCCTCCTGATGCACCCCAGGATCCCATTGGCTCTCTTGGCCACCAGGGCACACTGCTGGCTCATGGCCAACCTGTCATCAACCAGGACCCCCAGGTCCTTCTCCACAGAGCTCTTCTCCAGCAGGTCATCCCCCAGCCTGTACTGATACATGTGGTTGTTCCTCCCCAGGTGCAAGACTTCACACTTGCTTGAGGAGCAATAAATCCAATGACTAATTAAGCACCGTGATCCAGATAAAACCTCTGTGCTACAATCCTCAAATTGCTGACAGGTGTATTGTAACATTTATATCCTCCCCTATGAAGAGAGGCTGAGGGAGCTGGGCTTGTTCAGCTGAAATAAAAGAAGGCTGTGGGGGACCTCATTGCAGCCTTCCAGTACCTGAAGGGAGCATACAAACAGGAGGGGAATCAACTTTTTAAAAGGGCAGATAATGGCAGGACAAGGGGGAATGGACTAAAGCTGAAGGAGGGAAGGTTTAGATTGGATATTAGGGGGAAGTTTTTTTACAGAGGTGAGGTGCTGGAACAGGCTGCCCAGAGAGGTGGTAGATGCCCATCTTTGGAGGTGTTCAAGGCCAGGTTGGATGGGGCCCTGGGCAACCTTGTGTAGATCCAGGCCTGGAGGTTGGTGTCCCTGCCTGTGGCAGGGGGGTTGGAGCTTTATGATCCTTGGGGTCCCTTCCAACCCATGCTATTCTATGATAAGCTTTTTTTAATATGTATATATTACTACATTAGCTTATGAAAACCAAGAAGAAGTCTCGACAACTTTTTAAAGCCCATAAAAACAGGCATAAGATATTCCAAAGAAGAGTAAGGAAGAGAGGGTAAGAAAGTTAAGGAGTATTTTAGCATACCCTTGACTGTGAAAATAAAAAGAGAATGCATGCAAACATTAGAATTCTATTTTAAGTTTGGGCTTGCACCTTTTCAGGAAAGACACGAGCCAAGAAAGAATAGCTAAACTGCCTTTAAACAGAATTCCCAGACTGAGGTTATGTTGCAAAGTCTTGGGAAAGAAAGTCACCTCTATGCTCGTTCAGCCTCAAGCTTACTGGGAGGGTTTAAGCAATTTTGATTACCTCAGCTTCAGAGTCCTTCAGTTTTTGAACTTTTTCTTTGACTTTCATTTCAAACACCTGTTCCATCTCCATTTCCATTTTTTTCATTTTGGCTACATGCTCCCTCCTTTCCTCCTCCATCTGTGCCAAGGGGCTCCTGCCATAAATCCAGAAGAAGTAGCAGTTAGTTAGGAAGAACTTTTTTTCCCCTGTCTGTTACATTAGGGTATCTGCAAAACCAAGACAAAAAAATGCTGAAGCATTAAGTAACAAGGCTGTACACACTACTGGCTTAAATTCAATTTGCCTTATTGCAATTGTTTAGTTAAGCTTTCCTCAAAAAAAAACATTTCATACAGTATCTTTTCCTCCCCCAACAACGTTACATTTAGGTTAACAGAAAATCTTGACTTTCTATTTTTAGTAGAACCTGGTGATTGGAAGAGAGGAAGCCAAAGTTACAAAAGGAAGAAAAAAAAAATAATCAGTGTCTTCCAAGTGATGTTGAGGCATCTTTTTCTTTCCAGTTCAAACACACACAAAAATCAACAGACAGAAAATAAAAGTTTCAAGAGTGTTGCAGACAAAAGTTCCATTTCCTCTCTAAGTCTTCACTGTTCAAAGTGAGCCCAAGAGTAAGTTAACATTATAACTCTGAACTGTGTTGAATGCTGTGGTCATATTTTTGAAGAGAGAGCAACTTTGCCAAAAAAAAAACCCCACCCAAAAAACCAACCCCAAAACTAAAAAACCCCCCAACCAAAACATCTGGGCAACTGAACATCAGTATTTCATGCAAGTGTTAGTTGCAAGATTTTCCTTTAGCAAGCTATTCATAAACTTCATATATAAAAATCAAGTACATGATTTTTAATCTTTCTATCCACTTGATGGTAACTACTTTCCTGGATTGTACTGAGTTTTGAAAGCTGTCCACAAGCCTGCTTTCCACATACGGTGAGACAGGTTTTAAATAGAAATTTTCATATTAAATGTCCAATAAAACTGGATGATTTTGATCTGGTGATGACTGCTCCACACAGTCTTTTGAGACTTTTCTGCTGTTCAACAAAGAGCAATCAAAACAAATCACCAGCTTCATTTCACTTTGGAGTGTGTACAGCTTAAAATGAGAGAGTTTTAAACTCTTGTGTTGGGAGAAATGAAGAAATGAATCAATATGGAACTGTTACAATCAACCAGCAGAGGATAGGCAAGAGCCACTCAGACCAGCAAATTTAAAATATAGAGGTGGCAAGCCTAAGCCCTATCAAAAATAGAATTTTTGTTTTCATTTCTTAAAAAACAAAAACAAAAACAAAACCCCAAACCAAAAAAAACCAACTCTGTTCTGATTCAAATCATGCAAAAAACCAAAAACCATTCTAAGAGGGGAAAAGAAAAAAAAAAAAGAGTTGATTACCTTCCAGTGATGACTGAAGCTTAATTAGCAGTGTCTATTCTGATACAGAATTTGCCATTCATTCTTAAAGGAATGGCAGTTATAGATATATATATAGACATATCAAAGATAGTCAAGGTCTAGTTTGATGATTCCCGTTTGCCCATTTTCACCAACTAACCCTACAGTGAAAGCAACTGGTGTCATATGAACTCAAGGCCATGTGAACTTCTTCCTCAAACACCAGTATTTTAAAAGTGACACTTGGTGGGGGGCATGGAAGGAAAAAAAAAAGGAATTTCCATTAAAAAAAAAAAATCTGACCTAATGGTTGCAAAGCTTGGATTGGTGACTAAAATGCTGTATGATATATGAGGCTGAAACTGATCCTGAGTCTGCTGTTTACCTTAGCCCTTCAAAAGGCCAACTGCTGACAACTTTTGTCAAGGGAAAAAATAAAAGTTAAAACACAGGTATGTACAATAATACACAAAAATAAGAAGAAAAGGAAAGAAGAGGTGAGTAGGCAGTGCTTGTGGAAGCTAGCCAGCTGTCAAAACAAGACTGTTTTCTTGTTGTTACCTTTTAGAAGTGTAAAGTTCTCAAATGTATCTGCTCTTCAAAGAATTAATCAAGAGTATATGTGCACTGCTGCAGTTTCTACAGACTTGAAGCAGAACCATACTGACAGCCTATTAATCTAATAGGGATGTCATGCGAGCTGTGCTTGAGAAGGTGGTAAAAAGAATATCAGTTTGCACAGAGGATTTGATGAACTAACAAGTGAGCATATACAGCTGAGAGCTTTACAGCATTGGTCACAACTGGTTTTGTTAGGTCTTAAGTAGGTGATGTGGGTAAAATCATTGTGCTTTTACCCATATCACCTTGTATTTCAGGATGAGACGATACAAGGGACTTGAACAAAAACAAAGAGAGAGATGAAGGGGGGGAAAAAACAACCCACCACACCAAAACAACAAGGCCATAAACAAAGATGTAAAACATTTAAGTGATCTAACAGGACGTATGTTAAAACAGCCCTCTAAGTTAATGTGTAAAAATTAGAACTTATTCTAGATATGTGCAAAGTGGAACCTCTGCGAGCCAGTAATAAGATAAAACCATGGTCAGAAGAGAGTCAAGTAACTCATTCCCCAATCCAATCAAGAGTTGTAAATTTATAGATAAGTACAAAATTTCCACTAATTAATTAGCATCTATATAAAGGTGATGGAGCTATGGATAAAAACCTGGGGGAATTTCATCATTTATCCAATTCTACTCAGTATTAAAGTTTGACCAAATTGGGCTTGAGGCTTAGCCAAAACGTTTCTAAAGAGAATAGAGGTTTTGACAGACTGTTTGTCACTCTTGAGTATTTATAAATTCCTAAAAAGTTTACATTAGCATAGCTTTAGAACCAAAAAAAGAGAGACTGCTAGGGAAAAAAAAAAACAATGCCAAGAGCGGGAGGAACAGGAAAACTGTTTTAAATTTGAAACATGAAACAGTGAAAAAACCCTTTTTTGTGTTTATAAAATTTTTTTTTTGTCTTTTTAAGTTTTTTGGAAAAATTTAAATGACCACTTACATGCCTTCAACTGTGTCAAATCTAAAAAACAAAAAATACAGAGGCTTAGCTTAGCATGCTTAAATAAAACCACAAAACCAAAAAGCAATAATTAAAAAAGTAAATTCATTATTAATAGATTCCTAAAGCTAATTAAAGTGCTCCCCCAAAAGCAAATTTTTCCACAGTAAAAGGAAAGACTGTTAGTTAAAGCCTGTTATATTTATTTCAAATTCAGTTAGGAAATCACTACAGCATGTAAATTTTAATGCAGGTTTGATGTGCAGATACTTTCAGGAGTAGTTTCCCTACAATACACATGGTTTTCAAGCGATCTGAGATATTTTAGTGACATGAACAACCACTTGCTGTGAACAAGGCTTTGGAAACCAATGCCATTAATCGAGGCTTATCTGGTCATTTAAGAAAACCTGTCACCTAGTAGAGAACATTCTTCTGAAAAGCCCATAAATGTTCCAACGTGCTCCCCAAAAAAAGGGCACTTGGCTTCCATGGCCTGCAGAGGTCTCACCGGCGGCTGAGCTCAGCTTAGAAAAAGGCTGGGCTGGCAGGGTCACCTCCCCGGAGCAGGATGCTTAACCCGAGCATGCCTTGTGTTAGCGCTGCGCTAATGCTGGAAGGAACCGGGGGTGAGGGAGGGTCTGAAAACAAGATTCTGGTATTAAGTCTCACCACATAGTAGGATGGGCTTAATAACATTGCAACTATTTCACAGAATTGGGTAAAAATGTAGGCAAAAAGGAGGGAGGAGGAGTTTAAGCTTAAAGGAATTAGAAGGACCTCTGTGCATTGTGTATTTTGTGACCCTGTGTGACACGTTACTGGACAGATCAGGAGATGGATAAGGCTCATCTGTACAGTGCACAGTATGGCTTTCCATACAAAAGAAGGCTTGACTTTCAGACTCACTGATGGTATCGGCTTCATACAGCAAAACAACAAAGTTTCTCAAATTAAAAGTCAAATCTCAGAGGAAAAAAAATGTAAATTACTGCACGGCATGTAGTACATGTGTGACATCACAATTACCATGCAGGCTGAGGAGACAAGTTACCCAATATGTGAAGGTTAGCCTTGACATTTTACTTTTTAAAATGGATGGGATGATGTCAAAATAGTGAAGAAATGAGACACCAAACCTAAAACATAAAAAAAACCCCCTCCATAATCATGGAAAATACATGCTTTAGATTGCTCTTAGGTCAACAAATTTCTTTTAGAACAAAGTTTCACCAAGTCAAAGGAGAGAAATCAGGGAGAAAATGATCAACTGGAGAGAAGAAACTGCTTCAATTCCTCTGCATGGTATTATTATTAAACCTTGTAGCACATACTAAGATTTGTATTCACGTTCACATTTTGGCTCCAAGTAGTATCTTAACAGTTGCATGAAAAACAAAGACCTGCTGGGAACATAAAATTACAGCTGCTTTAAAGGTACAAGAGGTCAGTCGAGTCTCCAACAGCTGCTGGCAGGAGATACGTGTGGAAAAGTGCAAGAGCCGCTGCGCTGTACATCTCCTCTTACACGTACCCTCCCCAGCCTGCAGAACAGCAGCTCAGGAGTCTCCTGAGCCAGAGGTTGTATCTGTGTTTAACAGGATGCTTGTAACACCACCAGATAGCGTTAGAGCACATCTCCAAGCTCATACACAATCACAGAGTTGTAGGGGTTGGAAGGGACCTCGAGAGATCATGGGGTCCAACCCCCCTGCCAAAGCAGCTCCCTAGGACATATCACTCAGATAGGCATCCAGATGGGTCTTGAATATCTCCAGGGAAGGAGACTCCACCACCCCCCTGGGCAGCCTGTCCCAGGGCTCTGGCACCCTCACTGGGAAAAAGTTCCTCCGCATGTTGGTGCGGAACTTCCTGTGCTCCAACTTGCAGCCATTGCCCCTTGTCCTGTCTCCACAGACCACTGAAAAGGGGCTGGCCAATTCCCTCTGCAACCCATGCTTAAGGTAATTATAGACTATAATTAGGTCCCCCCTTAGTCTTCTCTTCTCAAGGCTGAGGAGTCCCAACTTACTCAGCCTATCCTCATAGGGGAGATGCTCCAGGCCCCTCATCATCTTCGTAGCCCTTCTCTGGACTCTCTCCAGGAGATCCCTGTCTTTTTTATACCAGGGAGCCCAGAACTGGACACAATACTCCAGGTGGGGCCTGACCAGGGCAGAGTAGAGGGGGAGGATCACCTCCTTGGACCTGCTGGCCACACTCCTCCTGATGCACCCCAGGATCCCATTGGCTCTCTTAGCCACCAGGGCACACTGCTGGCTCATGGCCAACCTGCCATCTACCAGGACCCCCAGGATACGTAGGTATAGGATCTGTCTCCCGTGAAAGAATCAGATTTCCAGAGGACAATTCAAATATTGCTCTACTTTGAGACACAAACACTTCCTTCAAAAGCCAAGCAGGGAAGCATAAAATTCCTAGGGGGATGCACAGATAAACTGTTAAAAGCTGTTCTCCCCTCTTGCAATTAATTTCCAGGCAGACAAGCGGTTATTAAGAAGATTCCTTCTATGCTGCTCCAACTCTGCTAGATTCAAAAGTAAAACACACACTGAAGCAAAAAAACATATTAAGGCTTTAAAAAAAATGCTGCAACTCAACATATGGATAAGGTAACACGACAAGAATAGCACCAGCTGCTTGATAACCCATATACACAGTCAGTTTTACTTATTTACTTGAGCTGTCCTATGTTTGGAGAAGCAAACTCCAAGAAAAGGTTCAAAATATTTCTGACAAGTTTGCAATGGATTTTGCCACCTTTCAGATGTCTGAATCAAACAAGCTCTGGTAATTTATTTCTTCTCTTGAAAGAAAGGAAACTTGATAGCTAAGAGCATCAGTTGTATTTATTCACTTCTGAGCTACAGTACCATAGTGTTCTGAGCAACTTCTTACAGAGAAAACTGTCCCAAAAGGCATGTTTACCTAGAAATATCCAGGTGATGTAGCAGAGTGACCAGAGATGGCAGGAGATATAAAAGAAATAAGTAATTCCAGACCTTCTTAGCATAGATCCTAGCTAAAAAGTAAATCACAGCAATGCTATCAGTCACTGACTGGGGAGGGGAAGGAATCAATGTCAAAAAAATCTCAAGCCTTTCTGGTAGGTGCATTCCTAGAAAACATGTATCATGTTCATAATATGGATTTTTTTTTTGTAATGGGGTAATCTTTTAAGAAGAGTACAGAATAACAAATCCTTACTTTGAATTAGGTTACAGACTAAGTCTGTAGGTGCAGATTAACACAAACCTAAGTAGACACAAAACAAAGTGGTGAAAGCTTTATCACTAAATTTAAGGCTTTTCTTGAATCTAAGGAAAACATACTAAGATTTGGAAAGGGATAAAAATAATATTAAACAAAGAAGAGAAAAAAAACCCCTCTGATCTAAAATTGTAATGAAAAGGTTTGATTTTTCACTAAGAGCTAATAGCAGTACTGTTAAAAGTATAGTTAACAGCAAGTCAGAAGTCCTGGGGCAAATGTAGAGTTTTCTGTTCTGTGCTACTATTAACACACTATCACCTCAGCAAAGAGAGAACTGGCTCAAGTTCTTGCACTGAAGGACATTTTCTTCTCTTATGTGCCCACCTGTGCTGTTTCCAAGCGTACAAACTACCTTATATACCCCCTCACTCCAATTTTTCCATGCTGACTACCTCATTTAGTAATTTTAGTTCTTAAAGCTCCTCCTCCTCTCTACTAACAAGCCTGTACTGTTTTGGGGACAAGTGCAGCTTGAGAAGTATTTCCAATAGACTTTGCTACATGCATTCAGAAGTCTTGTGATGCGAGAGGTAACGTGATGGCAAGAAAGGTGACAGTGAGAAGTGTTATGGATACACATACTTGAAGATTATTCTTCTTAAGGCTTGACCTCACAACAAACTTCAGCTAAACTTAATTAAAACTTCTGAAGAGTTGATGTAACTGACACATACTGTTCTATTTTTTGTCAGTGCTGAAAAGGGAAGCCTTGTGTAGGCTCATGCCAGGTGAAAGTAAAATCACGTCCACTTAAGTGATGCCCTCACATCCACTTTGAAGGCATTAAGGTTGTGCAGAATAGAATCACAGAATCTTAGGGGTTGGAAGGGACCTCGAGAGATCATCGGGTCCAACCCCCCTGCCAAAGCAGCTCCCCAGCTCATACTGCACAGATAGGCGTCCAGACAGGTCTTGAATATCTCCAGAGAAGGAGACTCCACCACCCCCCTGGGCAGCCTGTCCCAGGGCTCTGGCACCCTCACTGGGAAAAAGTTCCTCCGCATGTTGGTGTGGAACTTCCTGTGCTCCAACTTGCAGCCATTGCCCCTTGTCCTGTCTCCACTGACCAAAGAAAAGGGGCTGGCTGATTCCCCCTGCAACCCATGTCTAAGATATTCATAAACACTAATTAGGTCCCCCCTCAGTCTTCTTTTCTCCAGGCTGAACAGCCCCAGCTCTCTCAGCCTTTCCTCATAGGGGAGATGCTCCAGGCCCCTAATCAACTTTGTTGCCCTTCTCTGGACTCTCTCCAGGAGATCCCTGTCCTTTTTATACCAGGGAGCCCAGAACTGGACACAATACTCCAGGTGGGGCCTGACCAGGGCAGAGTAGAGGGGGAGGATCACCTCCTTGGACCTGCTGGCCACAGTCCTCCTGATGCATCCCAGGATCCCATTGGCTCTCTTAGCCACCAGGGCACACTGCTGGCTCATAGCCAACCTGTCATCAACCAGGACCCCCAGGTCCTTCTCCACGGAGCTCTTCTCCAGCAGGTCATCCCCCAGCCTGTACTGATACAGTCGGTTATTCCTCCCCAGGTGCAAGACTTTACACTTGCACTTGTTGAATTTCATCTGGTTTCTCCCTGCCCAGCTCTCCAGCCTGTCCAGGTCTCGCTGGATGGCAGCGCAGTGTTCCTGCGTGTCAGCCACTCCTCCCAGCTTTGTATCATCAGCACTTGCTGAGGGTGGATGCTATTCCCTCAGCAACGTTGTCAATGAAGATATTAAACAGGACCGGACCCAACGCTGATCCCTGGGGAACACCGCTAGTCACAGGCACCACTAGATACTCCTTTAGTGAGAAAAGGCTTTGCAGCTGTCAAAGAGGGACCAGCAGGTATGTCTAGCTAATTCCAAGGACCTTTCTCAGGAAGAACAGGTACATTTTGGCATATCATTAGCTAAGCAGAACACTACCCTATGCTTTGGTTGAGAAGTTTTTCTTTAAATATAGTTCAGATGGGAAAAAAAAATAAAAATCACTAATTACTAATTATTTAAGCACTAATTATTGTTTATATATTTGCACACGGAGAGCAGGAAACAAAAGCATAGCTATTCTCAAATAGCATTATAAAATGGAAAGTAAGGTAGAGCCTACTTTTAGATCTTCCAATAATTTCATCAGGTTGGCAAACAGCTCGCTGTCAGAGGTAATTAACATGACATACTAGGGTTAAAAAAGATGAGCAACAACAAAACCCAAAACCCCTGCATTGCAACTCTCCTCAACAACAACAAAAGATAAAGATGTTGCGATCATTTCCCAGCCATGATAAGCAATCCTAGGAGCAGCCAGGGCAGCATTTCAAAGCCAGCAACAGTGGATCTGGATTTTCATACTTTCTAAACAAACATTAACTCATTCTTCTCAAAAGACATCCATGATGCTGAGTAGTAGGTGAAATTCACAGTGAAAGAGCCAGCAATTCCAAAAGTAGTGTATATACCAAAAGAGAAATACTAATGGACAAAAAAACTTTGCAGCAAGTACCAGTGAAATTAACTTACAAACAGAAGTAGTAAATGTAAATATTCTCATCAGAGCTGAGTCTGACTAAAACCCAGTTATCTAACATGTTCAGATAAACTAGTGGGGAAAAAACTTTGAGTAAACCAGAAGCACACAGTGTTCAGACCAGAACACAATAAAGAGGCAACTGACTGGAGGATAAATACAAACAAAACCACCAGACCCCACCACCTCCAAAACCCCAAGCCAAATATCCCACCACACAATTACAACACCAACCAAAGACAACCCAACCCAACAAAACAACAAAAAAACCCACCCAAGGAAAAGATTAAAGGGCAATGCAACCTTAACAAGAACTTACTTTGTTAGCTGCCCTTTATTTTTGTTGTTGTCAACCCCGTTGTATGTAACAGCTGCCAGTTTTCTGCTTCTGTAGTTCTCATAATGTACATTGTTAGTGACATCCTTCAGGTCCTGCATATGAGTTCTGTCAATAAGTGTAATTGAGCAGCTTAGTGCACAAATACAACATGCAATCTGAAAAATCAGTCCACATTCATTTTGCAAATTGACTTAATTAGATTATACCCCCTCTATTAACGTGCCATTCCTTACAAGGCTGTCATTCTTCTATTTAAATTAAGAGCCCTCAAGACAGCAAAGTCACAGAAATACCAGATTATTTTGCACTAAACTATCTCAAGTCTGCAATATTCCAAACATTAACTTACTGGACTCTGCAAAGCTTGAGTTCTGTCTTGCAAGTATTTGGAGAACAGATATGAAAGACTACATATTACTACTGTACAAGGTGCACCAAAGCATGTCAGTCAAGAAACAACTAAGAAGCCAAGAAATGTCCTTGTTTCTATCTTTTAAGTCTGCAAAAGCTAAACATAAAGTTCAAGACTCAGATACAAACATTAGCTTCCTTTAATAATTTTCCAGCTGCTTGCAGAAAAGCAAAGTTTAATAATCAAACCAGCAGTTGTTATAGCAGATGTCACTTACTGAGCTGCTGTGAGAAGATGACTCAGCGCCTAACACAACGAAGCACAGGCAGTCATGCTTTGCACTTTTATCACAACTTTCAAGAACAAGTCATCAGAAAGAGAACTATTCTACAAAGTCATCTACTTGCTAAATATGTGGTCAAACAACATATCATAAAGTGTAAGCTAGTATTTACAATTAAAAATATGGGGATTAATGTGAACTTGCTAGCTCAAATCCTTTCTCTCCAATATATGACCTTCCAGTCTCTCAGACACACTAGAACTTCAGTTACCTGCCAAGTTACTTACCTTATCAACATGTTCCTCAGGATTGTGAAGTCACAGTGTTCACCATTTTCAACTACAGAAAGAGGTAAATTTTTATTGAGATGCCAACCAAAATATGTGCATTACAGAGAAATAAAGCTTTCAGATGTCTCCTATCTCCTACCTTCATTGCAACAAGAAAATACTTCCAGTCTTTCCTTACTCAAGGGCATGCAAGTTAACAGTGGGAGAGCATTAACAATACACCTTACCAGCAAAGTTTCTATGCTCCCCTAAAACCCTACAGACAAACCATACTCTGAGTTAGCACAACAGAAGAAGCTACTGCAACAGAAACACTGTTTTGACAATTTAACTAACTTTATGATCCTTTGGAGGCCCTGCCAGCACAGTTGTATAATTAAGGCTCACACACCCGACTGAAGACCTCAGTCTAGATTCAGTAGATGCATAATTTTTTAGAAGACAGATTGCACACAATCTATTTCTCCCTGTCCCACCAAATGAGCTGCAAAAGCCTTCAATTTTAATTTTCATGTGGATTTAGTTCTTTACTAACTACAGAAAGGAAGGTCACCTATTTAGTTTGATACAAATGTCTACGGACAAAAAGAGGGTTGGCAGCTGTCATGAGATGCCCCCTATTCCAGCCATGCCCATCATCCCATTACCAATGATGTGAGTGGCATTTCCCTGATCATGAAGTGACCCTGGAGAAAAATGCAAACCCCAGGACATGCTGGTGTGCAGAGAGAGATGACAACACACAAGGCTCTTAGCACACATGAAAGAAAGGTGCAAGGCAGGTTCCCATGAAAATGTTGGGAAAAGGAGGAAGAAAAAGAGGATGAAGGAATTAAAATAACCCACCTAAGTTTAGTGAGTCCTTCAGAAAAATGTAGCACGTAGGTTTCTTGTGTGCTCATCTACAATCTACACTCCTGCATCATTTTATTCCATGATTTTATACAAACTGGTATGTTCTGCTCTGATAGTACATGAAGTCATACTCCCCAAAAAGCATCATCTCCAAGTACTCTGTCCTTAACTGACCGACTCAAAGCTGCTTAAAGAGGTTCCTTTTACTCAGGCTAGTCCTTCCCCCTTCCTGAAGTTGTACAATCACATGAGCCTGAAACATCTATGAAGTTTATTTTAAAACAAAGAAAAGCAGTGCCAGTTCGTATATCTCCAAACACTAAAGCAGGAGCCTTAAAACAAAGCTTGACCCTCTCTGGTGCAGCTGGTTTTTACTTTCTGCCAAACCTCATTTCCTGCCAGACTTGCACTTCAAAGTGCTACAGCATTTCTCTTTAAAGTACTGGTCCACACTCTGTTAGATGGTTGCTGGGGTTGGGGCTTTTTTTTGTCTATTTTTCAAGGGCAATGGACTATAAATGTAAGGCAGAAATAGCAAGAAAAACCTCAAAAGTCTTTATTCACACTACAAGTAAAAAAGTTCAACTATCATGGAAAAGCAGTTTGATAGTGATTGTTTCATTATACAGCATGGTGCAAGCTGTATTTTTCCTGTGCCATCTGAAATTAAGTGCACAGCATTGAAGTACAAGCAATGGTTGCCAGAATAACATGCAGTTATCTTCAAGCCTCTATCACAGCCTAAGGTAAGTTTTAAATGAATAAAAAGGGAAAAATCAAAAGTATTCAATTCATTACCAGGTACCTTCCTGTTGCTACATCCCAGAAAATTAGGACTCAAATTTTTTTGGGGGGAAGGGGGAAAAAATTCTTCCAGAAGCTTTAAACTGTATTTATGCTAGTCAACCTGATCAAATTCCCATTTTTTTCTTATATAATTCTTTCTAAAGTAAGCAGCTATAATTCAAGCCTCATCATCAACTGCAGGAAGTTACTACAGATTTTACAGTTCCTCAGTGAGGCTTCAAAACAGGAATCTGCTTGCAAAGCTAGATGTTGCTGAACCTTCACCTTGATCCAAGACTTTGAGAACAAGATGGCATATTCAATAAGTGTTCAGACCATTGTTCCAAGACTTTGAGAACAAGATGGCATATTCAATAAGTGTTCAGACCAAAGCACAAATCAAGCATTTAAAACATTACAAATACACACATAAACATCTAGTCACTTTTCAATGGATAAAAATAATGAGAAATCCTTACCTTCTGCAACACCCCATGGGTACTGCCTTCCTCTAACTCTCTTGCCATTAACTTCAATGATCGTATTACTACCTACCACTGCAAGAGGTAAACGGTCCTACAAGATAAAAGTTAGTACTTTAAAAATCAAAACCTCTTACTGCCAAAAGATACTGAAAGCTTGCCCATCTACAAACTTGATGTAAACAAGCCTGATACTTGAACACTACAATGCAGCTTACCCAAAGTGCAAGAGTAGTTATGTTTACTGACCTCTGTCTAGCTAAATGACATTATATATTATACACACACGCCCCCCCCCCTCTGAAATTCCTTACACTTTTGTATTCTGTAAATTTAGTTAAGAAACAGACATTACTGTTACTTAGTAAGCTAAGCAACATGCAAGCCATTTCCTATGTAATCAACTACACAGTAATTATTTGCCAATTCATAGTCTGACTGGCTACAAACCCCGTTACTTTTGACTGGATCTTGTACCCAGATTTCAAAGGTTTGGCAAAGAACTACAAGTTCTTGTTTTCAGCTGTACCAAAAATCCATCCAGTGTAACAAGCAACAAAACACAAGCTTCAAACAGCTGAAAGGAACACTATACAAAGCCAAGTATTATGGACTTTTGTCCTTGCTTTTATTCTACTCTTCCCCTTTAGGCTTAGTCCCAGAGTATTTTCTATTTGTGCTCTATGTGTTTATCCATCCTATTATTTAAAATATTAAGAGCTCTTACAGGCTATTAAAGCTACTGAACAAACAGAAGCAAGGCTCAAGAAACATACACAAGATGGACCAAAACTATGAGTAAACAAAGAAAAATCCTTTCAACAGCCTGAGAGCCCTTTTGATTTTCTTTAGTCATTTGTCTCCATTAAGGTTTTGGTTTATCAATTAGTCAGAGAGCTATGGACAGTAATGCACTCTCTGTGCCACTGCACATCTCTCTCAAAGACAAATCCTGCCTCCTTCAAAGCTCAGAATCAAACCAAATATGGTAGGTAGATAAAAGTCAAATAGGGGGAGAATTAAAAAGAAAGTGGTCTTTAAAGAGTTTATTAAATGAGCATGTGCTCTAGTACTCTCATTCTCAATTTTAGCCATTACAGGACTTAAGTCATCCAAGAGTGTCATTCATTGCCTCTACAGAGAAACAGTGACTCCTGTAATCGCCTTCAGTCTGATTTTTATCTTCTAAACATTTTGGTGAGCTCTTCATTAACAACAAAAGTTTTGCACTATCTCTCTTCCCATTAGGATGCAGTTTTTAAAAAAGGAAATTATTTACCTTTATCTTTTTAACAATCTTATTTTCTTCTTCATCATCTGTTTCTGGAAATTCATATATTTTAATTTTGTGTTCTTGGATTTCTTTCATTATCTAAAAAACAAAAACATGTTATCAGCTTGAGGAATTCATCCTTTGTAATAACTCTATTCCTTGCTGCAATCTGATTCTCCCTCCTTGTTTGGTATGTAAGATCCTTGCATATTAAGGTCACTAAATTACATCACAAAACTTGCACATATTTAACACCATCAGGTGTCCCCAAGGGATTATAAGCATGACCATCTCTCCTTAGCCAAGAAAAGACAGTATTAGAGCCAGAACCCTCACAGCTAACACAATTCTGTCCAACAACACAAAGCAGCAAAAAAATGGCAGTTTTCTACAACTGGGCAGATTTACACTAATGGGAATTCTACCTGCACACACAAAATCTAATACCATACAGCTTAATTTCTCAGACTTGAACCCCTTAAAAAGAAAAAAAAGCCAAGCTTTGAATAGATAACTGCAGGCACGCTTCAGCCCTTTGAGTTCCCACAATAGCTACTGCTGTCACTCCTGTTCTTGTCCATTTCTAGCTCACCTGAGCATCAGTTGCTTGAAGCAGGATCACCTGCCTGTTTTAATAGAGCTTGTGGCTGACAGACTGACTCTAGCAGTTAGTGGTGTTGAAAACTATTTGCAGGCACTAATGAAAATTTAAGAATAACCACCAATGTCAGCAAAAATGGGACTGTACTCCCATGTTTTGGGGCTAAATTTGTCTGAAGGGGATTTTTTTAAAAAAAAACAAACAAGCTGATTAGTTTTCCAGAATTTAGAAGGGAAAATTATTAGACCATTTAGCTGACAACTATGCTGGGGAATATTTCTAGTTCATGCATTTGCAATCTAAGAAGAAAATAAATATCTGATTCACATAAGGACTTATTTTTAAAGTTTGATTTGGGAAAGTCTCCCATATTTAACATCAACTCTTTGATAAAGCTGCTTATATACTAAAAGTATTCTGTGTTCTACCATTTCCCCCCACCTTTTCAAAAAAAACCACCATGAAATGAAACCAAAACTGACTGCAGGCCTCTAGTACCTTGCTTAAGCTACTCTGAGGCAAAAGATGTCCCATCATTTTTAGTCTTAAATCAAGAGCTTTGCACATAACATGTCTTAATGCCAACTTCTTTTCAGAACCTGTGGTGTTCTAGACTAGGACTGGATACAGTTCAATAAAACAAACCTCATGCCTTGTCTTGTCCTGTTCTGGGTCCTCCTTATCCTCCCCATACGATACAGCAAAGCCTAAGTGTTCTACTCTGATCATGCAGTTGAAATAAAACATAAACCACTTAGAGACATTAATACCAAATTTGTTCTACAAATATAAAGAAACTATATCAGTTCTATCCATGTTAGAATTATCTCACCATCTTTAAAAATGTATTACCACAGCCCAAGACTGAACAACAGATATACTGATTCCAATCAAATACTCGAAGCATCTTGAATAAATACAGTGCATCAGCACAAAAGTGAATACAACAACAGAATCAATAATACTGTAATATACTTTTTTTAAAACACACAACTAATAGGCAACTGAATCTTGAAAGCTCCCAACCTCCCTCACTGATTTTTATCTCAGCAGTGAATTATTTCACTTGCCAAGAATCATACTACACTTGAAACCTCTTCCCCTGAGGATAGAAACAAGATTATTTCACCAAGAAATATAATTAGAATCAAGAGATATAAATTACTTAGCTTTGCTGTCTCAAGTTGTTGCTTCAGGGTTTAAACTTTGGATGTAAGAAGTTAAATCTCACCATTTCCTTAGGGATCAACTTACTAAATTATCCCATCTTGTAAATCTTAATCTTTCAACTCACCTGTTTTTTAAACTGTTGGCATTCCTCAGGTGTAAGTGTGTCTGCTTTGGCAATAAGTGGAATGATGTTCACTTTTTCATGCAGGCGCTTCATAAACTCTATGTCCAAAGGCTTAAGCCTGAAAGACAGCATCACAGCTTTGCCATTTGTATGAAACAAAAATTGCATGGACTATTCCAGATCTGTCCTGACAACTACTCTTAAGGAACAGATGAGTGATGGATGCTTGAATGAAATTCAAAAGGCTACCTGCAACTGCTAGAGGAAATCCCCTAGAACTCCGTAATACCAGAGGGATTAAGTCATAAATTAGTATTATTAGTCATGATATTTCTGCTAGCTGAAATTACATGCATTTCAGCAAGTGATAAGAACTCTCCTATGAAGGTTGTAAAGCCTGTGTCATTAGCTGGAAGACAGCCCTGTTTAAAGCCAGATGGGTAAAGGGTTTACAGTTGTGAATCATGCCCTGTTCACATACCCAGCTTTAGTTTCTGAAAGTCATGCTCATTTGTATGCTTCTTCCTGAGAGGGGGGGGCTGGGAGATGTTTTTAATACATGAGATTGCTGAAGGCAGTTAACTCTATGGCCTGTGTACAAACCAAGCAGAAATATTGCTACATTTAACAAGACCACCATTGTGAAAGTGGATGGCAATGACACAAAAACTAACACACCCACCATGTGGGTGTATAAAACCACTGATGAGGGTCAAAGTGGTCAATGTTTCTGGCGTGCTCAAGTAAGGCCACAGCGGTTTCGATGCATTAATGCTTCTGAAGTACAGCAAGTTTAGTCAGGCTTAAAGGATTCACTTAAAGGATTTAAAAAGATTATTTCTCATATAAAATAAATTAGGATTAGGAACATTAAAATGAGATTGATAAGGTACTCAAATTCAGCTTTTTATCCAAACCATGTGTAACAGAATAAAGAAAAAGTTAAAGAACACATAGTTTGCTTCACTTTAACATTTTCTACCTGGCACTGAACCAACATGTTCCCATTAAATAGGCAGCATTTACACACATCTAGATTAAAGAGCGCTGGTTTGGCTATCCATTCACCTTAACATGCTTTCTCTCTCCTTATTTCAAAAAGCTGCCTGTATCAAGGCCATATTAAAGTGCAGTTGCCAAAGCAGAATAGTTCAGAATGACAACAGTGGTGACCTCAAGGTCTGGAGTTCAAAAGCTGAAGCAGGAAGCCTTTATATAAAGATCCTAGAACTGGAAAAAACAGGCTGCAATTTATTAACATCCCATTCACTTACCTGGAAGGCTCCCCCCCAACCCCTTCTTCAGTTGGCCTGAGGAATATTCCTCAACATTCCTTCATTACTCCCTTCAATTCTCTCTCCCTACCCCCAAACTAACCTGTCAGTTCAGATGTTTGTGCAGATACCAGTGAAAAATGGTGGGATGTTTTAAATCATAGAATCACTTAGGTTGGAAAAGACTTTTAAGATCGTTGAGTCCAACAGTAAACCTAGCACTGCAAAGTCCAGCACTACACCACGTCCCTAAGCACCACGTCTATGTGTCTTTTAAATACCTCCAAGGTATTAAATGCCACTTCCCTGGGCAGCCTGTTCCAATGCTTGGTGACCTTTTCAGAGTGAAGAAATTGTTCTTAATACCCAAAATAAACCTCCCCTGGTGCAACTTGAGGCCATTTCCTCTCATCTTATTAGTTACTTGGGAGAAGAGACCAACACCCACCCGGCTACAACCTCCTTTCAGGAAGTTGAGCGTGACAAGGTCTCCCCTCAGCCTCCTTTTCTCCAAGCTAAACAGCCCCAGTTTCCTCAGGTGGTCCTCAAAGGACCTGTTCTCTAGACCCTTCACCAGCTTTGTTGCCCTCCTCTGGACACGCTCCAGCAGCTCAGTGTGTGTCTTGTAGTGAGGGGCCCAAAACTGAACCCAGTACTTGAGGTGCAACCTCGCCACACCAAATACAGGGGGATAATCACTTCCCTAGTCCTGCTGGCCACACTATTCCTGATACAAGCCAGGATGCTGTTGGCCTTCTTGGCTGCCTAGGCACACCGTTGGCTCATATTCACCCGTCTGTCTGCCAACACCGCCAGGTCCTTCTCTGCCAGGCAGTTTTCCAGCCACTCTTCCACAAGCCTGGAGCGTTGCACACGGTGGTTGTGACCCAAATTGAAGGGCCTAACAGAGAATTATTTTTTCCCCTTTATAAATTGTAACAAGCTGGCTTTGGCAAATGTAATAAGTCATAAGGACAAGCATAAGTAAAGTCTACAAATGCTTTAGTTCAATGTAAATACCACCACACATCAGCAGCAAAGACTACACTACTCTGCATCTTACATGTGCTGCTGTCTGCACAGGAATCACAACCAAAGACTGCACCTCCACAAAAACCAGGTAGGAAGGGAGCAAGGTCCTTTTCAGAGTAAACAGCATCTTCATTTTCTCTGTGCTCTGTTCATTTCCTTAATTCAGTGACAGTTCCAAGCATTTACTCCAATAATGGAAAGACACTATGCAACTCTAGCTCAACTTCACCTTTTTTTCCACCCTCAAGAACAGTGCTAAATACTTGGACAAGGAGCATGCTCCTCCAGTTTTTAGCCTCACAAATTTAGTGACCAAAAGTGAATTTAATCTGAAGCATGCCTTTGTTCTTCCTTACAAACAATTTGTACCTCCCACCAGTTTAGAAAGTTTTTTAACAGGTAACATGGGTGGGGAAGACAAATGTGTTTTGAAGAATCTGAAAGTTATGCTCAAATAAGAATGATTAACATAAGGAACAGGGATTTATTTTTTTTTGCCTTTATTTGACATTTTGATTTTGCATGCTAGTAAAATAGTATATGCCAAGGACACAAGTGTCTGCATGTGGATGTTGAACAACAAAAGATGTTAAGGGAAGTCCAGGTAAGAAAAAACTCTTCTCCACTCCCCAATATTTCTTTCCTAATTTGAGAAACCTCTCTAGCTCAAATAATTAGAAACATTCTGATTCTAGCTACAGAATGACTACTACTACTAGAACTGGTCTGAGGAATATTCCTCAAGATGCCTTTATTACTCACTTCAAGTTTTACTACTTTTGACCCACAGAATAGAACAGGCTGCTTATCTTCTCCTCCTTCTGGTTTTGAAGGTATAACTTAAAAGCCTCTGACAAATTTAAGCAGTTATAATGATAAAATGCTAAGCAGCCAATTTCAGATACAGTCAATCTGCATCTAACACCACAGAAATGCAGTTCTCTCTCTCTACCACTAGATAGAAGTCTGATCAAATTAAAAACTAAGTAGGGGAGGAAGATTGCATAATAAATAGGGGGAGAAAATGCAGAACACCTCTACTGGAATCTTCACTAGGCAAAGGATTACAACCCAAGTAAATTAAAGCATGCTTGTAAGGACACATGAAACTTCCCATCTTCAATTTATCATGAAAATTGAAGGGAGGGAGGGAGGAAAGGAAAAATGTTGTTGCTTGAAGAGTGAACCAGTTTCTCCTTCAAAACAGGAGTGTGTGAACAAAAGACACGGATCACAAATAGATCTGGCAATTGTGAACCCCTGTCTAATTGTTCTAATACTATTTCTTCTTGTTATATAATTAATGTGCAATTCTGTTTTCTGGTCTTTGACAAGCTCAAATAAGCTCAGCTTGAAATGAAGCACGGTCTGCAAGCCAGACACTCTTTGGAACTTTACACAACTAGGAATGCCAAATGTGGATGTTTATGTGAGATAAAAGCCAGAGAAAGGAAACATAAGGTAGACTAATACAAACCCATGTCCTGAAGGTGCAATGAAGTATAAACAACACTGCACTCTATTATCTGGCATCTGACGTCTGTTCACTCGAGATTCGGCGTTCAGGTAGTCCTCAAATTTACTGTCAATGTAGTCGATAACTGGCTGCCAACTGCAGAGGTTACATGAATAAAAACCTGTAAGTTATACCATTTATGTAAAAAAATTAAGTCTCAGCTAAGAAATAGATGTATGCTATTTCCCCATGGCTTGCTTGCTCTTTTTTTCCTCCTTTTTTTCCCAAATTAAGGGACTTCAACACAGCACATTTTAAGTGACAAGCTCCTCAACATACGACCGAGTTACATAGCTCTGAAGATGCAGTCTTTGAGTTCACTGAAAAACCTTTTCAAACACAATTACCTTCATTGTAATAGCATTAAATGGAACACTTCAGAACCACAGTCAAAAGGAATAGGCTTTACTGGTCACATCTTGTGACAGCACAGAAGCTGGGTCTGCACGCTGCATGTGCGGATGAAGAGCCAAACGCTCCGTTCATTTTAAAGGGAAAAGCTGACAGCACTTCAATCCAGTTATAAAAGTGCTTGGAAGTACAGTGAAGTTTCCAGCTAACTCAAAAGTTGAAAAGCATTAATATTTTGAAGGTCAAAGCATGCATTTAAAAAAAAAAAGAAGTCACAAGGTATTAGATCTCACACACACAAAATACAATTCAGAATTATTACAGGAGAACAGACAAAGAATGTCTTACCAATTACTATTATCCACAGCATCTCCAAATCCTGGTGTATCAACTATTGTGAGTAGTAATTGAACACCACCTTCTTTGATTAAAACTTTTGACTGCTCAACCTGTAAAATGAGTAAGGTAAGATTAAACTTTTGGAAATTTAATCACCCATCTTAAGCACTGGGAAAAGCATTCAGTGACTAAAAAGTCTAATAAAGAATTGTTAGCACTTCTGCTTCAGAGGGATATTGAGTCTGTGTTTGGCTTTTAAAACCCTAATAAATTTGTAATCATTATTTGAAAGGGAAAAAAGGGGCTGAATTTAAATAATGTCAGTGATAAAAAACCCCATCTAACTACATCAGATATCTTACGTTTTAACTTCTGCTGAAACAGGGAAAACCCTAACCAGCAATACTAATGCCAGTATATAAAAAAGTTGTCCCAAGGCATTGTTCCAGACATTCTGACAGACCAGGCATTATTCTTGATGAAATTGTGAACTTCAGTCACTGAATCACAGAACAGTAGTGGTTGGAAAGGACTGCTGGAGATCATCTAGTCCACATACTATACTCCCCCCACGCACACCGGAGGAGGGTCACCTAGAGTTGGCTGCACAAGACAGACTCCAGGTGGGTTTTGAGTATCTCCAGAGATGGAGACTCCACAGCCTCTTTTGGGCAGCCTGTGCCAGTGCTTTGCCACCCTCACAGCACTGAAGTTTCTCCTCAGGTTTAGGTGGAACTTCCTATATTCAAGTTTGTGCCCGTTACCTCTTGTCTTGTCACTGGGCACCACTGAAAAAAGACTGACCCCAGTCACTTCGAAGAAAACTACACTTTTCAAAACCAATCTGCCCCTGAGCATCTTAGATGCTGCCTTTCTAGTCCTAATAATGTATTTAAGAATACATTTATTCTTCTGCTACTATAATTGCTTGGGAAGGAATCACAGAGAAAGTGATGGTTTCCTGCTACAAACAGATGTGCTATCGGAAGAATCATAGAATCATAGAATGGCAAGGGTTGGAAGGGACCCCAAGGATCATAGAGCTCCAACCCCCTTGCCACAGGCAGGGACACCAACCTCAGGCCTGGATCTACACAAGGTTGCCCAGGGCCCCATCCAACCTGGCCTTGAACACTTCCAGGGATGGGGCATCCCACCACCTCTCCGGGCAGCCTGTTCCAGCACCTCACCACTCTCTCTGTAAAAAACTTCCCCCTAATATCCAATCTAAACCTTCCCTCCTTCAGCTTTAATCCATTCCCCTTGTCCTGCCATTATCTGCCCTTTTAAAAAGTTGATTCCCCTCCTGTTTGTATGCTCCCTTCAGGTACTGGAAGGCTGCAATGAGGTCCCCCCGCAGCCTTCTCTTCTCCAGGCTGAACAAGCCCAGCTCCCTCAGCCTCTCCTTGTAGGGCAGGTGCTCCAGCCCTCTAACCATCCCTGTGGCCCTCCTCTGAACCCTCTCCAACAGTTCCACATCTTTCTTGTATTGGGGGCCCCAGATCTGGACACAGTACTCCAGGTGGGGCCTCACGAGGGCAGAGTAGAGAGAGACAATCCCCTCCCTGTCCCTGCTGGCCACCCCTCTTCTGATGGAGCCCAGGATACCATTGGCCTTGCAAGCTGCAAGTGCACACTGCTGGAAGGTAATATAATCTAGCTGCAATCTTTTCAGCTAGACCTAGACCCCGTGTGAACATAATGGATTGGTTCCTCTTAGGTCACTGGTGGAAACCTGGCTCAGAAGGCAGCTGCACCAGCACAAGCCATGATGCAAGATCTGGGTGTGGGAATGCGTGCCTTGAGCTGTGGCCACCCATCTGCAGCACAGCTCAGTCAGCATGTCATCTAACAGATCAAGCGTGCCAGGACACAGAAAATTTAGGTTAAAGAGCAAATGGACTGTTGCCCCCTTCTTTCTACTAATATTTCAGTCATTATTCTGTCAGATGTATCTGCTTGAGAAAGTGCTGTACTCCACTGTTCTATCAGTCTGATCCACAACAATAACAAGTGACAAACTCATGTTAGTGTGTTGGCTCTTTCCAATTGCTCCCACATTTGATAACAGTGTATTTTTTCCCCCTGATATTAAGACAATTTCTACTTAAATGCCAGTGACATCATGCTCTAGATACAGATTCAAGAAATCAAACTGTCTGCTGCATTGAGAGCCACACAGGAGCTGGCAGACATTGATGCCACCTTGTTGCTCATTGCTTAATAAGCCTCCTGAGCCTTAACTGGAGAGAGAAGAGCAAGCTGTATTTAACTAGGTGAACACCTGTCAGAAGATTCAGTAACAAACTTGTTCTGAAAGAGTAGAAACTTGGATAATAAATCCTACCTGGATGTTCTCTCAACCAGCTCAAGATTTGAGAGATCGTATCAGCACTGCTGAAGTGCTTGCACATCCCTAGTTACATAGGTGAAAAACTCTCAGCCACACCTGCACATTGCTGCAAACGCTTTGCAATCCCTGGTTATGTGATGCAATGTAAATCTACAACCTAAATTAACACTCTGCAGAAAGTCCAAGTAAATACCACTTGCACAAGCAAAACTCATTCTAATTCAGAAGAGAATATACAGAAACACAGAAGACAGTAACTAACTGCAAATAAAGCCTCATATTGAACCTCTCAGTATGATGCTATTTTAATCTACTCATCAGTAGGGATCCTATCTGAGCTAGATTGATGACTTTTGATGCTAGGTCTCAAAAAAATTAGCTCAGCTACACTATGGTTGTGCGCAGCCTGCTATCAGCCAAACAAGTATCTATAAGGCAGCTTCATAAAACAAGACTCCACAACACTGGGCTGCCTGGATGCTAGTCACAAAAAAATACAGATTGGGGTGGACTTCAAGACCACCCAATGCAATTTCCTCCTTGAGCAGGCTTTATCTTACTGCAAGGTTAAGAAGTTGTTTTTTAAAAAACAAAACAAGTTTTAAAAACTTACTCACACCCACCAGCCTAAGCTCTACCCTTTTGCTAACAGTGTAACTTCTGTCTTTCCCAAAGTGTCCTGTCCAAGGCCATGAGAACCTAAGAATACATGCAGTGTTTTAAAAACATACATTTTAATTGTGGTGAATGTGTTCCCCCCCACCCAAGAGTTCTATGGACAAATTTTACTGGACACAATCGATGCCAGAACTCAAGACAGTAATCCCCAGCTACACAGTCAACTCAGCTAAGAGGTTACTACTCACAAGCTTCAGCACACAAGAGATTAACTTCTGATTCCTTGCATTCTTTCTGCTATCTTGCATATGGTAACCACAGAGCCGTCCTATAGCCAAGCTCTCTGAAAGCACAAGAAACCTGTACCGCTTTCAAAATCCCACAGATGACAATGTTAAGAGCTGGACCGGTGCCAAGTGCTACAAGGTATCAGCTTTTTTTCTCCAGCACAAAGATTCCCAGAAAGAGCCATTAAATTATTAAGCACTCAGGGTGGAATGCTTTTACAAAAGCAGCAATTAATAAAACATTATCTTGAATGTGTGTTTATAACAAAGGAAAAGGAAGGTCAGGAGATCCCCAGAAACGCCAGGCCAAACATTTTTCCTGATTCTGTATGCTTGTAAAATGTTAAGTGTGGCTCAACTTGTGAAGTCACCTTCTGACAAAAAGCCTGCAGAAACAATCTCTGCAGACAGTGCTAATACCTTACTGGGTGGTGAGGATTTAAATTTATTCTTCCTTTTCATAAATTCCTGTATCTTGCTATCGGAGCAGGATTTAAAAAAAACCAAACTACACAACAAGAAACATTAGGTGATCCAATTACATGTCCCATGCTTGTGCTGCAGACAACCAGGCTGTATCTGAAACCTCTGCTATGAGACAGTAGCTGAAGAACCTGCCATAAAGCCTCTGTAAAACTGCATTTTTCCAAACCTAAGTGGATGTGCCCATACATGGTCAAAAGGCACAGAAAGCAGCAATATCTGGAAAAGATCCAGAAAAAAAATCACTGTAAACTAGTGTCATTCATAGTTAAGCATCCAACTGCATCCTATCATCTGATTTACAAGTATTCCCAAAGGATTCATGGAAAACATTAGTTCAAGTCTTGGAATTTAAAGCTTTTTATTAAGAGTCTCCTCCAAACAGCCATTTTCCCATGCACTCCAGTCAACAGGGTCACACGGGTCTCCTCGGCAATTACTACACAGCATTTGTGGCTTGATGCTTCTTACAGCTTGACTGCTTTTACTGGGTTAAACAAGCCTTTCCTGTCTTCTATACAGGACAGTCAAATCATGATCAAAGAAAACATATTCCAGACCCCATCATTTCTGAAGAAGTTTCCTTTAAATTCATCTGACATCCTTATTTACTACTAATTTTCTGGGTTTTTTCCATGAAATTAATACAAAGGACCTGCCTCACCAACCATTTCAAACTGCAATTGATCTCAAACCCAAGCCACAGTTTGTGTTTATCTATAACAGAGCTTCTTATATAATTCCTGATCCATAGCACTAAGTTGTTCCTACCATATAACAGCAGGCAATTACTACCATCAAGATTTTAGGATTAGATTTAGGATTCTCTGGTGGTTTGTCTCATCTCTACCCTCCAAAACTCATGTCATCCTCAATTTTGAAAGGTTTTCACTTGCAAAGAGTACAAACCCCATGGATGCAAACAACAGCTCCCACTATTTGATTTAATATTTGACTGGAATTGCCTCACATCATACACAGTTACTATTATCCTGACTCAGACACTGAAATAAGTGTCTAATGAGTTTCAGTTTCCTTTTAAAAATGCTATGCTTACTGATGTTTCATTCATCACAACAAATAACTGAAAGCAAAGCAACGCTGTACTACAAGTATACTCAAACCAAGATCAAAACACTTACTAGATAAATTAAGCAAATGTTTCTAAGGGGGAAGGTGTTCTTTAAATGTACTTTATTTCAATTAAGCCATTTGCTAAGTCATGATAGAACCCAATCTGCTACTGAAAATAGTTTTGGACTAGCTCTCAGCCAGCCTCAGGCTTTAGGACACACAATAGAGGTGGGGAAAAATGCAATGTTTTTTCAGCCAGGGCTGTTCAAGCATTGTGGGTTTTTTAGGTGGTAATTTTTTTAAAATCTTTTTTTTAGCTTTACATGTCCTATTTTTTAAAAAAAAAGTGAAGCTCCATTAAAGGTGCAGAGTGGTTTCTTCAACCAGTAAGCTAAGAAAAAGTCAAACCACCTCTGAAGGTCACAATGAACAGATCATCTAAGTTGACCACCTAACAGATGAAAGCACTTAACTCAGATTCCAGAAGCAAAACACACAGCTTAAGTTTTGTTTTTCTTACACTGATCCACCTTTAGCCAGAGTGGGACTGAGTTATCTTTGAAAGATGCCTTAGTTTTGTTAGTTTGTGTGTAAATTCTACCTATGATTTGAGTTAAAACAAAAAAATAATCATAAACCCCCCCAAACAAAAGCAAACACCTTCCTAAGACAGGGAATCCAACCCCCCACTATTTTAACTACAATTCAATGAACACAGCCTGAACACAAACTGTAATCAACAGTAATGAAATCACATTGTCTCTCTTGCAATAAAAAAAATCCCCCCTCTACTCAGTTTTCCAACATTCACTGGTTATTTCATGAATAAGTACATTACCCCAGAGCTTAACTGCTTGCACACCTTTCCCATCACACTTAACATCTTTGAAATACTTATATAAATTCAACCCTTCTAACTGAAGTAATGAACTAATACCCCTGCAAGCTTTTAAGTCCCTTTTTGTCAGTCATTATGGTTTTACATTGAACTGATAAAAACCCTAATAACCCTGACTAAAGCTTAGAGAAATGAACATATTTTGTTAATCAAATACAGAATGTTCAAAAGCCTTCCTCCAAATAAAGAAAAACCCAAACCTATATCCTGCAATAAATGCATTGGTGTATTAGTATTCAAAACTTTGACACTGAGGTAACTGACAAGCAAGGTCACTTAACCTGGTTAGTACCAACATAACTGACTTTTTCCTGGCCTTCTGATAATTATTTAGTGTTCTGAGATTGGATTAAAAACACAACCCTGATCCAAAACTTAAAAAAAAAAACAACCCAAACAAACAAACCCAACCAAAACACCCACAAACCAGATCAGTGGATCACAGCACTGCAGCACATTTACTCAACTGCATCAAATAAAAACATTCAATTTTATAGCTTCTGTTGAGCACCTTGCACACCCTTATACCTCAACCCAAAGCATAATCACTTTATGACAACTCTTAATTGCACAGTCACTTCAGTCAGAGCTGAGGTGGTCCTGGACTGTCGTATTTTGCAGCTGGAGGAACTCTGCTAGACAACAGCCACAATGATGAGCACCCCAGACTTCATCTGTAGGGGGTTACAATGATCACAAGCTATTTCCACTAAAATCTAGAACCAGCCTCTCAGAAGCATCAGGAGAGATGACTGGAGCTCATGCAGCCTTATTCATCTGCACAGCTGTGGAGGCAGAAGACACCCCACTGAAATGTAATGATTTCCTAAACCACCACAACATTATCTCATTATTTCTTAGTGTTTGGGAGTTTTTTCTTATCCTTGTTCATAATGAAAAAAAAATAATTCATGCTCCTTTTCTCAAGACTGTAATTGGTCAGCAACAAATTACTACCCAAAAGCTCAGTTTTTTAGTTGTTGGTCAAACATGCTGGTTGCATCATGCACTTGGCAGGAGCATCTTTGCCTATACAAGTCTAGTGCTTGAGGTCAGCCAGGTTCACCCTAGTCCCAAATATGTTTCAGAATAACAACTTACAGTGGGAGGAGACACACCATCACAAAGGACAGGCTGCAGAAGATGGGGTTCAGCACTTCTACATGTTTCTACAGATAGACTCAATATTTCAATTAATAAGAAAGCATTCCATTTCTGAACAGGAGTGCATCTGTATGATGTTTCTGAAGTACACACAGCACACAAAGCACTTCACCTCGGGGCTCCCATGCTCCAACGTGCTACAAGCTCCATAACCTGTAATTTTTGTGTATCAAGGGTACACTTAAGGACAGGCTGAATGTGGTTCCCAGTGGTTCACATCCTAGCTAAACTTCCTTGGAATGCAGGTGCTTATGTGGCAAATGTATTCCCCTATGTTACTAAATTGCAAGTTTGGTTCAAGATGCAGTTTTTTCACCCAGACATACCTGTACAGTCTTTTTAATTCTGTGTGAAGGACCTGGATATTCTGGGGAATACAATTCTGTTAAGAATAATGAGTTGATTAATGTTGATTTTCCCAGTCCAGATTCACCTAGAAGAAAACAGAACAGTTTCAGTAAAAGCAGGAGTAACACACTGAGTATAAACATGTAGATCTACATCTCAAATACTCCTGAAACATAACACCCAAAACCACATACTGCACTCTATGGCTTTAAGAACCTCATCACCTTTTCCAATTTCAAGGAAAACTTTGCAAATCCAACTGCCACTGTTGGGTTCTGTAGACATTAATTTTTCTGATCAAGTTTAGTACTGAATACATTTAGCACTTCTCCATCGTGTTGGAGAGGGCTCAGAGGAGGCCACGAACATGATTAGAGGGCTGGAGCACCTGCCCTGCAAAGAGAGGCTGAGGGAGCTGGGCTTGTTCAGCCTGGAGAAGAGAAGGCTGCGGGGGGACCTCATTGCAGCCTTCCAGTACCTGAAGGGAGCATAGAAACAGGAGGGGAATCAACTTTTTAAAAGGGCAGATAATGGCAGGACAAGGGGAATGGACTAAAGCTGAAGGAGGGAAGGTTTAGATTGGATATTAGGGGGAAGTTTTTTACGGAAAGAGTGGTGAGGTGCTGGAACAGGCTGCCCAGAGAGGTGGTGGATGCCCCATCCCTGGAAATGTTCAAGGCCAGGTTGGATGGGGCCCTGGGCAACCTTGTGTAGCTCCAGGCCTGAGGTTGGTGCCCCTGCCTGTTGCAGGGGGGTTGGAGCTCTATGATCCTTGGGGTCCCTTCCAACCCATGCCATTCTATGATGATCATTCCAACACACAAAGATGGTATTGCCCCACATTAAAATTTATAAACAAGCTATCTTCCTGGCATTACTTCCCATCATGATGCCAATGCAGACTATTTCAAGTATTTTTTTGAGGGTCTATTGTCAGATGGACTGGGGGAAAGAAAGATAACAACAACAAGAAAAGAGATTTAGATCCTTGCTCTAACTCCTAAAGCTGCAACAGCTAAAATGAAGGTCCAGAACTACATGGTTTGCCTGGGAATTTTTTGTTAGGACAAGGAAGGGGGCTGCATTTTCTTTGTTTGGTTTTCCTGGTAATTTGGTCATGAGCAACAGTAAGTCAGCCTTGCTAAAAAGTCTGTCATGGCAGTAGTGCCTCCAATTTAAGCAACTACAGTCACAATACCCACAGCAAAAATTACCCCTATTTACAGGAGACAGGAGCAAGAATTTCAGATCAACTACTTATTACAGAATTCAAAAAAGCAAGTGTTTTAGAGTTCTCTATTACAAAGAAACTACCCCAACACAGCAATTCACACCAGCATGAGATGAAAGCAGGAAAAAACCCCCACAAAAGCAGTGCTTCCAGTTTAAGTTTTCATATGGCAGTGTTGGGGGCACACTGGCCTAAACAGAGTCACAGAGAAATTTCCTCTCAAGCTAACGACCCTGAGTGCAAACTGCTGGCGACATACTTTCACTGAGGGAGGAGAATGAGTTGCACCGCCCCCACGCTTCGGAAAGGGGGGAAAAAAGTCTAACCTGCTAATCCTTCCCATCCCCAAACAAGCACCGGTTGGGTTAAAGCCAGAAGTCGGAAGGCTGCACAACTTGCCTTGAGATACATGTCCCTGGATAATGCAAATAACCGAGTAACAGAATAGAAAGTAGTTACGAACCCCTGTAGACAAGACCTTGTCTCCACTGTAATAGCCAGCTCGATTTCATCCACAAGCCAGCTTACACACATCAGCCAGCTCGATTACCGCGGTGTCACTCAGCCTCTGCAGCACCCAATCTGATTAGCCATACTGTAAACGGATTAGCAGCCGATGACATGTTGCGAGCAGAGCTCCTGCAGGCCGGCTGCGCTGTCAGCAGCGCTCCCTCTCCAAACCGCACCCTGTCCCACAGAGGAGCTCAGCCGCACAGCGGGCAGGGTCTGGCTGCAGCCAGGAAGATGGGCTGCGGCAGCAGAAGAACAAGGAGATACTCATGTCATGATCTCCACAGAGCAGGCTGGGCACACTAACCCCAAGGCAACAGCTATATGCAAGGCAGGGGGTGACAGGTTTGCTGACAAGCACTTTGTCACTACCACTGCAGATGTTGCGTTTTGCTCTGGTCAGATGCATTTGACATTGCACAACCACGTGGGCAGTGCAGTGCCTAAAAGTGCCTGGTTTTAAGAGGCCCACATCTTCTACTCCACACTTGCAACATCTTTAGGACAGGGCCAGAGGCTGCTGAGGGGCTTCCCTACCAAGTGTGCAACAGAACCAAGCTTCTGAAGACCACAGCTTTCCAAACTCACAGCTGCAGCCAGTTTGATGCTTAAACTTCTCCCTCTCACAAGTCTGCTGAAGATGCATGCATCACTACAGTTCAACTGAGGAGTTTATCCACCCTACTGCACCCCTCAAGAGGAGGGCTTTGATTTTGCAACATACAAACCATGCCCCTTCAGCAAACACTGCTTTTTTTAGTTGGCCATGATCCTGCAAAAGGCTCTCTACTGCACTACTGAAGGAAGGTCTGCGTATCAGGTTCTGCTTCAATAGATGAAAAAGGGGTGTCTCCTCTCCTCCTTTCTTTTTAGGGTTTATTGCTGGTCTTAACATGCTACAGAATTTAAAACAGAAAACACTCAGAATATCCATTTCTCCTCAAAAAAATCACAGTGCTTGTCAAGTTGCCACTGATATTGAACATAAGATTTTCAGCTTTGAAAGAATGCAATGGAAAACCAGCACCCCTCCCTAGATGGCTCCTGCAGCTGTGGCACTCCACAGTAAGAGGTTCCTAAACTGCTGAAGCATTATGCTTCTCTAGGTATTGAGGTTTGTTCCCCCCATCCCTTACAGCAGCAAGGATGGGAAGGCAGTTATGAGCAGAAGTCAGTGAAAAGACAAGTATGCTAAGGATATATATTTCCACCTTGTTTCCAAAGGTTCCCAGCCTCCTGGAAACCCAGCCACATGCTACCTTTAATCAGCCAGTGCAGATTATAACAGTTTAAACTGCTTAACTGCTGCCAGTAATTGAGGTATTGCATGTAAGTGTTTGCATCAATACACAAACCCTGGATGCAGTTGTGCCTTAGACCATGTAACTGTCAACATCAGCGATGGTAGTAAAAGGCTGTAATATATAATAAAACAATTCACTGAAATGGTAGGTAACACCTGTAACTGGAACATTCCCCATTGTACTATGGGGAGTCACGCTGCTTCCACTATAATCAAACAGGATTTTCTCTGAGGACTGCCAGGGAAGCAGAATTAAGAGAAAAAGAGTGTATTTGAATAATTCTAGCAGCCTTTTTGGACACATTAAGGTATTCTGATCTTGGCTAGAAATACAGCAAGGAAAAAAACCCAAACAACCCTTATGAAACCCCCCCACAAGGCACACTACCAAACAAAACCCTCTGTTCTTCCCATGCAGAGCCTCGTTCAACCAAACAGAACCTGAAAGGTTTCCCTACTGGAAAGGTTTGTAATGCAGCTTCCAAGCATGTAACAGGCTCTGACTATGATAAAAGACAAGAGAACAGGGAACAGAAGTGGGACTGGCTTTGCCTTAACATTAAAAAAAACAGACACATCCTAAATAAAATGCAACTTAAACTCTCAGTAAGCATTTCTGATGAGATTTCACCGTTACATGAAGTGGCACAAAGATGCAACATAATCGAAGCATTTTACCAGTAATAACTTCTCAGTGTATCACAATACAGTGAGATCCAGCTACCTAATTTAGAGTGAGAGATTTTTAAGAAATAATCCTGTCTTCTGCTATTATCATAAAATGTTTTGTTACAAAAAGTTTAAAAAAAAAAAGACTTTGACTTTGCAGGGTAATCCTAAATCCAAGAGTTACTTATATTTTTGTATACAGCTACCACTTTCACCATCCACTAACTCTCCCAGTAAATATTTCATATACATTTCAATTTCTTCTGAACAAGTACCCAGCTCTTTTCTTCATTACTTTTTGTCTCATGTTTAGCAGCAAATTAGCATTTAAAAATGTCAACATTTTCTCAAATTATTTTAGTTTATAGTCACATTCAAATACATGGAACTGGCCACTCTTGTTGGTAGAAATAAGCATACATTTTTACTGACATACTCCTGTCAGTCTTGCAAGGGACAGACTCTTGTCAGCTCCCAGATAATCAACCACTTGTAACACTCCTCAAGTCTAAATGGCTACACAAGTATTGGAGACTTGTACACTTGGATTAACAATTACTTGCTGATAATTTATACAAACAACCCATGGCACATCATTTAAAATTGACCTTGGATAACAAAATTTCTTCTTCTGTGAAGAAAAACAGATAAAGTCACTTCCCCTTTTCTCTACACAGATGAGACAAGCTGTTACATGAGGAAGGAGAGAAGAAATCCCACCCCAACACTCAGCTTTTTCTTTTAATCTCAAAACACATTTTTGGAGCAGTCAGAAGAGACCACCAGCAAACACTGGAATGGTTTGCAAACAGTGATAGTCTTCAGGAATAATATTAAGACATGTAACTATGGAGAACAATTAAAAAAACACTGGAACAAGAAAGTGCAGTCCATGGGAGTGAGGGAAAGCAGTGCTAAGGAGATGAAAAATAAGTAACTTAGGTTGTTCTCAAAGCTCCAAAAATCTTTCACCTTCATTTGCAAACCATTTGCTGTAAAAAAAACCCAGAAATCCCAATGTGTGATAACCAGTTAGAGAATCTACCTATAGAGAAGTTCCAAGTGTTCAATACATGTCAATACATGGGTTTTTTAAACAACTCAAATTCTATCCATCAGCTCTTGTTACGACTTCAAACTCAAACTGCAAGCACCTCCTCCCTATGATAATAGAAGCAAATTGTTATCCTTAAATCTTAATGCTGCTGCTTCTTCCACCATTCCTTGTGGCACGTTGAGAATGTGGCTCCCCAGGAAGGTGGTGGAGTCTCCTTCCCTGGAGATATTCAAGACCCATCTGGACGTCTATCTGTGCAGTATGAGCTGGGGAGCTGCTCTGGCAGGGGGGTTGGACCTGATGATCTCTTGAGGTCCCTTCCAACCCCTACAACTCTGTGATTTCCAACCTCCTCCAAGTTTTCAGCCTCTGCCACTCTTACTCAGATGCCTACAACAGAAACGGATGAGCAGACAGGCCCAACGCAGTTTCCAGGTTTATACCTAACTCCTATCAGAGACTGATACTTCCTCATTCACGTTACTGCATCTCCCTGAACACTCATCTCTACGACCTCTAGCTACCACAGCACTCTGAAAATCCAGGAGCAGTTTTCTGCTGCAATCTCCTAGTATCTTTAGGCTGTTCTTTTATTTCAAAAAGAAAGCCCTGCACTCAAAACCATGACTTGCATTCTTGGATTTATAACCCTGTGTGAGAGTTTATGAAAGGTACCAAGTGATCAAGATCACTAACAAATACCCTTTGAACATTCTCTGTCTGCTCTCTGCATGGTTTATTTTCTACCTTTTTGCTAACAAATAAATTACCCTTGCAGAAATCACCAGAAGTTTTTCCTGTTCTCCACTAACAATTACTTGGCAAACTACCAGTCTAACAGTATTTCAGGTTCATGCCCCATGACAGTCAGTTGCACCACTGGGAATGTGACCACACATGCTATCTGTACTTTGGAATTTCAAGTTGCTTTCCCAAGCTCCAGGTGGGATGACCAGACTGCCAAGGAACTACCCACCTGCAAGGAAAGTGGTGGTGGTTGTGATCACAGCACTGTAAACTGAGCCTTGTTAAATGGCTCAAAGAACTGTACTTTGTGTATTGTCACCAATATGATGGCCCAGTCTCCATCTCTGTATCAATTACAAGAGGCAATAGGTAGGAACAGCAATTAATGCACCTTCTCAACCTGCAAAACAGCTCTGGAGGATGAGAAATGGTAACTCATCCCACTGGGGCTTGTAGCTTATTGGGTCCAAGCCACCAACACCAAATGTCCCAGGGTAAGCAAGTTTTCTCCAAATTGCACAATTCCTTTCAGAGCTTCCACTGCATTCCAAGTAGAAGTCTGTATTTAGAATTACTTTACACAAATAAACAAGCTGCAGATGTTTTACTGCTTTATAGGAATGAAGATATCCAACAATACATTCATTATCTGACATGAGAGGCCAGAGATTTTTGATGCAGTTCATAGCCCCTAAGAGTTATTATAAGAGGGATAAAATTCAACAGAAAGATGCTGTATTTCACAACTTCCACATACAGAATGTTTACATCAATGCACATTTATTTTTAGCAGGTAAGCCAGGGTTGGTTGGTGGGTTTTTTTCCTATGGGATGTTTTCAATTTTATACATTTTTGTGACTGTGACAGTTTTTTTGCTTAAAATAATATCCCATCAGTTTGATGCTGGTGACTCATAGGGTAAAAAGCTTGTCAGAAGACATAAAAAATAATGCATTTCATCTTCTTTCATCCTTGTCCAATTCACAGTTTATATGCACGACAGCACCTGCAGCCTTATGCAAATGGGCAATGGCTTTGACAGCACTGTCACAGGAAGGTTTTTTTGCTTTGATACAGAAGAGAAGCTCCACAAATAACCAGAGAGCCTGAACTACACCAAAACGGTACGATGGAACCATCCTCTCGCTGAGAGGGAACGATGCTCTGCCATGTCATTATAGATGACCACAACAAATGGAAGACTACAAGATGCTTTTAATTTTAAGTCTGATTTTAGAAGCTTTTTGTAAAGGCTGGTTCCTGTCTTCAGCACTACAGAACACACAAGTGACATCTTGATAAACATCCCCAAACAGCCAAATGAAACGCATCAGGAGGAGGGTCTCACCCAGGACAAGGGGTGGGAGCAGCACCGTGCTCCATGGCTGCTCCCACCTCCCTACATGTTCCACACAGAATAGTGTCCCATGAAATCTGGCAAAAAGTTCCACTTTGTATTTTACTAACCTTTATAAAAAGGAAAAAAAACCCCAAAAACCAACAACCCCACACTCCATCATTTCACAACTTGAGTTTGAAGCATAAATTATAGAAGTAACATCTGTTAGAACCACAAAGCTGATCCTAGCAAAACAGAGTAACAGGGAAATCTACCAGTAAAAACTCACTTTTCCCTAGCAGCAACTGCATCAACAGCAACAAAATCTCAGCATACAGGGTACAATAAGACAATTGAATCAACTTTTTTAGAGCACAATTTAAATTCTAAGTGCAATAAATGAAGACAGCCCCTTGGCATATCATTCTTGTCACAGATGCCATTTAAATAATTCCAAAAAGCTTTTAAAAGCAGGGAGATACTTCAGAAGAATATTGTAAAAAGAAAAATTCTAGCTAGCATTAATATTATTTTCCCTCAAAGCAGAAGCAGTTCTGGCTTTCTACAACTGACTCAATGAGAGGGCCAGGAAACAGCAGTTGAACTTCACAGGTGAGGTTTTTACTGCTGCCTGAAGAAGTGGTCTCCCTATTCCCAACCCACCACTTGCCCTAGAACTCATAATGCACTTCTAGTCCAGTAAAACCAAGGAACTGAAGTCACAAGTTACTCTTCATTTTTAGTTCTTAGGCATGACTGCAGATGAAAAAAAACCCACCCAACAAAATACTCCACAGCATTAGTCCACCCATACCCAGTACCAACAGCTGAAGTGAGACCACCTGGGCTTCAGCACCCAATATCTTTCATGGAATTACAGGTATGCAATTAGCAGCTATACCCAAGCATGCCAAAGCTTATCTCACTTTGGTTTCTATAGTAGTTAAAAGAAACTCAGCTGTCTGACCAAGCTGTAGTCATACTGCAATAGTTTCAGAGGCATAACAAGTAACAAGAAGTTGTCAAAACTGACCTACATGGAAAATGTGAATGCACAAGCTACCCATGAAGTAACTGGGTTAAGGGATTCAGCTGGAAATGACAGAAGCTGCACAGCTCCAGGACAACAAATCTTCTCTGTTTAAACCCTATGACCAGCACGTACCTTGAATTTTCACAGGCTGTGACAAAGCCAAGATAAAAAAACTTCACAAGAGAAGAAAAAAAACCAACCACATATGGTTTCAAAATGAAAGAAAGAGGAACAAAACAGTTGTGAAAGATGCTAAAGGTGGTTTCCCTCTTTAAGGCTACAAAAGTATATATGTGACACCACCACTGCTTGGTCTGAAAGAATTATCTGACCAGAGAAAGCTGCAGAGCTGGACTTATTCCCTGAAGACATACACAGTAACAAATAGAATTAAATTACCCAATTATGTGATTTTTAAAAAGACAAAAAGATGATAGGAACATGAAATTTGTCATCTCTACATTACTACTGACAACTAATTGTACAGCATTTCCAGTACAGAATTTCTAACATTTGCTGACTCAAGAATGAAAGCTACATTCATCAACAGATCACAGATTAGTCTCAGTAGGATCTCTCATTACTTGGACAGAGATAAAACCCACACAGCTATCTACACGTTGATGAGGAAATAACAAAAGGATGAGTGGGTTTACTTAATCTTTAAGACTAAAATAGTTGGTTTAGATACAGTATCCACACCTTAAAGAGGAGGCAGCTTGCACTATCTGCTTACTATGTAAGAACCAGCAGTATTACAGATCAGCTTGAGCAAAAGGAGAGAAAAGGTACAGTACATTAGGCAGGATGCTACTCAAACTCACCCAAGTGATACATGGGCATAAATATAACAGAAAATTTCAGAAGAACAAAAAAGAAAATTCTTTTTATTTAAAAGGAAACTATTAAGCCTATATACTACAAAGTTTTTAAAAAATCCACCTCTTCCATTGAAAATGTACACATTAACACTTCCTTCCAGTAGGTTTTATTGTGTTAAGTGCTCTCAAAATATCCCAGGTTGAATATTCCACTATTAAGCCAGTTCACAAAAATCTGTTAGAGGAATACACTTAGAAGATGCTAGTACTAGCCCAAATTTCCTTGAATACTTTATACCTTGTCTCTTGATACCTTCTCACCTTACTTTGTATTGAAAGCAGCACAAAGGAAACTGTTAAAACAAGACACTTAAGTGAGCACAAGTGGCAAGAAAACGCTATAGATAGCTTGACAGAACTCTGTAAATTTGCCCTGATAATATTACCCTGGGACACTAAGGAATGAAAAGGCAACTCCATTTGCAAGTTAGGATAATTCTGCTTTTAAATATTTGGTGTGGGGTTACACAGGAAGCTAAAGGATCACAGAGGCGTGCTCTTCTGGATTCACCACTGCCACTTCTAAGCAACCTTGGCAAAATGCAGAAAATTGATATCTCAATTACTTGGGGGTGGTTACATGCTTTTGTTTCCATAAGACTGCTTCCACTGTGGTCAAAGATTGGTATTTTCCTTCTAACAAAGGCTGAGGGAGGTTTGAATAAGCTTGTGTGTTCAAGACTACACCCTTCTTAACACTGTGAGAAGATCTGTTTTGCTTAAGTGCTAAGCCATTGCTTCCCAATTGCTGCTACCACTGGTTAGTTTTCTAATAATTACTTAAGAGGAAAACTGAGCCGCTTTCGTGGGCAACAGAAGCATATCCTTACAAAGCAGAAAGGAAAACGGATAGGCCTGATCAGGTGATATCCTAATAAGGTGAGCTTGCTATGTTTTGCAGCAGACCAGCATGAAGGACAGACACAGGAGGTGGACCAGGACTCCTTCTGGAATTCCTGCCAGCTAGGGAGGGGACAGCCATGAGCCAAGGATGCAGATTCAGGTAAGTCACAGGCTTGTCCTTTACTGAAGGTGAGAATGATACACAATGAGTTTAGACAGAAGAAACACAAAACATAATTCTTAAAAGTATTGTCTCACATAAATTTGTAAGTCATCCCATCAAACGTTGAAAAAACCAAACTACCCCAAAACCAAAACACAGACAACAAAAAAAAGCCCACACCAAACAAACTGCTGACTTGGTAAGCTAGTGAAAAATCCATCATCCTCTTTTCTCTCTCAATATCTGCTGAGTGGTCAGCTATTGGTTTCAGTCATGCCTGGCACTTATGCAGCAGAAAAATGGTCAATAAATACTTGTCAATAGTCAGTTTGCTCTAAATTAGCAACTTCATATATATTCCACATTTTTGTTAGCAGTATATGCCTCCAAGACATAAAAAAAAAACAACCCTGAAATTTCTCCTCTGTTACAGTGCAATAGTATTCCTTTAAATTAGCCTTTCTTATGCAAAATATCACAAAATCTCACCTTAGCTCATATTTCAATATTTATGCTACTCCAAGGCTCCCATTTTCACTGTGCATTTTAAAGTAATTGTCAGATTCCCTTTCAAGTTTGTCATTGAAAGCTTGTGTATCATATACTTGTTCATACTAAAGTAATCATTCTACTAAAAAACCCCAAATAAAGCTTCAGTGATGCGTGAAAGTCCAAACAGAACACATCTGATTAGCATGTAGTTATGTACTTACAACTCAACACATGTGAAAGCTCTCCATTTAATAAAAACTTGGGAAGTCATTTAAAAATAAACACAAGCAAGACTTCCATACCCTACACGCCCTTTCATTTGAAACACACGTCCTAAACATCTGACACAAAGCCAAGACTGTATGCATACACTAAATGACGTGCAAGTTGGGAAACTTCAAGTTGTTCTTTTCAAAACGAGGAACAAAGCCTTTGGCTTCATCCCACACCACTCTTGGGCAGCTGCTGCAACAACCAGCGCTTCAAGAAAGCGCCAACTCAAAAGCGTGTTGCCAGCGCGTAGCGTTATGGGTTCATTAGCACCACCCCATCTGATGCAGGGCTTCAGCTGAGCGGTACTACATGTTGTGCTCTTCCCCAGAGCTCTCCAAAATTCCAGACACAGACAGAATCCATAAATTACAATTTTTTTAGACCTTTACCTATGAATATTTTTGAATCTTATCCTACACGACTGACTTGTGCGCAGGTTCTTTTCATACCTTTAGTAGGAAGGTATCCATAGGGTAAGCTGCTCCTCTATCTATAGAAGCCTTAAAAGCCTTCAAGGAACAATACCTCAGAGAAAGAGATCCTTCATTACAACCACCACAATAGAGTCAATAATTAGAATACTGAAGATTTTCAGCCAAAAGCAAGCAGTATTTCAATGTGACTGAGGCTCATTTCAACAACTCGCTGAAACAAATGCCTCATCACTATCAAATCAACCAGTATTGACACCAAAAAAAAGAGGAAAAAAAAGAAATCCCAGCCTGTGTGCCACCCCTCCTTTGTGCTGACCCAAGATTTTTCTTTGGCTGTGCTGCAAATGCACTGAAGACAAACCTTCCTCACAGCTGCCAGCAAACGCTCTGGCTGGATTTGCCCAGCGATCCAACTTGGGCAGAGCGCTGTTAGTTCTTGCAGCAGCAGCAGCAGCACAGCCTCACGCCAGGTTAAAGTCTGAACTTCAGCCTGGAAGAACAGCTGCTATTGTTGGATCAGAGTTTTTCCCTAATTAAACCAGAACAACACTCCATAAATGCCACTGAGGCCAGTATACCTCTTCAAGTACTTAAAAAAAAAAATGATGGAGAAGGGTTTCTATACTTTTATGTAACTGACACCCTCTACATCAACCAAACGTTCCCATCCAAGCATCTTCAAAAGGTCGCCCACTATTTTAAGAAACAGCATGAAAAAAGGGAATTCCAGATTCTGTAAAGGGGGAAGAAAAAGAAAAGAAAAAAAAACAAAACAAGAGCCATAAAAGAAACCAACCCCTCTACAGACAAAAGTTGAAAAGAGTCTGACCACATATAGAATGCAGTTTAATTGTTTTTACCATTTTCTTTGCTCTGTTTTTCATTAAGCAAGAAAATCCAACAAATTTTTTTTTTGGGGGGTGGGGTGTTGCAATAAAAGGCAACTCCAGTTTCATTTTCCTAAAAATTACCATAACCTGGTTTTGGAAAAGAAGTTGTTGAGCACATTAATACTGAAATGAAAATACTAATTTAAATTTTACAAGTTTTGAAGATCTGCAATCACTGAAAAGCTAGAAGAAAAAAAAAAAAAGATGATAAAAAGGCAAACCTTGAAATAAACAAGTCTAATACTGACTGCAGTGCCACATGAAAAAAAGCAGTTTCCTGTACAGTGTTTTAGCCAGTAACATCTGTGACACTAATCATCCTTCCTTGCCATGTTCCAATGGGAAACCTCTCAAAGGAACCAGCCACTTTGGAGACAGCAGCTCTAGTTATTTTCCAGTGGTAACTTTATGCTGGTGACATTATGGGCCTACTAACTTTAAAGTGATGGAAGGAGGACTAGAAGAAGACAGTTTGCCACATCAGACTGGTCAATGGAAGAAGAGATGTGTCAACAAAATCTACTGTTATCTGTACAGGAAAAAAAAGCAGCTGGAAGAGGTAAAGAACTGCAAAACAGAGTCCTGGCTATGGCAGTGACTGCCAAGGAATTTGCATGGATTTTAATGATTTTGAAAAGGAAGATGCAAGTCTGGATACTTCCTAGCTGCTTCCAAATGCTGTGGCTTAAATAGGTCACTGTATAGCACATTCTTGCAACGGGTGGGGACGACGACACATGACTGCTCTTACAGTTTCAAAAACATCAGCTATTGCTCAAACCTACTATAATGAGAAAAACTGCAAGGTTTTGTACTTGAATCTCCATTGTGTTATTGGGAACTCTGTTCTCAAATGCAAAGGCAAGACAACAGCCAAGTCAAGATCACAAAACTGAAGGCCTAAGTGAAGCAGCCTAAAAGATAGAGAATGAAAAGGAAGAAGCCATCAGATTCAATAGTTACGTTGCACCATAAGGTGCCTCAAACACCAATACTCATCACAAGGTAAAGCTGGGGTTGGGATGACAGGAACTGGGAGATGGGAAAGTTAGGAAGCTTAAAAAAAAAAAAAACCTATGTTTGAATAAAAATTAAAAATAAACTCCTAGCTCTCCCTGAAAATAATAGCTATATGCAGGCAGCCCCAATCTACTCTGCTTTGGAACAAAACTTCTCAACAGTAAAGCACTAAAGCCACACAGCCTGGTCAGAGAGAAACAAGGATAAGAGTTCTAAATGGAGTATCATACCAGTAGAACAGTACTATCCACACCAGCACCCAATTATGCTGGAGTGAAATAGTCCTGGGGAGGATGGGGGGGGGGGGGGGGAGGAGGGTGGGAGGGAGGAAATATCAATCAAAATACTGTGGAAAATGGTTTCAGGCAAGATCCAGACTTCAGCAAAAATCTCTCCTGCACTGAGCTGTGTTACAGCGTACATCAATAAGCCCTCTACTCTCCCAAGAGCATTCCTTCCAAAACTAAAACTCAAAACCCACAACCTCCTTCCTCTTTACAGTACGTGCTCCACATTGTCTACTCTTTATAGTATGATCTAAATTCATCCGTGCCATAAAACAGAGACCAAAGTTGTCATGACCACCCCTCCAAAAGACCATCTTTCCTCCCAAATTTCTACAAAGGTGCCCCCCTGCTTTCCCACTCATCTCTAATAAGGCTTCATTTGAATTATAGACCTAAATTGCTGCAGAGATAACTCAGGAACTGAAATGATCAACAAACCTATTACTAATTGGACATAGATAGCTTGGTACTCTTGCCACCAGAGTTGTGTTCCACAGCATCCTTCATTCCCTCAATTAGAGGTATAGCACTGCAACCTCTCTCAGGACACTGTACTATATGTACCACACACATTAAGTTTAAAAATTTTAAAAATCTATTAGCTAACTTCCTACTAATTGGAAAAGAAGCATCATCTTGCCTCTAGCCCTCTGCGAGAAGAATGAGAGACATGTACCCATCTTGCACATAAGGGCTTCCTCTCTTCCCATCACAACCATGAGCTGTGCATTTTCTGCTTCTTAAAACAATTCTGAAGGACTGGACATAAAATTAACATATTTCTGGGTATTTGACTTTTTTTTCCCCCCCCGAAACATACCTAGCTATGATTCTGAGTCATTTAAAGCATATTCTATAAAGTTTCAAGTTGAAACATTTCTTTAAAAATGAAGTATTTCAAGCAGCCACTGCTGAAGTTCAGGGCTACTGAAAGTACTTCAGTAAAAAGCATATGCTGAGGTTGGGTTTTTTCAAGTGTTTGTGTGCTTTTTAGTAAGACAGGCTTCATTTCAATGATTAAAAGGGCTAGTTAACATCAGTGAAGACCAGATAAAGTGACTTGGATAGCTTCTTCCAGTTCCAAAGTGTGTGTGTGTATATATATATATTTATACTTACTATTATTTATTTAAATATAAATAGCCCATAGAGAACATTAAGGTATTTAAAATGTGATCAGAGAGCAGTAATGTCTGCAGCACAGGAAGAAATACAGGGGTCATGTTCAGCTACAATGCCTTTGACAGCAGATATGAGACACACTTCAGCATTAAATCAGGTCAGATTTGATTAAAACTGCATTGATTTCACAGCATTTGTACAGAAGCACCAAAAAAGCTGGTCACATCTTTATTACTAACCAGACTGTAAAGAGATTTCACTGGTTTCTTTTTGCTGTTAGCATCGATTTCCTGATGTTAAAAATCACTACAACTGTTGGCCTTTACTCAGCAAACATTTGGAAAGCCTGAAACCCCTCAAGTCCATGAAAGACATACCATATCTACATTCCTGTGTGCTTCTGCATGCCTAACTGACCATCAAATGGTCAGAAATGGAAACAAATAGGGAAAGGGGAATAATTAAAACCCCACCACCCAGAGAGGAAACAGAACTATCTGCTTATTTCCCCATTAGCAAAAGAGAGCCAATGGGATCCTGAGGTGCATCAAAAGGAGCGTGGCCAGCAGGTCCAAGGAGGTGATCCTCCCCCTCTACTCTGCCCTGGTCAGGCCCCACCTGGAGTACTGTGTCCAGTTCTGGGCTCCCTGGGACAGACACCAGTGGCCATCACTCCCTACCAAGCAGTTGGCGCAGGTTCCTCTTTCAGCCCTCTTGTCTCCCTGTCTTCCTGAAGAGCATCCTTGGCAGGAGTCTCAAGGCAGACAGACTAAGTGCTAATTAGCAAATGAGCCTTATTAGATAAAATTATAGATGGCATCTTCTGATTTAGTATTTTTTCTTAAATAAATTGAATTCACATGCTGCCAGACTGTCCCATGATGTGAATGAAAGCCCAGTAAATGACACCACCTCTGAAATTCACTTTAAAAAATGGAAATAAGATCAGAGCTAAAGCTCCCTTATAGATACAACCATCTAGCATGCTGTTTCACCAGACCAGAAACACAAGTGAGACTTGCTAGCTAGGAACACTCGTGCTAACTAATCAGCCAACTAACATCAATGGTAGAATAGAAAAAGCTGATTTATTTAAATTTTCTCCCCAAAGAGAGAAAGTTAAACAATCCTACAAAAACTTTGCAAAAACGCCATCTATGTAATTACATGACATTTCTAGTCTTCAGAATTTTCTGGAATTCTTCAAGAGGTCTCAGTGTCATCTACTAAGGTGGAGTAAAGGGACCTGACAACAGGCAGCATGATGACTGTGTCCTCCACCCATAAGGAAGAACAACACAATCTGTTGCCAGGCCAAAGGTACAGGGGGAAAAATAGCACAGATACTTTACAGTAACATCTACAGTCCCCACTTAGGCTACAAAAGCACTTCATTTAAAATCTGAATGCACAATACTTCCCCAGTCTCAAGGAGCTCTTTCACATGATCACTGCTGGCCTTAGTTACCTAAAAGCTTTTTCCTAGATAAACTATCTAATTATTTGATATCATTTATATTAAATCCAGAAAGGAAAGAATTCTTTCTCCCCTTTCCCTCAAAACTTAAGGGTCTGCCTTCCCACACCCAGGGATGGGAGTGAGGAAGTAAGCTTTTATTCAACCAAGAGAGGAACACACCCCAAACAGTTTTTTCCTTATATTATGTCATATGCATCTGTATTAATGCTTTTGGATTCCAGCTTCCTTTACACAGAGCCTTGGTATTGGTCTGTTTACTCCTCTTCCCTTCAAGTGCAGAAGCATTGTTTCCTAGTCCCCACCCCCTCAGACTACCTAATGCAGCCCTCATTGCTTCAAGAGCCACTTTCACCAACCCCACCAAAACGTGGCTGCAGTTTACCAACCAAAGGCAGCAGATTCACCCACAGCAGCAGAGATGTACCCCCTTCCAGAGCCAAAATTGAAAACTACAATAATGTTGGTGCCTTGGAAGTGGAATAAAATTATTGGGAGCAAACAGTAGTCTCTCCTATCAAATAGGGATTAGAAATTGGCTCTCTCAGCCTTCTTTTCAGGAATCCCACCCAAAACCACAAACCTGAAATAGCCTATGTAAAACCATCCAATTTTTGCAACCACACTCCTACTCTCAGAGATTTCATAACCTACTGAATACATTTTATTTACCACTCTAACCACTGACCCAGGCAGCAAGAAGCTGTAGAATATGGTTAGGCTATTTCAAGTAGCATTTTGGCAGGTATATAAAAATGTCTACAATAACATTATTTTAGTACCTTTGGATCATAGGGGATGAAACCTAATGCAATCTCTGTCCTTACAGTTCTGAACAAGAAGGATGGCATAGTACAGAGCAAGCATACTCCTACCTGGAATGTGTTGTTATGCACCAGATCTAGTAAGACTTCACAAAAAAAAAAATACATGGGAGAACCTCTTTACATATGGGTTTTATATAAAACTAAACAAATCAGTGTTACTGAAAAACAAATTCAAAAAGCCCCACACCCCACTGCAGCTTTAAAGTTGCCCTTAACATTTTCACTCACTTCTTTCCAAAAGCAATACTGGATCAAGGCACACATCAGCTACTATTTTAGAATTTCAGTGCATTTAACTGCAAAGGATCAAAATTAAACAACTACTACATTTCATATACTCTCAAATTAAAAATGCCAAGAAAAACATGTATGAAACAAGACAGAAAGCTCAATTCATCCTGTTAATAGCATACACAAACAGAGCTTAGTTTTGATGTATGACCAATGCTAACTACTAATTAGCAGGCTTAGATTTGAGATATTAAGAAGCCCATTCTGAAAGGCAAACTAGAGCAGTTTCGACAAGCTTGAGTAGTTAAATTATCAACATAGCACAAGTCAGTCACTATGCATAAACTCAAATACCAACCAACAGGGAATACAGACATGGTTTAAAAAACCCAAACCTACACCAACAAACCCACACCATCCTTCCAAAAAAGCATTACACAACAACTTGTGTACACAAATAAAAGAAGGTACATTTTTACTTCATTGTAGTGAAACTCATACTTTGGAACTTTTCTATCTAAAGTATTCCAAGTTTTCTTTGCTACTTTGCAAGATACTTAAAAAAACAGCCAAAACATAGAACTGTATTTTCCATATGCAGGTTTTATTTATGAAAAAATAAGACAAACTATATTGCTATACTGAAGGTCCTATACTGGAGCACCTGCCCTACAAGGAGAGGCTGAGGGAGCTGGGCTTGTTCAGCCTGGAGAAGAGAAGGCTGCAGGGGGACCTCATTGCAGCCTTCCAGTACCTAAAGGGAGCATACAAACAGGAGGGGAATCAACTTTTTAAAAGGGCAGGTAATGGCAGGACAAGGGGGAATGGATTAAAGCTGAAGGAGGGAAGGTTTAGATTGAATATTAGGGGGAAGTTTTTTACAGAAAGAGTGGTGAGGTGCTGGAACAGGCTGCCCAGAGAGGTGGTGGATGCCCCGTCCCTGGAAGTGTTCAAGGCCAGGTTGGATGGGGCCCTGGGCAACCTTGTGTAGATCCAGGCCTGAGGTTGGTGGCCCTGCCTGTGGCAGGGGGGTTGGAGCTTTATGATACTTGGGGTCCCTTCCAACCCAGACCATTCTATGATTCTATGATTCTCTGTAACTAGCTTAGAGTGAAACTAAATGTCTCATAGTAGCTGAAGAAGGCAAAGAGCTTAGGAATAGCTCCCCTGTACTCTTTCGCATTCCTTACAGCCATACTGGACTCTGAAAGGAAAACCAGTATGTTCTGCTGTTCTGGATGCAGCTGATTTAGTATGAACCATACTTTTAGATGGAGACTTCAGATTAAAGTGTTATGCCAAACCCTTCTTTGAAGCTAGTAAACTGACCCAGCTCCTCAACAAGCTACAAGGCAAAAGCAAGAAAACCCTCAGGAATGGCAGCAGTCAATAGATCCAGAGCATGATTTGGCCTATGAGCAAATGGACCACCATGTCTGTACAAGGACTAATTCTGCACTTAACCTTCAAGGTGCTGCACATGAATCATGTAAGTCAGAAAAAGTTACCCAGAGGATTACTGAAGGTATTTAGCAATACTTTGCCAGCAGAAAGGGCAGGACCAAAACACATTTAAGCCTTCAAGGGGAAACACCCAATGAGCTCACACATAACAAAACTGGCAAAAAAGCCTCTGAGGAAGGAGGTGAGGAGATGAACATTGCATTCAGACCAATTCCTAAAGCTTAAGTGGCACATCATTAGTTGACAAAGTGCCAGTGCATAATGTCCCAGGCACTGAACACACCTGCCTCGGTCCACAGACAAGAGGCCTCCCCCAACAGATCTGTTTTGTAAGAAACAGTCTTAGGAGGCAACTCATCCTAACTTCTCAGGGAAACTGCATACTACCTCTACTTCACTCAATTGTGTGATTCCAGCATGTCATCTTAGCCTCACTTGCAACTGGAGGGAGCCTGCTTTAGCAGGGTGGTTGGACCCAATGATCTCTTGAGGTCCCTTCCAACCCCTACAACTCTGTGATTGTCTTTCAGTTGCCTCAAAGGAAGATCACAAAAAACCTGTGGTGTCCAGGTTTGAGTTAAGAGAAATAAATCTTCCTGGGTAGCAGGGCACTATCTGACAACCTCCTGTGGCATTCTGCAAAAGGCTGAACAGGAATTCAGGCCTGTTATCAGATCTGACCGGGAAACTTCTCCAGGAAGCACTGGCTCTGCTGCCCCAGCCTACATTATCACCAGTCAGTCACACGGTTCCCACTTCTTCAGCAGCACCCTGAGCTACGTCTGCATCACAGGATTCGAACCAGGAGGGCAGCACACAGCAGGAATATCTGTCCCACTCACATTTTCCCACCTTTTTATCCATGGAAATCCAATTACTAATTACTTCTGCAAATCAAAGTTTACATCTTGGACTAAGCAGCAATACAAGAGGCTTCCTTTGTCTTCTGCTTTTACCTTCCCTTTCGGTACTTTCCCACCTTCACACCCAGTGCATGAAGTCTTCACTTTCTCCCAGAATAGCTCCAAGAGCCACCACTTTTGCTTGCTCCTAGAAGCAGATAACTCTGAAGCTATACATATGCTTTGACATATGCAGTCACTTTGTTAGAATATGTGGAAAAAGCCAAAGATGTTTTGGAACAGTAAGTAATAAAAAGCCTTCGGGGAAGGGTCCAAAGGACATCAACACAAAAAAAAGCTGCAGCCAGAAACATCAGAAACAAGATCTTTACAATTTACTGCACATGAAAGGATACTAAATATACTCAACAGGACTGCTATGACACAGCAGCTTGAACAGAACACGTAGAGAGGCACGTAAGTTATGGCCCTTGATCTTCCATCCTCAGAAACATAGATATAATCAAAGCACAATTTAACCAAAAAGTGATATATGCTCATCCACAGAAACAAAATAGTCTTTTTAGTTATCATAGTCATCTTAGTTGGGAAATAAAACTTCTCACTTGCTTATTTATCCTGATCTTTAGCAAAAAAAAAAGGGCACAAAGCTCATTGCATCAAGAAAACCCATCTGAGTTTGGGTTGGGTTTTTTTTAATATCCTTTTGCTTGATAGGTAACAAAACCTGTCATAAAACTTCAGCTGTGAAGAGGTTTTCAATAAAAGGCCAAAAGGGGGGGAAAAACAACAAAACATGTTACACAGCAAATCAAGACATTCAAGACTATCATTACAAGTTAGAGAAGCTGCTTATTCATGCCTCTTCATAATAAATAGGTAACATTAAGTGTCATGCACACCTCAGACAATACTGTCAATACACCAGTAACATCTTACATGAAAATACAGGTATATTAGAAAGATGTATTTCCCAGTGAAAATTCTTAGGAAATATACAGCAATTACTGCCAACCTAAATTTGGCATATACACCCACCTCTATAAAAGATACCACTATCTGCAATATTTTAAACTGTGTCAAAGTGAATCTTATATCTTTCTGTAGATTTCACAGTGCTAGAGGCTCTCAAATTCTTTTCCACTAAGAGTCAGCCTCAAACTGTATTTATTCCACATTGACAGTGGGTAGTGTAAGACCAATATGCATACCTGAAGAAAGCGAACAGCTTTTCAGCAGTGATGCTTTTTCTAGCAAGTACTGACTCTTCTAGTTCAGCTGCAAGGGTCAAGTTCTCAGTAGCTGGGTAACTGGCAAGCAGATTTTTCCTTATTAAAAAGCTACCAAAAAAAAACCCAACCCACCTGACCACTTTTTTATTGATTGGTCAGGGACAGTAGTTCTGGAGAATTATAAAGTTTTACAGCCAAGAGTATGAATGAAAACATAAATCAAAGCTTTGACCACTCAGCTAGGGAGAGAGGATGGCTTCTCAAGAGGGGGCATTCCAGAAAGCACAAACATGAACAGCACGTAGAACAAGTTATGACATGGCTTCCTACACCACAAAACACAGCCAGTAAAGATTCATCACTACTGAGGCTGGGCCCTAACCTTACTGCTTATTTTTACAGTCGGCGAGCCAAAGATAACCTAACCTTAGGAAGGCAGATCTAAACTAAACCACTTAGGAACACACAAACAAGAAGGCATCTTTACTGAAGCAGGGTTGTGTGGCCTTTATTATAACTATATTGTACTAGACTATTTGTTTATATATTAATCATATTCAGCATTCATTAAGTTGCTTTGTTGGTTTTGGGGTTTTTTTTTAAGGTGACAGCAGCAGTCAAAGAAACTGACTGGTAAAACACACTATGCTGACAACCATAACCTCATTTGAGTAAGTGGAAAAAAACCCCATCTCTGATCCACCATCAGCTCATCTTACTAGTACCAGGGAAGCCTTTCTTGCCCTGCTTTGTAATGGCACAAAAACAATGCAGTGACATATCAGTTTTAAAATGCTAAAAGAATAAGATAGTCAACTACAGGTTTACTCATTAACTGTGTGATCTTTTCCTTAACAGCTAATAAAAACATGCCTACACTGACAAAGATCTTCACACTCTGCATATTCAAATTAGTGACATTCAAATAAGAACAGTTGTTATATGCAATACAATTAATCACTAGTTTCTCTGAGGCAAGCCTATTTAATCTTTGGTTAAAAGCTTACTTTTTTAACAATACATTCACAGTATCTGGTTAATGAGAAACTGAAAATGGCCCAGCTTCACCTGATTAGCAACTGCAAAGCATGTCAGAACACAAATTTAGTCAGAAAAATTCTAGAGGCTATTAGAGTCACAAAGATTTTGGAGCCCTTTCAAACTACCAACATCTTCCTGATCTCTACTTGTGGCTGAAATGGTAAAAATGCAGTTTTCCAGTTTAGCCTTTCTTGAGGCAAAATGAAATAGCTTAAATAGTAAGATGAGAAATCTGAATGGTAAAGACTCCCATGCAGCACCATGTCCATTTCATGAATCTCTAGATTATCATAGAATGGCAAGGGTTGGAAGGGACCCCAAGGATCATAAAGCTCCAGCCCCCCTGCCACAGGCAGGGACACCAACCTCAGGTCTGGATCTACACAAGGTTGCCCAGGGCAGATACTTTGAACACTTCCAGGGATGGGGCATCCACCACCTCTCTGGGCAGCCTGTTCCAGCACCTCACCACTCTCTCTGTAAAAAACTTCCCCCTAATATTCAATCTAAACCTTCCCTCCTTCAGCTTTAATCCATTCCCCCTTGTCCTGCCATTATCTGCCCTTTTAAAAAGTTGATTCCCCTCCTGTTTGTATGCTCCCTTCAGGTACTGGGAGGCTGCAATGAGGTCCCCCCGCAGCCTTCTCTTCTCCAGGCTGAACAAGCCCAGCTCCCTCAGCCTCTCTTTGTAGGGCAGGTGCTCCAGCCCTCTAATCATCCTTGTGGCCCTCCTCTGAACCCTCTCCAACAGTTCCACATCTTTCTTGTATTGGGGGCCCCAGACCTGGACCCAGTACTCCAGGTGGGGCCTCACGAGGGCAGAGCAGAGAGGGAATCATGATGTTTGTCTCTGAAAACACTTGGACTTTCAAGTTTGTGATGTTAACTGATTTGACAGAAAGAGTTGTCAACTAATGAATAGCAAGTCTGGAAAGCCTATGCTTCATCAGAAGTTCAAGAATGCATGAGATACCAGACCACTGTATATACATTAATTTATTAAAACATGTACATGCACTGGACCAAATCTGCTCTGCCATACCTGCAGCATTAAAATATGACAGTGCAGTGAACAGCAGCAGAATAGTCCTGATGGATTTGACTCTTGGCTTTCCAAAACCAAAAAAGAACCTATAAAAATGAACCAATACCTTGCACACGGTCAGCGTTTTGCTTATTCTTTACCTTCTCCTGCTTAAAAGCTGTATTGCTTCCCTAGATATTACACAGCCATAGGTAACATATAAAAGACCTTCAGAAAATCCCATACTGTGTGACCCACACACACACACAATACAAGGAAAAGTAAAAAAAATCTCTAGTCAGAAACACAACTGCTCTTTCAGCATGAAGATCAAGTCAGACTAACAATTGCTCACTAGATTTTAAAATAATTCAATACATTTTTCCAATAAAAGTTGTATACAGAACTTATAACTTTTGGCCTGATCTTGTGCTCCATACCAGCACCTTCCCAAAATGCTCATCAACTGCCATCACCTGCAACTTCAAAATGGGACCTAGCTTATTTTATCTAAGCCAGTATACTCCTCCTGACAGGGGACAAAAGCAGATGCCAAAGAAAAGGCACATGAAAGAGGGCTGGACCAGATGACAGAGATTTCACCAGACCTGAACTATTTCATGATTCTGTAAAAAAGCATGCAAACAAGTAGTGATATTTCCTCCAAATACCATTTATCTCCCAAAGCTTATGGTGCTAGTCAAGAGAGAGCTGTATTTTGACCTCCTAACAATATGTGCTTGTGGGAAGTTACAAATTGCAAACAAGCATCATCTACAGTCAGGCCCTGATGCTATTAAACTCAACATTTATTTCACAAAAACCAAAGGCACCAACTTCATCCAGTCACAAATTCTGAGCAAGAAATGCCTGCTTAACACTTATTAGCAGGAGGGCTACTCTGAAGCCTTTGAGAAAAGCTCTATAGATGGACAATCAGCAAACTGCAGGAGGCACACAACTGGAGACCTCTTTACCCATCATTACAGATACCTTTCTCCAAATTAGTACTATGACCTGACTTCAGTGACTGGGTGTATGTTGATTCTCCTTTTGATTTTCTGTATTTTCTATTTATCCTGCTGTCTGTATCTTTGCTTGGTCTCAGTCAGCCACCCCACAAAATTTAACAGGCATTAGAAAATACAGCATTCTACACTGTGCCCCAAAAGCAAATTTTAAGACTGGTATATATATGTGTTTGTATATATATATATATATATATATATATATAGTCATCTTGTTCCCTCAGTTCTGGCACTCTTTTAAAGTTTTCTTTTTTTTCTTGCTAAAAAAAAAAGGTTAATTTCTTACAAGTAATTTGCTTGTAATTTGGAGAGGTTTGTCTGTTGATTACATAGTACAGTTGATGTTTTGAACTTGCAGGTCTCAACTACTCTCTAATTAGGCAGGCATATAAACATGCTTTGCAATTAGTTGTAGAATGTAATATTGTTACTTTAAGCAGAAGGTGTTTGAGTAGAACCTCAAATAGTCAAAGTATCTGCAAAGTTCATAAAATACAACCTCTGAGTCAATTTAATTCAGTTATCTGAATGCTTGCCATTTGACATGAATCAACCAAAGCTGATAAATTCAGTCAGATAATTAGGACACTGCCCTCAGTTCAAATCACAGTCTAACTACATAAAAAGCACATTCTTTTACTTACTGTATAGATTGAAACAGCTGTGATAATTCAAGCAAAATTATTAATCAAGGAATACTAACATTTGGCCTGATTGTCCAAGTCTCAATGCATTTCTTTGCATGTAGTCACTAAAAATGTCTGATCATAGAGTGACCTCACTATTAAACAGTTCAACAGCAGCAGGTAAAAGGATCAAAATGTACATGCAAGGTTGGTATTTCAGGAACAAAACTTTCCTCATAAGAAAAGGATATGGATTTATTTTTCCAACCACTAGACTGCATTGAGCTAATTAACCAGTATCATGCATTATTGGATTAAGCTCTACCTGTAGAGCAGCAGAATTAGGCAATGATTTTGGAAAAATCACTGATAGAAGACATTTCCCTGCAGTAGCAATTGGTTTAATTCTTTACCCTCAGTTATTCAGAAAAAAAAGCAGGACACAAAATACACCTTGAAATAATCAAATTCAAATTTTTCATAGCATAAGAACCCCAGACCAGAAAAGAATAAGAATGGAAACATTCTGGCACAACTTTACAGAACAAGTCAACATAAAATGTTATTTTTATTGATACAGAAATCTACATGCAGGAGGGGTTTGGTGTAGCAGACAAGATCATGCTCCTCGAGGTCTGGCTTTGCTAGTGCTTCACTGAAGTTAATCAGTGGGTCACAAACAGTAGTGCTGGGACACATAGCTGGGGTGTGTGACAGGAGGCTTCACTAGTCCTGCTCAGGCTAACCCCTGCATTAGTCCTCTCACCCAGGCTTCAGAGTATGTGGAAAGAAGGTGGTTAGGATTATGTTTAACACTACTTCTTTCTGCAGCAGAAGACTTATGCTGACAAGGTTACCTTCAGCATTTTCAGAGCAAGGAATGCCATACACTAATAGTGTACAAAGAGATGATTTAACTGCTTTTTACAACTTTAGTTCTGTTGCTGGGAGCACAGAAGAATGGTTAGCCACAAGCCATGCAGCCATTTCAGAAGTTTCTACATTCTCTACGTCTTTTGAAGAAGTCTGGTGACCAAAATGCAGTAAATTCAGAAGGGAAAACCCCCTAAAAATAACTATACTTAAACACTATTTTATGTTGTTAAAACACCACTGCACATTACCCAAGACACAAGAAAACTGATATTCAGTCCCAAGCTTGTCTTTAGGTCCTTTAAAGAGCTCTTTCTGGTATTTACTTGTGCCATCCTACATGAAGACAATGGCATTTTTACATGAATTGCTCAAAGGCCTTTTTGATACACTGTGACACTTGTCAGGAAAAGCGTTTACTGGAGGGGGAGAAAAACCCACCACACTAAATCCTCTTATCAATGGCAGTTGTAAACAGCTAATAAGGAAAATGGTAAAGCAAAAGTAACAGGAAACTGACAATAAACTATCTCACACTTGAAACCAAGGAAGAGCAGGTGGCAAGAGAACTGCTGACTTAAGACAAACAGCGAAGTTTACTCTCAGGAAACCTACATGTCCCTTTTAACTCTGCAGTGCCTTACCAGTATCTCCTCAGAAAATCATGTAGTTTACTCTCAGGAAACCTACATGTCCCTTTTAACTCTGCAGTGCCTTACCAGTATCTCCTCAGAAAATCATGTAGAAGTGAAGGCAAGTTAATGGATCACAGTTTAGTACAAAGTCAACATTTTACAGTCTTATATCATAGGGCTTGAGCAGATATTTATAGATGAAAGCTCAACTACCACCAGAATACTTTATCACAGGCTAATCATTCAAATCTTTCCTGAAACAACTTCAGAATATTACCAAGTCTACCTCATTTGTTAAAAAAACCCCAAAACAAACCAAACAATTATTCTGAAAGAATATAAATTCAATTATATTTGGTGCAATACTTCAAATCTTTTTATTTAGTGAATTGATAGTCTGTCTGGCAAAAAAAAACAAGATCCTTGACAGCTGGCAGAAGACAGAGTCAATGTGGACCAAGGCAGTAATAATAATCAATACATGTGCATAGTTAATTCCCTTTGTTGCCTAACTCCTTGCCATTCAAGTTTACCAAGTGTCACCAACTGCTCATATGATAACTATGATATTTTTCACTAGTGGTTTGTGTCACAGTTCTTTGTTTTAACACAATGTTTGTTAGCCTCTTCTTCACAGTGCTCCAACAACTGCTTCCAGGCCACCATTTCACATATTTTTAACTGACTTTGCAGTAGAAAATTGGCCTAAGAGTCAGGATTAGCCCATAAATTCAGAACTTAACATGTAATGACTTCAGACTGCAAAATTGCTGTTTTAGAAAGCACTGCTGTTTGCAGTTAGATACGTCACCTGGGAATGCTTCAGATTCTCGTCACAATCATAGAATCAGAGAATTGTAGGGGTTGGAAGGGACCTCGAGAGATCATCGGGTCCAACCCCCCTGCCAAAGCAGCTCCCTAGGACATATCACTCAGATGGGCGTCCAGATGGGTCTTGAATATCTCCAGAGAAGGAGACTCCACCACCTCCCTGAGCAGCCTGTCCCAGGGCTCTGGCACCCTCACTGGGAAAAAGTTCCTCCCCATGTTGGTGTGGAACTTCCTGTGCTCCAGCTTACAGCCATTGCCCCTTGTCCTGTCTCCACTGACCACAGAAAAGGGGCTGGCCAATTCCCCCTGCATCCCCTGCTTCAGATAATTATAGACTTTAATTAGGTCCCCCCTTAGTCTTCTCTTCCCGTGCTGTCACCTTGTATAGACAGCAGCATTTCTCCATGCATTCCAAGTACTAACACACCAGAACTAGAGGCTGTTAGAACTGACGCTTGCTGCTCTTAACCCCCCCCCATTTATCTGTATCCTTCTGCCGCACTGCTGCTCGTTCTGCAGAAGGACAGGAGTTAAATACCCTTAAATCATAGGCTATTTCTTGTCCTTCTGGAGAAGGATCCGCCCCATGAAAATCACTGTAATGAAACTACAACTGCATCAAAGCTGATGCAAAGTTTATTATGTCAGCGTAATTTCTGGTTAAAAGCCTCATCAAAAGACGGAAGTCAAAACTTCAGTCATACAAAGCCAGAACTGCTTGTGAAATGAGGAAGTCATGGCCCCCTGAAAAACTTTCACTTCAGGCCTAATAGAGGGAAGGAACTACATTTCATGGCAGCGTTACAGACTGAAGCTAGCTTGTATCAACACTCTGACAGGAACTTTGCACCATCCCAAGTCAGAGCGTAAGAGTTCTTGGCATTTGTGCTCCCGGTATGTCCAACAAAACTACCTACAGAGAAAAATCAGGATGGAAATAAAAGGTTGGCAAAAACTCAAAATACAAAAATTATTTTGATGAAAGACCTCTTCAGCAGACTTTCTCACCTCCAAGCACTACTAAGTCTAAATATTCCACTTCTAATAGTGTATTATGGTAAACAACTAGAAGAAAACATCAGACAAGACGACCATAACAGAAGCAAGAACAAATTACTCTTAGATGTTAAATGTCTTTAATGGAAGAAATTCTAGACAGGAGCATGATATAAACTCTCATTTGTCAGTAAGTGTGCTCAGAAGCTCAAAAGAAAAGCATGTAAAAACTAAAACAAAACAGATGTGTGTGATAGCCATGCTACACACAGGGAAGCACTGGAAAAAGGGACAAAATTTAACAGCTTCAAATGTATTCACAGCAAAGATCTGGAAAGATTATTGCAAAATCAGTCAGGAAAACACACACATTGAATCAGAAAAGGCACATTTATGGGTCTTTCTTGCTTTACTACAACTGGAACTTTAGACCACATATCCAAGAATATCACTTTGGTTACAATATTAACCCACTCCTTCATGAAATTGGCTTGATGCAGCAACAAGTAAGCCTAACCTCTTCAACTGCTTGTCTCTCCCTGTTGGCTGAACTCATGCAGCCTATTTATCTAAACAAACCACCTGACTTCTACTTCAAATCTGGCTCCAGGCTTGAAGCAAAGACAGTCCCAAAAGCAGACCCACAGCAAACTGGCACCTGATTACGTGGGGCTAAGGAACTGGAACCGGTAGCAGTGTGACTGCTGTCAGGACACCGCTTACAAGACGTGCAGCATTTAGCTCACACCCTACCAATGGGCCCTGACAGCTCAGCACAACCTGTTGACTCTTGAAGGTATCATCAGCCAATTGTTGCCACCTGAAGATAGCTTGTATCAACAATCAATCAATTTAAACAGCAGAATGTATCCATCAGTTAGGTACCTTCTTTAAGATGTTTATAAGTTCACACATGACATTAAACACTATTCCATCTATGCATCTATAAAAGCATAATTACAACATCATATGGTGACTAATTATACTAATGTCAAAAAACCCTTAGATTCACTCATTTCAGTTAAACTGCAAACTACAAACCTGTCACCAACAGAAACAAGGATCAGGTTCAGATGCTGATCCCAAGATAATGAACAAGTGTACTGCAAGATATGAAATACCAACAGAGTAACTGTGTGTTTGTGTGCATATATTGATGTTTAAAATCAGCAAGGACATCTTCATGTGGAAATAAAATAATGCTAAGCTACAATAAGAAAAACCACTAAAGCAAAAATATTTGTGTAGTTAGAAATATGGCAAAAGTTACAATTGAAGACAGCTAAAACCATGACAGAATTAATTGTGTAGGTAAGTACTGAAAAACTCCATAAAGCTTAATAAAAGACACCAACACAGTGTAGAGCAGAGTATCTCATAGATGGTTTCCATAAAATTCCCTGAATTCATCTATTAGACACCCAATTTTAAATAGAGATAGAAGTAAACATTTAGACTATTTGCTGTGAGACTAACAAGGAAATGATATATGAAAAAAGGACAATGTTACCAACAGAAGCATCATTTGTTTAAGGAAATAAAAGCCAATTAATGTTACATGGGAGGAGGGGGGTTGCCAAATTGTGGGTTTACATCCACACACTTAGGTGTAAATCCCTTAAAAACCTTTGTCAGGAAACAATTCTAAAAGAGAAATTAGGCTCAGACCCAAAAGCTGCCACACAAGAAAAACTTCAGCTTAACTTCAACCACCAAAGCTTTACAAAACCTTCCCTTAATTTTCAGAGCAATATTTTAATATAATAATACTGGGTACTTAAAGCTAGTTGTCAGAACTCAAGATTCTTATGCTGGCAAGCATCCAGTAAGAGATGTCATACTGAAGTTAGCTCTGGTTTAATCTACTTAAGCAGCTCTGCATCCAAACAGTTAATAAAGAAATTAAAAACTCAAAGGCTCTTTAAAAGTTGTCCAATTAAGCACTGCAATTCTAATTAATGTTGTAGTTGCAAAGAGTGAAAAATTCAGAACTGAAGAGTGATAATTTTAAATACTGGCTTTGGTTCTGGCCATTACAATCTTTAAACATCCTGCAGTACAAGTCCAAGCTATGGTTGGACTTGATTACCTTAAAGGTCTTTTCCAACCTTGGGATTCTGTGTGTGATACTGCCCAGCAAGGGAAATGTTTAAAATGAGCTTCAAAGCTGAGATTAAAAAAATGTGTGGAGCTGTTTGTTGGGGTTTTTTTTCATATTGAATGAGTAAAAACCACTATGCTATAACCAACTTGTGAGGGTATTTGAAGAGCCATGGTTACTAGATAAACATAATGAGGTACATTAACTTTCCCCAATACTAATTTTCAACAATAATATACTGTAAAGTTTATCTTCCTCCATCAGCTTTTAGACCCTGTGCAGATTTTCTCCAACACTAGAAAAAGGCATAGGAAAGTATCACAAAACCAGTAAGAGTAAGCATGCTGCAAGCTGTATTTCATTGCATTACAAAGAGGGAAAAGAAAAAAATCCACCCACAGAACTAAAAAGTAGTACAAGAGAAGATTTTTCTAATTGAAGCTAAGTAGTCACATGAGTCTATACTTGAAGCTCTCACCTGAAAGTAACTCAGTGGAAAAATCATGCATTGCAGGCCTGTAAACTCACTCTCTTAAGATTACTGACCTTCCACATCTTGAAAAGATAGTCACTTCTTTTCCACAGAAAGTTCTTCAGAGTTCATCTGTTCTGCCTTCTCAAAAAAAAAGCCCTTTAATCAGCTTGTTTCCACAAAAAGGAGCGATATGCTATTGGTGAGGCATTGCTCCATCAACAGAGATTACTCCAGAGGAATGTGTCATCTCTGGGAATACACTGGCTCTGCTCTGAATTCCACCAGTTTTCCATTCCTTTCATTTTTATCTCTGCCAAGTCTCCAAAACTCAACATATTTTGCTTTGACAAACACATCAGGTACATGTAAGTATTAAGCTATCAATTTCAATACCCTACAGACATCATTGCTGGAACACACATCCACAGAACCAGTCAGTACATGAAAAGCAGTACCTTTTTTTTTTAAAAGGTACAAAATTCTTCAAAGGAGCTTTCTTATTTCTGTACTTTACTGAAACCTGATAATTCTATCAACAGAATACCTGAAACTGATTTTTTTCCCCTCTAATTTAGCTTTCTAAGGGAGTCTTATCTGCTACACAAGAGCTGAACCCAGACTACTACTTTTCTTTAGAGTATCCTGGGAACTGAGGGAATACTGTCTAGCATGGCCCTGACCCACTGGCACAGCAGGACCGGTGGGGTAGTCAGTTGTCATGCAAATAGCTCAAAATGGGCTACAGCCAAGGTGACAGCATGGAACATGTGACAGTTTTCAGAGGAATGAGAAGAATTGAGTTATTTTGAAAGGAAAAGGAGGCAGGATATGTCCAAGAAATAGAAAAGACTTTGCTAGTCCTTTTCCACAATACCTTTTCTTTCTTCCTAAGCCATGTATATATGCCAGTGTGCACCCCAGACTGTATACACAAGGCAAAGCTCCATAACTGATAACACAACAACACTGCCCAGGGAAGAAAAGAGCTGACAGGAAAGGTCAACACTCACTTTTTTTTTCATCCAGTTGTTTTTTAAAAAGAGCACGTTTAAATTTTATTTATATGGTAGTAGAGCCTAGAGGCCTCTAAAATAACAGTAAAGTCAGGCAATACACACTCAGCAATGACCCTTCACCTATGAAGGTCACACAAAGGCTAAAAACACACTCAGATACAGCGACAGGAAGGACACTACAGAAACCTTCATTAGAAGGATTTCAACACACAGCAGGTCAAGAAGAACTGGGAACATTCCCAAATGGTTTCTACTAAATTATACTGCTCATGCACAGGTTATTTTTCAGTTAATTCTTCTTCCTATTCTGCCATATGCTTAATGATTTTGTTTCTGGATTTAAAACTGGGGGCAGGAGGATAGCAGGTTAGCAAAGTACAAGCACCTATTAGCACCTGAGGCTTATTACCACTGGTTGGCTTGATAAATAAACTGCCCCAGAAAGTGAACCAATGAAAGGGGTAATTTTAATCAGAACACAATCTATCTCCATAATGTAACAGTATTAAACCAGTCCAAGTTTTCTTCAGTGGAAAAAGTGTTTCTTTTAAAAATCATAGCATGCTTTTTCTTTAACATAACTTCAAGTCTTGGAAAATTCTGCCCTTTCCATTGTGCCCATGCCAAAAATCCATGTTTAAACCAAAACATTTGAGTGTGCATATAATTACAAATGAAGTACTAGGACAACACTGCATGACATTTTCCTTTAAGTTGTAATCTACAGGTGATCTACAAGGCTAAAGTGACAATTAGAAAACGAAACAGACAATTTGCTAGAGGAGAGGTTTCAACACAGCTTGTAGAGTTTAAGCTGCTGAACCATCGTTCAACAAATAGGAACTGTGGAGACAGGCCCTCTGGAAAGCCACAGAATCACAGAACGGTTTGGGTTGCAAAGGACCACAAAGACCATCTAGTCCCAACCCCCTCCCATGGACAGGACCACCCTCCACTAGACCAGGCTGCCCAGAGCCCCATCCAGCCTGGCCTTAGACACTGTCAGGGAGGGGGCAGCCACAGCTTCTCTAGGTAACTGGTGCCAGGACCTCACCACCCTCATAGTAAAGAATTTCCTACTAATGTTTAATCTAAATCTACCCTCTTTCAGCTTAAGGCCTTTACCATTTGTCCTAGCACTAACTGCCCTTGTAAACAGTCCTCCAGCTTTCTTGTAGACCCCTTCAGGTACTGGAGGGCTGGTCTGTTTCCTCAGAGCCTTCTCTCCAGGTTGAAAGTCACTCAACTGCAAGTGGTCCTCACTTCACAAATCATATTATTTTAAATAAAATAAAATTTAAGACTCCAACTTCTAACAAGGCTCAAGAAGCCCAAACACCTTAAAGTATATATACCTGTAGGAAAAGCCTCTAAAAAATAGTTATTCCTAAGTACATAAAGTCTATAGGAAAAAAGTATTTTTTAAATTATGACTTTGCATCTACTTTGGTGTTAGTTCAAATCACATCACCAGTCTAAATGCCATGCAAGAGCAAGAAAAGAAGGATTTCCTGGCTCAGTGTTTAGGAAAAAAAAGACCCTGAGAAGCAACTGACTCTGTTCCACACGTCATTACACTAAACCAAGAAAAAACACACATCCAGTAGTTAAGCAACTGTAATTATATTAATAAATAGACAGAACAACAATTTCACACTTAAGATTTTCCCAAGCTGTGAACTGCTCACCATAGTAGCATTACTTCTGGAAGTTTTTTTCTCTTAAGCATATGACTTAGGCACATACTTTCTTCCAAAAAGCCCACAGAGCAGAGGAATCCTGAGACAACACTTTGGATTTCAAATAGACCAAATAAATTTATGTCAGGTTCTCAAGTGTTTCAACAACTATGTTATGCTTGAAGACATTATAAAAGATTATGTAGGTAGTGGTCTACAGATGCAAATTCGACATTTTTTTCCATTGGTGAGCTTTAATATTTCAGATGTAGAATTATTTCCTTTAAACCACTATTTAAATGTCTTCTTTTGAAAGCATCAAGAATGAAGCTAAGTTTAATGCATATTTCTGCATACACTTTATGTCTTATCCTCAAAGGAGGTGCTTATTAGTTTGTATTCTACAAAACCAAGCCATTTCAGAAGTAGTGCCATTTAAAATACTGGTCAGCCTTTTGGAATTTGACTAATATGAAATTAATTACTTTGTGAAGATTTTAAAGAAAAATCATTGTCCAATGAGAACTGATCACTGAGAAAACAAAGGGCTAACTCAATCTTACTGTTCAGAAACACTATCAAAGGAAACAATACAACTCAGAGAAGACTGAAATACTGATAGATACCTTGAAATAGATAGAAGATAGAAACCTTGAAATGCTTTTTATGGCTAAATACTTTGAATAACCCAGCTTCCTATAAGTTAACTTTTCAATCATTCTTAAAACTTTAAAAATTAAGAGGATACTTTAATATCAACTGTCTATATGCATGTAACTCCTAAGTGCTTCACCCTTTAGTTACATTTAATGTAAACACCAGAACACCTGGAAATTAGGAACTGTATTTACAGAGAAGTCTTGACTAGCATATGCCTCTAATAAAGCAATCCTACCACGTCCTGACTCAAAGAGGACAAAGTACTGCCCACATGGCTGAAACAGAGCCACTTCCAGAGCAATGCCCCCAACCAGCTTAGACCAGGTCAGATAAGAAGCATCTATGTCCTAGACCTGGTCTAGAAACCACACTCTGGGCTACTCAACAGCCACCAGGCCTTATGCACACTCAAATTTAAAAGCCCTCTCTCTGGTTTCACTGGCACATTAGAAACAGAGAAGGCAGGATGGTTTAACCACACACTGCTGTGGTTAAACCCCATCATCTCCAGGGCAATGACAGCCACGCAGCAGCCTGGGGAATATGTATTTTACTATGTTCCTGCTTTATGCATAGGACTGGTTCTGTAAGACTCATCTCCCTGCAAATATTCTTACTGGAAACAATGACAAATCTGTTGGGTGCTCCACTTCCTTGGTGACAAATAATCGCCATCATTCATATGAAAACCAAACTGTTTCTACAGCAGTCAGTACAGCTATACAACCATATTGGCACATGCCTCCAGAACACTAGTCCTGTGAGCTTTGACTACTACACATTTCAAGCCCAAGCAGCACATAAATGTAAAAAATTAGGCTTAAAAATTAAATTCAAATTAATTTAAAATGTAACTGATAATCCCAGATTAAACAGACAACTGGAAAATGGCTGCTATACAAATGCATCAGCTGCAATATCAAGCTTTACAAACACCTGAAAACAGCTGGACACAGGGATTGCAGATCCCAAAACCAATTTCTTCCCTTCTTTGTACCTGATTAGCCATCACCAGCATTTGTTTTCTCACTTTTTCATTTCAAAACAAACATGTACCATACTGACACTGAAGAAACTGTAAATAAAAGACAGCCAGCAGACTAATAATGGTTCAGTCTACAGTAAAAGGCAGCCACGTGTGCATGGCTACCAGGAAGGTAGTAGAAAAAGCAAACAAATATTTGGTATTATCTACAAGAGATCACACATACAGTATTCCAGCAGTGATCATATACAGATTAGCACTACATTCGAAAACTTCTAGGTTTTCATAAATAAATTTGAGATATTTCCCTTACATAACAGTATCATAAGGTCAGCTAAAGACCTCAAACCAATTCAGAGAACACTATCCCAAAGGATGAGAGCAACAATAGATAATTAAAATTCCAATAATCTAATTGCAAATTACAATACAGTGTTTGCAAACAAAAGTGATCAGGAATACACAAACCATTTAAATATGAAAATTAAAACAGATGCATCTCTTCATGACATACTATTACCAGAGACATCACTTGGAAGTCCCAGAACAAAATATATATCTCCTCAGCCCCCTCCCCAGATGTTAAGAATACTAGAAGATCCACTACCACTGCATTTAAACACTCACTTTTGAGTACCCAATTTCTACATTTGGGGGTTGGAAGGAGAGAATAAGCAGCATTTTAGTTCCCCAGTAAACTTTCAGACAATGGAATAAATTTGCATGCAAATTCATGAAGTCTTAGAAGTAAAAAAAAAAAAAACAACAACCCATTAAAAGTAAAACTAAGCAAGATTTTCTGATCAACATCTCATTTTCAGTACAATTTTGCACCAACTTTTCTTCTCTGTGGCCACAATTTTCTGCAGTTCCCCTAAATGCAGTTGCATTAGGCTGTGCTACAGGTAAACAAAAGAACACCAAGGTAATTGTAAACACTTTATGGAGTTGTAATACATCACTACATCTGCTACTTGTGCTTTAGGTGACTTGCTTCTTGTGAGAATGAAACTTGAAAGTACAAATTACACCCCATTCTGGAATAACAGTTTATGTAGACAGTTCTCTGCCTTCCTCCTCCCTTTCTCCTGTGAATAGCAGAAAACCAGTTTTTAAGTCTAAACAGCTTTGTACCAAATAATGAATTATGTACTTGGATACATTACAAAGGAACCTGTAATCAAGTTCCAAAAGAAAAGGGCAACTCTTAGTTTAAAATTCTAACTCAATTTGTAATCAAAAGAAAATTGTAAGTGATCTACAGTGAGTTTTCACCAATTTGACCTTGATTTCTAACACTGTCAATAGCACCGTTATGTAACATACTACATATACGTAATGACTGCACAAGGTATCAAATATATTGATGACAAAACAAAGCATTATCAAGCTACCCAAATTACAAAAGATAGAGATCAAAGACAAAGCTTGCTGTTATAAAACATTATGTATATATGTTTATCTGTGTATATATATCAGTTGCACACAAATGTACCCAACTTCAATAACTGTCTACAGTACTCAGGGTGCAGGGAGGGGATATAAGATGTCCTGGCAGGACAGATGACAATTTAGGACATCAGTGAAGCCTAAATGAACCATTCTGCGTCGTAGTGTTATTCATCCATACCAACTCTAGTTTCCCATTCTTTGTAGTCCATAGGGAACACACTGTTTACATTTGGTTTTCCTTGCAACCATACATACTAGAAAGGTTTGTTTAAATTAAAGATTTGATTTTGCAGCAAAGCTTTGTGGCCACAGAACTGCAGGAGATACAGGATCCTGCTGCCTGGTTATGTGCAAGGAAAGAGTCTAACATTAAGTTTGGATCCCAGTTTGCCATGTTGCACTCCCAACTGTAAATGCAGTTCAATATTCTATTCAAATGCCAGTCAAATGTTATATTACCTCTATTAAGTCACACTCACAAGTCACATTTTAGTCTTGGTTCACATCAAACTTTTTTCTTAGACTTTATGAACTACACAGTTCTTACTCCTTATTCTTTTCCTCATCATCTACTTGAATATCAGACAGGCTTTTTTAAACAGTCTAGATTTAACAGTGTGGAAGATCATAGAATCATAAGAGTTGTAGGGGTTGGAAGGGACCTCAAGAGATCATGGGGTCCAACCTCCCTGCCAAAGCAGCTCCCTAGCTCATACTGCACAGATAGGCATCCAGATGGGTCTTGAATATCTCCAGAGAAGGAGACTCCACCACCCCCCTGGGCAGCCTGTCCCAGGGCTCTGGCACCCTCACTGGGAAAAAGTTCCTCCGCATGTTGGTGCGGAACTTCCTGTGCTCCAACTTGCAGCCATTGCCCCCTGTCCTGTCCCCACAGACCAAAGAAAAGGGGCTGGCTGATTCCCCCTGCATCCCCTGCTTCAGATAATTATAGACTATAATTAGGTCCCCCCTCAGTCTTCTCTTCTCAAGGCTGAAGAGTCCCAACTTACTCAGCCTCTCCTCATAGGGGAGATGCTCCAGGCCCCTAATCATCTTCGTAGCCCTTCTCTGGACTCTCTCCAGGAGATCCCTGTCCTTTTTATACCATGGAGCCCAGAACTGGACACAATACTCCAGGTGGGGCCTGACCAGGGCAGAGTAGAGGGGGAGGATCACCTCCTTGGACCTGATGGCCACACTTTTCCTGATGCATCCCAGGATCCCATTGGCTCTCTTAGCCACCAGGGCACACTGCTGGCTCATGGCCAACCTGTCATCTACCAGGACCCCCAGGTCCTTCTCCACAGAGCTCTTCTCCAGATGATCTGTATTTTCTCATGAGATCACCAAAAAAAAAAATTATTTACCTCCCCTTTGTAGATTTTAAGAACTACATCAATATACTTCAAATGATCACTGCTCCAAACAAAAGGAGAAGCTTACCTACTACCATGAGCGTGAATTCAAATCCTCTCTTCACAGACTTCCGGTAAACTTGATTTGGAAGATTTGCAAACCCCACATATCCTTCAAGGTTCTTCTGTTGCTAAGGCAAGAGATATTTGGGGGAAAGAAAAAAAAAGTTAAACCAGCAGCTTCTAACTTCTTACTTTGCTAGTTTTGGCTTTGTTTCGTTTTTTTCCTCTTAAATATCCACTTCATTTTCACATTTGCAGAAAGGTGCCATCAACCCAACACCTCTCCGTACCCCACACTGCCTACACCAAAGACAGCAAACTGCAACAAAAAAGAAGGAAAAAACATTTTTTCACCCTATAGGCAAAAGACTGGCACAGAAAGTTAACTATGCTGACAGTATTTTGAGCAAGTACAACTACCACATTATGACTGTGCAAGCAACAAGAGTGTACAAGCACAAACAGATTAAAATATAATCAACTGTGTTCCAATGCCTATTTCAAACACAGGCAAGCAGTATGAGCACCGCGCCCCAGAGTCATGGTGGTACTGATTCAGTATTACAGGGGCTAAGTTGACACCCTCTTCTTCTGAGTCACAGGGCTGAAGACTTTTTTAATTCCTCCATAGTACATCTAGATCTGAAACCTACACTAAAATCATAGAATGGCAAGGGTTGGAAGGGACCCCAAGGATCATAGAGCTCCAACCCCCTTGCCACAGGCAGGGACACCAATCTTCAGGCCTGGATCTACACAAGGTTGCCCAGGGCCCCATCCAACCTGGCCTTGAACACTTCCAGGGACGGGGCATCCACCACCTCTCTGGGCAGCCTGTTCCAGCACCTCACCACTCTTTCTGTAAAAAACTTCCCCCTAATATCCAATCTAAACCTTACCTCCTTCAGCTTTAAACCATTCCCCCTTGTCCTGCCATTATCTGCCCTTTTAAAAAGTCGATTCCCCTCCTGTTTGTGTGCTCCCTTCAGGTACTGGAAGGCTGCAATGAGGTCCCCCCACAGCCTTCTCTTCTCCAGGCTGAACAAGCCCAGCTCCCTCAGCCTCTCTTCGTAGGGCAGTATGCATCACAATAAACCCTTCAAGAAAGGCAAAAACTTCAGCTGCCCTGTACTCTGAGGAAGTTATTCAAAATATTAAAGAGAGAGATGAGAATTCTGGGTGTTAGCCATTACTCCTCACCACACTAATGAAAATGTTGCAGGTGCTTAAGTGCCTCTCCCTGGCTGTACTACACATGGCAATCCTCCAGAGATCAGCCATGCAACTTTTAAACTGTTCTTCTAGTAGACGCCTAGAAATGTGTTTGATGTCACAGAAGGTCTGAGGATCATGTTGTAAAACAAAACAGTTTAATTCTTTTTACAGAGAATCTGGAAATACTTTCAGAGACAACTGTCTAACACAAAGTCCTGTTTCTCATGAGGGATGCCTTTCAGCCTTTAAACCACAGGCTTTATGTCCATCCAAAGTTGAGAGGATCTGACCTGATACCACCTAAACTTCAGGAGCTTATGATAGTTACACACATTCACAGAGCTGAATCGCTGTCTACAAGCTTGAAGTTGCCTCTCTAAGATTATCTTCAAGAGGATAGATGCATTCTAAAAAAAAGTTTTTTTAAAAATCTGTTCTTCTACAGGCATTACTGCCACAGAACTCCTCTGTATGGGACAGAGTACAGTTTATTTACATTTGATAGGTGGTTGACTCACTATTTAGAAAAACATCCAAATAAGCCTGAGTCATAAACTTCTTACAGTAATAAGTCCTAGAGTTTAAAAACCTCATAATTTTTTAAAAATCAAAGCAAACATTCCTTGAAAGGATATAATACTCACTACCCATTTTAAAGCACCAAATGCCAGAAGAACTAGCCTCTTTGCAATCCCAACAGCACTAGTTGCTGAATCGACTCTGCTTAAAGTCACATAACTCATGTCTCCATTTGCCAAACAAGCCATTATTCTTGAGCAACAGTACACTCCCAGAAAGACACATTATACTAGTTTCATTAAATTTAAATAAATCCAAAAAGTCCAAACTTAGCAGGATCACTTTGGAAATACACATTTCATCCTAGAGCAAGTTATAATCAGCTGTTGTTTAGTGATAATACAATGTATCAATATTCCTTCAAGTCTAAGAAAAGGCAGTATCTTTGAACTCATTAACTCCTACGGAATAAGATGGGAATATCTAAAGACAGCCAGCTAAAGCTAGATGTCTCAGCTGCAAGTTCAAATAAACACAATAAAACAAATGTCATTTCTTCTTTAGCAGGAACATTTGCCTTGTGTCATCAAGAAACTTGAAGATGCTTTTTGTTTCAATTAAGCCTTAGGCACAGCAACAGTCTTAATTCAAAGGTGTGAAAAGATTAAAAAAATAGTAAATCAGGGACTTAAAAATCCAAAGACTTTAATTTTTCCAACCTATTGGCACAACTACACGTGAAGAATACAATGTATCACATTCTAAAACCCCAAAGGGGAGCCAATGCTTCAGAGATACTGCACCACATACAGGTGGGTGCTCTTCAAGGTATTAAAGAGCTCCTGAACAATGCATATTCTTCATAACTACTAAGGATATGCAATTGCTATTCATCCTACTAGATGTACAATACCTTATCACAGTCAGACATTCTTTACAGTTCTACCTGTCAACCACCTGAATCTTTTAAAGCCTACATAAACTTTAAATGTGTGTCAGCTCCCCTCCTCATTCAATCTAGGTAATCCTTCTGTAAAAAATGGGTTTAAACATAATTCTTGTTGAATTAATTGTATCTCTCTTCCCTTTGTCTTCACATACAGCTCTGCACCTTAGATAGCTTTACTACCAGGAAACTTTAAGAATGCTGAGTATGAAATGCTAAACAACAATAGATGGCAACTTCTGGGTAGTTTGCTCTGTTAAGTGGGTCTAGAGCATTTACATATACAATTTTAGATAATAAAATATAAGTATTACTAACCAGTAAGATGCATGAAGTGTTACACTTGGCATTAATGCTGTATTTAAAATGAGCATTTACACTCCACAAGTTGGATGCCACATTCAGATTCCTGGTACACCAATACCAATTCAAATTGGCATTTTCAACATACTGACCTTTAAAAGGCTGCATGTGTTCACAATGTGCTACTTCTAAACAGACTAAAACAAATTAGGAATTGAGTTTCTTCAATTCCTGCAACAGCTTTTAAGCTACTTATTGCTTTTTTGTTGAAACATTCATTTCTACTGTAATGATCATTGTGCCAGGTCAGATCTCACATTTCTAATACTTACAACAGCTTCCCCGTAACTTTTATCCCTTCCTGATTTTCAGCAGGCTACCTAAGCTCAGTGTCAGTTCAGCTACTAAAACCCTAATGCTGCTTTTATTTCCACAATAGCTGTAATACATTTTTGCCAAAGTAATACTTACAGCTACTTTGTGAACAACACATTTCCATCATTCCCAGGGTTGAAGGCATTGAAGGAATACATCCAGAAGTAGTCCAGTTAAATGATGAATCCACACAGGTGCAGCAGCAATCCAGAAAGAGAAACAGGGGTGGTGTGAAGAGAGAAGGAAAAGGAAAGAAAAAGAGTTACTTACATTTGACCAGTTACTCACAATACTTTTTATTTAATGCATTATGTTTACCTTATAGTGTTTCACGTAACCTTCATTTACTTTGCTTTACACATATGATAGCTTCATTTCATGGTAATATGCTACACTTAGTGACCAAAATATGCAGTTTACTCAATAGGTTTTTTTATTCTAGTTATTCAGCATGCTCTTTTTTTTTTACCATATGGTATCTGAACCTGTAATAGGCTCAAGGGCATTTATCTTCTTCAGAGGTGCTCACCAGAACATGTAACCTCATTTCACCAAGCTAATGCACAGTATTTTTGAGTGTAAAAGGCACAAAGATTAAAACCATCATCACTGTAAACGTATCTCAGGATTCTCTATTTCTGTATCACTTCATACATGCAGTGAACAGTGTCAATTCACTTCATTTGCCGTACTGAGCATTAGAACTCTGCTGCAAATATGGACATAGCTTTATTTGATGAACAGCTAGGAAGTAACAAACAACTTAGGGGCACAATTAAAGTGCCCACTCAGCATCACCAAACTCTGTGGATGACCAAGACCTATGCTAGTTCTGTAATACAGCACTTAAAATACTCCAACTACAAACCCATACCAAAACGACCTTTTAAATTTTTTATTTTTCACTAAACATCTCCCTATGCTTGAGTGCTTCAAGACAGACCCAAAAAAGAGGGGGGGGGGGAAAATCTCCAAGTTCTAAGCAAACAGTCAATGATGCTTCTGAGCCCTAACATCCAATTTTTTACATCAATCCCATACGCCCAGAGATGCGGAGCCTATTTTTAGAAAATTTACACTGGGATGAAGAGTACAGTTCAAAGTGACACTGAAGTCCCCTTCTCTGTTATTACCTAATGGGATATGAGCCTTCTGTTCTTACAGTCGTTGTCCCCCACCACATAGTCTGCCAGTGTCCAGAGCTACAGCAGTTCAGCACACCAGGTGCTTTGCCACTGCGCTCATCTGAGAGGACAAGAGCGCAACGCGCTGCCAATCAGTTCCAGTCCCTCTCTGTGCCCTGCAGAGAGGCAGCACAAGACGCTCCACGTAACCTTAGGAGGACAAACGCATACACAGCAGAACTGGAGCAAGCTCTGCAGGCTGAAATACAACTAATACTGCAAATCCTGCAGCAGTATGAACACCCAAAAGTTTTCATATCAACCACCTTATGGACTATGTAATTTATTATACTGTACATCATTGCTTTCAACTTTGAAACAAGATGGTATTGTGAAGCACAGGTAATGTCTACATGAGTTTACCAAGTACACACGAGGGTCTGGTTCCCTGGGTAAAAACAATCATTTCAGACAGCATGATTTTAAAACTGCCATCCAGCAAGAACAGCCATATGGACCAGACCAAAGTCTCTGCCTTCAACAGCAGCCAAAAAACATACATTTAAGGGAGCACATACAACTGAATTTGCAGCCAGCAGTACTAACAGTTCTGTAGCCAACAAAAATCCATCTCCCAAGCATTTATAAGATGGGGGAATTTTTCCACTTATAGCATTTGATTGATTCCTTTTCCATGTACTTGTACACTCTTCTTAGCATCATGCAAATGCAGCATCCACAAAAGCCCCTGTACCAAGGGGTCCCTCCAATTACCTGTACATTGCTAAAGGGAGGAGTCTACCATTCAAAATTACCACCTGTCAGACAGAATCATGCAGCAATTAAGTCATGTTGGAAAACAGCCTTAATAATCTAGCATGATTCATTGAAAAGAAGCTGGTTTGTGCCTCCAACCACCTCTGCTGCTCTTCCGTAACAGTCTCCTAGCTCTGTAGCCTTCAAAGAGTTCAGGGTGAGAGCTAAACACAGTGACCAAGAGGCAAAATAGCCACAGATCCACAGTCTGATCATGTAGCATCTTGTCCTCTACTCCCATGTTACTGATTCTCAACAGGCAGCTTGCTTTTTTGACTATTCTTGATTACTGAGCTGATGATCCTGTGAGCTGTACACAGGCACAAGACCTTGCTCCTGAGCTTTAACAGATGTTCACAGCTTATCACTGGGCGTAGGAAAGCCGTCTGCACGTATATCGCTTTACATTCACCTGTGCTGCATTTCAGCTACCTTCTTCTATCGAGCCTCCTAACATTTTTAAGTCCTCATTCTCATCCATCATCACTGCTCTGACTTCACACAAACAAAGGCAAGCCATACAAGCAATTATAACTTTGGCCTAAGCTGACTTCTGATGCAATCATTCTGTGCACTCAAATGTTACTTTAATGTAGGTCTCCCCAAGCAAAATGTCAAAGCCCACATAAAGCAGCTGCAGAGCTGGTGTCTGACGACCCATTATCTGAAATGATAGATTAATAGCCAGCAGCAAACTGCTGTAACTATGCAAATGAGCAGGGAAGCACTGTCAGTGGCTTTCCAAAGCGTTTTTAGGAAGAACACTAAAAGAGTCAAAAAAATCCTCTTTTCCTTGTTTTATATCAAGTCTGTCTATCATCATCATCATCCTGACAACAAAATTAACATCTCTCTTTTATTGTAGGCTGTGTCCAGGAACAATAAATCTAAAGCCATTCTTTGCGTAATACCATCAGAGCCAAGAGATCATAGAATGGCAAGGGTTGGAAGGGACCCCAAGGATCATAAAGCTCCAACCCCCCTGCCACAGGCAGGGCCACCAACCTCAGGCCTGGAGCTACACAAGGTTGCCCAGGGCCCCATCCAACCTGGCCTTGAACACTTCCAGGGATGGGGCATCCACCACCTCTCTGGGCAGCCTGTTCCAGCACCTCACCACTCTTCCTGTAAAAAACTTCCCCCTCTTGATGCCTCTGGCACCAAGTCCATTCCCTGACAAAACAGCATACCTTAACTCTCTTAACACGAGGGGCTGTACATCAAAGGTGGGCTAAACCCACTGTTTAGCTCTACTACATGCAACTTGAAAGCTCAGCTCACACTCTATAGAGGTAAGTGTCTGCTGTGCAGTGGTAGCAGTGTGGCGTTCTGAAAACGTGGTAGTTACGTGGTGTTATGAAAACTCTTCAATGATTTATGACCTAGGCAAACCAGCAGCAAATATTAACTACGGGAGCTGGAGAAAATCAATTGAGGAAAAAAAAAGAAGATGACAAAACTGAAAAGCAATTTGACACTGTCACTGTCCTTTCCAATCAAAGTTGGCTTTGGAGTTTCTCGGTCAAACTTCCTCTAGAAGAAAGAAAAGTGTTTCTCCCTAGTGCCCTTCTAGGATCCATTGTCTTTAAAAACCTCCAGAAGCATCACAGAAAACACAAGAATTGTTGACATCTCACCACAACTATAAGCAACACAAAGCAATCTTAGAAAGGGCACAGATGCCCACTGCAGTAGGCATGTGATAGCAACATTACTTTTCATCAACAGTGAAAATAAAAGATAATTTTACAGTTTTCATGTTTGGAACAGGAAGCACATTCTGAACTTAACATTTTTTCTACAGCTTACATTTGCTGTAGAGTCAGGTTGCTCCTGGAAAATACCTAAACATAGGGCAAGTTTATTTTATACACAGTCTACTTTGGAAAGAAGTCAGAGCTGCCACAAGATAAGAATTTGCACCCGCTCTAACAGTGACTTCAATAAAGCTAAAACCACCTTTTTAGAACTTTTAGCTAACTTATGCATATTCTTTAGCCACCATATTTCCATTCAATTTCCTACCAGCTCATAGTTTCTGTTTTTACGTAGAAAGAGTGTTCTATAAACCACTGTCTAGTTACATTTCCTCCAATATACCTGACATGGTAACTTTTTATTTTCTTCTAACAGTACTAGCTGTTTAAAGTCTCCACATCAGTGTCTAGAAGCCCCCAAAACCTGCAAGAAGGCCTGGGGATTTACCTTACTGACATCCTGAAAATTCCCAAAAGCTTTCTACAGTTTAAGAAAGTCTGCATTTTTTCCAAATTTTAATTTGAAGGCAACACATAAATCATACAGCTAAGAGATATCCCCGTTTTGTCCTGCCACATCTGGGGGCAGACAGTACCTGCACATCTTTGTTTCCACATTCTTAAAATAGGAACTTTACCCAGTACTATTTAGTGTAGCAATGCTTCTACAAACCCTGAAAAGTTAATATAATTAAGATGCATGCAATACACATTAAAAAGACCTACCTAACTTTAAGTAGTATGGAAATAACAATACAAAAGAGGGAAACTTATCAGCTCTTGCTATAAAGTTAAATATACATGTTTTGCCTTTCACTATTCAAAGTGAAGGAAAAACATCTGTCAGGTCAATAACATCTGCTATAATCTGCATGATAGAAGTCTACTACTGATTGAAAGGAAACCAGCATTTTTATTCCCTCAGACATCAACTGCAGCCAGCTGTACCTATTAAAAGTCTTTAATATTAAGACAACTTGGCTTCCAACTGCAAACCTGGAGTCTTGCATACACTAGAAAAAAACTAAAACTACTATAAAAAAGGAGAAAAGAAAAACAGAGATAAAGAAAGAGTTGTTTTCCTGTGTTACCATGATTAAGAAGTCAGGATCCCTTTCAGGCTCTAGGAGCAAGCTGATTAAGTCAATAATCCATAACTTTGATCACTGATCCAATGAATGCACTTTTAATTCAACTGTTCCTCAAAATCTCACTGGGCGTAGCAAGTCAGTACAGGGAAAAAAAGAAAGCTTTAGACTATCTCACACTTTCTGTGCTGGACACTATCATCTGGTTTATTAACAGGTAGTGTCGAAACACGTGTGATGTCTAAGAACAAAATGAGTCTGCAACAAGGATTCTGCACCATAAAATACCAGGAAGAGCAGAGAACACAGTCCATCTCCTGAGCTACAGGCAGCATGTCCAGAAGGAAAGTAGAAAATTCTGAAAGAAAAAAACCAAAGGGGGTGTAGCAGGCACACTGGCAAACCTTGACTGTTAAAAAAAGAGAAGAAAATTGCCAGCTTTCAAAGAGCCTCATATGGTGTATGAGGACAGTAACTATAGGCCAGTCAGCCTCACCTCTGTCCCTGGAAAGGTGATGGAACAGCTTGTTTTGGATGCCATCTCCAAACAACTGGAAGAGAAGAAGGCCATGAGGAATAGTCAGCATGGATTCACCAAGGGGAGATCGTGCTCGACCAATCTCATAGCCTTCTATGATGTTATTACCAACTGGGTGGATGGAGGGAGAGCAGTGGATGTCATCTACCTCGACTTTAGCAAGGCTTTCGATACTGTCTCCCACAACATCCTGATAGAGAAGCTGAGGAAACAAGGGATAGACGAGTGGACAGTGAGGTGGGTTGAGAACTGGCTGTCAGACCGGGCTCAGAGGGTCGTGATCAGTGGAGTAGAATCTGAATGGAGGCCTGTGACTAGCGGTGTTCCCCAGGGCTCAGTGTTGGGTCCAGTCCTGTTTAATATCTTCATTGACGACCTTGATGAGGGAATAGCATCCACCCTCTGCAAGTATGCCGATGATACAAAACTGGGAGGAGTGGCTGACACGCAGGAACACTGCGCTGCCATCCAGCGAGACCTGGACAGACTGGAGAGCTGGGCAGGGAGAAACCTAATGAAATTCAACAAAAGCAAGTGTAAAGTCTTGCACCTGGGGAGGAATAACCGACTGTATCAGTACAGGCTGGGGGATGACCTGTTGGAGAAGAGCTCTATGGAGAAGGACCTAGGGGTCCTGGTTGATGACAGGTTGGCTATGAGCCAGCAGTGTGCCCTGGTGGCCAAGAGAGCCAATGGGATCCTGGGATGCATCAGGAAGAGTGTGTCCAGCAGGTCGAAGGAGGTGATCCTCCCCCTCTACTCTGCATTGGTCAGGCCCCACCTGGAATACTGTGTCCAGTTCTGGGCTCCCTGGTATAGAAAAGACAGGGACCTTCTGGAGAGAGTCCAGAGAAGGGCGACAAAGATGATTAGGGGTCTGGAACATCTCCCCTATGAGGAAAGGTTGAGTGAGCTGGGTCTGTTCAGCCTGGAAAAAAGAAGACTTAGGGGGGACCTAATTAGTGTTTACAAGTATCTTAGACATGGGTGGCAGGGGGAATTGGCCAGCCCCTTTTCAGTGGTCAGTGGGGACAGGACTAGGGGCAATGGCTGTAAGCTGGAGCACAGGAAGTTCCGCACCAACATGCGGAAGAACTTTTTCACAGTGAGGGTGACAGAGCAGTGGAATAGGCTGCCCAGGGAGGTGGTGGAGTCTCCTTCTCTGGAGATATTCAAGTCTCGTCTGGACGCCTATCTATGTAATATGAGATAGGGAGCCTGCTTTGGCAGGGGGGTTGGACCCGAAGATCTCTTGAGGTCCCTTCCAACCCCTAAGATTCTGTGATTCTGTGATTCTGTGACATGTCCGAGCAGACGGCACAGACCACAGCAGCTGTAGCGAACCCAGCACTAACCAGTGTGAGAAAGCAGACATCTACAGGAAAATGAAGTCAGTTAGCTATTTAGAAAAACAAAACTAATTATAGATAGATGGGGGGAGGAAAATGAAGAAAAAAAAAAAAAAGCTGTGAAACTACTGAAGCAGGCCAGCATGACTGCAGCACACGGCATGAAAAGAAGTTCTCCCCATATTGACTCTCTACAAAGCGTTCAAGCCAGCCACACACATTGGCAGTCTTTATGTAATAGCTAATCCTTCTCTAGAATTAGCTAGACAAGTAATTTCTTCAAGAAAATGTAAAACCTTTTATTTTTTTTTTAGTGCATTTCAAATTTAATACAATTTAGAAGTAGACGAATATTAAAACTTCGTGTTCTCTTTTGTGCATTTCCCCCCTTTATTCTGGCTTTTATAAAGTCTTGGTCTGCTTGGAGAAAGCAGCATGTCACACAGCAACTTGCATCTGAAGTGAAATGAGCAACTAGAAATCCAATTTGACAGTAAAGTGACCCATTACCTTCCACTCCATAAAGTAGGGGTCAAAACGACTACAGCACAAAGCGGCACAGGAGACAGGAAAGCTTAGAGAAAGAGGTCACCAAACCAGCAGACAGGAACTAGTGTCAGCAACAGCAGCAGATCGAGCATCAACCACCCAGGTTGGTGTGTACAGACACTTTTTAACCTTCCTTCCTAACCCCTCCTCCTCCTCAGTTTTGCTATCATTGAGTGTTTACTCAAACATAAACACTGAGCCAAATGCAAAGGAAAAATATTTGGAAAAAAAAAAGCTATGAAAGATTCCTAGATACAAAACCTCCAAGGGAAAAGAGAGGAAAAAAAAAAGGTAGCTGTATCACACTTCATATGTAACATGTCTCTTGGCTGTTTAGTTTGTGGAAGTTTCCCAAAGAGATGTAAATAAAAGATTTTAAAATAATTTAACAAACAAACAAACAAAAAAACCAACCACAATGTGAACTCTAGAGCAGTTTTATCTCACACTACTTTAATCTCCTATGAAATCATCTAAACCAGGGGTTTGAAGAGCCATTTTTAAGGCCATAGAAATTCTCCACAAAGAAGGCTAGTGCTTCAACCTGGAGACCATTTCAGTTTTACTCAGCACTGGAAACACAGTAGGAAGAAGCAACAAATCATAGTAAATGTTAAGAAACATGTTAAAGCATCATGCTGCAATGTACCCTTTAAATAAATGGCAAAGTAACTAAGTTACTGTTGAGCATTTTTCAGTTCATTTTCACCTTGGCATTGCATTTTCCCTCAACCTCTGGATGCAGACTGGTCAGTTAACACAAAGGCTCAGCAAGTGGTGATACATTATGGTTTACAGGTTTAAACCTATTTAAGAAAACCAAAACCAACTAGCCAACCAAACAAAAATCAACCCACCAAAGAAACCCCACCACCAAAAACCTTTTCCATACCTCTCCCACCCCCAAATCTCTGGGCACATCTGCCCAAGCATGGGAGTGAATTTTTTAGGAAGAGCATCTGCAATCCAACTTGCAATATTTCCGAAACAGGCATTTACAGGTGTGCACTCTGCATTGCTCCTGTCTATTCTACACCTGGAATAGGGACAAGAAGTAACTCCCCACCAATACAGCCCATTCTCCTCCTCAAGCAGCCATTAAGGATGGCAACAGAAGAAACTGCATTGTTACATTTCTAGCCTAAAGGCTACGATCAGATCTAGTGCAATTTCAGGAACACGTAGATGCAGCAATGCTAATGAGAGGCGAATCTCACCCATGCAGAAATACTAAAGTATGTCCACACGCGCTAAGTGAAGTGTGTTCCTCTTAAAATCAGGAGAGGAATTACAAAATTTCATCTCTGGTGCTTCTGTTAACATGAGGAATTCTCATTTAAAGTAACTAGGATGAAGGGCTTTTACCACACAGTCATGTATGGTGGATGTGTTCCCATATGGAAGCCATCTGGTTTTCTGTGTATTCTCTTATTATCCTACACTAGTTTCCACGCTGAACACCTCAAGCTCTGACTTACAGAAGCCTTCAGAAGCTCTGTAGGTTTCACCAAGAAAGACATTTTGAGCTAAAGTTTTCTGAGACACATGTCCCTGTCACTTCTCTTTTTAGGGATTATTGTGGTTTTGTCATGTAGCGGGGGTGGGGGGACGGGACAGGGGGAGGAAGCACAGTGGTAGTTCAAAGCTGTCACTATTTTTTAATCATTTGAATCAAGGTATTTTTCCACAGCACTCATTTCCCCCTATGACAGCATATTTTAATGACACTAAAGGAAAAATGTTAACTTTCAATTACAAACTCAATTTTCAGGACGCTCTGAAATCACATTTATGTTTCCACATATTTACTACAAGCTTCATCAAACAGTACCAGAAGAAGTCCTTAGGGATGTTATTAAATTCAAAATACTCCAAGGATTTAACTTTGTGTTAATTTCCAAACTGTCTGAGGAGTTCTGTAGGTATAGCATAAAGAACTCAGAGACCAAGAAGATTAGAGAGACACAGGTGCTATTTTAAAGAATTACGCCAACTTCTAAAAACTTCTCCATATGTTAACCTTAGAGGTTTTGAAACACAGCTGGCTGCATTGTTTTTAATTGTCTTCATTTTTAAGCTGGAAGTGATACCACAGAGAGATAGCTCCCATTATAATTACTGTGCAAGGAAGATAGTGAGTAAAACTTAAGATTGGTTCCCTGCGGGTTACAATGGCAACTGATAAAAAAAGAATGGTCGTACTGATAATAACATTAAATCTCGATGACATATTTTAAGACTGTTACAATATATAACTGCTATAATTACCATCCATCTGTAGCATAAGTTGGCAGTTAGAAACCTTAAGCTTTCATTTCATTTATCCTAAGTCCAGGAATTACTTTTTAACTTGGCATCTACTGCATGTGTTTTTCAGAGGAAGGAGACCCGTTTGAGAGCCAGCAGACTAAAACTGACTTGGATGACAACAGCTTGACCAGGAACCATCCCAGTGATCAACAGCACCAAATCCATCAGTTTATAACTTCCCAACAAGTACTTTTGGGTTTGGCATTAAGTAACAAAGCTGGCTGTGAAGAGCCCACGTTACAGTCCAAACAGGAATACCAGCAGAGCAGATATCCTGCAGGATTACCCATGCTAAATTTGAGAGTGGGAGTTAAATCCTCTCCCACACCTGGCTGCCACACCAGAGTACTTGACAGCCAAGATTCATAACTGGGAACACAATTTGAAAGAACATTAAACCCAAAACCATTTTCTATACCCACAGCAACAAAGACTTGAACATACCAAAAGAGAGTCACCTTTACCTAAGGGGATACTGGCTGTCTTGCAGGCGTGCTGCTAGGCAAGAAGCCAGAGACACAACGCTAGGACCAAGTGAAATTCATGCAGCGACCAGGTTAGAGGCCATCCACTGACATTTCTTTGGAGAAGCTGTGTCTTAATCACTTCGAAAGTCTTCTCCAAAATCAACCCTTGCACACACTTGGACAAACAAGATGTCAGCATCCAGCCATTACTGAAGGATTAACATTCAAATAGCTTTACTTGGTCTGTATAAAATACCAAGTACTGATACAGCTTTGAACTCCCCTGCTGAAATTTCAACTGTTTAGGGATATGGTACACAACAGACCTTTTACAGAGGCCCTGATAAATACCTAGAAAAGGAGCAAACACCAACCAGCTAAAAAAAAATAATTAAAACCCCAAAACCCACACACACCAGAAAAACCAACTTGCTAGTTAAATTTAAAATGGCTGGTAAAGGAAAAACTCCCTCTTGAAATCCTCAGCTTTCCTTGCAAATTTTATAGGATGGGGACTCATTACCTTTAACTTCTTCAAGGATGTAGTCCTCAGTATTGTTCTGAACTTGTAACATGAAGACATTTTTTTCTCTAACTGATTAAAAAGGAGATTCCTTTTAGTCACAATCCACAAATTTAGATCCAAAAAAAGGACCGAACAACCACAGTCTCAAGTTTTTGCCCCAATCACTTTAAGATCTTGTTCACCACTGCTTCAGTCTGCCACTGAAGTTCACCACACAGTCTGTCACTGTGGTTCTTTCCAAACTTACAGGTTTGCAGATGCCCAGAGAATTGCAAATAAGAGCACCGAAGGTCAACACTTGGCAGCTGAACAGCAGGAGATGACGGTGAGCTTCAGTAACTGATAATGCAGAGGTTTGCAGACTCTTCACCTCCAAGTTATCCCTAAACTTAGTACTACAAAAAATAAAAGAACATAGAAGGCAGCAAAAGGATGGTTCCCCTTTTACCCATCACCGAGTGATGACTCTGACCTTGATTTCACACCATCTGGCAAAGCCTCCCAAGAGGAAACTAATTTAATCTTGGATCTCTTGGATTGTTAGTATACCTTTGCTAACTACAATCAGGAAGCATTTGTTTCCAGAAGTGAGGGGTGGCAGGAGAAATGAAAGGCCTCATTCTACTTTGGAGATTTACCCGGTCCCAAACTTGAAACCATTCAATTACATTTAAACCAGCATCTGGAACTCAGATTTTGCATTCTTCTTCTGAAAAGCTACACCAAGTACTGGTAAGATTGCACAGCCAGAAAAGTCTTTGCTGTCACAAAGCTTTCAGAAAAATTACATTTCTCCAGCAACAGCTATCAACGCTTCCCAACTGCTTTGTCTTTGACAAGTCAGCTAAAACTGGTATCTCAACTTAAAATCTCATCACAGCTAGGATGCTGTCAGGACTACAAGACCCTCTACACAGCCAGGTATCTGCAGCCACCATTCGTCAGGGCTTTAGTTTTGCACATCATTCAAGAAAACCCTAATGCTAACATTAGTATTACCATAAGCAACTTAAGTAATGATGCAACAGCAGATAAAAAGCAAGTCACCTCACCCATTCAATGCTGAAGAGATAAATGACAGCAGGTGAAACAAGAGCCATTAAACTTTGCCCACTTGTGCATATCCTCAGCTAGGTCACCAGCTCAGCACCAAGGGGAGAGTACTACCTTCTTAACCACTAGCCTTCATTCCTGCAGCATGATAGGGTTTTCCTCCTTCCCTATCCTAACCAACAGTAGAGTGGAAATAAACAAGTTGTACAACTAGATCAACTGCCACATATCTCTTCTGCCAAGGCCACACTACCACAACCTTCAGCCTACATTACGATCCAAAGCTAGGGTAGAAACAGAAAACCAAGATCGCTGCTTCTGGCAGCAGTGCCATGTTACACCAGCCTAAAGCAGTCACTGAACCAGGGTTGCATGTACCCATCTACTGCCAAAGTGGTCAGCTGAAGTTCCACCTCTTGCCTGGAGCACACCTGCATTTCTTTTTTCCATGCCGACACTTCTGTGACCCCATGATATGAAAGGTTCAGGGAGCGCAACTGCGAGGAAGAAAAATAATCTCTAGGAAGAAAACCAGACAGTTCCTGTGAGTTAAGCTCCATGAACTGACTCACTGCCAGGTCAAAGAGGCAGGGTTGTGAGGGCGGGGAGAGCAGCAGAATTGCCTCCTTTCAAGCAGCTGGCCAGCGGATTCCCCCAACTGCACCAACAGGGGTGAGCTTAGGTCTCCCCTGTCCCGATTCTGGTAACTGTGCAGCTAGGAAACAAGCCAGATTAGCTCATGCATCCAAAAGAAAACTACTTTATCCTAAGGTTAACTTTCCTTTACATCAGCCAGCTCATCTAACCATACCAGCATAGGAACACCAGAGGTAACACAAGAGAAAACACACACAGCCAAACCAGTATTTTTCAGTCCAGCTATACCAGAGCAAGCTATGAAATGACAGCATCATAAGGTTCTCAAGAAAGAACAAAAACAAAACCAGAGGATACTATTTGAAAATACTGCTGGGCGGGCCAAAAATTCTTGCTAACTGAGAAAGAATTACACATAAATTGAGATTAAAACAGTCCAACTGGCCAATACTGGGAAAGGTTTGATTTAAGCTTTATGTCAACATTAATTTAAGCATTCTTGGCAATTTTGACCACCTCGCAAGGTCAAATTTCATTTTATTTAAAGTTCAACTTGAATCATTACATGAATAGTCTTTTAATGTTTAAGATATAAAAAGAGGTAATATTTCATACATTATTCTTGTAGTAATCTGCTGCCTGTAGTACAGTGACAACCACTGGCACCAGTACCAGTGTTCATGCCATCTTGCATTTTTCTCAGCATCAACTGCAGTGACCTACAGTGCTTTTTCAGACAAGTGTCACACCAGAAATTCTGCCATCAGTGACTTCAGCTGCCTTTCTGAAAGGTCTCTTTGTAATAACCCTACTGTACGGCAGACTGATTACATATAAGACCATTTTGATTGGAATTTGATAGAACTGCTACTTTGCAGCTCAACAGTCACGTTAGAGAGCAGGTCTTAAGATATTTACTTTGTATTTCTCTTTTTCTGGTCATTTTTTCTATCATGCTCTACCCTACAGCACTGGAAAAAGCTTAGTAGGTGATATTCTGAGAGCATGCTTCTAAGACCACTGTCGCCCCTTGTCTTCCTTTGCAGTCAAATGAAAGATGAGTCTAAAGTCAATTTGTAATTTTTTCCTTTCTTTAGGTCTTGCATCTTTTGCATGCTGCAATCTATCCATTTAAAAAGCTCTATTTTAAAAATGCTGACACCAAAACTAGGTGCTGTATCTTAGTATCGATTCCCCTAAAGCTATAGTGGGTCAATGGAGGGCGAAAACTCCCCAATGTTTTAATCAATCCTACCCCTGTTTAGAAGTTCTAACATCTTTACTACTGAGGTTAAAAAAACCCACCTAACTGAAAGGCATACAATCATTAAGTGTAAAACAGAAAATAGGCAACTAAAAAAGCTACATCTTGAGATGTGATTTTCAATGATGACAAAAGAAAAAAATCTCAGTCTTCTGTGCCACTAAGAAATAACCCAGCTCTATTTTAGTTGCCTAAGTGCTTCTGAATGTAACACCCATAGCGTTATTATTCTGTAATTCTGCTTCCAAAATTATTTGCAAATGCGTTCTGAACTGCCATTGCGTTAGAACGACAGAAGTCTGGCATGAAGGCGGCCACACAAAGAGCCATCTGAAAATAAGATACAGAGCTAGAGCCAGAGACGAACAGACTCCCCTAAGCGGCCTGAAGAAGGGCTACCCAGAAGCCCACTGTGCCCTGTGGCAGCACGACCAGACCCCCAAGTCGGTGGGGTTATGTAAGGTGTATTTAGAAGCACAGAACAGCACTGATGCACAGAAAGCAGAAGGAAGATAAGTGGCTTTTGTGGGAAGGAAGTCCAGGATGTACATCAGAACAAGGTTTAGTCAGGCGTGTTTTATGTATCTCTAGCTGAAAATCGGTCAAAAGGAAAGCGGATACATATTGCCTTCTGAAGTACTTATGAGCCTGCTGGTTACTTTTTATTTCTTTTAGTGTAACACAATGTCATAACTTACAGGAGCTGCACAGCCATGCTCTTGCAATGGCAGTACATGCTTGGCTTTGCAGGGCAGCTGCATTAAACTAAAGCAGGAGGCAAAACTACAAGTTATGTAAGTAAATATTGATTTGATTCTTCCCTGTTAAAAAAAAAAACAAAACCAACAAAGCAGAAAACCACCAAACAAACACAACACAAAAGCCCCAAACCCAAAAAAACACTCCAGACAAACAGGAGAGCTACCTGATGACATTACAGACCTATTGCAATGCTACCATTAAACCAGGGCTGGAAAAAAGTCCAATTTGACTCACTCCTGCCATACGTGAAACTCACTCTGGCAAGGTGAGCAGGAAGTCACTGGTTTCTGTGAGCAGAGTCTCCCCGCTCTCGCAGTTGAGAAATGCCTTTACCTGGCTTATGCCACCATCCCCACCTCTGTAAGACACCTATAAACAACAGTTAAAGCTGCTCAAACCCTCCTAGGGAACAGTTCACTTCCGCCTACAGTTTAACACTACCCCAAAATTTGAATTACTAATTTAAACGAGACTTAACTAAACTACTTAAATGGTGACTAAATGCCATTCTAATTACAGAGAACACATTTGCAATTAACTAGCTTATTTCAGGAGCTAGAGCACCAACTTACAGAACACAGAACGTCACTCATACATACGCATCTCTGGTCTAGACAGGTTAAGTGAATAGTCTGGCAATAAATTAAAGCTAAAAATGTATGTCACACCACAGTTCTGAGCAGAAACCTCTCTCCCACACCTTCTCCGAGGCAAATTTTCCTTCACTGACTTTGTGTTTAAGTGAGGATGTGAACCTGTAGCCATTGTATTCTGTATCTATTTGTTGTTTTAATGTGTATTATAGGACAGAATTAAAAGCAACACCACATCAGCATTGGTTTAAACTACTAGAACCAAAGAAATTACCATCCAAGAAACATAAGCCTAACCCTTGGAAGAGAGGGGTGAAAGTAATATTAAGTTGCCAGCCAGCTAAAAAGAAAAAACAACAAAAAAAGATTTCTGCTGTGTACATTAAGAAACTTTAATGCAAAATGAAAGCAAAACCTATTGTATTTTAGCTTACAAAGATGACAATCCCGATCCTTTATTTCTGCATAAGATGAACAATCGGGTTTTTATCCCTGTATACACAAACACACATTTGTCTGTCACGCTGAACATACATCTGAAGCACTTTTTTAACTGAGACTAGTCACTTGGCCTTGTGGGTAAACTGAAGGAAATGCTGTGAGTTATTATCAGCACACGGACTGACAGGCAGAGTTTTGGGTGCATTTTGCTTCAATTTCAGAATGACTAAGTAACAAACCTTTCTTCCATAGTAGATGGGACATTCTCATATTTCAATTCAGGTCTCAACACAAACACGACAGTAATTGACCTTTAAAGCAATGGCTTTTTGAAACCTGCTCTACCAAGTAAAAATTTTATTTACTGGTTTTCAACATTCACATGACAGCTCAAAAAAGCCCCACCAAAACAGTCATCTGAAGCCAGGATGAAATAATGCTCTTACATTCACTGATGCTAGTAATCTCAGAAAGCAAACAAGACAAACATTACAAACTAAGCGGGTATCAAGTGAAAGATATTTGTATAATGTTTCACATCTTCCCCAATCTCCTAATAACCCAGCAGACAAAAAACTTCAGAATGCATGTAGGCAGAATTATCAAGGAGGACTACTTTAGAATAATATTAGTTTGGTATCTCAGCAAAAGTTTTGGTCAGAAATTAGCTTAGCACCAGAAAGCTACTATTTAAAAAAAAATAAGTCTTACATAAGGAGATGAGGTCTACCTGAGATGTACAGCAGTGGCCCATCTAACTTTCAAGGGAGCTAAGCCTCCTGCATATTTATACAAGCTGAAATATTTTTTTTGGTTCCCAATATTAATGCAGATCATCTATACATATGGAAGCATTTGTTTCACCGAACGTAACCTAAAGCCACTATCAGCGAGAGGGAGATTCTTACGGCCAAGGAAAAACACTGAGTGAATGGGTACTCGAGGCAAGTCTTCTGTTCACAGATTTTTCATACGCAGGAGGCGGCACACAAGCTGCGCACAGAAGATTCCTGAATGTTGTCTTTCACCGAATTACAGCGGTCCATGAGCGGTTCAGCGTGAAGTCAATTTCGCGCTAGGATGTGTAGCCGCTTTCCCTTAAGTTGCCCATAAAAAAAACCCAACAAAACCAACCCCCAAAAAAAAAACCCTTCATACATAATCCCTTCCTTTTCCCAGTCACCCTCCTGAAACGCTAAACCACCCTCCAATTGATTTTGCGGCACCGGTCGGCTAAGCGTGGGGACCCCACAGAAGCCGCTCATGGAGCGCTGCGTACAGCAGGGAAGCTGCTCGTAAACGGGAATTTTTCAAGTATTTTTATTCAATTATTTGGGGTTTCTTGTAAAAAAAAAAGGAGAGGCGGCGAGACACCCCCCCCCCCTCCTCCCCCCATCATCACCATCCCCCCCCCTCCCCGGGCCGCCGCTGCAGGGGCAGGAGCCGGCCGGGGCAGCTCAAGGCGGGCGGGGACCGGGCGCCCCGCGGAGGCGGCGACTAACCCCGCGCACGCCGCGGCGGGCGGCAAATAAAAGCCAGACCCGAGCGGCATAAAGCCCTTTAAAAAATAAATAAAAAAAATTGAGGAAAAAAAGAAAAAGGAATCTAGAGAGGCGGGTACGGCGGCTGGCGGGCAAGCACGCCGCGGTGCCTTCGGCCCTCTCCCCTGTGCTGCCGCACACGCACCCACCCGCGCACAGGCGCCCCCTTCTTCTTCTTCTTCTTCTTCTTCTTCTTCCTCCTCCTCCTCCTCCTCCTTCCTCCCCCCACCCCCGGCGCCGTGATTTCGGTCCCACCCGCTCCTCTCCCGCATATTTGAAGGCTGCTTTAATTCCTGCAGCGAATTCCTCCCTCCCAAATTTGGGCGCAAAAGGAGAAAAGGGGAGGAGGGAGGAGGGGGGAAGGGGAGAGAGCGAGGGAGAAGAAATATCTCCGGCATTTTCGCCGCCTGGCTCCCCAGCTCCGCGCAGGCATTATACAATTTCGGCGAGGCAGGAAGTGACTGTGGGGAGGGGGAAGGCGGCGGCGAAGCGGGGGGGGGGGGTTGGGGGGGAAGCCGGGCTGGAGCTGTATCTGAGGAGGAGGAAGGCGAGGGGCGGCGAGAAGGACTGGGGGCCCTGCGGCGGGGCCGCCGGGATGGGGGGAGTCTCGGTAGCGCCCACTGCTTCCCCCCTTCGCTCCTCCCGGGCTGCCTCCCAGCCCACCCATCATGGAGACCCCGCGGCTGCAGCCTCCCGCCTCGGACTGTCACAGCTCCCCCGCGCCTCGGCCCCGGGCTGGAGACTCACCCATGGCGCTGGCCGGCGGCGGTGGTGGTGTCGCTGCCGCTGCTGACGCTGGGCTCCGGCTGGCTACCCGCCTTCACTCCCCTCCCTCCCTCAGCCGCGGCGGCACCGAGCGGGCCGCCCCCTCCTCCCCGCGCGCCTCCCGCCAGCCAACCCGGCGGCCGCCGCGGCGATTCCTCAACGCCCCCTACGCCGATTCCGCCGAGGGGCCGCGGCCCTTCCGCACAGCGCCTACGCGCTCCCGCTCTGGCGGCCGGGCGGACTTAGCGGCTCAGCGCGGCTCCACTCCCCTCGCCGCCGCCTGCTCCTGCTCCTCCTCCTTCTCCCTCGCCGCCTCCGCCCTGCTCCTCGCTCACACGCTCGCTCCTCGCCCGCCTCCCCGAGCACGCAACGGCGGCTGCTTCCGGCTCGGCCCCTCTGCGCGGCGTGAGTCTCACCGCAGCCCCCACGTCCTTACACCCGCCTCTCCCAGCCCGGGGTCTGTTACTTCCTCCCGCTCAGTGTCAGGAGGGGGAGGAGGAGGAAAGGGAAAGACTGCTCGGCGGCCATCTTGGAACCGGGCACGCTCAGGAGCGCGAAAGCGCCACGGCGGCCGAGGCTTTGCCCGAAGTAAAGATGGCTGCCAGCCCTGACGGGATGGGCGAGGTGGTTTCAACGCCCCCTTCTTTCTCCGCGCTATTCTCGGAGCGTCACTCGTCCGTACGCTCCTTGCGGAGGTCGCTGAGCGCCACGGCGCCTTACGCTCCCTCCGCCTGCGCACTCACGCAGTTGGCGTGCGAGTGGCGGCAGGAGACTGAGACCCGCGAACAAGGAGAGGGGCCGGGCGCCCCGCGGCAGCCCCCGGGCCGCTTTTCGGTTGGGGGCATTGGGGAGAGAGCGCTCCAGCCGTAGTTCCCCACGCGGAGCGCTCGTCTGCGGCAGTGCGGCGGGCAGTCACACGTCCGTCCCTCTGCTCGCCCCGCAGCCCTTCCACCCGCACGGTTGAGCGGGCTCCGCCGCGGCGGGCTGGCACCGGGCTCTCCCCCCGCCTCGGCTCCGGCGTGGCCGCCTCCGAATGAGGCGGCTGGGTCTCATTCATAACCACCGCCTGATTCACGGAGCCGCCGCCCCGGCGGGCGTGGAGCGGCTGCTGCGCGGCCAGAGCGGGCTGGGCTTTGCTCGCAGGATGCCGGGGGGCTTCAAGCTGCCCTTCTGCTGCCGCTGTGGGCTCTGCCAGGCAGCCGCTGCGGCGAGGAGGTGAAGGCGCCACCGAGCCGGCCGTTTCCTCACTGTCAGACCCACCAGCGGGCCCGAAGCCCGCATTTCTCCCTATCGGCAAGCGGCCGCTGGTGCCCCAGTTCCTCAAAATGAATGAGAATGGGTTTGTTTGGGTTGGTTTTTGTTTTTTTTTAAATTAAGATACCATTTATTTAGCCCACCAGTTCTGGGCTCACCAGTTCAAGATATGGAGAGTCCAGCCAAGGGCTATAAAGATGGTGAGGGGGCTGGAGCATCTCTTGTATGAGGAAAGGCTGAGAACTGGGTCTGTTTAGCGCGGAGAAGACGGAGAGGGGATCTGATCAACACGCATAAATACCTAAAGGGTGAAAGTCTAGAGAAGGGGACCAGGTTCTTCTCAGTGGTGCCCAGTGAAAGGACAAGGGGCAACGGCCATGAACAGGAATGCAGGAAGTTCCATCTGAGTATGAAGAGGGTGACTGTCAGAGCACTGGGACAGGCTGCCCAGAGAGGATGTGGAGTCTCCTCTGGAGAGATTCAAAACCCGCTTAGACTCAGATCCTGTGCTAGCTCTCTGGATGATCCTGCTTTAGCCCGGGGCGGGGTGGAGTGGGGGGGGTGGTCTAGATCTTCAGAGGTCCCTTCCAACCGCCACCGTGCTGTGATTCTGTGATTTGAACACAGCGGTTAGCGGGCACCAGATAAAATCCTTTCTAGGAGGCCAAAGAGGTTCTTGTACACCCTGACAATTAGCCTAACAAGCCCTACTGCTTGGGCTGGTCTAGCACATCACAGAGACCCTGAATTACCTCCACTGAAATGCTGCTCGAGTCAGGGTAAACTGCTGCTACAGTAAAGTGACACTGGAAAAGGATGGCCTCCCAAGAGAGGCAGAAAAATGATTTTTACCTTCCGTATTACAATACATTTCTCAATGCTGTATTTCCTTCTTATTTTAGGTCCAGGTATCTTTGGAGCCTTTAATACTCTGGGATATTTTATGGTGAAACTGAAAGACTGGATAGCTGATTTGAAACTCAACCCGACTTTGCTTTGTGTTAGGGATTTCTGAGTGTGGTCCATTCCTTGCCTTTCCTTTCTCACAGGGCACAGTGTGCTTCTCTAACAGGGAGAAGTACTTGGCAAAAAGATCAAAATAAAGAGGTAATCAAGATAAAAAATATTAATTAATCATTATGTAATCTGTTTCTTCTGTTAATAAGTACATTTTAAGAGCTAGAAGGATGGAAATTACTCTTCATTTCAGCAGCAAAGTGGGAAATTTCAGTAATGCAGTATTTCTGAAGGTAGAGTTGTGGCAAGGCAGAAAGATGCTAAGAATATCCTTGCTTCCCACCAATTTCCATCCAAATCCCTCTTATCTAATGCCTGACTTTTTTATTTGGGTGGGGGGTGAGTTTGATAAACACCGTTTTATGACAACAAGAAGAACGTATCATCTCTTCAGGAAGGTATGCAGCCCTGCACTATGTGGTTTAGCACTGTTTAAGAACTGGAAGTGTTACAATATACTGTGGTTCTCAGATGCCCAAGGGAAAGAGTTTTTTAGTATCATTGGTCACAGGACTGCCAAATGTTATCTCATAAATCTGTCGTTCACAATGGATGAGGTAAGAAATAATCTTTCTCTTGTTTTTTTTAGTTCATTCTGGTTGGTTTAGGTGGTAATGTCCATGGCAGTGAGGTTCAATTGCGTTGCTTCTTGTGGTTATTTGAATACCAAAAAGACACTTTACACCACAGAAGCTCTTCACTGAATACAGAATATGGTCCCTGCAGCTCTTCCATAAAAATACACTGTGGGAAAGCAAACAATAAGGATAATAACTTGTTTTTCTCTCTTGTAGTAAGGGCTTCGAATTGCTCAAAACCATTTATCTTGGGTTTCGGATACACGGCCTTGAAAAAACAGCATGTAACTGGTGGGGATATCTTCAGCAAGGGAACGGTGCTTTTTAAGCCATTTCCTTTTAAGAGAGACCTGACTTCATGGATTGATCATCAGGAAAACAAAAGTGAGCTTGCACCTTTGAAATCTACTGCAAAACTGGCATGGGCTTAAATGAGGAAGCGAGATACAAGCCAGTGGGTTTTATGTGAGGTTAATGTCCCATTTTTCTGTGTTGTGAATAGTGGGAAGGGGGGGGTGCCTCTTTTCATAGGGTAATTTATGGGGTTAGGAAGATTCTGCAAAATTGTGTGCGTTTTGAGAAGAAATAAAGCAAATGCAAATGAGTCCCTGAGGTCTGAAGAATACTGTGTTCTGTGTACAATATAATAAATACAAACTTTTCCGTCCCTGTAGTGATCTACTGTTCATTCCTCAAGAGGAAAAGACTTGACTAAATCTGTTTATAAATTTTAAAAAAACTGAACCTGGCAAGTACTTTTCAAGACTCTTCAGACTATTTAAATCGATTCTTTTGAAAGAAGAGATGTTTTGTGACTGCTTTTTGGAAAAACAATTAATAAAAAGCTTCTCAAAGTTAAATGTAGAATGCTACCTGCCATGACTCAGAGTCCTTCTGTGCCCTACTTGACCTCAGATATAGAAACAAAACAGAATCACAGAATTGTAGGGGTTGGAAGGGACCTCGAGAGATCATTGGGTCCAACCCCCTGCCAAAGCAGCTCCCTAGCTCATACTGCACAGACAGGCGTCCAGACGGGTCTTGAATATCTCCAGAGAAGGAGACTCCACCACCTCCCTGGGCAGCCTGTCCCAGGGCTCTGGCACCCTCACTGGGAAAAAGTTCCTCCGCATGTTGGTGCAGAACTTCCTGTGCTCCAACTTGCAGCCATTGCCCCTTGTCCTGTCTCCACAGACCACTGAAAAGGGGCTGGCCAATTCCCCCTGCATCCCGTACTTAAGATATTTATCAACATTGATTAGGTCCCCCCTCAGTCTTCTTTTCTCCAGGCTGAACATCCCCAGCTCTCTCAGCCTTTCCTCATAGGATAGATGTTCCAGGCTCTTAATCCTCTTCGTAGCCCTTCTCTGGACTCTCTCCAGGAGATCCCTGTCCTTTTTAAACTAGGGAGCCCAGAACTGGACACAATACTCCAGGTGGGGCCTGACCAGGGCAGAGTAGATGGGTAGGATCACTTCCTTTGACCTGCTGGCCACACTCTTCCTGATGCATCCCAGGATCCCATTGGCCCTCTTACCATACTTACAAAATCTGCTAACACAGGTTGGTTGGTTCCCAACTGGTCTAGCCAGTTTCAGTGTCTTCTTGCCAGTGGGATATATGAAAGCAAGTTTGATTTTTTTCCTGTTGTTTTTCTTCTTGTTGTCTTTTAAATGCAAGCAGACCTGACTCAGTAGGTGAGCTCCAGCATGGGATGTGGGGGGAATTCCTGCGCTTAGACCCTGTTGACTTGCTCCTGCGTGGCAATTTCAATATCTCCTGGGTTTGTAGGGCATGTGGTACATCTCTGGACCAAATCACTCTCATTCAGTCGATCCAATGTAGGCAGCACCCTCTTGCGCTGCTGTGCAAAGGTAACAGATCTTTGCATACCAAGCAATCCCATGCCAAAACAACTAGTGCCATTATACCAACTGGATAAAGACTTAAAATCTTGCTCCTGTAAACAGGCAAGCTATTGCACGGTAGGAGCCTGAGGATGCTTGACATTAAATAATAAGCTTTGCAGTAACGCCTGCCAGCGTCTTGACCACTGCTTGTCATGCTGACCAAAAATGTCTCCTGTGTTTGTACTTTGTTGCCTCTTTGACATCTGTTGCCCGTGATGTTGGACAATATTTTTGTAAATGCTGCTGTTTTGCTTCTTTCACCAGGACAAGAAATGGGCCAATACAATGGCAATACAAATGATAAGACCAGCATGAGTCATCTGGTATCACATCTAATCGGGCTATCAAGCATTTCCACTTTTGAGACCAAGTCAGTAGGGCCATGTGCATGAATAAAGCTTCCCAGAATCACACCTGTATTTGTGGCACTTTTCTATCATCAAACCCAAACCCACTGCAAACTCACAAGCACCACAGTAACCAACTACCCTAAATATTGTCGCTGCCACCTACGATGTTATTCTACAAACATGCAAATGAAGGAACATAAAGTTTATACCCCTTGATCCCCTTTAAAGTCTCACCATTTGCTGTTAAAAAAAGAAAAGCAACAATAGGAAAAGAGCAAATGTTTATAAAATGCTGTAAAAGTTTTGGCCACAGGCTTCTATTGAACAATCGCTATGGGAAAAATACAGCATCTCTTGTTCTGTAGTGTGTTTACTGTATCGTCCTGGTATACATCCATTACTTCAGTCATCTAAAGAAAGAGGCTTTGAGAGATTATGACCCAATGATGCGATCCTTGTGAGAGGCACACACATGCACTTATTGTCTAAGGTAGAAAAATGGTTGCTTTGTGCAGTTATGGTTGCAATGCAGGGAATATAGATCAGCAGAAGCAGGAAGGCAGCTCAACCATTAGTCATGTGCTCATATCAGTAACGATTACTTCTTTAAGTGAGGTGAGATACAACCTTTGTGGTATTTTCCTTCATCCTTGGGAAGGACTTGTGGCTTGGGAAGTGCAGCAGATTTCCGATAACATTAAACTGCTTGAAACATGCGCCACCTAATCTGTTGTCCATATGATGTTCACAGCTGGAGGCCAGTGAGCTGACAGAGACATTTTCCTATGCCAGGGAGTCAGAGCCTTAAACCAAGGCCCCTCTTACCCTTCCTTCCACCCCTCCTCGTGCAGGCAGCAGCAGCAACCGCTCTGATGACCAGGGGCTAGGCAATTTGTGTGCGGCGCTCGCCCTGCCATTCCAGTTCTCCGCTTGTTTATTTGTTAATAAGTAAACCCCACTGGGGTTGGGCAGGTCTCGGTACATCCTTTAAGAGGCTTTCTATCTACCCCAGTGTGTAATCATTAATAACTCGTGCCGTGGCCAAACACACACTGACGAACCGTTGTGTCCCAGCCGAGTCCCACAGGCACTGGTGTGGCGTCCAGCAGGGAGCAACACGCAATTCAATATATGAATTCTAGGTGAAGCCATGAAGCCAGGAAACCAGCCATCTTATTAGGTGAAATCACACAGATTCTATACCTTTCTTACTGTAATCGTGGCAAGCTAAAAAACTGCTAATTGGTTACACACACTATTCACACCATATTGATTGGTTAGTAATTATAACGAGTTCTGATAAACCTATCTTATAGGTAAATATTCTTACTTTACCTTTAATACCTAAAAGCATCCACACACCTGCTGTTTTGACCATCTTGTTATGGTTGGCTCCTAACGTGTTCTGTTACTCCCAAATCCCTTCCCATAACTGCCTCTTGGTTTAGGGCAGCCTGTACCCCTATCAGCAAGGCCGCTGTGTTTTGAGAATGTGATTATTAGGATCCTCTCAGCATGAGTAACTTTTCTCATGGGAATAGGAGAATATTGTCAGGGCCTATGTCTTGGGTGAAGAGAGCTAGGCCGCTAGCAGGCCTGCTGTCTTCCCCGACACACTGGGGCCTCACACGCTGCCACCCCTCAGACAGCCACCAGGCCTACCCCCTGCTCACACGAGCAAGTGCTTCCTGCCATCATACTTTGTGTGCTACATTAGGGAGAAAAAATACAAATACCAGGTGTTTAATGCAATGGAGCCTTTTGTTACTTTGTTTCATCTTTATTATTTAAGGGAAGGAGTTAGGCCCTCTGAGAGAAAAGTGATTATTCCTAAAGTGAATTACTGAGCTTAAACTGAACTTCCTCCATAAATGCCACATCGTTTGCTTTCATTCCAGAAGTAAAATATTGCAGAATACATTATAGTTGTGTATTACAGAGTGAAAACGGATGAATCCTGTATGTACAGTAGGCGGCTCTTTTTTCTCTTTAACTCCTATCAAACACTGTTTCTATAAAAAGTAAAGTCAATGGCAGGTTCTGATAGGAAATAAGTACTGTGTACCCTGTGCCAGTGTGGTCCTAGCAGTCCAGCTCTCTATTTTCCAGTTGTCCCCTTTTGATTAGAGGACATCTATGTTGCCCAGGGAGCACTGAATCAGGATTTGTCCTTGCAAACACTAAAGGAATGGCATGCCTACTACTTGGCATTAGACTTGAGGTAGGGATATGCCACATCAAGGCCTCAGGTACGAATGCTGCAGGACTGAAGCGGTGTTGCAGACTGTGCTACTTACTGGTCTTTTAATTTGTTTAACTTCGTTCCATTTCCTTTACCCATGAAAAAGCACAGCTAGCTTCTGACACAGTTACTGTGCTGCCTATGGCCCAGAGTTCTCTCCAAGCTCATCCCAAAACCATAAGTCTCTCCCTTCATACCACACGTCGGACCAGCCTGGACCCTGATCCCTCTGGGTAGGCAGTTCCTGAGTCCACCGCTGTGCTCAGCCTTCTGAGGCACACATTACCGGCTTCCCAGATCCACCCTTTGAGGCTGCACCTGGCACTCAAGTGAATAGATTAAGCAAAATGAATTCCTTATTGTGACCATCCAGAACGCAGCACTTCCTTGAGAGAAGGACATAAACCTCCACACCTGTCTAATCTACCACCTGTACATGTGAAACTCACCCAAGGTAGTCAGACTGTCCTTCCTGGTTGTTTTCTCTCCAGCTGCTTTGTGTGAACAAAATTATCGGTGCCTTTGCAGTAAAGCATCCAGCCTGTGCTTCCTGAAAGTCACTTTTCAGATACTGTTTCACCTCTCAGATGTTCCATGTGCTTTTTGATCTTTAGGTTCTGGCTTTAAACCAGTTGTTGAACCCTTGGGCTAGAATCAATGAATACAACCTTTAACAGTTCACAGCTTGGTTTGGCTTTATCTCCTCCTTTTGTCAGAGTGTGGCTTATTTGTACCTGACTTTTGGGCTGTGGTGATAGCTGATCCAGCAGCAGCCATTAAACTGAACACACCTATGCATGCAGCTGTAGTTAAACCAAAAAAGGTTCTCACTCGTCCCTTGCAACAAAAGGTGATAGTGGAAGTGTTATAAAAGTGTGATAAAAGGTGGTAGTAAAAGAGCAACCCCCTTTTTTTTTTTAAGCCACATGCAAAGATTGGTGTTTGTTTACACGTGCAACTGACTGAGGCCTACAGCCACTGATGATGGTGGGAATTTTGCAATTGTTCATTGTCCTGGTTCTGGTCAGGCCAGAGTCACCCTCCCCAAGCAGCTAGCACAGGTGAGCTGAGTCAGCCTGGGCTGTTTTCCACACCACCTGACATCACTTCCCCATAAAAGGGGCTGGTTGGGAGCCTAGGGCTTCTGGGATTGTTTGACTGTGGTGTTGGATCAGTTGGGCCTTGTGTGTGGAGCACTCTGTAATCATCAGGTCAGTAAGGTACTCTGTGTTATCTCTGGGTGTGAGTGTGATTGGATGCTGTTGTTCTATGTTCACAGTGATTTTGTCAGTAACCTGTCCTTATCCTAACCCATGAAGGCTCTTTCTCCTCTGGGAGTGAGTGAGTGGCATGTGGTGCTCAGCCACTGTGTGGGGCTGAATCACCCCATTTATACAATATCCTACAAGTCAAATCTGTCTGTTATTGGAACAGGAAAATTCTCAAAACTCTGTTCTCTATGAAGACTATGAACAGTTAAAATATGACTGTAACAGTATAGAAACACATAGAACACTATCATTCAATCTAGTTAGTAAAATTATAGGTACCTAATGTGGAAAATGGTGAAACTTAATTCAGATTGTGTCTGAGTTATGGTTGAATTCTGAGTTACATCATGCTGAACTCCTTTTTTACTCAAGGAGAACGGTACTTAGTGATTTTGCTGTGATGACTGAGCAATACTAGAAACAGAGCACAGTTCTGAAAGAATCTGTTATGTAGACATTTGGGATTCATAATGGAAGATAATGGTCTTTTTGATGATGAATCCACTATATAAGCCAAGAATATTTCAAGAGCTTATTTCAAAGGAGATCCATTAGCATAACCCAAGATGTATCCTTGGTCTTCCAGATAAGAAAAGCTTTTGTGTTGTTGTAATAACAGAAAGTTAGAATGTTAAGGGAGTTTTGGAAGAAATTACGTGGTTGTTGTGGAGCCAAACTTCAGGCTTATTTTTTCTAGTGGACACATTTTAATATAATATACATAATCTGTGTGAGTGTTGAAAAATTAGGGGTGGAGCTATTTGCATAATACCTATAGATGTGTTTTATGAAGCAATGGGTTCTTTTCCTCACTTCTGCATGTGGGGTCTTTAAATGTCCTTGGACTAACTGACAGCATGGGCAGGATATTTCTGAGCTCCTTGTCAACATTTCTTACTTTTCCTTAACAGTTTGATGTAACACCCAATATTCTGTGAAAATCATAGCTGAATAGATGTGAAGGATGTACTTTTTTGGCTATACATTGATTATACTGCTTGATAGTTAATCTTGTGCTCTGGAGAGAGTGCAGGAACGCCTCTCTTGCATAATGTGCCTGCCCCTTCTCAGTGGTCAGTGGAGACAGGACAAGGGGCAATGGCTGCAAGTTGGAGCACAGGAAGTTCCGCACCAACATGCGGAGGAACTTTTTCCCAGTGAGGGTGCCAGAGCCCTGGGACAGGCTGCCCAGGGGGGTGGTGGAGTCTCCTTCTCTGGAGATATTCAAGACCCATCTGGACGCCTATCTGTGCAGTATGAGCTGGGGAGCTGCTTTGGCAGGGGGGTTGGACCCGATGATCTCTTGAGGTCCCTTCCAACCCCTACAGTTCTGTGATAATATGCTAAATAAAGCCACTCTTTGTTTTCTTTTCTCTTTATTTTTTTAATACCTGGAATGCCTAGTTGCATGTCTTCATGTGTTGTGAATACATGAGTATTTCTAACACCCGTGTATTTCAGGTATTACTCATCTTCACCAAAGATGGGGCGATAGCAGCAGTCCCTCCTTTCCTTGAAATAACTAGCTGGAGAACTTGGTGTTGCTGAGAGAGGGTTCAGTTGTGTAGGAAGCAAACATTCACTTGCCTTATCCTTTAAAAGGTGTACTGACTCCTTCTGTTGCAGAAACAATCCTTGCATTGTTCTACCTGTTGCGTATTACTATCAATTACTGCTGGGCTGACCTGCTGGTCCAAAAAGTCAGTCTATTAAATTCCCATCTGCAAGCCAACCATCTCCCATTTTATATAAATTTATTTCTTGGTGTTTTTCTAGCTTGTTGTATTTATCTCAACTATTTAAAATGTCTGCAAATATCCCTGTGGTAATGGAATTCACTTGGCAGCAATATATAGTTGTATGAATCATAAGGAGATGGTAAATAAATGGGTTAAGGCATAGCTAAATACCAAATGGGAATTGATGTGTTTGATAACAGCAGAAGGTGTTTATTGTGAATATACCTCAAAACTATTAAAATGAATTTCTGGAGAATCTTAGTTCTTGAAAAAGTAGGTTTGGGAGCCTTTGAGAGCATGGCCCTGATGTTTTGGGGGATATGCCCTGAAAGAAACCCTTTCCCTGCAGATCCCTGTAGGTCACTCCATAACTCAGCGGTGGCTGAGTCGGGAGAGCTGTTGGAATTCTGTATGAAAGAATTTGGGATCACTGAATTTTTATGATTATGGATCTATTAGTGCTGTAGGCTGTCCCTAGCAGGTAAATGAATGGAGAAGTATTCCATTAGAGAGGTTCTTAGCTTGAGCCTATGCCTTTGACAGAAACCAGGCTAAAGCAGCATTTAGGGTCCTTCAGAAGACCCAGTGTATGTGTCTGAGACTTCCAGTGAATAAACAAGTTGCTGGTTTTTTGTAATGGTGTGTGATGGAATAAGATGGCTGAGTATTTGCAGAGCATTTTTTTGCACGAGAACAGTATTCAATTTTCTGGAGCTACAATTGGCAAAGAGGACTTTCTTCAGAGTATTCATAATTACCATAGCTATGAAAACAGTGTCCATTCAACTTAATGTCTTAGATGGACCCATTAGCTACCGATGTCGTGTTGCATAAATGCATGCAGTTGCAAAAGTGACACTGTTTTTTAATGCAGGAGGTCTTAATCCATTGTGATAGCTACATGGCTCCTCCTTTGAGCACAGAGGGGGGAAGACTGTGCAGCCAAGGGCATTTTAATTCTGTATCTAAAGCTCAGCAAATGGCAGAGAGAGCATTGAAAGGCTTAAATAAACCACGCTGCAATAAATCATCACAAAGGACAAAATGAAAACATTTGGTTTATTTAGAGAATATTCTCAAAGAGTGGAATACGTCAGTCTTGAACCAAAGCACACATTTATCCAGACTGCTGTTAAGTCACAGTTTATTTATAAAATGATTCCATTTTTTGATAACATCTGCATATGGCAAGGTGCCTAACCTCTGGGGCACAATGAGGAGAAGCTATTAACCTAGCATCCTTCTTCCTCTTTCTCTACAAGCAAAGAAGCTGGAAGGAATCACAGTGTTCCTCTGCTGACCAAACTCTGCTAGCAGCATCAAGTGGGACATAGGAACTTCCACTCCTCAGAGAGGAGAGAGCTCTTCTAAAAGAGACGACAGGGTAATCTTGCTGGGGTGTTTTCAGAAGGGCCAACCAAAGGCAAGGCTAGGTACAAGACAGGAGAACTGTTGTGATACCAAGCTGACACTTTGGCTTCAGTCAGAGGAAACTAGAAAGTAATCACACCAAGGGATGAAATTAAATCAGATAGTACCCTGGGTGTGTGCATTGGTTTGTGATTAAAAACTCCAGCTGTTCCCAGGCAGCACAAACCCCATGGTTGTTAGATTTCTGCTTTTCTCTCCCATTAATTGGCTGGGAAAATACCAAAATGCAACTGTTACTTGTGTAGTTTTGGGAGAGCAGTGAGTGCTGCTGAATAAAGCACCTAAAAGGCAAAGTACTGATCCAGACCCAAAGAAAGTTCTTGAAATACATTTTAGTGCACAGAAATTCCATTTGCTCTGCATCACTGACAACTTTTTTGTATGGCTGAAAATATCAATCTGTTTGGCCATGTTTCTGGCCATGCTTTACTGTCCTATTTATGACCCAAAATACATTTTTGATATTGGGGAAAAAATAGCATATTGGTCATTTTGTCAGATGGATTTTACCACTTCCTGCCTGATTACTGAGGAATTCAGAACACTTTTTGGCCCACAAGAAGTAATGTCTACACTAGGGAATTTCTTGCTCTCTTTTCAGGAAACACTGCTACATTAGTACTGTTAGTGCAGGCTTTCTCACCATCATTTATCTAATGCTGTCTGGCCCCTGTCCCTTTTCTAGAGCCCTTTTATCTGCTCTGCTGTGGGCCTCTACCCTGCAGTTAATTCCACTTGGCACAGAGGCTGGCATCACTCACTGTGGGGTTCCAGCCATTACAGATACCTGTACATAAACACAGAATCACACGGTTGGAAAAGGCTTTTAAGATCCCTGAGTCCAACTGTTCCTGTCCTATGCCAAACCATATCCCTGAGTATCTCATCTACCCCTTTTTTTAACCACATCCAGGGATGGTGACTCAACCCCCTCCCTGGGCAGCCTGTTCCAGGCCCTCACAACTCTTTCAGTGAAGAAATTTTTCCTAACATCTAATCTGACCCTGCCCTGGCACAGCTTTGTGCCATTTCCCCTTGTCCTGTCTCCTGGCTGAGACCATCTCACCCCTCTACAACCTCCCTTTAGGTGGTGATAAGGTTTCCCTCTCAGCCTCCTCTTCTCCAGGCTACTCATCCTCAGCTACTCCTCATAGGAATTGCCCTCCAGCCCCTTCAACAACCTGATTGCCCTTCTCTGAACTTGCTTGAAGACCTCAATGTCCTTCTTATGGTGAGGAGCCCAGAACTGGACACAGTAACATGAAGGAGGTAGCAGGACCTGAGCTAGTAAACACCAAGCCAGTAGCTCCCTTGCATTTGCATGGTGTTCAGACTGAATGCCTTCAGATATGGTTACACAAGCTCACCCTTTCAGTCTGTGAGCCTTTGGGGCAGGGCCTGTGCACTCCCAGGGTGATGGGGTCCCCAACCTCACTGGGGCAAGTAATTAGAAGACCTGTCTGACCTGCTTTCCATTACTTGCCACCATCTTCTCTCAGCATGAGCTGCAGAGGTACTTCATGCTCCAACCTCCACCATTTGGGGTTGTTGGTTGCTTTTTTCTTTTTAAATAAAGCTTTAATTTTTCTAAAGTGTAACAATTTTATGTAACAAGAAATAACACATCAGAAAATGGAAGGGTGTTTTTAAGCCTGTTCTCAGTAAACTGGCTTTCACTGAGCATTACATATGCCCCCAGTAAATAAATTAGGAGATAAAGAGCATTAAACTCATAAAACAATTGCTGTATTTTGCTGATGTTTGGCATCCCTGCAATACAGCTGCTTCTCCCAGCCCTCTGGGAGCAGAAAAAGGGACAATAACGAGCTATGCAGTGTGACTGACATCTCTCCTGCTATGCCAACCCAGAGGCACCCATGCATGTTTACCCACACTTGCCATCACATCTGAGTAATTTCTGTAGGTTATTGTCTTAAAAGTTTGTCTGTCACCCAGCTACAAGTCAAGAAATGGGCAGTGCAGGAGGTCACACAGGATGGGCTCAAACTCATCTGGACATGCAGTGTGTCAGTCATTAGACTGTTTCCCTGTATCTGTCAGAACATGTCTTTTCTGTCAGCATCTAGTCTAACAGGTGCAGCTCTGCCTGTAAACCACCCAGAACATCTAGCTGGGCTTGCAGTGAAACATTACAGTCATAGGATGGTCTGGGCTGGAAGGGACCCCAAGGATCATAAAGCTCCAGCCCCCCTGCCACAGGCAGGGCCACCAACCTCAGGCCTGGATCTACACAAGGTTGCCCAGGGCCCCATCCAACCTGGCCTTGAACACTTCCAGGGATGGGGCATCCACCACCTCTCTGGGCAGCCTGTTCCAGCACCTCACCACTCTTTCTGTAAAAAAAACTTCCCCCTAATATCCAATCTAAACCTTCCCTCCTTCAGCTTTAATCCATTCCCCCTTGTCCTGCCATTATCTGCCCTTTTAAAAAGTTGATTCCCCTCCTGTTTGTATGCTCCCTTCAGGTACTGGGAGGCTGCAATGAGGTCCCCCCGCAGCCTTCTCTTCTCCAGGCTGAACAAGCCCAGCTCCCTCAGCCTCTCCTTGTAGGGCAGGTGTTCCAGCCCTCTGATCATCTTCATGGCCTCCTCTGCAACCATCAGAGGAGAGGAGGCCTCGCTGAAGGCTGTAAAATATAAGAAGAAATGTTGTGGCTTTGGGCCTTTTGCCTAAGCAGATAAACCTTGACTGCTGCTGTGCCTTTGTTTTCTTATGAAGCCCCAAGTGCTGTTTCTGATCAGAGAAGAAAGCCTTCTGCTGCGACCTTTGCCGTCGGCTGTAGCCATTCCAAGCTGGAGTTCCCACCAAAGGCCAGCAGCAGGGACAGGACTGAACGTGCAGCATTGCTCCCTTCCCTGTGTAGCCCTCCCATGCTGTCGTCCCACACACAGCCCCTGATTGCTCGAGCCCCATCCTATGCGTTTTCCCCCTCTGCTGCTGATTTATGAAGGCTTATGGTTACTCACAGCCAGTTTCCCAGTGCCTGTATCCCATGAGGAGCCCTCTGCATTAAAGTAGGTGTTGAAAAGGCAAGAGGGAACAAGAAGGTAATAAGTAACTGGGTGATGGTTAATTCAATTAGTCTCCCAGCAAGAGGAGATCTCACACACCATGAAGAGAAGTCACTCAGGAAATCCTTATGGATCATTGTTCCTATGGAGCAGGAAAACAAGCCTCCCAGAATAGAAAATGTCTTCCCATCAGCAGCATTAGAAAATGATAAAGCAACCAAACTGTGGTAGAGTGAGTCATCACTCAGCAATTTTTCTTCTGTGTTTTCCCAGTCATTGCTTGCAAAGGTCGTGGGTTTCTAAGCCAGAGTTTGGAGGCTCTAAGATGGGAAGGGCCATCAGGAAGCCCAGATGCTGACAAAGATGCTGACTTCTAAATTTCAGTCAAGCCCAGAAGTAGAGTCTCAGGGGGAAGCTCAGTCAAGCTCAGGAGCAGAGCCTCATCTTCCTTGTTCTAAATTAAAGACTTGCATTTAGCAAATGTGAGGGAAGTGTTGTGGTTGCTATGGATAAAATATATCTAAGGTCCAAAACTCAGTATTCACTCTTTGAGTAGATAGAGAGCAAAGACAATGGAAGTTAAGAGAGTGTGGTGCTCTCCTTCCTTCAGAGATAGCCAGTTCTGGGTTAGCTTCAGATTATGACACACAAAGTCACTTTGATGGCTTTGTTCCCCTCCCTGTTTTGATAACCTGTCCCTAGCATCCTTCTAGTCCACAGATGTGACTAAACTACAAGAAGGTGTTCAAGCCATCATTCGGCTCCCACTCCACTCCCTATTTGGAGTAATCTACCACCTGTAAATCTGCAGTAAGAGGAAGAATTACATTCATAAAAGGAAAATTGCTACATTCTGCTTCCTTTATCTTAAAACTAAGGTACTACAGAGGTGTTGTGTTCCCTTCCTTCCTGCAGATGTAGGCTTGTCTAAAATAGCTACCTTCCCCTAACGTTCAGTTATCTGTGGTGTAGCACCATCACCTATAGCAACACAGACAGCAATTAAGATAAGACATCAGTGTTTTTACCACTATGTGGTCTGACCTTACTTAAAGCAAGTCTGGTTGATGAAGTAGTAAAAAAAAAAAAGCATACTAGTGCCTAACAGCACCTTTCCTGCCCCAAAACTCGTCACGCTGATGACAATCTGGCCACAGAAGAAGTTCCAACAATGGAATATGTTACAGAGGCAAGTCTGGTGGAGACCCAGGTTTTGGAGTTGTGCTGGGGCACCAGGTATAAGGACAGGAAGAAGACTGGAAGTAGATTGCATGTCCATTGTGTTCTTGTCTCTTCTGAGATACACCTGTGAAAAATGATAGAAAAGTACTCAACCCCTTTGTTAATCAACCACAATGTTAATCAACCACTAATAATGGCCTCCTGTGCTCTAGGGTTGTTACTGCTTTCATGGAGGTCTCTGGTTCTCCCTCCCCTCTTCCCCATCACCCTCCCCAGATTACAGGGAAATTGTTTCTTTTCTGTGTTTCCTGGCGGTCTGATTCCCTGCGATTTCCTCCTGCAAGGGTAGAGCAGCAGGCTGTGCTTGGGTAGAGCTTCTAGCCTGAGAATGTCCAGACGTGCCCCATTCCCCTAATGAGATTATTTTTACTCTGCCTTAAGGGTATTTTAGGTCTTCACAGAAACGGGAGGTTTAGCTTCATATCTTACAGGCATATTATATATGTAACGATAGATGTGGGCTGCACACAGCTCTGCTTGGAGTATGCCAGAAATACACCCTGTATGGTAAACAGACAGATGTGCTTGGGGTTTTGATCACCTCTCCTCTTAGTGAGGTATTTCAGGGCTTCAACTAAATGCACATGGCTCACATTAGAGAAGCTTAGCAGGCTCAGAATACGCATATCCCCGTTTCCCTCCAGCCTGCGAAGCTGCATTACTACCAAAGCTGAGTAAAGTATCTTTACCCAGTCAGTGTAAACAGCTCCTGTTCAGCGCTCAGCCCTGCAATCACACTTCTGGGAGGAGGGGTGTGTGTGTGTGTGTGTGTTCTTTTTTTGTGGGGTTTTTGGGTTGTTTTTTTTTTTCCTGCAGCTTTTTTTCTGTTTCAGAAATCAGAACCTTTTCTTGCCCGTTGATTTCATCATTCAGGAATTTAATTCAGCAGTCACCTTAAAAGGCCATTCATTTAGACTTTAGGGAGGAGTGCATTTGCTTCCTTTGCAAAATGTGATGTCAAGGCTTATATTTCCCTCTCTCTCTTCCCCCCCTCCCCCCCCCCCCATTCATCTTAAAATAGGAAATGCAGAGAGAGGAGGCTCCATCGTAGAACACAGCACACATTTGTGCATTCACCTAAGTGAACAGGGCTGAAACACAAGTCCGATGTCCCTTACTGAATGTGAGTACACTGGGTGCTCTTTCTGAGGGTCTGGAAAAAGGCACGGCCTGTTTTGGTAGGGTGCTGATTCAGGCTTCTTAATTAGACAGGTAAAGAGATCAAAGAACAAGAACTAGTCAGATGAAAGCTAGGTGCTGGTGTGGCTGCAATTCCTCTCCTAACTACCTGGTTCCCAGATTACTACGATGTCAGGCTGTATCTGTCACATTTAACATGGGGCAGAGGAGGATAAACCAAGAGCTTGTTTACTGAAGCCTTCACCAAAACAGTTTTTGTGTAGGTTTCTCCAGGTGACATCAATTGCTGTAGGTGAGGCTGGTGGCTCCAGGTCTGCATGTCAAAGCCCCCTTCCCTAGCTGGCCCCCAGAACCGAGCTGCTGAGCACTGCCTGGCTCTGCTGGGCACACGGGGACATGCTTTTCAACACAGGATAAAAGGGAAGCGTGTTTCTTGCTCAGGTCAGAGGGGTTTGGAGGGAGGCTTTGGCCTCTGCAGTCAGAGGAGGGGCGAGGGGCGGAGGGAGGGAGGAAAGGGCCTTTCTGAAAGGGCTCTCTTTTACACTCTTGCAAATTCAGCCGCCCTTAGCCCAGGCAGAGGGAGGCCTTTGAGAGCTTGCAGCTCACACGTGTTCAACAGAAACCTTTACAGTTTTAGCAGCTAACCTCCCCCATGATTTGGTCTGCCTTGAGCAGTCCAAACATAAGACAATTTTCACACACACACCCCCCCATTCCCCCTCATACAGTTGCTATGAGCCTCTGTGACAGGTCACGCTTAATGTTGAGATGGGAAGGGGCACTGCCTGGTTTCCAGCCAGCATCCCCTGTCTGGCACTGTGGAGGGAAAGGGAAGTTTCTGGGGAGAAGGAGCCTCAGAACAGTGGAAACTGGCCCCAGAGGTGCCAGGAGGAAGGGCAAGAGGTTTAAAACTGCAGCAGAGGTGGGGGAGGAAACTGGTGCTGAAGCAAACTGCCAGGGCAGAAGTCGGAAGGGAGCATCACATCTGAGGGACCGGGGAAGTACCCACCAGCAATGCCTGGGGCTCAAACTGCATGAGGTGGGCATGGGAAGAAAGGGAGGAAGGCAGCAGGGACAGCAGCTCTGCAGAGACAGGGAGAGGATAACGGTGCTGGTCCAGGCAGGGAGCTGTGTGTGGGTCTGCACCTGCTGTCCACAGTCCACTTATCTTGGATTTGCTAGGGCCCCGGCTTTGCTGAGCAATAAGATTAGGTCTGGGTGGGAAGTCTGTGGAGCAGAGGTGAGAACTGGCTTAACCAGAGGTACAGGACTTAAAGCTGAGGGCAAGGAGAAGATGTGGTGTGGATAAATGGCCCCTGGGGTTTAAAGGCTGCCTTGGACTCCATCCCACTGCTCCAGAACTCCTTGCACACCAGGCAAACTTTGCATATGATTACCCAGAAGCTCTTCACTTCCTTGGCAATCAACGTGATGCCTGATGTGAGAAAGCACCGCGTGGTCAGAGCTGTAACTAAAGTCCATGGGGGCTGTGTTTTTAGTATGAACAAGAAGATACCATGTCAAGTGCTTAGAAGGATCAGGTTTTAATATCTCAAATTGGCTGTCAAAGATGAATTTGTCTCTTCTCCCATTTTTCATCCATTTATCTTGGAGCTCTATGAAGAGATACGTTAATACTTGTGCAATACTCAGATTTAAGAGCATTAAGTGTCAGTACCTTGGGAATAAACAATTCTTTCTTTGGAACAAAATAGAATAATACAACACAGTGGAGTCTGAATCTCCATGAAACACCCAGGGGGCCACAAGTCACTGCACAGGTGCTCATTACATGACCAGTTCTTCTTCTGGTACTGTCTGAAGCAGAGCTACTCTGAAAAAAGTTGTATCAAGCTACTAGGAGCTGAGTCATCCGTGGGAGTACTAATTGGGAAAATAGCATCCACTTCTCTTCATGTAATAATAGTAGTGTAAAAGCAGTGGTTTTGAGCTTTCTTCAGTTGTAAATCCTTATAAACTTTGCAAGAGGCATGCAGCCTTGGGACTCGGATCCAAGATCTTGGATCTTGTCCCTTGGATAGTGACAGGACAACAGCTTGTTCCTTAGATACCTCTTCTGCAGTCCTTGGAAGTCATCTGTGGGTCCCTAGGAGTCTGCAGACCAGACGTTGTAGACCACTGTCTCTGAATGTATAGCTCACAAAGGCAAAAAAACCCTGTTAAATCAAGAATCTCTTTCTTGGTCTTTGCAGTTACATGATGGTCTATGTAATAAGAAAGGGTATGAAAAATTCAACGCCCTTGCTGCTAGCACTAATCTGGAAAGAAAGGAAGGAGTCTTCTTTCACCTTGCCATATCAGATGCTCTGCCTTAGACTTTGTCTCCTTATGTTCTTTATTTGTTTTCTCTCCCTTGATTGCCACTGGCTGTATCTTGCATTTCTCTAGTTGACCATCATAATTGTACCCCCCAGTACGCCTGGGAGCTCACCTCTGCCAATTTAGCTCCTAACACGCAGCAGGTAGGCCTGCAATCTGGTTTAAAGGCTCGCAGACTCGAATGTTTCCATTCCATTGCTAATCGGGAGCGTTCTTTGATTCTTCAAAAACAAACATGATGAAGGTGTTTCCCCTCAGAGTTTGGGAACTTCTGTCACTGATGGACAAGGATCTGTAATTACAGGGATGGTCCCTTCCATCCACCACAGCTGTCTCCAGCAATGTTCCCCCCCCCTCATTAGAAAACTATCCTGTAATTTAAGATTAGAACTGGAACATAAGGCGGTAATTGCCCCTTTCTGTTGGAGTCTTTGCAGAATTTACGTTGTCAAGCTGAGGTGTTTGTTGTGCTCAGACCTTTCCACCCCTTGGCAATAGGTCTTCACTTGAACTTCATTTTGTTTTGCCTCATTTGCATCAGCAGTTCCCATAGCTCAAATGCTGTGGGAGCTGGTTTCAGACGGCATTTGCTCCGGGGAAGTGGGAGCCTCTGATTCCCTTAATAATATAACAGCCACTGAATTTACTGTTTAATCTTTTTCCTCACCAGCTGACATTCAGCTTTTTGCTTCCTTGGTGAGCTGTGTCACTTTCCCATTAATTTATTCTGCATGTGAGAATTATGGAAGGAGTGATAGGTCCGTGCTTGTTTCTGGAATATGGAACAAGGCACACAGATCTTTCTTTGCTAGCCTTTAACATGGCACATCTTTTTAGATTTCGTTAGCTCCATCAACATGATGCATGAGACCTTCCTGAGCTGGCAGTATGCCACTGCTGCCTCTGGATGACAATCCCGGTGATGGGTGCTGGGCTGGCGGCAAAGGACATAGCTCCCTGATCCCTTATTTCTGCCTTGTTGTTCTTCTAAGCCCTGAGCCCTGGCTGCTCTCCTCTAAAAAGCTCTGTGTTTACTGGCAGCATTATAACAACAGATAGATCATATAAATCTGCCAGCAAGCTCCTTTTGGCAATTTATTTGTATTTCAATTTGCAAAACATAAAAAAGGATGTATTCTGGGCTGTGAGCATGTTTAACAAAGGATTTAAAAAGCAGACCAACCCCGAAGAGCTTTAGCAAGCCACTAGCTACTTCCCACTTGACAGGGCTCTTGGTCAGATTTTTCAACACTGGCAAAGTGGACAGAAAGGGCTGGGTGTGGGTGGGCTTGGGACAGAGGTCTGACACGTGAGAACATGGGCTCTGAGCCGTTCATTTCTCCAGTCGGCCTGCCTCTTGCCTCAGTGTCCGCGTGGCGCAGGTGTGCATATACATACACAGGTGTGCATGTGCACACATCTTGCTCCAGGTGCATGTATAACATCCACGTATTGAGAATTACACTGTGAGCAGCTGCTCACTGCATCAGCTCTTCCTGATGTTTCCTGTTCCAGCTTTCCCCATGACCCCCCAACCACTACGCTGCTCTCTCTTTACTTGCCAGCACACGACACAATGCCAAAGATAAAGATTTAAGTTCCACAGATAACTTATAATGGTTTCTTTCCAGTTATCCCCCAGTTTGGTTTTGGATAAACATTTCCCCAGAAGACAAAACACTCAACCACATTCTGGTATTCGCCTTGGCTTTCTGGAGAGACTGACTTTTTACAAAGCTTCCTGGGAAGAAGAAAATTCCATTTCTGAAAATCAAGCCTTTCTTTTCCAGAAACCCGAGCAGTTTGCATCTGCTGAGCCTCTTCATGTCTTGCCAAGGAGTGGGGACGGCCTGAGCCTGACTTTTCCTTTCTCATTCTATCTGGTGCATGTTTATTCCCCTCGTGGGCTGTGTTTGAATGCGTTTGTTTGGCTTCTCGCTGCTTGCTATACTGACTGCTTTATTCTTTCCCTTCTGAGTCCGCTGCCTGTTTTATTTCTGTCTCACATCTGCACCCTGCTTTGCTTTGCTCAGCTGGGTTTAGCACTCTGGTTGTATGAGGATGTGCCTTGTTTGTCATTTTAACCTCTTGAGGATTAGTGAGTGCTCTGTTGAAGAGAGAGGCTGCAGAAGGGATGTCCGAAAATGAAAACTCTAACAGAAAGGCATGCTGAAGGGGAAGGGAAAGGGGAAGGGAAAGGAAGGGAAGGAAAAAGTCCTTGCAAAACTAAAATGAATAAAACAGGCATAGGAATTAAAAAGCCAGATAACTTCTTCCCACAGACATAATCCAGTCAATACAATAAAATTTAAAAATCGTGTTTAAATATAAAAGAATATTTATTGCAGTGTATAATTGTCAGGGAAGACAGCAGGCCTGCTAGCGGCCTAGCTCTCTTCACCCAAGACATAGGCCCTGACAACATTCTTCTGTTCCCATGAGAAAAGTTACTCATGCTGAGAGGATCCTAATAATCACATTCTCAAAACACTGCGGCCTTGTTGATAGGGATACAGGCTGCCCTAAACCAAGAGGCAGTTATGGGAAGGTATTTGGGAGTAACAGAACATGTTGGGAACCAACCATAACAAGATGGTCAAAACAGCAGGTGTGTGGATGCTTTTAGGTATTAAAGGTAAACTAAGGATGTTTAGCTATAAGATAGGGTTATCAGAGCTCGTTATAGTTACTAACCAATCAATATGGTGTGAACAGTGTGTGTAATCAATTAGCAGTTTTTTAGCTTGCCACGTTGGTAGTAAAAAAAGGTATATAATCTGTGTGATTTCACCTAATCATAGAATCATAGAATGGCAAGGGTTGGAAGGGACCCCAAGGATCATAAAGCTCCAACCCCCCTGCCACAGGCAGGGACACCAACCTCAGGCCTGGAGCTACACAAGGTTGCCCAGGGTCCCATCCAACCTGGCCTTGAACACCACCAGGGATGGGGCATCCACCACCTCTCTGGGCAGCCTGTTCTAGGACCTCACCACTCTTTCCATAAAAAACTTCCCCCTAATATCCAATCTAAACCTTCCCTCCTTCAGCTTTAAACCATTCCCCCTTGTCCTGCCATTATCTGCCCTTTTAAAAAGTTGGTTCCCCTCCTGTTTGTATGCTCAATAAATGGCTTTACCTACAATTCATATTGAATTGCGTGTTGCTCTCTGCTGGACACCACATATAATCACTGTATTTTTTGAGTTCAAATATGGAAGAGCCCAGGTTTGGTAATGCACACCTTTCACAGGAATCCAGACCTTTCTTATCACAGTTTATGGCCGCTGTGCAATATGATCCTCTTATCTCTGGTAAAAGTCTGCAAGGTTTATCAGCAGCTTTTGACACAAATGAACTTAAGATCTGGCTGCATTTCCACAGAAGCTATCTGGGATCAATGGGGTCATTCTAAAAATGAAAACTATCTGCTTTCCCTGAAGAAATATCTGAGAGGGTCACGCCCCCTCCTGGAAAGCTAGCTGTCAATATCTGCATCAATGAGATGTCACTTGATAATATACCTCAGATGTTTAAAATGAGCAGTATCTTATGTATCTTGTAACCTGTTCTGGGAATAGTGAATGTCAGAAGGAGAAAAGCTAACTCAAAATAAGTTTGAAGTTTGAAGAAAAGATGAGGAGGGCTGACAGATGGTACAGCACTTTAAAGAAATCACGACTTTCTCCTCCTTCCATCAGTTGCTAAGGAAAGATTATGTATGAGAGAGTATCAAGAATATCATCATTCAGGTAATGCTTAATTCTGACCAGTGTTTGAACGCTCATCAAGTCATCTTACACTCCTTCCACCTTAATCCAACCTGCTTCTTGGGACTGTGGCATTCATCCCTGTGACTCTTTTGATTCTAAGATGGAAAACGGGAATCTTCTACATTTTAAACTGACCAGAAAGCTGCTCAGAAGCATTAACTGGTCCACCATGGAGCTACGCATCTCCTGAGCTGCAAAGGCAAACTGGAACATGTCAGAACACATTTCCCTGCTGTTTAGTGACTCCACATTCAGTAGCTGCTTTAATCCATAACAATGATCCTTCTCTCTTCAGCTCTCCACGTTAACCCCATTAATGACCCCTCCAAGGATACTTGCTGAGAGGGGATGATGTAACTGCCATGACTGAAACTCAGGTCGGTTGAGCAGTCACTGCAGGCAAGTTTTTGGGTCAGAGCACAACAGTGTGAAGAAGGTGAGGACAGACAAATGTTACTCCGGCTTGTTTCCCAGACGGTCCTCAGGATGCACAGCCTCCCTTCTTCCACATAACAAAGACTGAAGAGCCTCCTTAAGGTTCCTCTCCTCTGGCTTGACTCTAATGAACTAACTTCCAGACTGGTGCTGTAGGGCTTTGGTCCTTCTCCTGGTATTTTTGTGTGGTCTGGAACTTTCTCAGTGAGACTGCAGGCTCCATAGGAAACCAGTACGGTGGTGATGTGTGAAGTATTGCAGCACCTAAACGGCACCTAAAGCACACCTATGGTGTTCTGTGAATAATTACCTCCCCAGCTCTAATAATGAGTTGTGTAAATAGATTACAAATGGGTAGGAGGTAGCACTTGTACTAGGTCCTGCAACAGGGCTGGGATACTAGTGTGGAATAGGGTTTTTTTTTTTAGGGAAAAATTAGGGGTAAAAGAAAGTTAATGTCAGTTTTGAGAGGATCTCATCTCTTGTGCAACTAGAACCCTCCGTACGTTGTGAGAGTGCAGAAGAGAGCAGAGGCACCCCAACATGTACAATGAAGCAGAGGCACCCCAACATGTACAATGAAGCAGAGGCACCCAAGCTCTGGCCAAATTAAGATGCAATCAAGAGTTTTCAACCTCACACTGCTCATTTTCTCTAAGGCATTTAGCAGCAGACAGAAAGCCTCTTCACTTGGTGAGAAGCCGTGACGTAGTTCCAAAGCAAGAAATCTCACAGACAGAGCTGTCACCAGCGAAAAACAATCTGGACTCAAGTGAAAGAAATGGTAAAAAAATGATGATAGGAAGCCATTATAGGACACTGGGGGAGGATGAGAAAGCAGAACAGGAAATGTTTATGTAGATAAAGGAAGCCTGCAAAACAACTGCAAGGAGGATCATAGGAATTTCCACCGGCCTGTCACTGAGGGGAGTTGTAATTAGGAAATATCAAATAAATGTGAAAAGCTGAATCGTCTGGAGACAGTTTATGAATGTGCAGCTACAGATAGAGGAGGAATGGCCTCAGAAATCTCACATCCTTGCTTTTATCTCCAACTCCAAAATAGTGCAGGTCTGAAAGAATGAGTTTATTGACCTTCTGGGTTATACTATTAGCTCTATTTTCTCAGGCTTTCTGCAGATGGCTGGGGGCTGGTATATTCACAGAGGATGTGGTTCATTTAACTTATGGGGATTGACTCCTGTCATGTTTGTGGAGGGCATGAACTATAAATTGTTGGGAAGAGAACTTTGCACCCTATGAGACAGTTAATCTTCCTAGATCCTTTATCCTTCTAGAAGGAGAAGTGGCTATATGTTTTTACCACCCGAGTTATTCTTAATTAAAGCTGTAAGCTTGGCAATATCTAGTCAGTCTTCAGATTACAGTGTAAACTAACAGAAGTTTAGTTCCTTGTGCAGTTAAAAAAAATGAGGTGCAAAGCCCCTTCTGCTGCCAGCAGTACCGTCTTGGCTTCTGTGAGGTTTAGGTTCTCCACTGCAAAAGCCCAGGTAAGAACGTGAGGCTCTGGCAAAACTTCTCTGTGTGGCAGCTGGAAGAAAGACCAGTTAAATGACAATTACTGGATGATACTTGATGTTAAAGCGTCAGGTCTTGGAGCACTGGGTTTTTGTCCATCCCTAGCTTTTGTTCTCCTTCTGTTCAAGCTCTGTGTGTCTACTGCATGCCTTCTTTTACCAGGGGGTTTCCAGTGGGTCCTTCCAGTTGCCACTCAAATGTCCTCAGTGGTCCAAACCCAGTGTGTTCTGCCACATGGCCAGCATAAAACAGGTGGAAGACCCCGCTGATGATGGACTCAAGGGACATCATCCCATACTAAAGGGACACCAGCCAGGAAATAAGAGTTGTGAGAGTGACTGCTAGGTATTTATGGGCAGTAGCTGTAAAATGTATTGCCCTGGACTTCATTTTTACAAAGACTCATTGGGAAAAGCATCCGGAATGTTCCAATTCATAGCACACATGTCTGATAGTCTGTCCTTCCACACAATAATCACCTTAAAAGTGGTCCTGACTTCGTTCAGTGTTACTGCTGCAGCACAGATGACTCTGTGACATCTGCTAAAAGGGATAACATACTCTCATAGTATTTTATCTTTTCTGGTTTTTATTTGTCCTGGCGAAAGATGATCTAGCTCAATATTTCTCAAGACATAATTGTTGTGTCTGGAGTCATCACTGTTTGTGTAACAGGGATTGCACTCCTGAGACCTGCAGGGGATTAGAATGAGCACTGATTTTTATTTTTTTTTCAATAGACTGTGACTCACTACGGTGTTGATGAAACTGTGGGAGAAAAGTGCAGGTAGCTAATTCTACTTTCCCCTGGCTCTCTGTGTACACTGATCTCAGAAAGCTGTGCAGGAAGGTTTGCAAGAACAAACTCGAATCAAACCTTTTCCTAGGAACCTCTGGTTAGCACCGTGCAGAAATGACTGCTTTATTTTTATGAGCCCTTTCAGCTGTAAGTATCACACAACTGTTTTCATAATCTCAGAACTCTTATTTAAATAGCTGTGACAATCAAGCCAATTATGATCCCATGGACCAGCTTTTAGTTATCTTTGGTTGGCTTCCACTAAAAACATATTTGGGTCCCTTTGCTTTCAGCCAAAATACTTTTTTGGAATCCAGTATTATTTATTTCACTAATTACCCTTTAACTTGTTTTTGCTTATTTTTACAATTTTCCCTTTTTTCCCTTCTGCTAGATTATTTATTTTTTTGAAGGCTTACTACTTATTGTTTCTACTGACCTTTGGATCCATGAGCCTGTGAAGTTATGGGATATTTTTCCTATTTAAAATCCAAAAGGAGACATTTCAGTTTCCTTCCCCCCAAAAATTATTTTCTCCTAGCTCTTTCCTTTTATACAACTGTTTAATTTTGTTTCCCCAACTCACAGAAATTCATGTTAAAATAGGAGTAGAGGAGATTCTTTTGGCAGCCTGCCTGCTGAACTCTAGAAATGCCACTTCACATAGTCCACGCTTTGGCTGCTTGAGTGAGTTCCAGAGAGTATCGCTGGGAAGGCAAACCTGCAAGACTGAAGCCTGTTAATCTGAGGAGAGGAGAAGCCATCCTCAAAATTGCTTCATCCTGATCATCACATGTCTGGTTTATTCTGATTGCTTCATCTTGGGAAAGTAATTTGTTCTCTTTGCCACTTCATTTGTCCATCACTGTGATAACTCAGCCAGGAGGCACTAATGGGGCCGGTGAATTCTGTGACACTGACACCCATTTACTAATAAGCATGTTAAGCTAAGGCACAGTGACAACTATACAGTTAATAGAGAGTAATGACTTTACACCTGTGTTTACCTGGGTGTCCTTTCAGACAGGAGTCTGGCTGGGAAAGGATGGCTCTGTTGTCACTTCACGGTCATGTGCCAAACAAGATGATCCTAATTATACAACTGAGAAGTCCTAAAAGCATTTTAGTCTTGCCCAAGTAAAAATAAACTGCAAGTTGACGCTCGATCTTTGTATGGAAAATGTTAAAATTCACAGCAGGTTTCCAGACGTCTGCTTCCCAACTGTTTTTAAAATCTAGGTCATTATATATAGGTGGCATCAGATAAGTCTCCATGGAAGTCTCAGAATGTTTTCAACAGCAAAATGGGTCAGGTTTCTTTAAAGCTTCTAACGATCTAACACAAGTTTTTCATATGTGTGCAGTCCAAGAAAGGTTAAACATCTCCCTGACCCCTCACTGAGTGTGAATTTTTAATGTTCCCTGTTCTCATAGCTCTGTAAGGCAGCGTTCTGTAGGTGAATTCCCTTGCTGCTTCAATCTGTTTGCAGATTTTTGCCATCCAGTAGGAAACCTACAGTGATGTAAACCCTGTCTTGCTCCAGGCCATTCACTGCCACATGCTGTGCAGACATTCCTTGACCGTAGGCATTTTCCATGAGCTGAAACGTTTGATGTGCCTCAGCTACTACTGTTCCTTTGACTTTGTTATTATTGTTCTACTCATTATATTGGCCCAGCTTGGGACTGAAACAGTGCTTCCAACATGTGCCTCCCTCTGTGTAATTTTACACATGCTTGCAAACAATTTTCGGGCTGGTGAGTAACTCACAATAATTAGTCTAAGCCACGGCAGAAGAAAGTTATGGAGTAGTGCAGTGTTGGAGGGGTCTCCTGGATGGGAACCTAATGAGGTTCAACACTGCCAAGTGTCAGGTGTTGCACTTGGGCCAGAAGAATCCCAGACAGAGATACAGACTGGGAGAAGAGCTTCTTGAGAGTAGCCCTGCTGAGAAGGACCTGGGTGTCATAGTGGATGAGAAACTTAACATGAGCCAGCAGTGTGCTCTTGCAGCTCGCAAGGCCAATGGGATCCTGGGCTCCATCAGAAGAGGGGTGGCCAGCAGGGACAGGGAGGTGATTGTCCCTCTCTGCTCTGCCCTCGTGAGGCCCCACCTGGAGTACTGTGTCCAGATCTGGGGCCCCCAATACAAGAAAGATGTGGAACTGTTGGAGAGGGTTCAGAGGAGCCACAAGGATGATTAGAGGGCTGGAGCACCTGCCCTACAAAGAGAGGCAAAGGGAGCTGGGACCTCATTGCAGCCTTCCAGTACCTGAAGGGAGTGTATAAACAGGAGGGGAATCAACTTTTTAAAAGGGCAGAGAATGGCAGGACAAGGGGGAATGGTTTAAAGCTGAAGGAGGGAAGGTTTAGATTAGATATTAGGGGGAAGTTTTTTACAGAAAGAGTGGTGAGGTCCTGGAACAGGCTGCCCAGAGAGGTGGTGGATGCCCCATCCCTGGAAGTGTTCAAGGCCAGGTGTGATGGGGCCCTGGGCAACCTTGTGTAGATCCAGGCCTGAGGTTGGTGGCTCTGCCTGTGGCAGGAGGGTTGGAGCTCTATGATTCTTGGGGTCCCTTCCAACCCTTGCCATTCTGTGATTCTGTGGGTGCTGCTGGGAGCTAGCAAGGGACACATGGTCACTAAGGCTGACAGTACCATCCGTAGCGAAGCAGAGACACGGGATTCAGATGATTTCAGTGGCAGAAGGGTGCTGGATAGGTAAGAAATTGTTGCATGCAGGAAGTAGTGGATGCTCTGACTCTTGGACTTCATATAGGTAGAAATTACTTTACTTGGGGACCCTGCCATAACTGGTGACAGATATGCCAGCTAGGGCGCCTCTATCCTGGTTCCCTTGGCTTAGATCAGTCCCACCGCTTCGGGGCAGAATCCAGTTGCAGACAGGACACCACAGGAATACAGCCACAGGGGCCTCTTTTAGCCCCAAAACAGAACTACAGGCCAAAACCCTGCCACATTTTCCCACAGCCAGCCTGAGTGCCTGGGAACCCAGCAGAGAGCCAGGCCAGCTTGAGAAGGTCCCCGCTAGCCTGAGTGAAATGCATGACATTTGGCAGCTCCATTGCTCTATGGGCTATTGAAACCCACAAAAACATTCCAGTGCCTTCAGAGGACTGCAGATCCTGCCTACGGGGCACCTCTCCTCATGCCATGACAGCACTCCAAGAACTCAGATAAAGTCACCACCTTCTGAACATAAATCCACCTGGTCTCAAAGCGTTTACTATGTCTTTTCCTAAGCTTTTTACATCTGCTGCTTATTTTCAAGTACTTGCCCACAATTGCCAAAGAATTACATTTGCCTCCTTTTTAGTTTTTTTCTGATCTCCTTGTGCCTGTTGCAAATTCCTCCACCAGTGAGCTCTTCTGTCACCATGCTGGCTTGTGTTTTTAGGGCAGAGGGGAGGGGGGTTTTGTGTGGTCATTTAATGCATGAGAAAACTCATTAATAGATTTTCTGGGTAACTGAAATGTTGTTTTTATCTGTAGAACAGAGAGCCTAACACTGCAAGCTTCCTCCTGCTGCCCTGGCAGTCTCCTGCAATTCCAATTTGGTGTGACTGTTTTTTTGGAAGGAAAGAGTAGCTCAAAATCTGTGCTTATTCATTCTCACTGCTGGGGCTGACCAATGCAGCAACTGTATTTTGTAGTGATGTGAGGGGTCAGTACCTTTTAAACTGACATGTAACCATTCACACATAGGTTTCCTAGGCCACCAGGTGAGAATGAGGAGGAACCAAGACTGAATATGGTCCAGATTTGAGCCCACAACACAGCTGAAGAAACTTGCAGCCCACTTTGAAACAGCTGAAATTCCCAGTTCCTCTGTGGTGGCTTATTTGCCCTTTTGCAGCCTGCTGCTGTGAAATTCAGGTGCTGTCAACAGCGGACAACTACTTCAGCTAAGTTGTATAAAACAGCAACAGATATGACTGCTCAGCCAGAGCCTTAAAAAGCTTCTGTGCAACTAACAGATAATTAAATAAAAACAAATGGAAGAACAATGATGTGTGCCAAATGAACAGTTTTAGAACAACAAAGTGCAAAGGTCTGTACGCAGTGTCAGTGGCTCCTCGCGTCCCTGGGGAAAGGCGCTCTCCTCCTTGGGCAGGGAAAGGCGTTTTTCCTCCCCGAAGATGGCTAGAAGCAATACAGCCATCTACTGACTGACAAGGTTAACCACAGCATGTTGACGTGCTTGCCATTTAACTTGTTCTCTCTTACCATCCTAAAATCGTGGCCCGTGGAAAACTGGTTTTCAGCAGCAGCTAATTAGTGAAGCACACAAAAGCTGACTGGTAACTTGCTGACTCTCCTTGTTACTCAGTGCTTTGACATCTGGTTAGGTAGCTGCCCTTAACAAGCACTCCTAAGCACCTGCCATGTATTTTCCCAAGTGTAAGATGGCTTCAGATCTTGCAGTTGACATGCAAGGGCTCCATTTCCATGTCTTTGCTGCTGTGCAGGGCTATGAGAAAACCCTAATCCCAAAATATTTCCACTGAAGAATGTGACAAGCCTCCCTGATGTTTGTGGCTGTCCTGTTCCCCTCTTGACACCTCAGGTTGGTGTCTGCTGTATGCTGATCACTTTGAAGAAGTCGGAAAAGCACTCCCAACACGAACACAGCGTTGACAATGCAACCTGGCAAAATAAAGGGAGAGGAGACTTTGACTCAGGGATTATTCAGGATATTTAATTGCATTTAAGAGCTGTTCATAGGATGTATGATGATGCAGGTGTTTGAAAATGGAAGCCGATGTGCAATGCCCCATGTGTTACGTGACTTGGGGGCTCACATGTCCTAAGACCATGGAATATTGCAGGAAGTTCAATGTCTTGCTCTCACTGAAACTCACTGAAACAGACTCTCATTAAAACAAGCTAATGAAGAACACTTCAAGTTCATACAACTACAATGAAAGGTGCAAAAATGAACATGGAATGAAAGCTGATGAAGCACTGCTTTTAAAGACAGTTCATGTTACAGGAACACCTAGATCCAGGGTGGATGTCAAGAAGTTCCCTTTTACCAAGCAGCTTTTGTACTCCTTAAAGGAAAATTAAATGTTGGTTAATAATCATAGAAGGCTCAGCTACAACAGTGCCTGTGTCAGCAGACTGAAGAAAAAATACCTGGCATGCTTGGTGCACAAGTAGCTGGTGAAGGAGTCCAAAAGGCACTCAGGAAAACAGAGTGAGGCAGCAGACTATGTGTAAATATAAAAACAGTCTCACATTGTTATGAAATGACTGCAGGGATCAAGACTGACCACAGCAACCGACTGCACAAGGAGCCTTGTGACAGCTCACAGAATGGAGTTTTCACAAGCCGTGAATGAAGAAGCCCCACGGTCCTCCTCAGGGTTAGGAGGAGCCGTGTAACCTGCAGTGCTGCTGTGAAAGGGCTACACGCTCTGCAGGCAGGAGGCTGATTGCAGCTGCTGGAGCTGGCTGACCTACATATACACCTATGGATTCCTACCCTTCCTGGAACTGGAGCATCCAGATTTACACGACTATGATTTCGCTTTGAAGTGTCACTGTGAGGAAATCGGGCCCTTCTTCCTCCTGCAACAACTTCAGCACAGTTTGAATTCATTTTTAACCATGTTGAATCCCTGTTGGTGACATAACATATAGGCTGAAATCACCCTTTGCCATTTTTAGAAGAACCAAAAGCCAAGGCATCAAGAACTATGGGCAAGAGAGCACTCCTAGGTAATTTTATTGTATCTTGCTACTGTAAATGAGACATTACTATAGATTCTCAGGACACTGTGTAAAGCTCCATTCTCCCAGCTGGGCAGGGAGAAACCTAATGAAATTCAACAAGTGCAAGTGTAAAGTCTTGCACCTGGGGAGGAACAACCGCATGTATCAGTACAGGCTGGGGGATGACCTGTTGGAGAAGAGCTCTGTGGAGAAGGACCTGGGGGTCCTGGTAGATGACACGTTGGCTATGAGCCAGCAGTGTGCCCTGGTGGCTAAGAGAGCCAATGGGATCCTGGGGTGCATCAGGAGGAGTGTGGCCAGCAGGTCCAAGGAGGTGATCCTCCCCCTCTACTCTGCCCTGGTCAGGCACCACCTGGAGTATTGTGTCCAGTTCTGGGCTCCCTGGTATAAAAAGGACAGGGATCTCCTGGAGAGAGTCCAGAGAAGGGTGACAAAGTTGATTAGGGGCCTGGAACATCTCCCCTGTGAGGAAAGGCTGAGTGAGCTGGGGCTGTTCAGCCTGGAAAAAAGAAGACTGAGGGGGGACCTAATCAATGTTTATAAATATCTTAGACATGGGTTGCAGGAGGAATTGGCCAGCCCCTTTTCAGTGGTCAGTGGAGACAGGACAAGGGGCAATGGCTGCAAGTTGGAGCACAGGAAGTTCCGCACCAACATGCGGAGGAACTTTTTCCCAGTGAGGGTGCCAGAGCCCTGGGACAGGCTGCCCAGGGGGGTGGTGGAGTCTCCTTCTCTGGAGATATTCAAGTCTCGTCTGGACGCCTGTCTATGTAATATGAGCTAGGGAGCTGCTTTGGCAGGGGGGTTGGACCCGATGATCTCTTGAGGTCCCTTCCAACCCCTAAGATTCTGTGATTTGAGCAACAAGCATTTCAGACTTTAAGACTCAAGACTCTCCTATGGTATTCCAGAACTTGTAAAAACTTTCTTTAGTATGAATGTTCTATTTAATGGACAGCGATAAGTATCATGCTACTATTATAAAATCTTACAGCTACAAGAATAGCATTTCAGGCTGAGAAGGTTATGTTTTCCAGAATACAGATGACAGGATGACACCTAAAAAGATAAACAAGTATGGAGAAGCATCTGGAAACAAAATATTTGGAAGCAAAACCAAAGCCAGCTTGTTTCCAGTCAAAAATAGAAGACAGCGTCACCACAACAGACAGGAGACCATGGCTCAGATGGAACAATACAAAACCCACTGAAATATACAAAATAGATGGATTTCCAGAATTGGACCCTGTTTCTACAAATAGACACATGTATGAGTTGAATGCACTGAGTTTCCTGGGATTGTTCATGTGCAAAGTTATTAGTTAGAGTCTGTAAGTCTCCAGTCATGTGCAGTGACATTTGCAAACCTGTTGGTCTGGAACTTCAAAACTGATAAATCCTTCTGAAGAGTGATGGTTTCTTTTCTGCCAACTGGATAACACTTAACAAGCATTTGGTCATTTCTCTTACAAATAATGATAAGCTTTGTATGTAAAGCTATAAAGCAAAGGCTGAGAAAAGATTAGACATTTCATAATCATAAGATTGGCCACTCTTTGGTCCTTTTTTTTAAAAAAAGTTTTCCCTCTTGCCCCTTACAAAGGCACATGCTCAGCCTTGCATACTCTCCCAGCAACTTGGGAACAATTTCTGTGGCTGTCTTCAACTTGTGCAGCGTTGACACACAGGGCACATGGTAGTGGGGGAGAGTGAAACACAGCAGGCAGCTCTGGCAGGAATACTACCAGGAGGCCATGGCTACACCAGAGTTGCAACCAGGGAGGAGCAGCCTTACTAATCCCAAGCATTTTCATCACTGAGCTCCCCCTACCCTATTCCCACCTGGGCACTTCTGCCATTACCCCACACCTTACGCCATCCCTTGTGCCGCAGATGCCAGCAGAAGGCGGCACTGGCGCTGGGCCATGGTGAGAAAGGCTTGGAACTCGCTGTGCTGCTGTGCTCTGCCCTTGCTGTTTCCTCACACCACGTCCCAGGAGCTGGGGAGGCACTCGGAGGCAAACAGCAATACAGTGGTTAGTGGAAGAGCAATCCTTTCTGCAATAAAAAGCTGAGTATTCACTAACATTTCTTAATTCTTCCCATGCATGCCCTTTCTTGCCCTCAGCCCCTAAATTTTCTTCAAACAGAAAAACAAGAATTTGGCCTGATGTCTGGGATTTCTGGATACCTAGCAACCTGACTGGATGTGCAACAGTGCAGATCAGATGATGGCTGTCCTGATAACTGGCCAGTGTACATACATGGATCAACTGCACTTCAGGTGAAGATAAATCTGAGGTACCTGGAGCATGGCACGCTTACTGCACAGGTGCTAGTTGTCTGACTATGTGCCCAGAGATGCCTGTATCCACATCTCTGCCTGTGTTATCCTGAGCTGAAATTAGAGATGCTGGCACAAACTTTATGCACGATAAAACACCTTCAAAATACCTGACAGAGACTTTGTAATGTACATCAGCAAGCTGTCAGCTTTCAGAAGAACTTCTCCTTTGAGCATGAAAAAATCTGGCTACCATCAAGTCACTTGTTTTCTTTCTGAAGTTTTTAATCCTGAACACGGTTAGAAAAAAATTCAACTAAAGGAGGGAATGATTTTTCCAATTACAGGAAATTTTACATGCTAAAGAAACAGGCTAGTTGTTCACTTTACAGCTAGGCATCGTGGAGGCTGGTCTCTGCCCCGGAGGGCTTACAACCTCAAAAGAAAGTCAAGCAAGTAACAGAAAAGAAGGAAACATTAAGAGTGAGGAATAATATTTCAGATGTGTCACTTTATCATGTATTACCCTATCAGTGTCTGTGGAGGAACTGACTGCAAGTTCTTTCATGTGGGCAGACATCTAGGTCGCTTACTGTTAATGGGGCGTCACATAAATAAAGAATGCTGTGGATGAAAGCAGAGGCTGGATCACAGCACTCATCTCCTCAGTAGTCTCTCGTGGGCAATAAGGCTTTTTCAAAGTTAAAAATCAATTACATTAGTAGATTTTATTTTATTCACTGCCCTGCAAATATGTCTTCCTTTGTAGGAATGCTGATTTGTCTCCCAATTTTTCTTTGTAGTGACTTAAAATCTTGAAATTAAAAAAAAAAGAGACAGGGAATTTGCTATATAGAAATAGTACTTTTTACAAAGACTGCAATAGGCTTAAAAAAAATCATGATGGTACCTGGTTTTGTTAGATCTCCTGTGGCCATTTTAGCAATTTATTTAAAATTAGGTATTTAAAATTGTGTTTCTTTAGCATTCCACAACAAAACAACAGAGACCTAAACAATGGTTTCGATAATTCTTATAATGTTTAAAATGGATGAGAAATTGAAAAATAGGTCTAAATTTAACCCATGCTTGGGAAGAATTAATAGCAAGCAAAAAGATTCCAAATAAAACTCCATGCTATATCTGTAAGCAAAAAGCCACTCTATACATCCACAGTCTATGCCTGAGATAAAATCCGAGATCTGATCTGAGACCACATAACACAGCGGTCTAGCCCTTTCATTCCAGAGTTTTAAATGATAAGGAAAAGGTCCCTTTAAGTTCAGTCCCAGAATGCTACATCTCTTCTCCAACTTTTCTACCCCTGCAGCTGTTTAACCAGCATATTTACAGTTTGATTTTCCTTGAAACGATAAGACAGCTTGACATTGTCTTACCTGTAAGTCTCTTTTGAAGCACTTCGCATGTAAGAGGGAAAATTTATGGGTAACTGCTATTCCTCTTCAGTCTTGAAGCTGTCATCAGGGCAGAATTATTTGCAGATGAATCACTGCACATGATTTCATTTAACCATTTCAAGAAGTTATTCACTACACATTTGCCACCAACTGGACTGCCGCCGCTAGTAACACGGCACGTGTCAGTAAAACCTTCTTCATGCCCCTGCTAGAAACCAGATTATTTAGTCTTCCAGGATTTTTAGTGTTGAAACTTCATAGCCCAGCTGAAGTCACTGGAAGTCCAGTTCCATTCTGCAGTCCCTTCGCAGGTCACCTACTGCAGACTGGCGGGGCCTTAAACTGTCACATTCTTTACAGGTGATTTGCAAGTGAAAGTGGGTAGCCCTGAATTGTCCCCTCGCCTGCTCCATTTGAATTCTCTGGTGGCTAGAAAGGAAAAAGCTTATTAGCTTTCTTATCATGTAGATATGCTTGCAAGGTTTCTCTCTCTCTTTCCCTTAATAGCCCCTTAGGTCTTGAAACCTTCAGGATTGTAGTATCACAGAATCACAGAACTGTAGGGGTTGGAAGGGACCTCGAGAGATCATCGGGTCCAACCCCCCTGCCAAAGCAGCTCCCCAGCTCATACTGCACTGATAGGCGTCCAGATGGGTCTTGAATATCTCCAGGGAAGGAGACTCCACCACCCCCCTGGGCAGCCTGTCCCAGGGCTCTGGCACCCTCACTGGGAAAAAGTTCCTCCGCATGTTGGTGCGGAACTTCCTGTGCTCCAACTTGCAGCCATTGCCCCTTGTCCTGTCCCCACAGACCACTGAAAAGGGGCTGGCCAATTCCCCCTGCACCCCATACTTAAGATATTTATAAACATTGATTAGGTCCCCCCTCAGTCTTCTTTTCTCCAGGCTGAACAGCCCCAGCTCTCTCAGCCTTTCCTCATAGGATAGATGCTACAGGCCCTTAATCATCTTCGTAGCCCTTCTCTGGACTCTCTCCAGGAGATCCCTGTCCTGTGAAATTTGATTGGGCCACTGGGCTCAAAGGTTAAAGGGAGGATCGACTGGTACATATAGAAAACATCAGCCCATAAGTCCTGAGAAACAACTGAGAAGCCCAGTATTATATTTAAATATGTATTTATTTCAGCTTGTTTGCTTACAGAAATATCAAGACTGACAGACTGTATACCTCTTGTTGAAAGACATGTAGTCAAACCTGTTTGTCAGTGTTGCTAGCATGGCAACAAAAAGACTCCCAGAGCTCATGGAAATCCATTATGGAAATTCCTACAGTATTGTAGGGAATTGACAAGATTTCTGTTGCAGAAGAGAGGAGATACACACTTCCAGAGTGAGAAAACTCGTGTGAACATGACCTTTCCCTTAGTTTTCTTCATGAATAAACCTCTCTGGCTTCATGTATACAACTGAAAGGAGCACAAACAGCACAAACCCACTCTTTCCTCCTTTTACATCGAGTTTTCCAGATCACTAAATGAAATGTAAATTCTGTTATTTAGAACAGGAAATCCTGGCAGGGGCTGAAATATCGATTTTCTCAAAGCCAAAGGAATGTGGGAATCCTTGTCATCTTTTCATGGTGAGGCAGTTTTTAAAAAGCCTTGGTGAAAAGTGATGTTTCTGAGCATACAGATTCCCAAGTTCTTTCTGGTTGTCATCCCACATATAGGTCAGTAATTTCCCATGACCCCAGCTATTAGTATAAATAGCAGAAGAGGCTGAATTCGTTAGTTAAACCCCAGCCTGTAACTGCTATTATTTCACTTTGTGCTGCACTGCCAAAGCTGAACCCTGCTGGTCTGTGCAAAAGAATGAGAGAAAAAGGTGGTCCAGAGCTTTTAGACTGTACACTGATTATCCTGCCAGAAAATAAACAAACACATAAATAAATGCATAAGTAAGTATAAAGAAACAGAATATATTTTATTTATAGCACAGATTATTCATGCAATGTATCTTCTGTGCCTAACTTGGTTAGGAACTTAGAAATACAGAATCTTATATTCTCTGAATTTTCCCCCTGGGTAGTCTAGTGGCTGTTATAAGAAGCCTCAACCCTCAAATCAGGTACCTGTTTTAACTACCTCAAGAGTCAGAAGATGATCCCTCAGTCTTTCATAACTCTTTATTGCATTAATTCCTTTATTTAAAATAAATTAATAAAGTTTTGGCATTCCTAAAGATGGTTTGCTATAATTTTTCCTCTGAACTACACTGAAAGACTTCCTCTCTACTCTGCCCTCGTGAGGCCCCACCTGGAGTACTGTGTCCAGATCTGGGGCCCCCAATACAAGAAAGATGTGGAACTGTTGGAGAGGGTTCAGAGGAGGGCCACAAGGATGATCAGAGGGCTGGAGCACCTCCCCTATGAAGAGAGGCTGAGGGAACTGAGCTTGGTCAGCCTAGAGAAGAGAAGGCTGCGGGGGGGCCTCATTGCAGCCTTCCAGTACCTGAAGGGAGCATACAAACAGGAGGGGAACCAACTTTTTAAAAGGGTAGACAATGGCAGGATCAAGGGTGATGTACTAAAGCTAAAGGAAGGAAGGTTTAGATTAGATATTAAGGGGAAGTTTTTTACAGAGAGAGTGGTGAGGTGCTGGAACAGGCTGCCCAGAGAGGTGGTGGATACCCCGTCCCTGGGGCTGTTCAAGACCAGGTTGGATGGGGCCCTGGGCAACCTTGTGTAGATCCAGGCCTGAGGTTGGTGTCCCTGCCTGTGGCAGTAGGGTTGGAACTCTATGACCCTTGGGGTCCCTTCCAACCCATGCCATTCTCTGATTCTATGATAAAAGTTTTCAGTGGCTTTGTCAACGTTAAGTCGAGTCAGAATCAAGATTAAGAATAACGACATAATTTCTTGCACATTAAAATATCAAATAGCCTTTGGGTGTGGTACAATACTTCACAATGCATATTCATGTTTTCTGGGATGTAAATTAATGTCAAACTGTTTTTACCAGGTTTTAAGTTTTAGACCTAAAACGAGATCACTGTGAGTATAATTCCAATCCCTGAGGGCCTGTGCACAGAACAGGGATCGGCTCGTAGCGCTGGCGCAACAATTCTAAAATGAAACCACAGAAGAGACCTTCTTGCTCTCAGGTTGTGACTCCGCAGATATCCTGGTCATGCCAAGCCTGGAGTTTTTTTAAAAGTAGCTAATGGGTGTGTTATAGAAACACTACGTGTCAAATTGACAAACAATAAAACTGCAACCATCCTAGATGGGTAGTTTAAAACTATTTGCCTTGGGTTTTGTTCATTAATCCTTCCAAGCGCTTGTCTCAGCTGATCCATTTTGGTCCATTACCCTTTGTACAAATATTTGACTAGTGCTTGGAAATTGTATCTTGGAAATTCTTGAGAATTCCAATTTACATGCCCTGGTAAAGGCAGCATGTTCAGAATTTCAAGTGCAAATAATTGTTCTTATATACCGAGCTGGGAAACAGGTATGAGTACATCAAATATTACATCTGAAGGTGTTGTCAAGTATCAGTTGGCCACATTTACTATTTGATAAGCCACCTCAAGATAACAGGTGCTGTAGACACACAGAGGTCCCATGCTCCAACTTGACCAGGAGGTATGCGACGGAATGGTTGCAGAGGAAAATAATTAGAAGTCAATATACATGAAAATTATGACCATTTCCTCTGTTCCTGCAAAGTCTCACATTAGCTGTTGTCTGTATTCAGATTTTAGTTGAAAGGAAGAATTAGGTTCTCGGTGCTAATGATACTCTTTCAGGTTCTTGATCTTTCCCTTCAGAAGATGGAGTTCCTTAGGGTGCTCTCTATACCAGCAAACCCTTTTGTGCCTCACTCCTTGCCCATACTGCAGAGCTTAATCAAAGGTATGACTCTTTTGCATTAAAGGGATGCTGTCTACTTGAAAAATGAAACCTGTCTGAAACACTTGTGCCACCTGCAGTAACACACAGCATTTTAAGACTGAAGGAAATAGGAAAGCATTGCTTCTTGGTTCTTTTCAAGAGGCAATTTAAAGTATTTTTAATAAGGAGTTTATAGGTTTTGTTATGTTAATGAGGTCCACTTTTACTGCAGACTTCTTTAGCATAAGTATAATGAACTTTTCCCTTATTCATTGTCATTTTATCCATCAAACTGGAAAGTTACCCTTTGAAGGGGTTTCTTTTCACCAGCTCAAGACTGTGTAAAACAATCGTTAAGTTTACAGGGTTAACCAGGGACTTCAGAAACGTGCTTCATGGTTTCAGACAAGTCTCCGCACGACACACAGCAAATCTCTTCCTACGCCTTAATTCCGATTATAGAGTGGTTATTTCCTGACCTCACGAGGATATTGGGGATAAATACACTGAGGTGTTCCCACACAATGGTGATGTGCAAGACACACAGCAAGTCATTTTCCTGTCTTGAGACCATCCTGTGAAACAACGCTCTAACACAAGAAGTTGGCGGGCACTCCACACCCTGTATCACAGGCCTCTGTCATGACCACAAACCCAGAGCCTGCAGCCAGCCTGTTCCTCAGGTTTCCTCACACACCACCCTGGCGCAAAGCACCATTCCTGTTGTCACCTGACTCAGAATCATAAGGTTGGAAAAGACGTTTAAGATCATCACATCAAACTGTTCCTGTCCTATGCTGAACAGCTGCCTATTCCAGGCCCTTACAACTTTCAGTGAAAATTTTTTTCCTAGTATCTAATCTGACCCTGCCCTGGTGCAGCTTTGTGCCATTGCCCCTTGTCCTGTCACCTGTCACCTGGCTGGAGAGACCATCGCCCACCTCTCCACAACCTCCCTTCAGGTAGTTGTGGGTGGTGATAAGCTCTCCTCTCAGCCTCCTCTTCACCAGGCTAAACAGCCCCAGCTCCCTCAGCCGCTCCTCATATGATTTTCCCTCCAGCCCCTTCTCCAGCCTGGTTGCCCTTCTCTGGACATGCTCAAGGACCTCAATGTCCTTCTGATGGTGAGGAGCCCAGAACTGGACACAGCGCTCAAGGTGCAGCCTCACCAATGCCAAGTACAGGGGCACAATCCCCTCTCTAGACCTACTGGCCACACTGTGTTCTGATACAAAATGACTGACTCCCACCCTGCCAACATGTTCCCGCCTCGCCCTCTCTTTACCCCACCCTTGGCAAAACGCGGAAGGCACTGCCCTCCGCCCCACCACACTGAGATGGTTAAGGGCCTGGAACATCTCCCCTATGAGGAAAGGCTGAGAGAGCTGGGGCTGTTCAGCCTGGAGAAAAGGAGACTGAGGGGGAACCTAATCAACATTTATAAATATCTTAAGTATGGGGTGTAGGGGGAATCAGCCAGCCCCTTTTCTGTGGTCAGTGGAGACAGGACAAGGGGCAATGGCTGCAAGTTGGAGCACAGGAAGTTCCGCACCAACATGCGGAGGAACTTTTTCCCAGTGAGGGTGCCAGAGCCCTGGGACAGGCTGCCCAGGGGGGTGGTGGAGTCTCCTTCCCTGGAGATATTCAAGACCCGTCTGGATGCCTATCTGTGCAGTATGAGCTGGGGAGCTGCTTTGGCAGGGGGGTTGGACCCGATGAGCTCTCGAGGCCCCTTCCAACCCCTACAACTCAGTGATTCTGTGACCGCCTCACGGGGCGCACGCCGCTATTGCGTCACACTCCCCCCCCCCCCCCGCTCCGCCCACGACCGGAGGCAGAGCGCAGCGCGCGTGCGCCCCGCGCCGCGCCACGCCACGCCCGCCTCGCGGCCGCCCCCTGGCGGGTCGGGCGGGGAGGCGCGGCGGGAGGAGGGCCCGGGGACGCCCCCGCGCTTCCGGTCTCCATTTTACGCAAACGACAGCGGGCCGGAGGTCGAGGCGGTGCCGCGGGCGGAGGGGCCCAGCCCGGGCGGGAGCGGTCTGGGTACTGGCTTGTTCCGTGTCTTTCCTTGCTCCGTGGGTGCGGGCGCAGCGGGAGGTGTGGGGCGGGCTCGGCTCCGTGCCAGCCGCCATGGCTGCGGTTGCGGGAGGGGTGGGGGGTGCTTGCTCTGTGTGACGTGCTAAGCCGCCCCTCTCTCTGCTTCCTCCCTCCCTCCGCGCTCGGCGGGCAGGTCTCAGTCGGTGCCGCCGCCCTGCCCGCGGTGTGAGCGCCAGCGCGGGGATGGGCTCCCTCGGCTGCCCCAGGAAGTTCGCCCCCGGCCGCTGAACTCGCTCGCAGCGCCCAGAGGGTCGAGCGGCCTCGTCTCCCTGGGGCAGAGGGAAGGGCAGGGCTGGGCCGGCCGCCCCTACCAGCAGCATGGACCAAAGCGTCGTGGATCACCCGGTGACCCTCATCATCAAGGCCCCCAACCAGAAATACACCGACCAGACCATTAACTGCTTTCTGGACTGGACTGTGGGCAAGCTGAAGGCTCACCTTTCAAAGGTCTACCCTAGTAAGCCGGTGAGTTCTTGGCCAACCCGTTCTCTTCGTCTTGAGGGCAAGACTGGCCTTGCAGTAACTTCAGGGCAGCTGGTTGAGATTTCCCTTAGGCACCCTGCAAAATCAGCCGGGAGGAGCCCCACTGCAAAGAGGCAATGGCTGGGTGTCTGCTTTCAGGCAAGTTGGCAATAGAAATAGCTGCTCTTCTGCTTAAGAAGATCCTGGTGTCATGTTCTCACAGGTGGTATTGCTTAAGATGCTCCATTTACCTAAATTCCTGTTCCTAAAGTTATTTTGGTTAATTTCAGACGAATATATGTGCATGTAGGAGCTCTGTCTAAAGTTACAATGATCTAATGAATATACTGAGGTGTGGAGTGGATCTTTACTATTAATATGATTTGAAACATGAGATGGAATGACCTCTGGAGCATACTCATTTTCCCTCTGTTTGAAAAGCCTTTTTTTGAGGTTGTGCTGATGACACTGCTCTCAGATGCCCTAAAACCTTGTGTGACAGTTGTGCCTATACTTGGAAACTTTACATAAAGGGTTATTTTTTTTTATTCACTGGGGAAAGTAAGTTTATTTCTAAATTTGGCAGTTAAAAATAAGCTGTGAAAAAAATGCAGATGATAATAGAAATATACTACTGTACCTCTTCAGAATGGTTGTCCATACAGAACAATGTATTTGAAGACTTTTTCCAGAAAATTGTATAAAGGAAGTGACTTTCCACACCTAGACCTTGGTGTAGAAAGCATCAGGCAAAGGTTGTGTTATGTTGTAAAATAATAATATTCTGCTAGTTCAGCAGAAGATTTAGTGGTATTGTTGCCTGGGGGGAGGGCAGGCTAAAAAAAAAGGAGGCAGAACAGTGGTTTTAGGCCTGAAAGGGATTTTTTTGCCTTTTGGAGAAGGCAAAAGAAAAGCCCCTAACAACCTGAGCTTGTGTCACAGGTCCACTGACATCTGTTAGCAGCATTGAGAGACTGGGTTTAGTTATTGCTGTGAGTAATTCTCTGCTGAGACAGCCTATCAGCTGTGAAATAAACAAATATGTGACCTCAGCTAGTTGTTTCTTCCTCCTTGCTTCTCTGACGTATCTGTGTTTAAACACTAGTTTTCTGACTCATCTTATGACCCTGCTGAGTTGGGCTTTCTGGAAGAGGCCTTAATGAACAAGAGGCTTTTTACATTGCACTGTAGGTTTTAACCAGTAGTAGTACAGTATTAAATTGCAGTTTCCTGGAACATCTTTTGTCTGTTTTCTGCTGAAAATTGACCCCTCGACATGCCTCTTACTATTAAATAGTATGTTCAGGATCTATGGCATTGTTCTGGGCCAAAGAATGGGGAGTTTCCTTAGAGAAAATGTTCTTACTAATGCCAGTTTAATTTGGATTTATTGTACTTGCAATTGAACTAGAAACTGAAACACTAGTTTTATTTCATAGAATGCTTCAATTGAATGACATGGAAGGGGTGAAAGGTGTTTAACAGGCTGTCTCCTCTATATAGTAAAACTGAAAAGTGTGTGTTTTTGTCTTTTTGGCTTGGTGTGTTTTTGATGTAGAGTGTTACTACTTTTTTTTTCGAGTTTGTTTAGTCTTTGTGCTTTCAGGAGCTTTTTTCTCTCTTGTTTTTAAAATCAGATCAGTGTCAACAGCTTGTCAATCAAATGGCTGCATTCCTTGAATGTGATTGGCCCTGGAAATAACTTCTATTACAGTGTTGTTTTAAGAGTGTGTAGGAACACAGGTGCTGGGTACAGGTGTTGCATTGCCCTTGAAAGAAAGGGTGTGAAATAGAAATCTGTTACAGTCAGTGCTACACATAGTCTTTCAGACTTTTCACATGTGACTTGTGCCTCATTCTCTTACATGGCTCTGCAAATTAATTGTTAAACTGATGAGTAACTGTAAGTGTCCTTCAACTGAAGGTTTATTAAGAGGAGACCTGCAGAAAAATGAGATGGGTAAAATAGGCAAAGGAGAAGTTAGGCCTTGAGGCAGAGGTTTTTGTGACTTCAATTTTTTTCCCCAGTTTTTATTTGTGTGACATGACTAAATATGTACAGATTCCAACTGTAGGCAGATTTAAATTGGTTTAGTTGTCATTAAAGTTGGTGTACTTAATAAAGTCAGTCACTGAACAAGCTAAATGGGTTTAAATTAGTGTTAAATTACTTTGTGGGTCTGTACACATTTGTCAATTTTACTTTTTTTTTCTTTTTTTCCCCTTGACTGGACCAATTTTTCATCAGTCAAGCACTGCAGTTACTGTGTCCCTAGGTGAAACGTTTATTTAAGTAAAGAAAACTTGGGAAACGAATCTGAATGTCTGGAGTCTGGCAGATCTCACACTCAGTACATTAACTGCTGTGTGGATTGTGCTCATAAACACTAATTTAAAACTGCTGTCTCCAATTTCCATTAGTACCTGTCCACTAGCACAGGCTTTGCCCACAGATGTGGTGGGTTGAATTTTTATTTCTTGTGAATAAAATAATAAAAAAAGAAAATAAAAAAGAACAGGAGAAGAGAAAACTGAGTGACCAAAATAACTCTTAGCTGAAATGGGATAGCTCAGAGGCTGGCTGTGTCTCTGAAGGCAGTTGCTGCTTTCTCTTGGGTTTGGTGGTTTTGGTAACGTGCTGGGCATACTGAACTTGGAGTAACTGTTGCAGGAATCTTGCTTGAAAACCAGAAGAAGGAGGAAAAAAAACCCTCAAACCTCCAAAACTGCTAGCTGATGAGTTCTGAATTTTAAATATGTACCTCTTAGGTTATGATCTGAAAACTGCCTTCCACCTCCCTTCTAAGTGCTAGGTTCTGGAATCACTTTATCTGATGCTTTGTGCTTGCTTCTGAAAATGGGGATGTGCTTTTTTTTTTTTCTTTCTTAGTACTTTTTGTGTCATAGTTCAGTATTTGGGCTGGCAGTGAGCATGCTGTTCCTTGAAGCAGGAGGAGTGTTAGTGAACCTCCTCCAGCAGAGGATGAGTTGAATGCCTTTTACGTTGGCATATATGTGAATTAATGTGTTTTGACACTTATCACCTCTTCTCTCATCTGCGTTTAAAAGCCCCACACACTTCAGAATTCCAGGATGGGTTTCACCTTGAGACATGCAAGTGATAATCCTTGTGCACAGTTAGTTTTTTCAGTTACCTAGGAAGCAGTATGGAGTTCTAAGACCCCATATTCCCCCAGTAATGTGTCTAGCTTAATATGACTGCCAGTACCTCAGCATATGAGGAACCTTTTCTGTTGTGGCTTTGTAGTGAGCTGAGATGCATTATTGGAGGCTGCGCAGTTGTCAGCTCAGAGGAGTCATTTTAATCAAGCAGTTGCTTCTCTATAAAGTATTCATATTAGGAACTAATTTGCAGTACTTATATAGTGTTTGAGAAGGTGTTTAATTAGATGGGGCTGGGAGGTGGTTGACATAAATGGTACTGAAGAGAAAAATCTGGGTTTTTTCACCATTTAGAATGCTGTGTTTTGAGAGGGACTGGCAAAGCAGAGCTCCACTGCCATGTTGGCTGATGGATGACCCAAAGATTTGGAGTGAGGTTGTTTTGTTCTTGTTTTCCTTGTTTTAACTGCTCCTCTGTTCTAATCATTCTCCAGCAAGCCTGTCTCAGGACCTAGAAACAAGCTTTCTGAGCCTTTCCTTCTGGCTCTACCGATTGTTTTAAATAAACAAGTTTATCTACAGTGATGCATACTGCAGTTCCTAATTCTTCTGAGAAAGCCTTTCCCAAAAACAAAAGTGCAAGTAAGCTTGGATCCTGTTAGCAGACTATGCCATTTTGATTCCTTTCAAGCTGGAACATAGTTCAAAAGAAATTTGTCTGACATGACATTTTTTTATTGTTTAAAAATAAATAGAAATAGTACTGCATTATATTGAATTTTTTTGTAGGGTTTGGGGAAAAAAAATTAAAAGCTTTCCAGACTGGATGTGTACTTGTTATAATTATTTGCTTAAGACTGCCTAGAACTGTTTTTTTTCCACTGGAAAAACAACAACTTGCAGGGATAAAACTCTTCTGTGCTCTGCCAAGTTAGAGGATCACTGTGAAAGGCAATTTAAAGAAAAAACAAACCTCTCAAAAAAGCTTCTGTGAAAGTATTTTCTAAACACAGAGATTTGGAACTCTGGCATTTGGGTCTTAGTAGGTATAAAAGTACGGAGTGGGCAGCAGGAGGCTGGGAGAGAAAGGAGAGATGTTGTAAGGCTGGCTGCTTGCATGAGGGGAGAATTCCTTAAATACCTCATGGCGATAACGCCTGTGTGTTCTGCTGATGTTAACCCTGATTCCTTAAGCACTTGCTTATGTCTCTGTTCTTGTTAAAGTGATAAAAGCTGTTGTTTTAATTTAGGATGTAAGCTGTGGCTGAACTGATGCATCGGTTGAATTGGCTTCAATATTCGTCCATATTAAAAGTATTTTAAGGAGCTTCTTTTCAAGTGAGAAGGGAGTTGTTTGTTCACTTAGCCGGTCACTACCAACTCTTTCTTACAGCATTAACTGAATTGAGAGGGGTTGGAGTTTTTGCTTTGTTTTTTTAACCATGCAAACTGCCTATTGATTTACTGTATTGGACATTGTACTGTTGATAGATGCCCCAGATACTTTCCTGCTAAAAGGAAACTTTCATCATTATCTCTTCTGTGTAGAATAGTTATCACCCTATGAATAGCATATAATTTGTTTAAAAAAAAATCTTTGCATTACTGTGGAAGTATAAGAACAGGCAAGAGAGCTTATAAAAGTTTGAAGGCTACTTTAAAAAAAGATAATCCTTTTGCTGCTTTGTGCTTTTTAATGCATGTCTCCTTGTTTCCTCTTCTGACTTTGGGGGAGTGAGGGCAGGGGCTAATAACAGCAATTCCCTATCAGTAAAGATTGACATTTATGCCCTTTTCCTGCACAGTTTAATTATCTCTCCAGTGTTCTGTTTTTGGAGGTAGTGTGGTGTGGTGTACATTGTTTTTAATTTGCTTCAGCCACTTCTTCATCTACTTTTTCAGCAAATGCCTAGGCATGAGAGCAGGGTAAAGAGCAAATCTTTCTTCTAAAGAGTTATCTTTTAATGTACTTGATAGTTATCTTGAGCAGCAGTTGCCAGATAAGTGTTGTTGCACTCTTGCTGAGTGCACAGTAAGCAGCAGGTTATTTTTTTTTTCAGAATTAATTTGTGAATTGGACTTGGGAAGCCTCTGAAATGTTTTTAAGGCTTGTGTTGGTGGTTGGAATAATAAGGGGTTTTCTCTTCTGCAAATGTTATCCCCAGCTGTATATCTGTACAGCAGGAAAAAGCTAAATTCCTTTCTTTGTCCCATCTCCTAGTCCACAAAGGATCAAAGGCTGGTGTATTCTGGCAGACTGCTTCCTGATCATCTGCAGCTGAAAGATGTTCTCAGAAAAGTAAGCTTTATATTAACACTATATCATATTTGATCTAAATCCTTTTTTGTGGGAAATAGGAATTTAGATTTGTGGGGTTTAGCTTAAAATTTCTCATTGCTGTCTTGTGAGAGGTAACCATATGATATGTTCAGGAAAATGTATATTCTGTATCTCTTGTCTGTAGGACTGTGCTTCTTGTGGATTGAAGCATGTTTACAGTTGGTGATAGAACAAGTAGCTGACTAAGTCCCAAGCAAGTGATACCTAGTGTAGACTTGACTTCTTTGGATGGTTTCCCTGTGACCTAAAAGGAATCATTCAACAGACTTGTGTTGGTTTGGGCTGTCATTTCATTTATTGTCTCTACTTAAATCAAATAACTTCTATTTAAAAATGGCACTTATATAAGCAAAACCACAAATCTAAATTCCTGAATGGTTTTGCTGGGAAAGCTCTTTTTTTTGGTCCTGGTCTTATTCATTAGCTGTTAACTGTGATATTTGAAAGCTTGTTTTTTTTAATTCTGTTGGTTTATCTTAGATTAGTAACATTTTTTCTGACTTCAGTTTAAGTCAACTTTAAAATGAAATCTGAATCCTGAATGCACGTGATACCTCATGTAGGAAATCTTGGTACACATGCACTTGGTTACCAAATTCATTCAGATACTTGGTAGTATCAATCCAAGCTAATAGGGAATTCCATAGGTTATTAGGAGTTTGTTCTTTATACATTAAAATGTATGGAATAAGATGATGTTTAGAGCAGGTTATTAAGAACTTTGTCTACTGTTGCCATCAAAACTGCAATGTGTGATGTTCAGTAGTCTTTAAACCTGTAAACAGATGAAGATGCATCAGTAGCTGTATTTGGAGAATACTTTAGGTCATGAATTGCACAGTGTTCAATCCTATGAAGTAGGTCAGCTCTGTAATATGGTACCTGGGTGTTGGTTGGTAGTCATGCTTTTTTTGTAACACACTAAGGAAATCAATGTACAGGCTGTGAGAGTGGGGTACACCTTATTATGGAGGAAAGTCTCTAAAGGGGAGTAATGCTTTAGTGGGAGTGGGTGGCTGGACTTCTGTCTCAAGTATGGAGAAACTGATACAGAAGAATGTTTAGTAGTGCTTGAGCAGCCTAACACTGTTGTTAATTTATAATCTTCATTCTGAAATAGATTTGTTTTTTTTAAAATTGGGTTTAGCTGCTAACAAAAAAATAATTGAGATTTATGTATAGGTTTACTAGAAAACACTGGGCTGTTGCCAACCACTCTGTCCTGTGCCATTTTAAAAGTTCATGGAAATGGTTATGTAACTTGCCTCAAAGCTTAGTTTTGATTGTTAAGGACAAAATGAAGTTCAGTTGGCTAGCTTACAGCAGCCTTAGTTTTAGAAAACATGATTTCAAACCTTGCTTATGTGCTGGAAGGGAAACCTTGCCTAATGCATGCCTGCCTTGACTCTACAGGGCTATATTTGACTTGAAAGGCTATAGGCCTTGAGTTTACTAGGAGAAATTTAGACAACTTGGAAACATACTCATCAGTCTTAAGCATAAAGTCAGAAAGTTGGATTGGAAGGAGAGGAATTTTTCTGTTCTCAACCTTTTAAAAGCTGTTGGGGGGGGGAGGGGAGAAAGGCATGATTCTTGTATGTTCAATCTCCTTCTCTGCCATATTCTTCCTGCTTGATTAGCTATAAATTCCTCATACTGGAGGATTTCTCTGTGTCTCTCCACTTAGCTTTGTGGTACTTGCTCTTTGACACTGAGCAGGGTCATTCTGCTGATAGAAAATACCTCGAGGCTGGAAGTGAGGGCACTCTTCAGGCACAGTGATGGCCCAGGTGTTGTGTGTGAGTAGAAATGTAGTGCAGTAAGCCCTCACACTGAATAAAGGTGTACACTGTGAACTGCAACAATATGCCTGGCTTCCTTTACCTTTGAGTAGCCTAAGTTCTTATCTAAAAAGAAGGCAAAGAGTGAAAGTCTTTTGGTGTGGTCAGAGTGCTGATCACCTGCATTCAGGGCGCTGTGAGCCTTGGTTGCTGTCACCACCCGGTAAGTGTGGAGGCTGTGTTTGGGGCTGGAAGCTGATGCATGCAGTGGAGCTTAAAGGGATGTGGGGAGGCTGTGATAGCAGTAATGCACAGCAGCACATCAAAGCAGCTACCTAGACTTCTTTATTCCTAAACATTAAAAATGAGCAAATGTATGTGTTAACTTTTAAAAATAGCTTCAATAACCCTCCAAACCTGGTATCTCTAAATGATCTCATTAAAAACTGCAGCTTGACTGCACCATTCTGATCTCAGAAGAGGGCAGAGGGTGGGGGTTTTTTGTTGCTTTGCTGTAGTTTAAAATTTGGTTACTGAGGAAGCTGTGGTGTGTGATGTAAGTAGGCAGCCATAGCTGCTGCTGCTGCTATGGCCATAGAAGCTTCAGGCCTGCTGATCCAATGAGGTGTTCCCATCCAGTACAATGGAGTAGCATCAGGTTGAAGTTATGGCAGCCGTGTTGGGGGGGTGGAGTGGAGCAGTGCAGAGCACATTAATGAGGAGTTGTCATGGGCCAATTACTTGCATACTGACATGGCTTCAAGTGGTGCCACTTGTTCACTTTGTTGCTGTCAGATATTTAGGAATATTTAAGTCGCATCTAGTGCTTTGAATGGCATTCCCTGAGTATGAAATATCTTTGGGAGCTCTTCAATTAGGTATCTGCAGAGCAGGCTTGAGCCAAGCTTAGGCTGGGGTGAGGTGGAGGCGATGGCCAGTGGGTTTTTCTTACCCTGGTTGAATTGTGGAAGCGCCTCTGATTTTACTCTGATGTCTACTGGACAGTGCACTTTATTAGATCTCAGTGCAAATGTAAGCATTCTTAACTTCAGGGAAACTGAGCCATGTAGAGGGTTTGAGACTTTTCCAAAGTGAAAGGTAGAGCTTATGATGTGTTTCCTTACGTTTCTCTGTGGGATCTTCCATTGATGCAGCTATACTGCAGTCCTGGGGAAAACTGGGGGTGAGTGAGTGTTCAGCATGTTATTGTTGACAGCCTCTAGGTAAATACCAGTTGTCAAAACAGTCAACTTCTCTCCTGCTAGGCTGAAGTATTGCTCTACTTCCTCTCCATTTGTTACAATGTTTCTTTACTGACTGCACCAGCAACTTTGAGAGTGTATTTTTAAAGACATGCTTTGCTTGTAAATTTCTCAAATGTTGTTGCTTCAGCTCTTCAATTTTTTTAATTTTTAGCAAGATGAGTATCACATGGTTCATCTGGTATGTACTTCCCGGACACCCCCAAGTTCTCCAAAACCCAGCACCAGTAGAGAAGGCCATGGAGCTTCAACCTCCAGCAGTAGCTCAGTGAGTGTTCAGTGGTTTGCTTTTTTTTTTCTCATGCACAAGACATGCATTTCTTCTACACTGAGGAAGCTTTCCAGGAATTTCTCTTTCAGTTTTAAATTTTACTGTAAAATACTGTGGTGAAAGTAGACTGTGCCATATGAATTTGTATGAATCCTTATTTAAGGCTGTCAGTTTATTTAAACAAAGATGACCTTTTTCAAATGGTAACATAATTATGTTTGCTAGATGATAAAGCAATACTTTTTCTAAGATATTTATTTTTAACACTTCATCAAAATGTATGTTTTCCATGTTCCTGTATCTTTGGTAGAAATTGAGCAGTATGTTTAAAATTTTTATTTTTTTTAAAGCCAACTAAGTTGGGATTTATTTTATGGCAACTTGTACTGCTGAAGAGAGACCAGTCAAATTAGTGCCCTTGTGAGAAAGACAGATGGACCTTGGACAGCCTTCATTCTGCTTGATAGGAATTGGCCCAGTAAGCATGTAGTAGCTTTGAGGCAGGTATAGTGTCTGTAAAAACAGAAGTAAAAAGTGTTCTTAATGTTTTACTAGCTAAGCTGTTGATAGGACACTTTTTTAGGGTGTTTTGAGTATTCCTTTCTTCACACCCTCTGGAAATGATGCTGCTTGATCGTGCTCTGTTTTAACAGAAAGGCAGTTAATGTTTCTGTTGATGACTTGATTGTCATTGCTATAATTGTCTTGGCTTTTTCCAGAGCTAAGTGACCCTTAAAGGTTAGTCAGAAAGGAATGTATACAAGACCTTTGCAGGTACTTCTCATCTGTGGTGTGTTGATAATGAGCAAGCGGGAGGTGCCCTTACAGTAATAAGCTCAGAGTCTCCATTCTTCTGTGGATAGGCTGCTGTTTCAGACTGTTGTGTGACAGCCACAAATATGAGCAGTTGAAGCAGTAGTAGGGTGTGGACAGCAGTTATGTTGTCTTTTTAAAGGCTGTATTGATACCTGTGTTTGCAGGTGGGACATGGGGCCTCCTTTGTTTTATTGCTATGTAGACCAGTTGTAAATGTGTTATTTGTGACTGCATTACTAACAGGATAAAGCAGTCAGTATGCAGTAAGTTCATAATACTTTGAAGGCAATAACCTAAACACAAAGTTTGAATGGCCTTTTTTTCTTCCATCTATTTTTATTGTCCCCTTACTGTCTAGTGGTGGAGTTGTCTTGTTATCCTTTGTCAGGCAAATGTGATATGGCTGTCTTAAGTTAATTGCAGCTCCTCACTCCCTGAGTTGTCAAAGAGGATCTTTCTACTGAGTAAATGTTATAGTAATGCTTAGCAACAGGATCTGGGGATATTAAAACTAAAATAATGCATCTCAGTAGCCAAATTGCAGTTGTGTTATGGTGACAAATAATCTAGGGGAGCCAACAGCTATCCTACTTCCAGAGTTAAGCATTGGTCTTAGAAAGTGTTCAAGGCTTGACACTCTAGTTTTAGATGTGATCTAGGGAGCATAGTAGTTCCTATCTGCATCCCTGTTCCCACCCTCTACCCCCTCCCAGCAGTGATGACAGCAGTGTAGATTGAGCAGCTGGCATGGTGAAGAGTAGGAGGGGAAGGGGAAACTGAAGACAAAATAGAGGAATATTACTTTTAAGCCACTGCAGGCACTGTTGTCTGATTATAAAGTTGTGTCCTGAGGTTGTAGTTACTTGTGCTAACAATAGCTACTAGAGTTCTTGTCGCTGCTAAATATTCTTTGGGTTAAGCTTTAAAAGTTTAAAAAAGCTGGATTAAACTATTCCCATTGACTTGTGGTTTTCTCTGGGACCTATCAAGTGTGGAGTCTTTCTGAAAGCTTTGCCTTGTTTAGATGTGCACCTGAGCACAATTTTGAATTTGTTTTTACTGAAGGCTTGCCAGGACCAATAAAATCACAGGAGACTTGCCTGGTACATATATTCTCAATAGAACTTGTCAGAAAACATTAAAGCAAATAGTTTTTTAAAAGGCACAGTAGGAAAGTGTGTGGCAAAATGATCCCCAACCTCAACTTTATTTATTTTTAAGAGTTCAGACCGTTCTGGATCAACTGCTGCCTCACCCACGAACCAAGAAGCTTCATCTTCATCACAGAACACTAGTGCAGATGGATTGAGGCATCGTAACCCTCCACAAGCACAAAGCAATCCCATACCAAGCCACCAGTTCCCTTATTTAATGCAAGGGTAAGTGAGACTGAAGTAATCCCCAGCTCTTTACTCTTTCAAGTACTTTAAGTGTTCAGTTACAGTTATGCTTCTTTAAGTCTCTGAAATTATTTGGCTAGTTCATCTTGAAGCATAAATCACATTCAGAAACACTTTTCATGTGAACATAATATTTTTAGCCAGGAGTCAATCAAAGATTAAGTGTTCTTGGTGCCTCCCCTTCAGGCTGGCTTTTTAAATTCTTCTTTCTTCATGCTTTCTGCTCACAACTTCGTTTTGATAAATAGTACAGTTGCACTTATCTAGTGGATGTAGTTAGTAATGTAACCAATAAAAATTACTGCTTCTAGTTGCTTTTTCTACTGTAATGGCTCTTGGGTTTTGACACACAAGAGATTTAACTCTTCACTTCTCCTTATTGGATTCAACTGTGGAAACTGTATGCAGGTGTTTTAAGTGCTTGTGTATCTAAATCAGAATTTCTAAGTATTTTCATACGTATCATTGAAATGTAAGCAGTGTACATTAATAGATCAGAAGTTATTACATAACTTTGAAGATTCTCTCTGGTTTTTTTGTACTTAAAGCAGTGTTAGGCATTTTTAACTCATGTGACCTTTGCAGCTTTTTAAATGCTAAAAAATCTTTTTTCTTCCAAGAGGAAAATGGGAGGATAGTACATTCTGAGATAGTAGCTGTCATTTCCTCAAGGAATGCTTTAAAGGCATCTTTTTGACAGAGCATTCTCCCAGTACTGTGGATTGTAGAGGGTTTTTTGGAGAGTGTTGAAGCAAACACCACAAAACCCACCTATGAAGCTAGTAACAGTCACAATTGTTTCTGCCAGTGGAAGGAAAACTGATGTCAAGACCTGTTGAAAATGTATCTAGTTTCAGTTCAACTTAATTGCTTTCTTATTAGAGTTAACCTAGACTTTACTAGGCTTTCTAGTTCTCATCCTGAATTCCTTCAAGTCTTTCTTACTGTTTATCTGAAATGTACCATCCACTGGGAAGAAACTGCCTTTGTGGTGGGTGGAACAGTGATGTTCTGACCACCTGCATCTCTGCAGGAGTGGTTATATTTGCATTCATAACAAAGCTGTGTGATACTAGGTTTTACTGTCAAGACTGCTGTTTAGGGTAATGTAAATTCCATAAGTAATTTATTGTGTTGTGTAAATTACTAATCTGTAAAATGTTTTAAGGTTTTTCAAATTGGCTTTTCAAATGAGCATACACTGAGAGTGAGGGTGTTTTTGTCAGCGTGCATGGTGGATTGAACAGCCCTACGGACTTCAAAAAGGCAACAGAACCATTCTCCAGTCTTTAAGTTGAAATACTTAACTTGAAATACAGTGGAAAGCATAAGTTTGGAAGATGCTACTGTGTTTTTTAAAAAGACTGTCATAAAAATAAAATACTAAGTCTGTACCTGTATTGCCAAGTAATGTGAGCTGGGAAGAGTGGATCTGTAGACTGAAATAGGCGTTGAGAACCTGACAGCAACACTACACATCTCAGGAGTTTCCATCTTGTTTGGACTCTCTCTGACTTGGCCACCTGGAATAGGTGCCTGTTTGTGGCTAAAGAGCGTTAGCAGTGGACCTAAATCACAGCTTCCAATCTAGTGTAATCCAAAAGGAATTGGTATGATCATCCAGGAGCATTCTGTGGTGCAAACAAAACTGTAATAGGAAGAAGTGGCTGGAGATTTGCTTCAAAAAATGCAGCCCAAGCCTGAAAAGAAATGTCAAAATAAATGAACCCTGAATCTTAAGCTTTTTTTTTCTTGGTAAAAGTAACTTAATTAAATGCTTAAGTAACTTAATCGGGACTTAAGGTGGATCTGTACAGACTGCTGGGAACTGGCTGCACTCCACTCCAAATGATCTGTGCCAGTTCTTGCTGTAGTTTGCTGTTGTCTTTAAAAAAACCCTTCTCAGAGGCATCTGGTTTTGCTTCAGGGAATCACTACTTGTATTCCAGCAATAAGAAATGTCTTCTGTTTTTTAGGTGCTCTCAAACATTGTTTGGGGCAATGAAATCTAGCTTTATGTAATTTATACCAGTCTGAGACTTAGTAGGAGAAATGAAGATTTGTAGCTGAAATCTGGTTGTTGCTTTGTGGATTTTTCCCACTGTTTCATGACCAAATGCTTTTGTTCTAGCTGTATGATGAGCTGTAGGCTCTACTGGTGGGGAAAGGTGTGGGGAAGACAGCAAGCCTGCTAGCAGCCTAGCTCTCTTCTCCCAAGATTAAGCCCTGACAATATTCTTCTGCTCCCATGAGAGAGGAGAAGTTACTCATGCTGAGAGGATCCTAATAATCACGTTCTTAAAACACAGCAGCCTTGCTGATAGGGGTACAGGCTGCCCTAAACCAAGAGGCAGTTATGGGAAGGTATTTGGGAGTAACAGAACATGTTGGGAACCAACCATAACAAGAGGGTCAAAACAGCAGGTGTGCGGATGCTTTTAGGCATTAAAGGTAAATTAAGAATATTTAGCTATAAGATAGGTTTATCAGAGCTCGTTATAATTACTAACCAATCAATATGGTGTGAACAGTGTGTGTAACCAATGAGCAGTTTTTTAGCTTGCCACGTTTGCAGTAAGAAAGGTATAGAATCTGGGTGATTTCACCTAATAAAATGGCTTCACCTAAAATTCATATTGAATTGCGTGTTGCTCCCTGCTGGATGCCACAGAAAGGTTTCCAGATGTTTGAAAACATACGTGAGGGTCAGTTTTTGTGAGCATTTTGCACCACTTATTTGTACAAATTGCTAATACAACCCAAATGTTAGGTGATTAAATGATGGTTTTGATGTGGGTTTTTTCCAGCTCCTGGCACAGTGTGCAAGTTGAATTCCCTTTGGTAAAACAGCTAACTCAGATTGTTAAAATATTACAGAGAAAGCAATTTAAAGCTTAGTTTCTTTTGAACTTTTCTAAATGCTTTTTGTCTTAAAATCTAGACATGAGGTGGGACTGCAAAAGTAGTTTATACATCTACCAAGTCAGCGTTCTGCTTGTGAAGAGCAAACACGTCACCGTCTGCTCCTGAGCACATGGTCGTGGATCAGGGCCCCGCTGTGCTAGGCAGGTAGAGAGGGACCAGATGGGCTGGGTTGTGAAATGGCATGCATTTCAGATTGGAGAGCACGTGGAAGCAGCGAACAGATGAGACACATCAAGGCAGTGAAACAATTTGTCATGTGTGGGCAGAACAGCTAATGAAATGTTTTCCTGTTGTGTACATAGTAGTGCTTGAAAGCGAACAACAAAGTGACATACTGACAGCATGCAGAGTGTTGTGGTACATAAATACCTTGCTTCATCAGGAGCCTTTGCTTGTTGTATTTAATTTTTTTGTATTTATTTTTTTCAAGTAGTGAGTCACGTAATGGAGGAGACTGAAATAATCACTTCAGGTTGCTGTCCCAGGCCTGTATGAGGCTAGCAGTGGAGATGTCTGTGGGTCAAGGTTGTTAAACAAATGTAGTTTCTGTGAGTCACCTGGATGGCAGCAATTGGGCTTTCAAGTCTAAATTGAAGTCTTGTTTTTCCATTAGTGGTGAGCAGTATCTTCATGGTGACACTAGCGAACTACTGTGATGTTAGTCAAACTGAATCCCAGTTGGCTTGTCTTAGGTGTCCTCCATAGACAAAAACAAAGTTAATACTTAAGTTTCTAGCCCTTTAAGCAGTAGCATGCCTCTTTTCAGAATGTTCTGAATCTACCTCTACTATTTAAACCTTAAAAACTGTTTTCTGACTTAAGCTGTTTTACTGTCTGCTCTGCTTTGTTCTCTGATCTTGCAGTGCCTCTGCTGACCCAATTTGCTTCTCTGCTCTCGTGCTGTTGCTGCAACTCTTGAAATACTCTGCTTTGTGCCTCTCTTTCCTCCTTTTGGGAAAAGATGAGGAGAAAGCACATGCTCCTTTTTTCCTTCTTAACAGCAGGCTGGCTTGCTTTGCTGAGAAGAGCCTCTTCCTTTGCAGGGGGTCTTCTCACTGACATACATTACGCTGTCTAGAGTTGTTTCTGAATTTCAAAAGCTAACTTAATACCCTGGCAGCTCTAATAGCTGTATAATTAAAACATGTCTTGTTCTGATTTTAAATGAGCAAATAAAACACTGCTAAGCTAGTTGGCTTTCTCAGGCAGAAGCTGGTTCTGAATATTGAGGTCTACCCTTTCTCATTTACAGAGTCAGATCTTGAAAAATTTAAGTCTTGCTTCTCAAACTCCCATCTCCTAGAAAAGCTGTTGGAAAAAAGAAAGGAAAAAAAACCCCAAAAAAACCCCAAACTCCCTCCCAAAAAACCCAAAATACTTAAATAGAGAAGGAAAGAATGTGACCTACCTGAAATCTTCTGTGGTTTGTCTTGGTTGACTTGTTTCTTAGTCTGCTATTAAGCTTTAAGGCATCAAGAAAGCAACTTTGGCAAGAGTTTGGAAGAGAGTGGAGGCTCAAATCCTGTTACATTTCTAGAAGACATACCTGTGAGGGAGAGCTGTTAACCCTGAGGCCTCTCAACATTTGTTGAGATCAACTTAGCAGTTTTAGAGAACAACCACTCTTAAAACGTGTGACTGATGAGAGAGAATTTGTGAATTCCTGCTGAACTCACTCAGGCAAGTTTAGTCATATGTCTTACTGGTGACAGGGCTGGAGAAGTAGGTGTGGTTTGAACAGTGGCAGTGGTCCTGCCTGTTCTCATCCCCATGTGATATCCCACCTGCCTGAAATTGAGACATGGCTCAGTGATTTGTCAGAGTGTAGTACTTAACATCTATATGGAATATTTGAAGCATCTTTACATTTCGAAGGTCAAGTGTTCTATGAGGGTCAGTGTTTTATGGATTTTGGAGGAGTCTTGTATCTCAAAGTGTTTGCCAGTTTAGGGATAGAGAAATGTGTTCTTAAAGCATGCAGCCATAAAGATAAAAGCATGGTTGAGGTTTTTCTATAGCAGCTTGACAGCTTTGCTGTTGCAGTGTCTTAATTATGCGTAAATAGGTAGCATCAGCAGGGTTGCCAGCTTACCCTTGCAATTTTTGAAAGAAACCTAGAGTATTGCCTGTGATTTTCTCAGCTTGTGTGAAGAAAGTAGCTTTTGGTTGGGTCATGTGTGTCCCCCAAACTGTTGTCAAAACAGGCTATGAATAATACGCAGTTTCAGCAGAGGTCATGGAGTTGCATGGCAGGCTCTTGGCCGGAATTCCAGTGAAATACTCATGTATTAGATGGATAAAAGATTTTAATGTCTTCCTCCCATCTTTCTTTCTGGGCATGTCTTGTATATCTGAATGCCTGGTAGACTAATGAAATCTCTTGGTGATATCTTTGCAGGGAGTGCCTTACTTAGGGAACAGGTGTAGTCTGCAGTACAATTACAGCAGTCTCAGCTTTTGCTACCTGCAGTCTGAATAAACTTTTCTTCATGCTTTATACTCTCATGCTGTCCTGAAAGATGTCCTGGTTTACACCATCAAAATCTTTGGGGAAAGAGTTGGAAATCTTGCCAAAACAGGCTATATGCTCTAGGAGGTAAGAGAGGCTAAGAAGTTTAAAAGCAGACAAAGCCAAACCTAAACCTTACTATCTATAGGAGCTTTGTATCTCTTGCATGTGGACCAGAGTTAAAAACCCATATGGACTGGAATCACTTATGCTCAAAATACTGGGGGGCGGGAGTGGGGTGGGGAGAGTTAATAACTTACACTGTTCTTATTTGCTTTCTTCAGAAGCTGTATGGGACAGATTAGTTTGTTGTCTTTGCTCACATATGTTTCTTGATGTTTTTGATCACAGTAGTATTTCAGGTATTGTTTCTGAAAGAAAGTTATAGATGGCTACTAAATTTTCCCTTTACAGCTCCTGCAGCATTTTAAAGGGTGACTTTGGAACTGAGAGGAGTTGTATGGAAGAACTTCTGCTGTTAAATACAGAATTTAAAAAAAATACAGTATAGTTTTGTCCCACAGATGTAGCCAGTGACAGATGTCTTAAGTCCAAAAACATAAATCCTCTTTCTATAGAAATAACTTTGCTCATTAGTTTCTCATATGAAGATACAGTGCTTTTTTGGAATGGGTGGGATGATCTGACTACATAGTACTTGCCTTGTTGTAAGGGGAAAAAATGAGAAGAATAATGCTATGTTTTCTTTTCTTAACACAATAAATGTGGCAATTTAGAACTGATTATTTTTCTTTAAATTCTTTTATAGCAATATAGGCAACCAGTTTCCAGGCCAAGGTGTTTCTGCTGGGTTTTCTATGTATCCTGCATTCAGTCCCTTACAGATGATCTGGTGGCAACAAATGTATGCACATCAGTACTACATGCAATAGTAAGTCTGTGTTATCCTAGGGACTACTAAGTTACTTTAGCAAAAGGAGGGTAGTATAACTTAAAGGTTGTTTGAGGATCAGAATGTCTTATGTGCGTCTTGTCTAGCAGTGCTGTTTTAGACTAAGCTTTGTCCAGCAAATTATGAAATGCAGTTTTGGATGGGAATTAAATGGATGTGTTAATTAAATAAACACTTAAAGGCAAATGCAGTTTGTTTTGATGTGTATTACACCTGAAACTTTGTTCTTATTAGTGTAGAACAGAAAACAAGAGTAGACTTAGAAATGTTTTTTTGCTAAACTAGTCTGATGTTTTACATTTTCAGCCAAGCTGCTGTTTCAGCCCAAGGGACTTCCAGTGCAGAGCCTGTGAGATCGGCAGTCACCCAGCCTGTAAACTCAGAACGCGCTCCTGCAAACGAGCCCGCAGCAGCGCCCAATGTAGCAGCTCAGGACAACAGGCCTGTGAACCCCAACGTTCAGATGAATGCCCAGGGTGGCCCAGTAGTGAATGAGGAGGACTTCAACAGGGACTGGCTGGACTGGATGTACACCTTCTCTAGAGCAGCAATTCTTCTGAGCATTGTATACTTCTATTCTTCCTTCAGTCGGTTTGTCATGGTAATGGGAGCCATGCTGCTGGTTTATTTGTGAGTACAACAGTTGAGTACAGCTGCAGATCTGATACGTGGAATGTGGTGCTGGTGTATATGTTTGAACTGCAAAAAGTTACTCAGACAAAAAAAAATGTAGACACTGGTCCTTTACTGCATGATCTCTGTGTGCTTTAAAAGCAACAAAAAAAACCCCTCCCCCCAAAAAAAACACATCAAGATGGTTTTTACAGTAAGTTGGATACCACTTATACCTGAAACACGATACTGTTGGCAGTACTAACAGATCAGTATTGTGGAAGCACAGAATTTGGGGATGGGAATGTAGAAGGTGAGGGGAAAGAAGTTCATAATGGTCAAGCATGTACTGGCATAAAATTAAAACTTCTACCACTTGTCTATGAAAGCAGAATTTGTACTCAGCTTGCTTATGTTTCAAAAATCAGGTATGGGTTTTTGTCCTGAAGTGTGTCAGGCAGCGCTGCTGTCACGGCGGGTGCCAGATCTGGTAGAACTGCAAGGACTTGCAAACTTCCAGTGCATCATGAAGACTCAACCTCTTGTATCTCTTTAACGTAGTATCAGTACTGACTGTGGTCATCACTTCTGCTTTCATCACTGAGGAACTCTTCTATGGGAAGGGAAGTGGAAAGCAGAAGTAGTGGTTGATGTTTTGGACTGATAGTTTTCTTATGCTCTAGTCTCTGTCGTCACAAGGGTTGTTCTGTTTCTCATGCAGATAAGATAGCTGAGATCAGAATAGAGACACCTGATAACATAGGAGAGGCTTAATAAACTTACACTGCCCATGTGGTTCAAGCCTTAGCTGAAGCTTAAATTGTAATTTTCATAGAAAATCAAAACTGAAAACTTAAAGCTGCTTTTGAAAAGAACATAAGTACTTTTAAATGAGGAGGATACAAAAAAAGTATTCTACATACTTAATCACATTTATACTAAATTATCATCTGCAACAGAGGGCTGTGAACAGCCCTTTGGAAACTTAACAGCTGTTAGCAAGACCTTTCTTAACCCAAACATCAGAGTAGCCTTTCAATCCAGACTTGCATAAAAGTGTGTAGCTTCATTGGAAAGTACTTGAAGAATTTGCTGCAGTAGTTAGCTGTAGCAGAAAAGTACCTTTTATTCTTTTTCAAAAGAGAGGTTTTCATCTGTTCCACTTTCTTATATAGACATCAAGCTGGGTGGTTCCCCTTTAGGCAAGAGGGAGGCCAACAACAGCCAGCCAATAATGTGGAAGTGAACCGTGATGGGCAACACGCAAACAATCCTGACCTGGAAGAGATGGTGAGTAAGAGCAGACATGTCTTTTGGACTCCTGCATATCATATTGGCAAGTATGCTGTGATGTCTGGACAGAAAATCAGCTTTTAGCAAGTGTAGCCTGCTTAACCAGGCAGCTTTCAGCATTGTCCTCAGCGTTGTGCCTGCTGCTCAAGTTCTGTATCTTTCCAGTCTGACAGTCACTGATTGTCTCTATTTTGGTCACAGACTTTCTTCATGCTAGTTACTCTTTAGGAGGTTGTTGTGAGAGAACTTGCTTAGTGTAAGAAGATACTGCTGTTTACCCTATGTTGGAGCTCTGAAAAGAGTACCTGAATTGCTTCAATTTCTGTTTTTTAAAGGAACGACTTATGGATGATGGGATTGATGAAGACAGTGGGGAAGATGCAGGTGAAGATGCCAATTCAGAGCAGCAGCCTGGATTCATGGCTTCTGCTTGGTCCTTTATCACAACCTTTTTCACATCACTGATCCCTGAAGGGCCTCCACAGGTTGGCAATTAAAGTAGAAAAGGAACTGTGTCGAGCAGCCTCAGTAGCCATGCGTAGAAGTGGAGCAAATTCTAGAGTGTTTTAAATACAGTGCAATTTCTGAAAATTTATTATGTTATCTTTTTGATCATGGTGTACAAAAAAAGTGTAATTTTTTTCTTTTTGGCTTTCTCATGCATTGAGTATTTTAAGCACAAGTGGACTACTAAATGCTTTCTTTAAGGTTCTTCTTTTTCTGAAGAATAACTGTAAAGATATTGGTCTTCCATGTTTTTATTTTAATTTCAAATGTGTATTATACTGAGGCAAAAAGCTTGTACTTAACCTGCACCATTACCTCTTTAAAGAGCTGTTAAAGATATGGATGTGGACAGACCCTTCCCAAATGCTCTCTATTCATCAGAATAACTGTAATGTATCTTGTGTTAGTTTTATGCAGGGTATGGATTATCACTTGGGGCTTGGAGTTTATATCATTCTGAAAGAATGCTGTGGACACAAGGATTACTTGTTAATGGCATGTTGTCTTCATGCCACCAAATACTAAGCCTCTTCTACGTTTAAAAAGCTAAGAGCTTTTTCTTGAGCCTTGTACTGAAGTTCTTTAGAGATGTTGACAGCTCTTCAAAGACAACTGGCAGTGATGGGGTAAACCTTAAATGTTTGATACATACAGTACTTTTTAAGAAAAATATAGCTGTACTGGGGAAAAACATGTACATTAGGATTTTTTAATAAAAACTGTTATGGTAACTTTTGGATGTTTATATGCATATTTGGATGCAAACAACTAAGTAGAGCATCATTAAAGAGGAGATTATGATAGATGTGAGAGTGGAATAAAGTTATCATGGTGGCATTACTGATACAGGCTAACGTGGTATGTTTGTAGCTGTGCATAGAGCTAAAGCTGTGATCTCAGTAGCAGGATGCTTGCATTCGTAAGCTAATTAAAAGTGAGAAAAGGAAAACTACATGAGATAACAGTGCAGTGACTGTCAGTTTGTTTACAGTTGATTTCTTTAGATTTTAATCATAGTCAAGTTTTGTTTTGGCCTTGTTCCTAATTGTGAAGTTACCTTATGTTACTTCACGTTAAAATGGCTGCAGATTCTGTTACACTTCAAAAATTCTGTTACACTTTTCTGTTATGCTACAGCCAAAAGAAAGCTTACCCAATTTTCTAATTTCAGTCTACATGACAAAGCTCTTGAACAAGTGAGAAATATGGGTTTATTTTTGCTTGAATGAATTTGAATGGTTTGGGTTGGAAGGGACTTCAAAAGACCCCACCTAGTCCCAACCCCCTGCCACAGACAGGGACACCTTCCATTGGACCAGGTTGCCCAAAGCCCTATCCAGCCTGGCCTTGGACACTGCCAGGAGGGGGCAGCCACAGCTTCTCTGGGCAGCCTGTGCCAGTGCCTCACCACCCTCAGAGCAAAGGATTTCTTCCTAATAATCTAAATTTGGCCTCCTGCAGCTTAAGGCCATTGCCCTTTGTCCTATCACTACCTGCCCTTGTAAACAGTCACTCCTCAGCTTTCCTGTACATTCCCTTCAGGTACTGGAAGGCTGCAATAAGGTGTCCCCTCAACTGCCTTCTCCAGGCTGAACAAGCCCAACTCTCTCAGCCTCTTTGTAGAAGAGGTGTTTCACCCCTCTGATCACCTTTGCTTGTTCATGCCAGAGCACTGGAGCTATGCAGAGAAGTTTTAAAGCTTAGAAAAAAATTTTCTTTAGGTTTATACTCTGAAACATTTGTTAGGGTTTCTAGGCATTATTGAGAGTTGACTGTCAATTGGAAAAAAATATGTGGATAATTTTAAGCAGTTTAACTAGAATGTTGAGTTACAGAGTAGTTCTCACATTCTGTTTCTCCTCTTGACAGATCTGCAAGTCTTAGGAGCATCAATTATTTGCTGTAGAGACAGCAGTGATTAGTTTTGATGTTTTACTCCCATGTTACTATGGAGAGCTGTTCTCAGTTTAGCTTCTTTGCTACATAAAATGTGTAATGTTGCTCATAGTTACCCTTTTAATTGGGTGGATGGATCTAACTTGACTAAACATTGAACAACTATTACAGAAACTTTACATTTAAAATGGAATGGTATAGAGTGGTGGTGGTGAATGTCATAGGATTTGCTTCTGGGATGCACTGATGTGGTTTCTTCTATCTGACCTGTGTGTTCTCACTCTTCCCAAAACTTTGGTTTTCTTTCTGTCCTGGGGCTAGTGTATCTCTAACAGCATCTGTGCAGCTACAACCTACTGGTATCTAACTACTAACAGCTGTCAGTTGCTTCTTGCTGTCCTTGTTTAGTTTTCCTTTGTTTTCCATGCTGCAGAAAGCAATTGGTGGTTGCTTTCTGCTCTTAGCAGACCTGATCAAGAAAGTTGCCATTAGCCCTGATTTTAGTTAATAAGTGTAAAATTGTCCCTGCTTCTTTTTTCTTCAGACAAAAAGAAATCTGTTTATTGGTTATGCAAGGTTGAGACAGTGAAATTGGGAGATCCTGGCAGTTCCTTAGGTATTCAGGAAGATGTTCTGAGTTTTAAGTGCATAGTAGAGCTGGAACAAGGAGTTGAAGGTGGCAGACTTCTATGAGAACATTTTAAGATCGTTGAACCTTTCACCTTCCAGAACTTTGCCAGGATCCCATCAGGGGAAAGCAGAAAGATGGTTACTGGGTAAAATGAATGAGAAATGAGGATGAGATAGGAAGCAATACCAAGAAATCTTGAAAGAGCTGGAGGCAGAGGAAAGCCAACAGGAGGAGCAGAGATAAGGTGTGATCATAAATAAATATGGAGAAAGCATCAAAGAACAGATTGAGGTAAGATGTGCATTTCTTAATTTTCAGAAAAGGAAAGCCTCAAGAAAATGAGATCAGGCTTATTTTTTTTACAGGTTTCTGAGCAATTCAGGTATGGAATTGAACAGCATGAAATATGTAATGGATGATGATAGAGTAGAAATTAAAACCCTAGAAAAAATAGCTGCTTTTTCTTAGCCTATCCTGCTTCATGGCATAAAACACAATTATATAGTATGTGGCCATGGGCACAGCTGGAAGATGAATTGTAGCACTTCTGTGACATGGGGTAGAAGAAAAGGTGTGAGGATTACAGTGGCATAGGATGTGCCTTGGTAGTAATGGTTCTGTAACATACCTGTGTCATCTGCTTTTACAACTCTGAATACAGAAAAAGTGATTGGAATTCATTCTGTACCTTACAGGATGACAAGAAATGACAGATACCTGACGTTGTGAGGAAGTCAGTTTATCTAATAGCAGGTCTCTGCCAGTATGTGCTATAGCTTCACAGTGTTAGGGCAGAAATGGACATGAGATTGAAGCATATTCCATCCCTAGCGCTGCATGCTGTGAAGAGGCTGATGAGATTGCCAGTACTCCTATGAATACTGGTACCAGTAGCTGTTTGAAGAGAGTAGCTGCTTTTTTGCGTGGCTTCTCAATATTTCATCTAATCTAAAAACTGATGTAGGACCCTACATAGACCTGTCCTGATGTTTTGACCACAGTTTACATGGTGGTCAGCAGTGGGACTTGGTTTAACAAGCTGGAGAATTCTTGGGTGCAAAATAATGTTCAAAGGGATCCTCTTTCTCCTGCTGACTTGTGAGCTCACAAGCTTTTTCTTGTGCAACTGTTCGATTTGGAGCCCTTGATGGGCAGCATTGGGTCTCCAGGTGTTCCCTGTTGCCCTTAAATTCAGGTAACTCCTAGAGAAATTACCACGGGGTGCTTCAGGAAGAGGCTGCTTCTGTCTCAGAGGTACTCCACTACCTTCTTACTATTGCTGTAGCAGAAGGAATCAGTGCTGTTGTGTGTGAGGTTTGTAGTGGTAACAGGTCCTGCAGAATCACTTAACTTCCATCCTAGTGTGTGAATCAGCCTGGTTCTGCCAGCGTGGCTTTGTGTGTGAGCGATGAAGGGGGTTTTTAGACCGTGTTGGCAAAGTGGGGGTGAGTTACTTCATCCCTCACAGCCCTCCAGCAGCTTCAAAGCTGCTGCACCGCTGGCTCGCTAGACAAGGTAATAAATGTATTTTTGTCATGATTCCCACCCTGAAAAAGGGGATCCAGCCATCCTGCACGGCAGTGGCTCTAGTGAGCCAGGTGGCAGGCAGCTTGCTCTTGGCTGGGTTGATTCGCCGGCAGCTGTCTGTGCGAGGTCTTGCTTTGGGAAGAAGCTGGGGTGAGTACTGTGAATGCTTGGTGCTTCAGCCGTGGTAGCGCTGGCTGGGGAGGGGGGAAGTCAGAGCTGGGCCTGAAAGAGTTACCTGTAAAAGGCAAAGGCTGGCCAACTCGGAGCTTTGTACTTTAAGCAACAGGAGGATTTAATTTTTTAAATCTTGGGGTTTTATTGTGTATGTGCACGTGTGTTTTCCTTACCCCTTTGGAAAGACTCTGCTGACCGTAGAGCCTGTGGTTGGGAAGGAAGGCTGAAGCCTGGGCTTGGCATTGGTGTGTTTGGGTGGATTCCTTTGGCTGTTCTCTTTAGTAACCTGCCGTGGTGTTGAACTGCAGGTATGAAACATCAGCAGTGACGTCAAAATACGCCACCCTGAATATAAGGGAGCTTTTCCCAGTGAGGGTGCCAGAGCCCTGGGACAGGCTGCCCAGGGGGGTGGTGGAGTCTCCTTCCCTGGAGATATTCAAGACCCGTCTGGACACCCATCTGTGCAGTATGAGCTGGGGAGCTGCTTTGGCAGGGGGGTTGGACCCGATGATCTCTCGAGGTCCCTTCCACCCCCTACGGTTCTGCGGCTCGCCTAGCCTGGCCGCAGCCCTGCCGCCTCTACTCTGTCAGCCAGAATAATTGAGGAAGTGCATAATTGACAGAAGAAGAAAGCACGTCACGCGTGACGGGATAAGGCGGGGGGAGCCAGGCCCCAACGCCCAGGCCCCAACGCCCCCGTCTCGCCGTGCTGCCCGGACCGCGGCCCCGCCGGGGCGGAGCTGGCGGCGGCGCTGCCCCATCGAGCCGCTAGATGGCGCCGCCACCCAGCTCCCGCCGGCGCGGCCCTGCCCGGGCTCTCCGCGGGCACCGGGGGGCAGCGGCCTGCGGGCGTTTGGCCTGGGGCGCGGCACCGGCGGCGGGAGGGCACGGGTAGTGGGGGTACGGGTAGCGGTGGGCCGGCCGCGGCCGGTGATTCCCTTCTCGGGTAGCGAAAGGCTGGCGTGTGCTCGCCCTCCTGCAGCAGCGGGGCCCCGAAGTTACCGGGCAGGCGTTTTGCCTTTAACCCCGCGTTTGTTTTCGCCCCTGCCGAGTGTCTGTGCCAGCAGCGGCGCGGCGCTCACCTCTGTGGGAGAGCCGAGGCCCTCGGGGAAGGCCGGGTGGCTTCCCTTTACGAGTTAAAAAACCTTCGCCCCCCCGCCGCAGCGCTCGGTCAGTGCCAGTGGCGTGAGGACCCACCGCTCCCCGCTCCGAGAGGTGCGGGTCCCGCCTGAGAAAAGCGGGCGAAGCCTTGCCAGGGAGCTGTGAAATCACCCCCGTGCCTGCATCTCTTCTCTGGCCCCGGGGCTTCACACTGAAGGCTCTCCCCAGAGAGCCCTGCCTGTCAGCCCGAGCGACTCCGTTCTCACATCGGGGTGCGTGTGGTAACGCTGCCGCTCGATGAAGCGCTGCGGTAACGAGTCGGGCACCCCGCTGCCTTCATCTGGCTGGAAAAAAGCAGCCTCCAGACTATGCAGCACAAGGGCTGCCCCTGGGAAACGCGGAATCCTCGGTTTCTTGGGCTGTACGCTAGTTTTCCAGCGCTGCTGGATTTAAGAATGTTTCCCATGTGGCTGTGAGCACAGGGTGTGACATGTAAGTTACAGCACGAACATCGCCAATTAGGATAATTACGCCTGGCTGGGTCTTGATATGTCCTAAGTTAATCTTCCTACCTAATAATTACAACGCAAAAGACAGCGTGGCTCTTCCTAGCAAACATCCGTGATGTGTGATCCTTCAGGACAAGTTGGGCTTTGTTTTATTTTTAAATTGCTGAAGCAAACATTTGTCTCCAGTCATCTGAAGGAGTTTTCCCAGCCGCTGCTGGCGGAGGATGGCAGGTACCTTCCTAATGCTGTTTGCCAGTTGCATGGCTCTGGTGAAGGCTGGAATTCCTGTGCTGTCTGGCAGAGGGCTTTTGAGGTCCTCTGCAGAGTGAGGTAACAGTATCTGTGGAGATCTGGTACTGTAATACTGGTGACATTGTCCAGTGTGAGAGCGTGGCAGCAGGCAGAGCCTGAATTCTGGAGAGGTGGTTGCTTTTATGGGGTTTGTGGAGTCCTCTTGTGTGATTCCCAGCATGGACTCATGAGCAGATCATGTGGAGACACGGAGGGGGTGGCATGGTGTGAGACCACCACTCAGCAGCAGCAGCGGTATGTTAAGAGGATGCTGCTGTCAAAGACTGTCTCATGAGACCGCAGCTATTGTTCCAGAAGTCCCGTTCAGGAACTGGTAATGCACATACTTAAGGCACTAAACTGGTCTGGACAGTATCTTGGGTTTGAATGTTGAGGGAAACGCATATGAGCAAAGCGTAGGACACGGTTGGCTCTCTTCTTTGTCTGCTGGATGCACGTCATTTGAAGCCAGTTAATAAATGGGGTGGATTTGGACCTGCTTGTTCTGTACACAGACCCAGCCCCAAGGTTTGAAACTGCTTTGGCAGGGGGGTTGGACCCGATGATCTCTCGAGGTCCCTTCCAACCCCTACAATTCTGTGATTCTGTGTTATCTGAGCTATTGCAGATAGACATGGTTTTACACATATGTGCCATACACAGTGTCGTACATCCTTTAGTTTCTGTCTGCCTTGGATTGTTTGTGGTTTTCTTCCATCTTACAGGTGACTGTAAGCGCTCCAGAGGCTTCTGAATGGGAAACAGATCCCAATTTCTTTCCATTCTTCTCCATACTGGCTTCATTCTCCTTTTTGTGATTGCACTTTAAGGACCTTCCACGTATAAAATGTGAGGCACAGATTGTGGTGACAATTATACAGTTGAAATTTGTCTGTCTTGTTCTGGCGTTGCTTTGTTTTTGATGAGGCTGGTGTTGCATGAAGATGGGCAACAGTGAAAAGCAGATGGTGAAGTTCAGGGAATATGTTGTGAGGAGAAACCATTTGTTGGAAAGGTCTCTTCCTCTTTGCTGCCTGCTTGTAAACATCTCGAGATGTCTGATGTCTGTTAAAGAAGCAGGTAGAATTTTAGTATTTACTGAGAGGAAATAATACCCCATTTCTTTTGTCAACAAGGTTGATGAACTTTTGCAAGAAATTGTTGGTTGTTATAAAATAGAGATCTCTTCTTCCCCCCCCCCAAAAAAAAGAAACAATCAATGGTTATCTTTTATTCCCATCCTATTGTACATACCCAGTGTGACTTCTTTTTGCACCATTTCATACCGCTTTTGGAGCCTCTCTGTTAATGTGGACAAAGATCCTGGTCTCTTTTGTGCATTCAGAGCTGCTGCTCTGAAAGGCTCTGCCTGGCATCTGACTTTTGTGATGGATGAAAGCGCTGAACGACCACTTAGGAAAAAAATGTGCTTCTCCCTCTGCCCTTCTCTCTCCTCTCCTGGCAGTTCGATGTCAGCTCAAAAAAAAAAATGGGCTTGCCAATGATTTTAAATGGTATCTGGGCTATTGTGAAGAATTTGGCAGTATGAAATGCCACTAATTGAGATGGAGGTTGTGAAAGCAGCGCTTCCCAGAAGAGATCATCAGGTTAAACTCCATTCCTGCATTTCTCAGGGAGGGTTCTCTGAGTTCACGCGGTATAATTGCCTGTCGCTGAGGGTCTGCAGCCTCCCAACAGTACAAGGAACATGAAGATCACAAATACAAGTAAGGTTTTAAATCAGATATTTGAGAGCACGAGCAGCAGCGTCGAAACAGGTTTCAGAGAGCTTTGTTGTCCCTGTAGAAGTACCAGGAGATTTGACTTTGTCCTTAAGCTGAGATCCCGTTGCCTTGGTATCTGCACCGCAGATGATACCACTTAATATCCTCTGGCCCTTGTGATGCTGAAAGACAAAGAAATTAGGTCAAGGAGCATTAAGGGTGAATTATCTTGATTTTCTAAGTTTAACAGAAAACTCTGGAGTTCATTGCCCTGCCCTTCTGTCTGTGTAGAATTTTCCATTTTTAAGAGGAAAAATTGTAATTGCAAGCGTGGATAATGATCATCCCCCAAATCAATTTGATTTTGATTTTAATGGCCACACTAATGTTTTTGCCCATTGTAATTTAATAGCTGTAGTGACCTTCCTCATAGGGATAACAGACTGACTCACTGTGTATAGCCACATCGACACGCATGCGCTCACGCACATCCAATTACAGGTACACCTGAGGAGCTTGCTGTTCAGTTCTGTGGAGCATGCTCACATACACTGGCAGAGTCTGCTGCAAAAACGCTGGGATTCTTATGTGTTGAAGAGGAACTGTGGCTCCTAAGTGGTGAGAGAGGGCTTCTGCCTTAAACTGCAGTAAATGAGCCACCAGTTCCCAGGGTTCGGTGAAGATAAGGAGCAGAGGATACCAGGGGTACAGCAGTAGATAAAGGAGTACCGGGGCCCACAGACCTAAGTCACTTAGTTTTTGTGAGAGCAGAGTCAGGGAAATGACCTGGGTTATTAAAAAAAAAAGCCTCTCCATTTAGGAACAGGGCATATGTAATGTATCATTACATTATTTCTTTAAAAATGCAGTGTCAAAGCAAGCAGGGCATTAACACAACCATGTAATTAACATCGCGAGAGAGTCGTGTGTGTTACTGGTGAAGGATCTCAGTGGGATCACAAATACACGTTGGGAAGACATAGAATGATAGAAAATCAGGTGTTCAAAGAGGTGCACAGGAAAGATTAACAGTTAATAATAAAACTTAAGGTATTGATAACCCTGTGTTTTTTTAAGTGGAAAAATTGTAATTGCAAGCGTAGATAAGGATCATCCCAAAAATCAATTTGATTTTGATTTAAATGGCCACGCTAATGTTTCTGCCCATTGTAATTTAATAGCTGTAGTGACCTGGTATGATGGAGGACAAAGAAGCCAAAAGGGATAACTGGTCAAACAGGTCCACTTTGGATTAAATATCTATGGGAAGGATGGTAAAGAAAACACATCTTAAAAAAAAAAATATCTACAGGTCTGCTGTTGGGAGTGCTGCTTGCAGATACCCAGGCTTAGGTTTAGAAATGGTTTCTCTAATTAAATAATTAAGTTTGACCTGGAGAATTTAGGTTGGAGAAGCAGTAGCTAGGAATAGTAGGATCCAGGTAATCTTGTGTCCAGTAACTGGCAGATTTCTTCACCAGTCTTTGATCTAATGGGACCCATTGGTGCTGCAGGCTCACTCCTGCTTAGTCACTAAGGAATGGATTATCAAAACCAACCCCAACTGCTTGGCTTTGCTGAATGCCAGTACCATTCCTTTAAACTCAAAGGCAGCTAAGATGTTTTATTTCAGGAAAGCAAACTTTTGAGAGCAGTAGCAAGCAGAGCCAAGGGGGACTAATGAGCTCGAAGAGTTGGCTTTAGAGGAGTCTTGGAGCTACTGGCATCGAAAGCACAGAACCTCTCTCGACTTTGAATGAAGACAAAAGCTGTACAAGGGACTGCTGCAGAGACAACTGGGACATCAAATGTCATGTCTGGCAGAGCAGGTTTTATGGTCCCTTGAGAGAATTTACTAGTTCAGATGGATAAGATAGAGGTGAATACAAAAGCGAGATAAAGAAGCGGTAACGGGGGAGCTTTGCTGACAGGGGGATTACAGGGCTGGAGACATGTTTTTAAACACCACCTCAAGGGGAAGAAATAATCATATTGAATAGTTCAGTTAATGATCTTGCACAAAACCTTGCAGTGTTTTTAAGGACAGCCAGGCAATAGTGGGTAACATCCCTTTGCCCTGGGCTCTTCCAGTGGAAGGTTATATGCTGTGGTTACAGACCTCCTCGCCAAAGCATGTCTGTGGCCAGGCTCTGAAGTGCCAACGAAACCCAATGCTGATGTGAAGTTATGAGGCACTGACAGCACGAAGAGGACGGTGATGTGCTTCAGTGGGGGCTGGGCTAACCAAAATGGGGTGAAACGCAGCAAACCAAGAGCACAGCACTTGGAATAAAACAACAGAAGTATGCCGGGCGTGTTGGATGGGCCGAGGTTCACGGGGAGACATAATAGGTGTAAGGTAACCAGGAAAAAAGTACCTACAGCCCTGATGCCTTCAGGTACCTCAAATGAGGTCTTGGCAGAAGGGGAGGAATTATTAGCTCTGCTGTTGAAGGTGTTAGGGTGCGATGCTGCGTGCAGTGCTGGTCTCCTGTGTTCGCCACAGATAGTCTCCAAAGTGGCGTGGTATGGAGGGGAAGGGACACTTGGGTGATCAGGAGAATTTAAATCATTGTCTAGGAAGATGAAAGCTGAGAAATGACAAAGGTTGCCTGGGAATACATCAAGGGGATAAACTGTGGCAGGAAGAATAGCTCTTTAGAATGGAGGACAAAACTGGCCTAAAGAGGATGGATATAAACACCAAGAAGTAAATTTTGGCCAGAAGATGATTCCTAACCCTGGAAGTCGTATCTTCCCAAGAAAAGTGATGGGGAGGAAGACTGCAGGTAGGTGTGAGATGGTCCTTGAGGAATCCCACGACAGGGCAGAGGGCCCTTTCAGTTCTCTGATCCAGTGCCCTGTTACCAGCCGGTGCTTGCAGGGTTTGCAGTTTGTGGGGGAGCATCCGAAGTGGCACGGCAGTACCATATCCCACTGAAGTCACAGGGCACACGTCAGAGGTGAGGTGGAAGTATCAGACTTGGGATATCTGTCCTCAGCACCAAAAGCAATGCTTGCCTCTGTGGAATAATGAATCACAGAATCACAGGGGTTGGAGGGGACCTCAAGAGATCATTGAGTCCAATCCCCCTGCCTTCAGTAAGATTCCTGAAGATGCTTGGTGATCTGGTTTTTATTTTTATGCATCTTCAAAAAGACTAATAATAGTTGCTCTGAGGACTTCAGGGAGCTCTTACTCCCTAAGGCTATTGTCACTGTCAAAAGAAGAAAATCCACTGGATGGGCCTGGACTGTCAGAGGCTTGAGGAAAAAAAATAATTAGATACCAGCATCTTAAATTGGATTGTGTCTGGACAGAAGTTTTATTCCTTGTGACAAAGCCTGTTATTAAGGATACTGTGAATGACTCCTATTGTACTTTAAAATAGTTTCTTTGGTCTCTGGGTAAGCACAGCTCTGAGTGTCTTGGAAGTTCCACCTACCAAAACGGTGGCAGAAAATTCGCATGTCCAGTGGTTTTGACCCTCTATCCTTTACCAACCAGTTATCCTCTTAAATCTCAATACAAAGCTGGGAAGGGGAAGGGGAAAAGGAAAGAGGGGGAAGGGGAAAGGAAAGGAAAGGAAAGGAAAGGAAAGGAAAGGAAAGGAAAGGAAAGGAAAGGAAAGGAAAGGAAAGGAAAGGAAAGGAAAGGAAAGGAAAGGAAAGGAAAGGAAAGGGGGAAGGGAAGGAAAAGAAAGGGGAAAAGGAAAAGGGAAGGGGAAGGGAATGGGAAAGGGGAAGGAAAGGAAAGGGAAGGAAAGGAAAGGGAATGGAAGGGAAAAGGGGGGAAGGGAGAAGGGGGAAGGGGAAAGGGGGAAGGGGGAAAGGGGAAAGGGGAAGGGGAAAGGGGAAAGGGGGAAGGGAAAAGGGGGAAGGGAAAAGGGGGAAGGGAAAAGGGGGAAGGGGGAAGGGGAAAGGGAAAAGGGGAAAGGGGGAAGGGGAAAGGGGGAAGGGGAAAGGGGAAAGGGGAAAGGAAAGCTGTGTGATAATTAATACCAATATGCAATACTCCTTAAGCTCCTGTAACTTAAACCCCCAAGAATGTCTTTAGCAAAGATTTCACATGACACTTGTACCGTGCTCCCCAAACTGCTCCAGGTTGGAGCTTTTACCGGAGGGTAAAACTTTCTGGAAACAGGAGTGTCCACGGTGCTGCCCACCCCACTGCACTGCCCATAAGCTACAGGCAGGACTCTCACTCTCCTGCCACCATGTGCCTGGGTGTCCAGCAGCTCGCTCCAGCGGGCGCTGGCGTGTGGTTTTGGAGGCTCCCGAGGTGGTGGAGCCCCAGGTCGCAGACACAAATGAGGGAAGACGTCGATAAGGGAAGGCAAAGGAATGTAAGAGACAAGAAGGATGTAAAAATGCCTTAATGAACTCGTGTGTCTTGAGAAAACCTCTAATCTAATGAGAATGGATTTTGTTTGAGAGATTGGGCTGGTACAATTAATTATTCATGGCAGCGACATCGTTAGGATTTCATTTTATTTAAAGGCCTCTAAGTGACTTGGAAAATTGGGTTAAGCTGAAGGGGAGTTTCAGGAGAAAGACAGGGGAAAGCTTTTCCTTTTATTGGCTTTGTCTAATATTTTTTAGATAGCTATTAGAAGTACAAATACAAATGACACTCAGGCTCTAACATTCCTGCATTAAAGGTGGGCATAAATTTGAACCACATAAATACGAAATCTGGGCCAAATGGGACTCCAGATGGCTTTTTGTGGGACGAGTTAGATACCATTTAAAGCGACCTACTGCCACTCGCTGGGGACTTGCCATGTTTCAGCGCTGTACATTAACACCAGGCAGTGATCGGTGGTTCCTCATCCAGGTTTTCCAAACTTGGGCTCCTAATGTCTCACATAGCAGAGTGAGGGGGGCTACACAGCCTTTCTGCTTGTCTTGCCGTAGCATAAAGGGTGGGTGCAAATGGCGAATCTTGGGGCTGCTGTGTGGCGTCCAGCAGGGAGCAACATGCAATTCAATATATGAATTGTAGGTGAAGCCAGGAAACCAGCCATTTTATTAGGTGAAATCACCCAGATTCTATACCTTTCTTACTGTAATCGTGGCAAGCTAAACAACTGCTAATTGGTTACACACACTGTTCACACCATATTGATTGGCTAGTAATTATAACGAGTCTTGATAACCCTATCTTATAGCTAAATATTCTTACTTTACCTTTAATACCTAAAAGCATCTGCACACCTGCTGTTTTGACCATCTTGTTATGGTTGGTTCCTAACATGTTCTGTTACTCCCAAATCCCTTCCCATAACTGCTTCTTGGTTTAGGGCAGCCTGTACCCCTATCAGCAAGGCCGCTGTGTTTTGAGAATGTGATTATTAGGATCCTCTCAGCGTGAGTAACTTTTCTCATGGGAATAGGAGAATATTGTCAGGGCCTATGTCTTGGGTGAAGAGAGCTAGGCCGCCGGCAGGCCTGCTGTTTTCCCTCACACCACTGCCCTAAAAATGGAAAGGTTTTGGCTGAGGTGCAGCTATGACAACCTTCTGTAAGTCTTTCTCTTGCTGTGGTAGAATGCAAAGGCATAAATGGTCCTAAAGACCCGTAGCAGACAGACTTCTCCTCCATGTATCGTAGCTATATCTCCTCTCGCTTGTCTACGCCACCAAGTGTGTTGCCCATATTGACAGACAAAAATGCTTTCCTGGAGGGCTTTCCCCTTCCCTGGAGAGGGCAGTGTGTACACCAGCCCACAGGAGGTGAGTTGTGTGCCCACAACCGTGCGCTCATAGAATCATAGGGGTTGGAAGGGACCTCAAGAGATCATGGGGTCCAACCCACCTGCCAAAGCAGCTCCCTAGGACATATCACTCAGATAGGCGTCCAGATGGGTCTTGAATATCTCCAGAGAAGGAGACTCCACCACCCCCCTGGGCAGCCTGTCCCAGGGCTCTGGCACCCTCACTGGGAAAAAGTTCCTCCGCATGTTGGTGCGGAACTTCCTGTGCTTCCTTCATGGGAACAAGGCAGGGATTACCCTTCTCCATTCCACCCCCTGCTAAACCTGTGCCCGAATCACAGATAGGTTGCTCAGCCTCAGAGCTGCTAATGCTTGTCTGCTCTTGAGAAGACTTCTTTTCTCTCTTTTTTTTTTTTAACACATGGATGCTTAGCCTGGGAACTGTCCTGGAGTCTGAGTGTTTAAAAAGTCTGGTTTTCCTTTTCTTTTTTGCAATGTTTATTTGTTCCTTCCCTTGTAATTCTCCCTGTTCGCTCACAGACATCATTCAGGGACAGATTTAAATCGAGGCAGACAGACTCCAGTTCTGCTCTGTCCCTTCGAACAGTGGAGATTTGTTTAAAAGCACTGTTGGGAGCACACTTGGTATGACTGGAATGCTCAGGGCTTTATTTTTCATTTCACATCACGTGCAGAGTAACCCAGCTATAGCTTGAGATGTTCACATGGCCCTGGTAGCACCGTCTCTGCCACGGTTGGCTGAGGGTTGTGTAAAAAATACTCAGCCCATCTCCCCTATGAGGATAGGCTGAGTAAGCTGGGACTCTTCAGCCTTGAGAAGACTAAGGGGGGACCTAATTAAAGTCTATAATTATCTGAAGCAGGGGATGCAGGGGGAATTGGCCAGCCCCTTTTCAGTGGTCTGTGGAGACAGGACAAGGGGCAATGGCTGCAAGTTGGAGCACAGGAAGTTCCGCACCAACATGCGGAGGAACCTTTTCCCAGTGAGGGTGCCAGAGCCCTGGGACAGGCTGCCCAGGGAGGTGGTGGAGTCTCCTTCTCTGGAGAGATTCAAGACTCATCTGGACGCCTATCTGAGTGATATGTCCTAGGGAGCTGCTTTGGTAGGGGTGTTGGACCCGATGATCTCTCGAGGTCCCTTCCAACCCCAACAATTCCATGATTCTATGAAATTATTTACAACAGCTTTACTAGGGATGCTCACAAACAATGGGCTGGCCACCAGGAGGAAGGTGGGGGATGAAGCTCATATGGACCGAAGCTCAGGGCCTTGGGAAATCACATTGGGCAATGGCTCTTAAAAATGAGAAAGACGTGTCTCCAAGCACTGTTTTGGAGGCAGTTTCATCTGGCCTGAAACCCAGAAACAATCGCTCTCTTGCTTTGATGTCTGGGAGGGTTTGTTTCACAACATTTCTATCTCACTGATGCTGGGAGGGAGGGAAAAATCCTATTGAAATTTGCTAATTAAGAAGAACTTTCAATGAGACTATTGCCAATTATCCTACAGTCCCCAAGCGTGGTCTTCCATGAAAATCCACAGCAGCTCCAACCTCCCAAGCTCGCTCTCATCTGAAAACTAATCTGGGCCACAGCAAGTTTTGGTTGGCATCAGAAGAAAAAGCAATGGCAGCTGCTGCTTTGCTAAAGCTGTGGTTTGCCAGCAGCGTCTCCCAGCTGATGTTTTGGGTGTCTTCTTGGAGCCACAACCCAGCCAGGCTGGGAGATCACAGCCCTGCTTCCATGCCAGCACCTCCCTCTTGGTGGTCACTGCACCGAGGAAGCTGGGTGTGCAGCTGCATCCTAGGAGGGTGAGCGGCACAGCAGGTCAGTCCTTCTGCAGTGTGGAGTGCCTCTAATTGCTGGGTGGGGAAGGTGCTCAGCACCTCATGGATGGAGGCTTTATAGAATGACCTGGCCTCCTAAAACATGTGTAGGCAAACACATTGTACTGGTGGAGAACTGATTTCAGGGGAAGAACTTGAGAGGTGTCAGCTCTGGGATTTCAGGTGGCATTGCCTTGGACACATCCCATGTTTTCTGGTGCATGTTACATAAGGGTGGACATCTCTTCCTCTTCTTAATACTGCTTGTCTTAAGACAGGGAGGCTTGGAAATGTCTTCCCACAGCACCTCATCATAATCAGTCTGAATAGGTGATTGATTTGGGCTGCAGAGCCTTTCCCTTCATTCACTAGGGCCCTTCTCTTGCTGCTCACCAAGAAGAAAACTCTTGCATTTCCAGCACTGGGACTTGCAACCTCCCCAAACTTCCAATAGACAAAACTATGGCTGCAGCCCAAGAGTTTATTTAGACTTCAAGAAGAAAGAACCACAGAAGGGGAAAAAAAAATCTATCCAAATAATAAAACCTTTTCTCCTGATGACTTTTTGATGACATTATTTTGGTGGCTAGACACTTGACTTTACAGTATATAAATATTCATTTGTTTTCCCATATGAGGAGAAAATTCAAGTCAAATAAATCCAAGTCAATTTGGTACTCTCATTTCTCTCCTTTTAAAAAGTTTCCTATTATTTTTGCAATTAAGTAATATGTGTTTGACTAACCATTCATTTTCCCCATGAGTGAGCTTGGATAAACACAATAATTTTAAACAGAGGTGAAAAGTAGCTCCTCAGTACAGTGATCCTAACACAGAGCAGTTCTTTTATCATTTGTTGTAGTTGTGGCAAATATACCACTTAATCCTGTGCCTGAAAGTTGACTGGTCAACCCTGAACTCAGGAAAATGGGTTTTCCTTTTCACATCACATTCACAGATGTGAATTTGGGCCTGCAGTGGCACTGTTCTACCTGCTGAAGGGCTGTGGTGCTTTTCCAATCATTCATTATTAAATCTCAGTCATCCAGATCCTTGCTAAGCACCACTTCTGACCATGTCCTTTAGCTCTGGCCCAAATTTACCCAAGTGAATTTCAGAACCTCCCTTCACTTTACTAGAGCAGCGTGCTAGCAGCTGGGTAACAGCCTTGTTGAATCAGGGCAGTGCAAGTACATGGTGCTTACAAATACAGACCCAAACTCTACCACCAGGTAAGCAAAGGTTTGTGTTTCTGGGCTCAACTGGCTTGTTAGGTTGCTTCAGAGGAACTTGCACACTTTGGTCCTGTTGACTTTGGTGAGAATGACTCACCTCCTTTGGTGCAGGTTTAACTGTTTTCCTCTTTTTTTTGATAGGTACTCACCTTTGAGTATTTGTTTAAGAAGTCAACCCCTTCTTTTGGAAAGATGAGTGTGGTGGTTTGGCCCTGGCTGGAGGCCAGATGCACACCAAAGTCACTCTATCACTCCTCTTTTCTGCTGGACAGGGGAGGAAATATATATTGAGAGAATTAGGAGGCGAGATAAGGACAGGGAGAGATCATTCTGCAATCAGTGTCATGAGCAAAATAGACTTAACTTGGAATAAAAAAACCCCAAACATCTAACTGATGACCCTGCCCTGCACACCCAGTGACACCAGAGTTGGGTAATGAGAAGTAAAACCAGATCTTAAAGCACCTCCCCTCACCTCTCCCTTCTCAGCAGACTTCACTTTAGTCATGATTTCTCTCCCTTCCTCCTCTTCCAGGTGGCACAGGGGCAGATAGGGATGGGGGCTTCCATCAGTTCCTCATGAGTTGCTTTCCTGCTTAGCCAGGTAGGGGTGTTCCTCACACCCTTCCCCTGCTGCACCGTGGGGTCCCACCCACAGGAGACAGTCCTCCACGACCTTCTCCAACGTGAGTCCTTTCCCACAGGGCTTCAGCTCTTCCCCAGCTGCCCCAGTGTGGGTCACTGCTGTGGGGTACAGTCATAAATCATAGAGTGTCTCTCATTCTCTCAGGCCCAGACTGCTCCAGCCTGGTCCCCCACGGAGTCACAGGCCCCCCTCCCCCAGCAAACCTGCTCCAGCACAGATCTCTCTCTCATCTGTGTCTCTGTCTCCACAGGCTGCAAGTGCTGGCAGGGACTTGCTCCAACATGGGTCACAGCATCTTCTGTATGTCTCCACCCTCTCCAGCATGGGGCCTCTCCACAGGCTGCAGGTGGGGTCTCTGTTCCCCATCACCTTCCATGAGCTGGTGGGACACACACCCCCACTCCACCATGGTCTCCACAGGAGCAGGTGACTCTCCAGTGCTTGTAGCACCCCCTCCCTGCCTTCTTCACTGATCCTGGTGCCTGCTCAGCTCCTTACATCTTCTCACTCCCTTCTCTGGTGGCAAAAAGCAGCTGCTTGCATTTTTTTTTCCTTCTCCTAAATGTGATTCCCAGAGGTGCTGTGACCATTGCTGATGGGCTCAGCCTTGACCCCAGCTGGTATTGACTCTGTTGGGCCTCCAGAGAGCTTCTGGCTGGTTCTTGCAGAAGCCACTCCTGCAGTCCTCATGCCCCCCTTCCCCCCACCATGCAAAACCAAAACAATGAGAGACTTTGGGGTCTTTCCTCTCTGGTCCTTGTAAGGAGGAGTGGTTCCTTCCATGGCACAGTGAGAAGGAACACAATATAGTGCTAGGGCACGAATTGGTGCTTGCTTTTGTTCCTTTAAGGGTCTCAGACCAAAAATCCTGTACTACTACAGGACTTTTCCCCAGCAAACAAGGGAAAAAGCCCTCAGAAGGCTAAGACCATGTGTTTTTTCTCAAAAGAAGAAACACATTAGTCAGAAAACCCAATGTAACCTACTAAGCTCTGTTATCTTGGGTTGAAATGACTTGAAACAACATCAGATGGAGGAAAACTAGTTCCAAGCTACAAGTGATATGAATTAGCACAGTCCTGGCAGGAGCCTATAGAAAGGCTGTGAGTCTGCTGCAGCTGGTAGGAAAGGGCTTAATGTTGCTAAATCTACAAAGGGTTGTTGGTTTGGCTGGGTCTGGGTTAGTGGTGTGAGTGTAAATTGTAAGGGGTTAGGAAGATCTTTGGGGACTGTGTTGATAAATACAACTCTTGAGAGTGCTGAAGCTCTATGAACCAATAGTAAAATGCCATAGGAGGGCTGTGTAGGGAAAGTATAGGTAGAGAGAACTAGGTGCCCTCTTTTCATGGATACCCTTCCTTTCATTTGGGCAGACTGGTACGACTACAAGGCAAGTCATCTGAGGCTAAAAGGTAAGTGGGGAGCTGATTTGCTTCTGTGGGGACTGACAGGAGGGAGGGGAGTAAAAGTTTCCTAAAAAGAGTAAAAATAATGTGCAACTAAACAATTCTGAAGCTGAAATGGAAGGAAATGCAACGCTAATGAGAAAAGAAATGTCAGGATCCAAAATCTGAGGTCACTTGCTAAGGCCTCTTCAAGGCACCTGGATGTCTAGCTCCCATTCCATCTCAATGTCTCAAGTAGCTAGAAAATACTTCAGGCATTCAAGCTGTGCATGGAGCCACAGTGGAAAGGGGGAGCTGACAAAGCTGTGCTGGAGGCAATTCAGTTTGGTTCAGTAGAACAGGCTGCTAAAAAAATGCCTTTAGTGAGCTCTGCTTTGGCTGCCTCCTCTCCTGAGAGTTGTGTGTGTTGCCTGTGCTGGGCTGGTGGTGTGGTTCCCTCCTTCCTTCCCCTTGGCTTTTGCAGACTTGGACCTTCCCCCAGTTCTGGTGTTAGTTTGACATCACACCTCAGTAGTGACAAGCATGTGTCTCCTTTTCAGGTTTTAAACTGGAGGTTGTTTAACTGCATCAGTGAAACCCAGTGTACTGGGAAACAGGAATAATAAACTTCTGAAAACTCTAGACTCCTGGCTGATGCCAGGAGAAGGAGTGATGAAGACTTATGCCTGCAAATCCCAGCACTACAAGGGTCCTTTAATTTGGTTCAGTGAGTTTCTGTATGTGAGTGCTGGGTACAGTGGCATAATTCTAGAGGTGTGAAATTATGTGTCCTTTTTCTCCCATTGCATGTCCTGGGATACTGGGACCAGAAGTCTTCTTGGCTATCTGAAGGAGGAGGCAGAGGGGGAAGTGGTTGGATTGAATGGAAGTACAAGTTCCATTGTTTTTCCTCCAGCCCTTATTTGTGTTGGTTTTTATTGCTTGCTTAACTCAACTAATACCTGGGAAGGGCCATGCAGTTTGGTGCCTGGTTCTCAAAAAGTTTGGCTGTAGAACTCCTCAGTGTATGGTTCTCATAGGGGTTCTAATGCTTTACAGTACAGATAGGATGTTACAGATAGGTACCTAACTTGGATGTTGTTCTTCTAGCTTAGCATACAGAGCTGGCAAGATTATTCTTCATTTTGTCCTCTTAGCAGCTAAATGTTTAGTCCTCAGAAATTATCCTCCTTGGAAGCAGTTCTCTTCCCAAAGCTGGCCTTCAAATCTCCATGGAAATTGGAAGTTTAGACCCATCCATTTTATTCTTAGACTGTTAAGAGCTGCTGCGTTTGAAGGGCTCTATAGCTGTACTTGAACTGTAAGCTGCCTAGCCAGGAGCCAGCAGAGATTAGGTCAGAGTTCAGCAAAGACTAAACACTGACATCCTCTTCTTCAGCTGAGTTTTGTATTGTGATGCCTCGGAAAGCCGGAATCAAAGCTCAGTAGCCTTGGTGACTGTGAAGCAGGTATCCTTTGTTGCAGTGCTGGGCACACAGGGGATCGCTCCTCCAAATGGGTGCGCCCATTATTGACAAAGTTCTCATATTTATACAGATTAACTACACATATTCATTATCACTTCTGAGAAAAGGCAGGGTTATGCAAATTATTTCCATGAGTCATTTATATTAATTCCTCTCGGAGAGAGCATGCTCAGTGACACTCAGGGGGTCTTCTGGTGGTCTTCAGGGATGAAAGCAAGTGTAAAGTCTTGCACCTGGGGAGGAACAACCGCATGTATCAGTACAGGCTGGGGGTTGACCTGCTGGAGAAGAGCTCTATGGAGAAGGACCTGGGGGTCCTGGTAGATGACAGGTTGGCCATGAGCCAGCAGTGTGCCCTGGTGGCTAAGAGAGCCAATGGGATCCTGGGGTGCATCAGGAGGAGTGTGTCCAGCAGGTCCAAGGAGGTGATCCTCCCCCTCTACTCTGCCCTGGTCAGGCCCCACCTGGAGTATTGTGTCCAGTTCTGGGCTCCCTGGTATAAAAAGGACAGGGATCTCCTGGAGAGAGTCCAGAGAAGGGCTACGAAGATGATTAAGGGCCTGGAGCATCTATCCTATGAGGAAAGGCTGAGAGAGCTGGGGCTGTTCAGTCTAGAGAAAAGAAGACTAAGGGGGGACCTATTTGGTGTTTATAATTAAGTATGGGGTGCAGGGGGAATTGGCCAGCCCCTTTTCAGTGGTCAGTGGAGACAGGACAAGGGGCAATGGCTGCAAGTTGGAGCACAGGAAGTTCCGCACCAACATGCGGAGGAACTTTTTCCCAGTGAGGGTGCCAGAGCCCTGGGACAGGCTGCCCAGGGGGGTGGTGGAGTCTCCTTCTCTGGAGATATCCAACACCCGTCTGGACGCCCATCTGTGCAGTATGAGCTGGGGAGCTGCTTTGGCAGGGGAGTTGGACCCGATGATCTCTTGAGGTCCCTTCCAACCCCTACAGTTCTGATTCTGTGATCTTCCTCGCTCTCAGCACATGCTCTTTATGGTTTTCTCCATGCTTATCTGGGCTCCCAACACCTGCACTGAGTAGTTTTTCACTGAAAACAAGATACATTTTGTCTTTTAATTGGTCGTTAGTCTCATTACTCCATCTCCTACTTCTCTAGTTTCAAGGCTGTTGCCCTATTATGGTAAAGTTTGTAGCCACTTTCATGAAACAGCTTATGTGATTACAGCCAAATTCTGCTAAAATTCAAAACCAATCTATTCCTAGAAACACACAAATTCTTACTTCTTTATCTTCAAGGTGGTTACTGTTGCATTGTTATGGTTAAGTTTTGCATCTGCTCTCACAAGCAGCTTACACAGTTACAGCTTTCTCTTAAACTAGTCTATTCTTAAAACTATGAAAATTCTTATATTAAAGCTATATTAATTGTCTCTTAAGCTACACCTATATCAATCTATTCAGCATGATTACTTTTCACTGAATCAATTGGAGTAGACCTGTGCCGAGCTGCAGTGACAGTAGCCACCACAGTGTAGGCACAGTGCAGTCACACGTTCCTGACTATCCCATTAGGCACCTAATACTTTCCCAAGTTTTGGGGGTTTCTGTGATGTGGGTGCTTTTTGTGTTATAGCCATGGTGCTTTGAAGTCCCCAGGAAGCCTTGCGAGGGTGATGTGTATCTTCAGGCTTGGTGTGGGTTTTGTGGCTAAAGGGAAAAGGCTGTGTGAAGGACAGTTGGGTGTTTTGGGGTCAGTCTTTTGCATTTCCTCCCTCCCCCAGCAATTGGTGTGTGTACAAAAATACTCTGCATGCTGCTCTGACTTGGTGTGAGCAAGCACACGATGAGTTGGAGGATCAGACTATCTGTAGCTGCATGACCCTAAGGATGAATGCATCTCTGCATAGTGATGCCATGGTGGTACCATGTGTTCCACATGGGCCATTTTATCTGGGCACAGAAAAATGAGATGCTAACATTGGCTTTGAAGCAGTGGCATTAAAACAGACTTCTCTGAATGTGGCTCCTATCTGGCCAAAGTCTGGTGCCTGTTGGTAAATTTGGTGGGAGTTTTTTTGTGTGTGTCTGCCCCACAGTTTGTTGCCCTGCTGCTACCCAGGAGGACAGCTGCTTAGATGGATTTATGTACCAAGACAAAGGTAAATAAACACATATACACTTCATCAGATATGAATTGCTCTGTTAAAATACAGGCTGCTGCTTTCTGAAACGCCACCAAGCTGGTGGTGCTCTTTCAACTCCAACAAAACCAATTACAATATACTGAGGAGTTGTATGTTATTCCCCTAGTTGAATCCATACTTCTGGCTAAATTCCTTCACGTGGTTTGTACCCTAAACAGCTAAATGTTTTGTCCTTAAAAATAATCCTCTCTCTCAGAGCCAGATGCTTTCCTTTCAACACCGTTTCCTTCATACCAGGGCAAGGGTGGGATTCCCAGCCTCAGGCTGATCTGCAGCTCTAGACTGAAACTAAATACAATGCCCTGGGACCAAGTCCCATCATCTGCAGAAGCTGGGCAAGAGGAAATGTTTCTTGTGTTAGCTCAGCTTGTGGCCACACTGGGAGAATTTGTTTTCACACCAAACAGTTGGCTGACTTCTCCGTTGGGGGCAAAGGAGAATCAAGGACTGATCTCTGAGAGAAAAGGTTTTACCTTAGTGATAGTCCTTTCCAGAGGCCAGCTGTTATTCTTCAAGGGCTGTGTGTAGTTGCCTCCCTGAAATGCAGGCACAAACAGTTTGCTAGTAGTGAATTTCTGTGCACAGCTTTAGAGTTCAGGAGGTTTGCTTATGTTTGCTTCTTGTTGTCTTTAAGCCATCAGACGAGTGGAGCAAGACTTGTGCTGCTCTTGTTCCCAAAGTTTTAATTTTGATGGTCCTGGTGACAGGGTTTTGGTAACTTACAAAGCCTGGGACTGTTAGCAGAGCGTTGCTCAGCATGTACTTTTGTTTCAGGTTGACTTCCAAGTTCAAAGACTGAAAGAATAACATATTTAAAATGCTCATTTGGAAACGCCACCCTCAATTATTTTTCTAACCTATTTCCCCCCGTGCAGTTCAGTGGTATCTTGCCAGCAACAGCCTCCTGTTTGGTTTTTGACCTCCCATTGTGCAGGGAACTGAGATCCCTCTTGGGGTCCTGGAGCTCAGCCTGGCACAAGTCTAAACACGGAGCCTGTCTCCATGTGTGGTAATGAGACCAGTCACTCTGGGCTTGCAAATCACCACCCATCAGGAGCAGGAGGTGAGTGCTGCTCTTGTTGTTGGGGCAAATATTGTGAGCGAGGTTTTCACATCTCCCCTTTGAGTGATGAGAGAGGTTGGAGGTGCTTGGTTTGCTTCTCTGTGTGGATTGTGTGTGCCTGCTGGTTTACTAAGCTGTTCTTTAGCCTTTATTTCATAAACTATATTGCATCTATGCCAACTGGAAAGCAATATTCTGTGCATCGTTGTACCCTTCCTTTGGAGCAGCAGCGATTCCTGGCTACTTGTGTAATCAGGCAAAGCTTTTGGGGGTGGAAGCACGTTGTCCTCAGATGAAGAGGATACTTGCTGGCTCTGTGTGAATAGGAGTAACAGGATGATTGGAAAACATGACAAAAATATGTTCATTAGAACACATGGCACCTTTCTGAAAGTCCTGCAGTGTTTTTCACTGGTTTTGCTAAAAGCATTAGTATTGCATCTAGTCCACTGTGTTAGAAGGCAAAGCTGTACAGTGAGTAGAGATTTTTAGGTTTTCAGACTAAGTCAGAATTATGCCTGCCTTGTTAGCATGGAGATAACAGAGGGGTGGTTTGATCTAATAATGGCAAATAACTTCCAATAGCTCATTTCCACTTTGTTAGTAACAATTTTTTGACAGTGTGTCTGTCTGATGGACAGCATAACTACTTCCATACTCTAGGTGGTACCATTAAAGAAGAAAATAATCTTGCATTGCTTTATGAAAGCTGCCTGGATTTCAACATAGCTCCTGAGGTCTGGAATACTGTACTACAGCTCAATGCCAGAGTCCTGGCATTCAACATAATGACTTAAAAGAGAAATGTATGCTGTCAAGAGTGACCAGGGGATACACATATGGAATTTGGCAAATGACTACTGCCATTCTACTTCTTTCTGGCAGTGAGGGAAGGTGCCTGTGAATGGGAAAGCAGTGAATACAGGTTCTCCAGTCGCATTCAAATCTGTGGTTTTTTTTCCTTTTAGGAATGTATTATTTTTTTTGCTAGCAGATATGCATTCAATTTCTCATGTTTCTTTTGTAAAGTCTGCTCAAGAAGACCACAAACTACTGTTGAAAGAAAAGGAAAGCTGAGGCAGTTGTTATCATTAATGACCTGCTGTTTGATACCCTTGAGCTGGTTGCCTAATGGTATGTACACGGATTTTAGAGGACAAGAGGGATTATGAAGGTTAAGAGGAATAAAACGGAGGCCTCCCTGGAAATAAGATTTAGCTTTACATTCTGGCTGAGGAGAGAAAAAGGAATTCTTGAAAAACTTCACTTTAATCACTGTCTTAGTTGATCTTGTCCACCAGTTTCTTTCCTTGCAATGACATCACCTGAAGCAAGCGTTTTCTGGGAAAATCCATGTAATGCCAATGTTAGAATACAGCAGAGCCCACCATGGCATCTGCATGTGGCTGGTTCTTTGGCTGCAGAGGTGCCTGAGTACCTCCAGTCGGTTTGTCTGTGCCTCATCAAGTTCAGTGGACTGGATGTAGGATGCTTCACATCAGCACCAGTGGGTTTGCTCTCATTAAGGCTTCTAGAAGCTCTATCAATCTAATTAGATGGCTTGTTTAGGATTTCAGAAAACTGACCCTTCTTAGAGTGAGATCTTTCTGGGGTGAGTAGATGCAAAAATCTGCTTGGGCAGGGGGGTCCTGCTTTGGCAGGGGGGTTGGACCTGATCATCTCTTGAGGTCCCTTCCAACCCCTATGACTCTGTGCTTCTGTGAAATGTGGCTACAATCTAGATGCTGGAAATGGAAGGAGGAGTACCACTCCTTGCAAGTTTGCCTGGGGAAAGCACTGCTCTAAAAAGCAAAGTATCACTCTAGTAAGTCTATGCCAGGTGATTTTACCAGACTTCTATCCCCAGTGGATTTTGTTAGGGCTTGGTCATAGCAAGCAGTAACACTCTCATGGAAGTTTGGGTTAGTCTGAAGTTAAACTTCTAGAGAGATCAGTGAAATTGAGCCAATTTTTTCATCTTGCTGTGGCTTTTGAAAAGAAGTTGAATATTTGGTGTGACCAAGTACCAGGAACACTGACCTTCAAATAGAAACTCCTTACAATCTGTTCCAGTTAACTCAGTTAAGCCTGACTCTTCCTCACTGCCTTTCCTCTCCCCTGGGCTCCAGGGAGAGGCTGTGCTGGTAGTTAGTAGTAAAACGGGCCACATATGCTAGTTCTTTAATAGTTCAGCTATTTAGGCTGAAATGTCTAGATCTGGTGTGTTGGAAATGTAGATTTGGGCTGCCTGGGTCTTGTGGAGCTCCTCTATGGGAATTAATGCACTCCCTCGTGTAGCGTGGGTGTCTTTTAGGCTTGAGCCTTGCAGGGACACACCATAGCAGTTCCATTAAAGAGTATTTGCTTTTGTAAAAACACAGCAATCTCTTTAGGGATGTGTAGGAAGAGTCTATGTTTCAGCTAGTATTTAACACTGGAGTAACCCTACCTTGGGATTTTGGGGTGTTTAGGTACCTACTGTTTCCTGCAGGCTCGATAGCTTTGAAACCTAGGCTAGATTACATTGAACTCAGCCCTAGGTAAGAAAGCCAAAGATTGCACTGAAATGTTCATTTTCTGTGTATTTCTAAACTTAACCAAATAAACCTCAACCCAGATAGATCATCGATTCAGTGACTTAGAGCAAAATGTAATAAAATGAATAACTGTAGGCTTTAATATAATCTCACACAATTGTATTACTGCCCAATTACTTTTTTGACCTCTTTGGGGCCATGCTTTCCTTAAAACACACATGGTCTGCAGTTCTGACTGTCCTCTTGGCATCTGCTGTGTCAAGCAAATCAATAGCTTGGGTATCGCGTCGTGCCTCTGGCTCCTGTTTGTAGGTGGAAAGGTGTTTTGTGTCTTCACAGAATCACAGGGGTTGGAAGGGACCTCGAGAGATCATCGGGTCCAACCCCCCTGCCAAAGCAGCTCCCCAGCTCATACTGCACAGATAGGCGTCCAGATGGGTCTTGAATATCTCCAGAGAAGGAGACTCCACCACCCCCCTGGGCAGCCTGTCCCAGGGCTCTGGCACCCTCACTGGGAAAAAGCTTTTCCATATGTTGGTGTGGAACTTCCTGTGCTCCAACTTGCAGCCATTGCCCCTCGTCCTGTCTCCACTGACCAAAGAAAAGGGGCTGGCCAATTCCCCCTGCACCCCATACTTAATTATAAACACCAAATAGGTCCCCCCTCAGTCTTGTTTTCTCTAGACTGAACAGTCCCAGCTTATTCAGCCTCTCCTCATAGGGGAGATGCTCCAGGCCCTTAATCATCTTCGTCTTGGACAAAGAGTTGATCTAATCAGAGCCTGGAGATGTCTGCTCAGTTCCTTGGGTCCTAGAGGACTTGAGACCACTATTTATTTTCCTGAAATCATTAAGCAAATACGACAATTATCTTCTGTCAGTGGCTGAGCTTTCTGAAGTCAATAGGCTGTTCTCCCTGATAAGTTAAGGCTACTGATCTAATCCTGTCACCTTCAATAGCATATCCAGTCAACAGTGCTAACAGGTACCGTCACTGACTTCAAACAAGTACGATGGCATAGTCTCTGGCTCTGATTTAGGAAGCGACTTCAGCATCTTCCTAGTTGCTTTCATTTAGGAAAGCGTATGGATGGATTGATGTTTGAAAGAGCAGGGGAGAAAATGGGTGCCAGAGAGTCTAGGAGGGGTATCAGAGAGGTAAACTTTTCACAATAACTGTTTTGAAATGTGTTGTAGGATTTTTGTTACCCCACAGAGGGTGCAGGGCTGTTGGTCTTGTCCTTGTGTGATACTCATTGGAGTATGGTCTTGTATTTTGTGCAGTTGAGCCAGGGGCCATAAGGAGGAAATGCAGGTAGTTTGTATGGACTAAATAAGGCTGGGTGCCTTGCTTTAACATCCTGAGGGTTAAAGGTTCAAACAAGGGCTTAAAGGTCCATGAGGTCAGACTTAGGTGCTGAATACCCACAAATGATGCTGAGCTTACTGTATTATAGGTGCAGAAGGAAAAAAAACCTAGCTCAGCAGCTCACTTGATTGTGCCTAAAAGATTTAAAACCCCCCGAACCCTCACCTGTATCAAAGAGCAGAAGCCTCATACTGGTGTCTGGAAAACAGCATTGCCATGCAGCCTTGGAGCAGTTGTATCTCACAAGTGGTGCTTTTAATGAAAATTTGTTTCCAAATGCCAAGTCCCATAATGTTCTAGACCTTTCTAAAATGGTAACAAAGGGAGAACTCTTTTAATTAAGAAGGGAGTATTTGTTGCAGGCAAGATTTCATTGGAATAGGTAGCACATTTTATATTGGTGTGTAATATTCCTTTCAACTTCCAGTAGAGAGTTGGAGTGCTTTGAAGGCCTGCATTAGACCTCACTACTGTCTCTGAAGCTCTCCAGCTAAGAGTCAACACCCATAATCAGAAAGGACAAGTCTTTAACATGTTGATATAGCAGAGATGCCTGCAGCCATGCAGAATATACCACTTGACACTCAAACTGCCTGGCAGGACATTTTTGGTTTGCAGTTTGGTGAGTGTCTCAATCCCATCTAGTCTCCTGTGTTACTCTGAAATATGGTCCTTTGGTGATGTCTGTCAGACAGCTCCTAATGGGAAGAACCCTCCCCAGAAGGGGCAAGACCACTGGTAACCAATGTCTCTGTATCTGCTGGCGTGGCTCCCTGTGATGTGGCCACAGAGCTGAAAGTGTAGGAAGTTCATTCAGCTTAAGTGAAATGTCTCAGAACCCTCTAGTTCATAAAGTTACTACTGCCTTTGCAGTTTGGGGTTTTTTCTTTGTTTTGGAGCTTTTTTTTTTTTTTTTGGTGTGTGTTGTAATTTTTTCTGAATAATCTTTTATTTACAGATAGAAGGGACCAACCTGTTTGCCAGCATTCAGTGGGTCTCTCCCCCTGGATATGAGACTAAGCAGAAGTAGTGATGGTCGTGGACTTCTGATTTAGTGTTGTCATCGTTGAGATTCTGAAGGCAGGAGCAAGGCATGGGGGCTGCGACTGCCTCTTCCAGCTCTAGCACTTTCCTTAATGAGTAATTGAAAGGGCAAGATTTGGGGTGTATGGAGGCTTCAGCATGTCTCAAAACTTGCTTGCTTTTCCCCAGCTGTGAGAGTTGGTCCCTTATAATACAGAAGAAAGAAAGAAAGAAAGAAAAAAATAAAAAAGATTTAAAAAGAAAACAGCAGGGATGATTGTAGTGAAAGAGAAATATTAAATGTAATTTAGAGCTGGGGGGAACCTTTGTTTTGCAGATTATTTTCTGGCTTTCAGCCTGATCCAGGAAACCACTTCTATCAAGAGAATGAAAGATTAAAGCCAGAAATTTAATTGCTTAAGAAAAAAGATTTACTACCCATGAGGTTCATCGGCATCTAAAATAAGGTCTGTTCTGTAGCATACACTCCATCTCAACCATGCTGAAAACTCTTGCAGAGAAAAAGAAATCCTTGCATCTCCAAGAGCAGGCTTCTAGTTCCACCACAAGAAAGTGATTTCTCAATACCACTGGAATGTGGTTTCTAGTACAGAATTTCTGCTTACAGCATTCTCCTGTCATCTGGTGAATTTAAAGAATGAAACTAAAGGAGGAAATATTTTGTTATTATAGATCAAATAAATTAATGCCCAGTTAGATGAATAGCTTGTTGAGTTATCCATAAGACACTTTATTTTTCTTCATGTCTCACTCATATTAAAGCAGTATAAATGTTGCTCTTCTGGCTATTAGTGTGTGATGCAATACGTACTGTGTTTTTGTAGGACAGTGGCAAGAAGACAGCTCTTCTAGAGCAATACAGGACAGCCAAGAGGCTTTAGAAATTTGGTATTTTCTGAGCTGTGCTCTTCTTGTTGTGACTTTTATGGGGAAAAAAATATTAAAAATAGTGTGGCTTTAGTCTTCCAACCCTTACAGCTCTGTGAATCTTTGCAAAGAAACCCCTGTGCAGTAACTACCTGTGTTAGGACTTTGTATGCTGAGTGTGAGTACCTTACCTTGCTGTGGGTTACTGGCCTAGCAGCATAAGGGCTTCCCTTCCCTGAAGGGTGGCAACAGAGGTAATGGAGTGAAAATCCCAAATCTCTTCTGTGGCTTATTTGCTCTTTACATTGCTAGAAGCTTCAGATGCTCTGGTAGAAGCTGTGATCCCTCCAGAGCTGCTTGGAGGTGTCTGTGGGACAGACAACTGTGGGATAGAGCAGCAGTGTGGGCCCCTGTGTTGCTCAGGAGCTGGAAGCTCAATTTAGCCTGAATTGAGGTTCTGGGATTGCAACCCAAAGTTGTACGTGCTCAGCCATACTGTCTGTCTTGCTGTCCCGTCTGGTCTGTTTGTTGTTGTCCATCCCTCCCACTCTGCCATGTCCCTGTCAGGAATGACTGTGCTGGAGTGGATCCTCTGAAAGGTGAAAGAAAAGTGGGACAGTCCCTGCTTGGAGATGAGATATTCCTGCTCAAGTGCCCGTGGCTCAATCCTGACAGAGAAACAAATCACAAGCAGCACTGAACTGCTAGGCTGCTTGAATCCGTGGGGAACGTTGTCCTAAGGGAGTTTCTGTATTTCAGTACCTACTCCACTTCTCCTCTGCTTCTCACAGTAAGATCACCACCATGGTCACATTTGCTAGAAGTGGGCAATTTGGGGGGAAAAAACCTGAAACTGGTGCTAAGCCAAGGCATCTGGTTTACTTCCACATGTCCAAACACCAGTGATACATTTTAAAGCTATCTGCAGACATGTAAAATACAAAAAATATACCAAATGATATACATGGGAAAATAGTTGCCCAGAAATAACAACAGTAATTATTTTCTCCATTTTTTTCTTTTTTTTTTTTTTTTTGACTTGTCCACATCTGTGAGCCTGGAAACAAGTGAGATCCAGGCAATGGGTTGGAATTTGAACAGCAGATTAGCCACCTTCTCAGCAGCCCTTTGGCAATGGACTTGCCCCAGCAGCTGATGTATGTTGTGGTTCTGATCTAGACTGCAGAAGTCACCTTACAGAAATTAACTTGGGAACAAGATCTTCCCCTTCGATTAGAGAATGGAGGACTGTGATCAAATTCCAAAGTCAAGCATTAAAAATAAATAAATAAATAAAATGATTGACAAGTGCAACTACCTACTGACTCTTCCATTTCAGTATTCATTAGCACAAGTGGTTGCTCCCCGCTTTCCCCAGCTCAGCCAGCCAAGCCTATCTGCTTTGTAATTAACAGACTGGGGTCTGGTGGCAGAAAAACTCTACTCATCTCACTGGGTTAGTATTTCAGAAAGGCTTACATCTGAAAAAAGCATAAACATCTGGATTGCATTCCTTAAGTGTATCCTCACGTATCCTGAGTTGAGAAGAGCAGAGCAGTGTGTTGGATAAGCTGGCGTCTGAAGGTTTAAAGACTTGGGGTTAGTGCTTTTGTAAGATATAACTTGGCATTTTGTGGTAATTTTCACAGAACATATTTACTTCTGGGCTGTACTTTCCTGTCTTTGAAGTTTGTTTTCATTTTTTTAATGTTGTTGTGAATTAACTAGAGAACTGGTCTTACTTTTCAATCTACTAAGTTCTTCTCCTTTCACCTCATGCCTAGAAATAGGTAGCAGGTATTTAAGCTAAAGGATCAGGTACTACTGAGGTGATGTTTTCCTGCAGCCTGTTAGGTCTTTCATCAAAGATTCAGGGGTGTCTGAAGCAGCTTGCTGCCTTCTCAAGCTGTAATGATGACCAGTATGCTTGCAAGGCTTAATCCCCTTTACCTTGTAAATGGCTTTGCTTTTTACATGGCAGAGTTGTAGAGGAGGTCCCTTGCTGTGTGTGGCACATGTGTGAAGCCACTGATTTCAGCAGCAACTACAGTAAAGCGTCAGGGCCTTGTGAGGGTGATGTGACGTTGTAAAAGCAATAGCAAAGAGCCTGTTGTAACACCTCTGTGCAAGGTAAATGAAAAGCTCTCCAGCTCACAGGGGTGTGCAGAGCGTGCGCTCAGCATGATGTCAGGGTAACACGTTCTCCTTGTAGGAATACACCAATCCTTGCTGCTTTGCAACCTGTTGGTGCTGAGAGGTGTGTGACTTTGCAGCATATGGAAGAAAAGTGTTTTCCCAACCCCTCCTCCCTGCAAAACCATCTATTCCCCAGTACTTAGATAAGCCTAACCTTGGTCTTTGTCATTTGAAGCCAAATTGTTCCTGCGTGAGTTCTCGGCTCTTGAAAGCAGTTGGCATCCTCTAGCAGAGCCTCATTGGATTTGTAGGTGCTGTGAGGTTAGTACTCTGAGCATGTAATAATACACCTTTCTTGGCATAAAGAATGAGATAATTTAATAGGAGGAAAGCATTAATGTAGAGCAGGTCATGAGGCAAGATGAAGGTTGAGCCAAGCCTACTTGTTTACTCCTGCGATGTGGTGGCTGTGACGGATGGCAAAGTCACAAGGATGGATACTTGAGATCAATGGCAGGCTGAAGATAAAGCTCCTCTGCTGTATGCTGCTCTGCAGTGAGGTTCTTTTAAATTGCCTGTCTTTGTCAAACAAAAGATGAAATAAGTGCATGGAGTTTGCTCTGGAAAGACTCCCCCTATTTCCCCAGTACTTGCTCAGCATGTTTTTATTAAGAGGAAAAACACTTTCCAGTTAGTCAGCTAAAAGGTCCTTATTTGTTTATTCCATTTGACTGAAACACAGAGGTCTAAGGGGAAAGTTCAGTGCTGTGTTTGGGAAATAGGACACATGGTCTTTGCTTCTGCTAACAGGAGGCTGGTACTTGATCTCTCTGTCCTGTCACTGGTGTAAAAAATAAGATTTAAAAAAAAGTGTAAGGAAATGGCCTTCTGAAAAGTCTAATTTCCCCAGAATTAAAATAACATGTGGCTTACAGCTTCATTTAAGCCTTGATGCACCAGGCAATTGGACACTGGCCAACCCCCCCCCCCCCCGCCCTGATTTATCTTTGATGGTCACCAAGGTTTCCCATCAACTAATCTGCTACTGAAAAGAAAGTTATTGCCTCCTCGCTAGTGCCAGGGGGCTGTAAGCCTGGCCAAAAGCATCCGGGAGAGATGGTAGCTGTGCTGCAGGTGCAGCTCCCTGGGACAAAACCCTGCTGCTGAGGGGGGGCCTAGAGGCACAGAAGGAGAAATGCAGAGCTGCCTTCAGAGTCCTCTTACACATCAGTGAGGACAGAACCAGAAATGCAGCCTGTGCCTCTTGAAAGAGGAATTCTATCCTCCTGGGCAAGCAGCTTTAAGATGCCCTTTTCTATTATTCTAGGAAATGATGAGCCCTTGGGCATTGACCCTTTTGTGGTGGAGCAGAGACATCCCATAATAGAACTTACCTTCCGTGGGCCTGAATCAGTGTGGATGCCTCTGTGCTCTGCTCTTGAAACCTCTTTGGGAGGTCAGAACACTGCAGGCTGTAATCCTTTGGTTAGGACTGTTTGCCATATCAAAAATGCTATGGGCACTCTAGACCAGGCAAACTGCTCTGCAAGACCTCTGTTTCCACCTAAGGGTGGGAGGGTTTGCTTGTGGGGGGCCTGCTTTAGGGCAGATCCCCTTTGACTTGGGGGGGGACTGTGTGTGTGCAGCTGGGGAGTCGCAAGATTTCCTGAGGGTTCTGGGAGCTCCAGGAGTCATGGCAGGAAACTCCATTGTGGGGAAATCAAACTGAAATGTTCATTAGATGAAACATAAGTAGTCTCTTCCTTTGATGTAGTGTGTCAAAGTGGTTAGTCTTCACACCAGAGGAAGAAAGCACTCTCAATATCAGTCTAGAAGGAACAGAAATGCTGAGGGATCTGTGGCCTCTCTTTTTGAGGTACTGATGTCACAAAGGCCCTAAAAGATGCACCAGCCAGCTATGTGCTTGTACTTCCCTCAGGAAACACCATTGCTTTCTTGAACTTTCTCAGATTGAGGCTTTCAGGCCTCCTGTGCTTGGACTCTTACCAAAGAGGTTCCTCAGGGCTGGAGGATGCCAAGAGGGCTCTCATATTTCTTGGTCATCTTGAGGAGGGCTTACAGCTTCATCAGCAATCCCCTCAGGAAAAGTTTAGGATCAGTGTTGACCATGGCTGTGAAAAATGCCTGTGATGGGTGTCCAGCTGTCATTATGCAGCACCTGCAAGATGCATGGATAGGAGAGGCTAGGGAGGGGATTGGAGGTTTTGAGGCATGAAGAAAAGGTATCTGAAGAGCAGATACAACTGAGGAGTTTGACATCCTGGCTCCATATGTTTTCACTTATACCTGTGCATGTGTAAAATATGGGAAAGGTACTTTGCAAAGATAGAATCAGTTAAAGAATGGTCAAGGCAAGAGGAAAACAGGCCCTACATATGAACAAGAGCAAGGTGAGGGAAACTGCTTTTAGGTCTGTCATTTATGACATCTAGCCATAGTGCTGGGAGGTTGAATATGAAGGATATCTTGCTAGAAGTGCTCACTTGGTATCTGTGGGGTTGCTTCTGGCTTGAGTGCTGCCTGAAATTCAGAACTCTGAATGTGATAGAGGAAACTGGAGCAGCATCTGCTTTGCAGAAGCAGCATTTTTGATCACAAACATCATCGTCTGCTTAGGAGTGAACTAAGAAGTTGCCCTCTGGGCTGTGATGTGTTAAACACTTGCAGTCTGAGGCGCTCTGATAGTCTGTAGCTGATGTTACCAGCAAAAGCCCATTGAGCTCAAGTGGTGCAGGACATTGCCCAAGAGACAGATGGATCATGAGAGGCCTTTCAAATGCAAAGCTCTGGATGTCAATGCCTTGCAGATGCTACAGTAGAATAAAGCACAGGGCTGTAAACGGAAAAGCAAGAATGTCATGATGTAAATATTTCTGGAGTGGAAAACCTTATCCATAAAGAAATGAGAAATGCACAGTCAATGTTGCCAACCTAAACTTGATGGCTCTTGGCCTGCAGAAGAGCTGCAAAATGAACACCTGGCTAGTAGAAAAGGCCGTAGACGTGATGGCTGTTGGCCAAGCTCCAGCATGAGAATGAAGACAATAAATCTGGAAACTTTCTCACTAATATCAGTGCCTGTGTAGGGGCTCAGCAGCGTGCATCTCCCTGGATTGTGCAGGCGTCGCTGATCCCAGGGTAGGTGGTCTGAGGCTCTTATTGTTCCTCTGATTCTGGTTGCCTTCCTCCTCCTGACATGACAGTTGGGGATTTATAGTGGGAGAATGGCCCAAGAACCACTGCTAAACCAGTGTCAAATCTTTCCTCAGGGCGGAGCAGCAGAGCAGAGATTGGGTGGTGAGAAGCCCTGGCTGCAGTTTAGGAAGCCGCTGTCTGAGTTTCCCAGCCCATGCCCACCACATGCTGGGTCCCAGCTCATCCTGCCTTGTCTCTGTGACAGCGTGTGGCAGAGCTGATCCCTTGTGGAGCAGCACTTAAAAAAAAACCTTACAAATAATAATTTCACCTATTCTGGTTGCAGGATGAGTAGGTTTATAGGAGCCTGACCACCTTTCAATTTTGGTCAGCAGACACAGCGGCTGTTTCCTTGTGCTTCAGGGTCAGTACCTGAAACTGAGGAGAAACAAAGTGCAAATCATCAGCTCTAACCCACTGATCAGAGACAATCAAATGTATTGATTGGGGAACAGCTAAGCAAGTTCTTCTGTTCCTACTGAATCTTATGAAACTTCTACTACTGCATTTGGGAAGACCAGGACCAAGTTGTTTTTTTGGGGTTTTTTTGATGGTGGAAACTCTCTACCTGCAAAAGGTTATTTAAAATTTGTTTAATATGTCATAATTCTCTAGGCTTATCACATTTATTTTTTTATTACCAAACAAGTATGTTGAAGTGTATGCATGGCCATTCTAAGGTTTGCTGTCTGTCTAGAAAGAAAGGTATGGAATGGAATTCTGCAACCTCAGTTTTCACTGTCACTTCAATTACTAACATAAATAGGTGAAATTAGTTGCATTGAAATATCAAGTTTAAGCCTGGCAAAAGCCAGGTGAGGATTTATCCTTCCTTCTACGTAAAAATTGAGTATAAAGCTTATAAAGGTAACTTCAGCTGTGGGAAAATGTCTCAAATAATTTTCTTTACCACACATTTTCCACCCACAGGCAAAGAAAAAATAATTTAAAAAAAGAAGAAAGAAAAAGCCTTGGTGATTAATCTGCAAACAGGATGCAAGCGATCTGCGTTGTTTCCATGAGTGTAGTCAGCTAAAATACTCCTAGTAAATCCTATCCCTTTATCACTCTAATCCTCTGAGTCTGGAAGGAAAATGTGAAGGCATGTTCCAAATGGAAAAGCACCCTCAGCCCTTCTCCTTGTTAACAACTTGCTTTTCAACCTCCCATCATCTCGGGGCGTTATTTGACTGAACATTGAGCTCCCATTAGCGTATGCAGAGCAGACAATTCCATTTACCATCTCTAGGGTCTCAGCTGACAATTATTCCCTTGACACAAAACAAATGGTTTGGGTTTGTGCGTGTGCGCGAGGCGCTTCCTACCGCTGAACTCTCTCTCCCAGAGAATCCCCTGGTTGCCTTTTGTTCTGGAAATACTGGCTTGGGAATCAAAGAAGTAAACCACCCTGGTGAAGTGTTGTCTCTGAGAAGTCCTGGGCTTGAGATGTGCTGCCCTACTGCGGGAGATGCTGGTTGGCTTCATCAGCTGCGTGTATTCACTGTTCTTGCTAGGAAAAAAACGGAGGGGGCATAAGAGTCAAAATCATAGATGTTGCTTGCCAGCAGACAATTTGTTATGGTTTTACCCCAGGATGCAAAACTCTTCTGTGTCTTCACCTGGCAAAATCCAGCACCGCAGCCCAGGACTTGGTGTATCCTTAACCCCTGGGTCTGTCTCACAGGCACGGGGAAGCTGCTGAGAGGAACGAGCACTGGGGTAGAGGGTCCTTTGAGCAAAACCTTCCTGAGGAGGATAAGGAAAGGGGAGCGAGGGCTGGTGGTGTGCTGGGTGGGGGTTTTGCAGAGAGTTGTCAATCAACAGCTGTCAGCCCAGACTCCTTGCAGCTGATAACAGATCTGCTCATTCAGCTGGGCTGCTCATGTGTGGAAAATCAAAGAAAACTGAAATCTGATTAGAGAAGGGGGTGTGTGTATGTGGTGCAGGGAGGGGAAGAAACATCTAACCTTCAGTAGACTCCAGACTAGCAGAAAACTGTCCTCAGGAAACCATGTGTAGCATGGGAAGGTTCATGTGGCACTCCCGCTTTTAAAGGTGCCTCTGCTGGTTGTTGGGGTGTGACATAGAAAGTCCACTCACCTGTTGCAGCAGGAAATGAGAAATATCTATTCCTGGGCTTCCTGATTTCTCTTCTAGGTCAGTAGCAGTTGACAGAAGTATTGATATTTCTTGAGCAGTAGTAATTCATAAGCCCACGTTGCCTTCAAGCAAACAGGTGAAGGATGCTATTGCAACCTACCTTTATTTGTCTAACAATCCTTTTGGTGTCTGAGTTTCAGGCACTAAAAAGCTCCCTTGTCTACAGGACTACATGCACCATTAAAAAGCCACAGAAGGCTTTATAATTTTGGGGGTTTTTTTACATGAAATTTTGCATTTATGTTTAAACTGTTGTAATATGTTGTATATCTGCAGTTATATAGACATATAAGAGCATTAGTCAACTGAGCTGCCTTTAGACTACTATGTTTTTCTGTGTATGGAGGTACATAGAGGCTGTATCCAGGCTCTGTGTCAGGGCAAGGATTTTATAATTTTTATAACTTACATTTTATGGGTTTTTAAAATGTTATTATTTTTCTTTATTTTATGGAAACGTGGGCATATCACACAAGGGCAAATCATTACATATCTACTGCATGGTCTGAGAAATGCTTGATCTGAATGATGAGGAGGCCAGGAGCCTGAAGGGACACTGTGGCACATCCCAGTGGGAGTGCTGACCTCGAGTCTATGGTTGCCCAGGAGCAGGCCGCACAGCAGATGTCTCCATGGTCTTGACAATGAATGCACTGGTGGGAACAATGTACAAGAACAGCATCTGTATGACAAAATACCCATGTTCTCCCCAAATAGGTCAGCATCAAAGAGAGAATCATAGAATCGCCTCTGTTGGAAGAGACCTTAAAGATCAGTCAGTCCAACCATGTTGTTAGCAAGCCTGTACCTTTAGGAAACTGGCTTAGAACTTGGGTGGGAATGAGCCTGGATATGGTAAGGGTGTTTCACAGGAGTCAAGACAGGATTATTGCTTTTTGGGTGAAAGATTCACTGTTACATTCCAAAGACAAGCCTTACAGGACCTACACAATTAGCTCACTAGAGGTCCCTCAAAAGCTGGTGATGCTTAGTATCCTTCTGCAAGAGCCTGGTACTTCCAGGGCTAGCAGTTTATAAAGTCCAGAGAGCACTCTCCGGTTGAAAGGCACTAACTATGCAAATGCAATGTGAGTCATTATCATTATGGTCCTTTCATGTTCTTACTCAAATCACTGATGCACCTTCTGTGTCCAGCTGACCAAGCAGTATTTCTTGCATTATAGGATTCTGATTCCACTTCCATTGTTAATGTTCATTACTTTCTTGGAGAGCTACAATTTCATTATTAATACATCAGTGTAACAGAGCACAGATTACATAAATGCATTTCTGAGCATTAGTTAAATATTCGTTTTAAGAACAAAATACGCTTCCTCTGCCAACAATGTGTTCCTCCTTGTACTAATACTTTATGGCTGCAATTGCAAAAGTATATGGAAAAGGCTTTTACTGCTGTCAAAAAAAATATAAAAGCAAAGTAAATATTTGCTTACCTTCTACTATTTCTAAGGAAAATCAGCATTGGGAGTTTGATAGGTTGTGGCCATGAATGCTTGAGTCTGTCCTATGATAATGCCAGTAAATTTAAGAACTGTTGGTCTGAGTAACTCTGTTTCAAGAACTGATGCTGTTTTCCCCTTAAAACTGAGCGCTGGGGTTATTTGGAAATCCTCTGAGCAGAAGCCTCTCAGTCAGCCCAGGGAAGCCTTGATGCTCACACTGCCACACTCAACGGTTTTAGCACATCGTTTAGGGACCTCTTTAAAATGCAAGCTAGTTACATTATCTCCTTCATAGATATTCCTGAAACTGATGCTCTGGTGGATTAAATTATTTTATACATTGTAAACATTCGGCTGATGGAGCTGAAGTGCTGAGGTCCTTTTTTAATCAGAGGCACCAGATTAACTCGCTTTTAGTCTTTCAGAAACTCACTTACTCTTAATGAGTTTACCATGATATAGGTCCACAAATTTCCTGTCTAGCTTCTTTTGGCACTCTCAGATAAAAATGCCATCTGGGAAGGAGATTTATTGGTTTTGAGATGATGTCCCTTCCTTATCACCTTGTTTTGCTGGCCCTGAGCTCATCCCAAGATAGCAGTACTTACCTAGACAGCATCAGTTTCTGCCAGACGCAAATTGTGGAAAAATTAATTTAAAATACCTTGACCTTTCTACCCCAGTAAGATAGGAATTTATTTTTTTCCACAGTAAAACCTCTTGCTAATGTAAAATGCTTTTATATGTGTATATATATGTATATAAATATGTGTGCATACAAATAGATAACAAGACAGCACAGGAGGTTTTATGTTCTGTTCTGCTCCCACTGTAGATTCTCCTTTGGTTTTGTCATAGAAGGATTTACATTTTTTACAACCACATTTATTTTGCAGAAGTGAATTTGGAGCTTTAAACAGCATCTGTTGCATGCTAGGATGCTGATGCCAGCTGGTGGGGAGGGTTCTGTGGCATAACTTTATTTACAGACCCTTCAGCTCGATGTACTTTTTGCCATTTAACTCTATGCATGTGGCTGACTCAGATGGAGGGGTGAGTGCAGGTGCTGGTTGAAGTACCACAGGTACTTCCCGGACCTCAGGATGATGGGGGCTTCCCTGCTCTCCATTTCTGCAGGTTGGTGGGACTGCAGCTGACTGCAAAACATCGTTGTGTCAAGATGCCCCCAGAGAAAGGAGCACAAATGCTCGCTGCTTCTGAGTGTCAGGACTCTTCCTTGAGTCCCTCCCAAAATGAAGCAAAGGAGAAAAACTTGGAAAAAACTGATTAACTGCTTTAGAAGCTGCTAGGGCTTGTGATGTGTGTATGTTCATATGTGTTATGGTAAGGTAATGTGGAGGACAGAACTCACAGTAAACTGTGTGCACTTGAGCTGTAGCAATAGCACTCGAAATTTGTACAAGACTTTTAAAACAAACCAATCCTATATCTCTTTGTAAACTTTATATTGGAGATACTTTACCCAGCAGTTACAAGCCAAAATAGCAATATATTCCTTCTGCCTATGTGATCTGTAGGAAGGTTATTCCTTCGTACTGAAACTTTGGTGTTAAAGGATGAGTGTAACCTGCCTGGTTTTAGTCCCCTGAATTGCATTCCTGCACAGGTGGTGGCTGTGAGCGCAGAGGCACCATTCCTTCAGCATGTGAAGAAACCTTGGTGAAAAGATTAGTTTGTGTTTTCTGGAATGTGTGCAGAAAGGGATGTGCATGCATTGGTGTGGGGGGCATCTGCACTGGTGGAATTTGGCATCTGCACTGGTGGATTTTGGCATCTGCACTGGTGTCCATAGCATTGTTTGTTAATTGCAACAGTAGCAAACTGTAGTAAGGCCTAACTAGCTTACCCAGGTTTGCTCCGTTGCTTGGGGCTGAGTAAACGTGGAAGGGTGTTGTGGCTGGGAGTAAAAAAGCAAGCTCTGCTGGAATTACTGAATAGCAATTAAAGGGTGTGTGTGTGTGTGTGTGTGCTTTTAACTGGTGAGATTTAATCTTGTGGCAAGGCAGCCATGTGTCACACTGCAGCAGAAGGCTGCTCTGAGGAACGTGTGTGAAATGTGAGATGGGGAACGGTGTTTCTTCGAAATATCTCTTACAGTCATTGCCTTACTTACCCCATGAACAGGCTTTACTCCCCTATGCCGGTGTCACCTTGTGTTCCTCGCAGCACGATGTCCCTCCGATGCAGGAGACTGATGGCTAATTGGTTTTGAGGGGTGACCTTACAATGCTTTTTCTTTCCTGTGAGTCTTCCAAAGCTGGAGGGAAGGAAGCTGGTGCACAAGCAACGATGAATTTTTCACTTTAGCTCTCTGTAGAAGTTGTGCTTGGTGATCTCGTCCCTTCTTCGGCACCGTGGTTTTACCGCAGTGTCGTAATCCAAGCGTGGATCTCGCTTTCACTTACTGCCTGAGCTCTGATGAGCTGTCAGCACTTGATGCTGTCCCTTTCACTCCTTAGCCTCCCATTTAAGAGTGGAGTATTTTACTCTCTTCGGTGGCTCTAGCCATCAGCTGGAGAGATAGGGTGATTTTTACAGGACTCTCTTAGATGAGCTAATGGAAGATGTGAGCGCCGCATTGCCCCTACCCCCGTGCTCACAAGGGAAATTATCCTTATGTCAAATTACAGCTGCTGACTCCTGCCAGACAATCCCCTGCCTTATCTTATCTATCTACATTTTTTAATGCCATGTTCATCATCATGGCATCTAAGTGCCTTGAAAGTTTTCCATTGCTTCAGAGGAAAAATACATTTATGGGTGTGTTAGTGGAAAACTTTCCCGGATTCTGGTTATTGGGTTGATCTGTGCAAGCAAGGGTGATAAAGGTTAAAGGGAAATAGCCCTGACAGAGTGTCCTCCCAGCGCAACAACCTTTTACTTGACAAACCTGATCCTTGTTGATTATTTTTTGGTCCAAAGTATGTCATGTGGCTTTTCTTTCTAGTTATGTTTAAGGATTAGCTGGATTCCGCTGTGTTTCTGGCAGCAGCAGCGGAGCTAGCGAGCTCCGACACAAGCTGTGCTCCAGTTCATACTCTTACAGTATTCCTCTGCTGCCTTCACCTGACAGTGATCTCAGGTCTGGCTTGAAGCATTTGAGGCTTTTTGGCTGCCAAGCAAATGGCACGTTCCTTGGAAATACAATGGTTTGGTTTTGGCATTCAAGTTTCACTTTGCAGCATGTGTTGTAAGCAAAGGCTGGTGTGTGAGAAGCAAGGCAAATGGAACTGGGAATTGCAGGGATGGCAAGCAGCCCACAAGGGATTTCTTCTTCATTAATTGCTTTTCTGAGCAAGACCATCGCTTATGTCTCGTAAATGTTCTGGGATGTCAGTTGTACCCTACTGCTGTCTGTTTTTCAACCTGTACCTGAAAGCACAAGAACTTAATGTAAGGATCAAATAATCTATGTGCATATAGATGTGTTTCTGCACATGTGAATGCTGCCAGTGCACTTCCCTAAGCAGATCTGCCTTAGTAGCTATTTTAATGTCCTCATCTGACTCCCGTTCCTCAGTCTCCAGAAATCTGGTCTGCAGATAGCCACCTGGCTGGTGCTGGAAACCAAAGGATCCCAAGCACTGCCTCTGCCCCTGTGATGCCTCTCAGTTTTCATATTCCTTGATGGTTGTTGGGATATCCAATCTTACCTGTGCACTGGCTGTAGTAGCTACTCAGCCTTTCCTAGAGATTTGTGCTGTTGAGTTGTGCAGCACATATTTGCTGTCTGGCTCAGCGGTAGGCAGCAGGCTGTGAGCACTTTGATCCTCTCCTCAAGTTGCAGCTGATCCACTGAGATCCCTATGTGATCTGACAGCTCTCCGTGCTTTCACCCCTTAACCTAGAGCAGTGTTTGCAAAGTTAGCTTGCCAAAAGCAAGCTTTTATCACTTTATGATTTGTAGCCACCTGTTTTCATGTGACTGTGATGTTGCTTCCAGAGCTTCTCTATCAGCAAGGGAGGGCGAAGCTTGCACTCTTTGCTTTGGTGATAATTTGGATGGGGGGGGGGAGGTGTTGGGGTTGGAGGGGTTGGCCAGTGAGGTAGATATTTCAGACACTTTACTATTCTACTGGTGTTGAAATTTCAAAGCAAACAGTAGTAGTAAACATAGATTCCCAAGTCAAAAGAAATCTCCATCTGGCAGTTAGCTCTTCCATCTTGCTAAATCTTGGGGAGGGGAAGACAGAGGTGTCTTGGTGCCAATGAAAACATTATTTTAACTTGCTTAACATCTTACTTTGCTATAGTGTAGATTTTCTTTTCTGCATTTCGGTGTAACAGAGCTTGCTAACAATTCCAGTATTTCATCTGCAAATATTTGCACTGTCAAAATTCAGCTTGTTCTCCTGACATGTTCAAAAAAAGGGGGAAAAAAATCACAACAAAACCCAAGGGGGATAGAGCTTAATTTGGCTTGCAGAGTGTACTTCGTCCTGCTCAAATTTAGTCACCATAAAGCACATAAACTGCAGCCATGTGGGTTCTGCTGCAAGAGCTGGTGTGCTGCCTTTGATCTTGAAGAAAGTATGAACCTTCTGGATCTGACTCAGCAAGGTTCTCCTTCGTGCACCTAATAAAAAGCATGCAAGCCATCCCGTTGAAGTCAATAAGATTATCCATATGCCTAAATTTAAGCAGGTGCTTTAGCGTCCCACTGAACTGTTAATGACAGGAGGTTTCCATCTCTCTTGGACAACGCTGCTTCGGCTTTGACTGAGCTGTGCCATAGCACCAGCAGACGTTGAGAGGGAACAGAGAGGGGAAGAGAGATGTTTAACCCAGGTCCTCCTTCAGCAGCTGCTCTTCTTACTATTTAAGGCACAGTTGCTAAAGACTGTGTGATTGGCTTTGTGGTGTGCTGAAAGATTGCTTCCTCCAAGCTCGTGCTCTAATTTCCTGCCTTGTAATTAGCTCTTCCACATGGTTACCCCAATGTGCACAGCATGCAGTCATATGATGAGCTTATGCCACTGGACATCCTCAGCGGGCAAGAATCACAAGGCAGTGTGTTAAATCCTGCCCTCTAGATTTGCTGGAGCCTGATGCAGGCTGAGGGCAGCAGAGGGGGCTGGCTGTTGAGAAACGACCCCTGACCGCGGGGGCTTGGCTGAGTTCCGATAGAAAAGGATTACTGCGGTTGGAGAGGCAAGAGAAGCTTCTAATTGCAGCGGCAGTGTTGTCGGATTTAGGGTGGGTTTTTTTTCCTTTGAGACTCGCAGGGCATCGCCTGTACCTGGAGGGCTGTAGCAGATACACCAGCCTGGGGGAAGCCAGCCCCTCTTTGAGATGCTGCTGTCCCTGGCACCCGTTACTCGTGGGTTTCAGCAGCAGCCTGTGCTGAGGTATCCTTTCCCCCTAAACCTGAAGGGGGAAAAAAAAGGAAAGGAGAAGGATCCAGTGCTTGGGAGCACTGTCTGAGCATCTTGCACTGGGAAATCAGATTGTTCTATTCAGGTTTGTTCTCCAAAGAAGTACAGAGATGATGCTGTGTCCTTGCGGGCAGCTCCAGCCTTGGCGTGGACCACCACAGTCAGACACACCCCACCCCCCCACCCCCCCCAGCTGCTTGCTGCTCTGCTTCCTCTCTGGTATGGCTGGCCCTGAGGATGGGGAGGGGGCAGCTGTAGTTCCCCCCAGCTCATAAAAGGCACTGGGCAGCACTGACTGTTATTTGTCTCTCCATTATGTCTCAAGGGTCAGATCCTCGTACAGTGCAAATTGGTGCCTTTCTGCTGACTTCCATGGCTGGCACCTGAGAAGCTGAGAAGTGGTGGGGGAAATAATGTGGGATATGCTATGAAGTTGTCAAATCTGTCTTGGGCAGCTTTCCCTGCACCAAGGGAGACCAGACTGAAATGGGTAGTGTCTGACTCCAGGTTTCACAAAGCAAGATTTTTATTTTTCCCTTCCATTGAGGGCCTGAAGTTCTCAATTAAAATCTTAACCGGAGACGACAGACGTAATTTCATTGAGTCTCTTCCTTCAGCTTCCTTTTGTGCTGTTTTCTGGTTCATAAGGTTTTATTTTAAAGCATCTTACCTCAAAGCAGTGTTTGGTGCCTTGTTGCTTTCATGTAAAAACAAATGGGAGCAAGGTGACCTGAACTCTTTTCCAGAGCCATAGTAACAGGGGAGCTGATAAACACAAACAAGGTCAGTCCAAAATGATGTCACATCAGCCTCCTGGTGAGAAAAATAAAGAGCCAAGAGAAAATCCACTTGAATGCACCAACCATGATATGGTAAAGCATCTCATGGTGCTAGTTAAAACTATTTAAAGTGTTTCCAATGTGCTTTACAAAACATTGCTTGAGGGTTAGGTGCTTGTAGATGGATGAAAGTTTTCTATAAAGACTTTTCTGCAGCAGGAGACTTGCACAGCAATAGGCAGCTGTTCTGGCTGTTTGAAGCAACCCACAGTCCTTCTAAGTTGCAATTACTCAAGAGACATCCATGACAAAACAGATACAGTCCCTTCAACACCAAATGGCTTATTTTAGTCTTATAGAGTGTTGAGAGAGTGGGCCATGAATGGTGTCCCTCTGCTCATGTCCCATCAGGGGCTGCTCAAAGCATCTGTTGTCCCAGGGATTGAATGGGAACCTCCAGCTTGCAGAAGCACTGTGAAACACTGCAAGCCCTGGTAGAGCAAGGGTGGATGTCGGGGCTGGGGCTTGTGGCTTCTCTGGCTGAGAATGGCCTTGAGCTTCACAGCTGCTGGGAGAGGGGGCTGAGTGGGCACCCTACAGAGGTGTTGGGAGAGTGTCAACTCAGGCTGGACCTGCTGCTGCTTCTTCTGAATGGGGAGATCCTTGTCTTGTCCTGTGCATGACCTGTGTCCTTGAGTATCTAACGGGTCATTCTAAGTCACAGGGAAGGAGTCTCAGAGTCACACTGTGTAAAAGGATGGGTGTGATTCCTTGCCTGCCAGCAGCAGCAATCTCCCTCTTGCCTTTCCCCCACCACAAAAGCTCCTTCCCTGCCTGCATTTCTAGCCCTGGTCACCTACCTCTCTTCACTTCTCACACGTTTGAGTATGATGCTTCTCTGATGACAACCCCAACAGAGAAAATAGCCCCCCCAAGTTGTTGCTGCTCTTGTGTTGTCTGCACAGGGTATTTGCTTGCAGAGGGCTAGCATTAACACTCCATACTGCCTTAGACTAAGCAGACTAATAGACTCTTTCAACGCCTCCGTAGCGCTGCCTGCTGTGGCAATCATTCAGCGGTCATGGCTCTCTGCAAACAGCAGCGCTGAACTCGCCATTCAATTACCAGTTTATTATTCTAAGACGTCTGGGGAGGGGAGTGGTGATAGTCATATGCCAATACGGCTGTGGACAGCCTGTGAAGTTCCTCTTGGGACAGTGAGAGCAAAGCCAGGGGTCTGAGCAGTTCTCTTAGGCTGGTGACTGACAGCATCTGACATAGGCTTAAAATACCCACCCAAGAAAAAAAAAAACCAACCCACCCAAAAAGCCACAGCAGCCTCCAAAGGAAGAATTCCTCATATGTGAAAGCCGAACTCAGAGGTGGGTGCTTGCATTTGGGAGCCAAGGTTGAGGTATGTTGACCCTGCATTTGGCAGGGCTACTTCAGTGTGCTCTCAGGCAAATCCTTCCAGTACTTAAGAACCTGATTGCTTTGGGGTTTTGTGAGGCCACCATGAAACAACCCATTTTTTCCTGAAATTCAGAACTGAAGCGAGAACTGATCCTCACCTTGGGCTGATGAAAGCTGAGTTTTCCCTGGTGCTGACACCACAGCTTCTAGCTAGAGAGGGTTTCATGCTGTAGCACTTGTTCTGGACTGGTTCCCGTGGTGATCCTTGGAGGAAAGCTGGGGCACAGAGACTGAAACAACAAGAACCAATCATCATGAAAACACATCTGCTGGGTTCGGACCGTGTGCGCTTTGTGAAGTGTGACTCCTATTACAGGCTATTAAAGAAAGCTGAAACTCTTCTACAGTGCTGGAAAACTGAGCTCCCTTGAAATACTCAGTTATGCCAAGAAAAAATAAAGACATAGTGGGTTTCTCTGTGGCTTCAGAAATCTGAGGAAGTGTCCCAAAACTTTATCTGCTCCTTCCAAAATGTCCATACCAAACACTTTAGCTTTTTATGACAGGATTGTCAAACGAATCGCTTCTAGATTTCTGCCATTCACTAAGTAACTTCCTCAAATGTGTTTAGTTGTTTTCCTTTTGCCTCCCTGAATTTTCCCTTTTTAATTCAGTATATTCCAAATGCATGCAGAGGGTGTCCATGCTAGCTTAGCAAGTAGAAGAATGGGTTGGAAACTTGTCTTCTGAGCTGATGTGATCCAAAGCAAGACATTGTCATTTCTGTTGGTCAAGACACAGAATCATTACTCCTCTTAGCAGGAAGGCATCCAGGAGATCAGGGTGTTGTATCAGACAAGCATGTGTACTTTAACCTGAAACCCTGCTTATGCTATTGTGTCTTGTTCCTTCTTATTCCTGACTTGTGAAAAGGATAAATCTACTGGCAGTAAAGTCCTACTGGTAGCTTGCTTATTCCAAATTTCCCCCTTGAGCAGTGTAAGTGTTAGGAGTAACTCTCTTCTGGGGCAGCTTGGTGTCAGAAGCTTATTTTGCATGATGGGGGGTTGATGCCCGACCCCATGTGTAACAAGCTGGTTGGTAAAGCATGTATGATTTATCTCTCAACAACTGGTGTGCTAGGTTTGGGATAGCTGGAATGAAAGAGGAATGGGGTTCACAGAATCTGACTGGAGAAATGCCTTTTCATCCCCTTGTATTCCAGAAATATCCAATGCCAAGCTTTTGGTTTGGGAGCAGAGTTGTCTTGAACAGGAGCAAGCGCAGTGCTACATCGGGGGGATGTGTAAGAAGGAGCAGCAGCGGGAGGAGAGGGCAGGGTGGGAATGACTGCTCTGACAGGGGGTTAAAGATAAGGGAGGAGCTGCTGATTGCAGGAGTCTGCTGACTTGGAGGAACAGGATGGGTGAAGAAAAGAGGGCAAAAGGCCTATGGAAAGGAAAGAGGTTTAATTGGTGTTGTCTGAGAGAAAGGAAAAAGAAAATTAAAAGAGGCAGATGAAAATGACTAGAAAGCAATACCTAAGGATCTTTAGGGTTTACAGGGACTGGGTTTCCTCAGTGCTTTCTGACTCCAGTTCTGACCTGGGGATCTCGGGAGATGCTGAGGGTGCAGCTGGTGCCACCGTGGCTCTGTTGTGTGCTGGTAGATGGGGTAAGTTCCCATCCCACAGGAATGTGGGGCCAGTAGGGCTGTGTGACAACAGTTTTTATCATGTGTATTGAGGTATAAACCAAGCACTGTGATGACAACGAGCTGACATCCAACCTGAATTAGAGCATTGCTGTATTGGGCAGTTTTAGTGGTGTGGCTCTCTGAAAATGCAGATCTGTACCTCAGATCTCCCTGTGTATGCATTTTAGATGTTTCTGTGGGGAAGAAGTCTAACGGTATTAGGTGAAAAAAGACCCAACAAAGCACCCAGGTCTTGATTTGTGTGTAGTTTAAAAAAACTACCGCAAAGTAGGATTTTTGTGAAGCATCCCATTCTTGTTCTGTTTCAGCAGAACTTTGTCAGTAAGTTTGGACGTGTCAGGCAGATGATGTGACTGAGCAGCATTTCCTGCCTCAAAACCCAGAATAGGTACATGTGCAGAATGAATGTTTTGTTTGGCAAATTTTTGGAGGAAGGGGGGAGAAGTTAAAATCTTTCTTGCCACACAATGAGGGTGCATTAATGAGTGTAGGAATGTATGCATTATTTTCATTAAATCTGTCTGCTTATGTGCACACACACCTATCTATTTAACTGGTCTTATGAATATGTAAAAGAGGACACATGCCAAATGTTATATAGAAGCGAAGTGACCTTAATGCACAAACATGCTCCCAGTGGCCTCAGCAAGAGATGAATCCGCTCTGTCCTGAATAAGCCCCTTGGGACCTGCAGTGGCAGGGGTACTTTCTGCTCTGTGAGCAGAGATGTAAACCCATGAGAGCCTGGCTGGCCACACACGCTATGCCTCATGCAAGTCGCTCTTTCCAATGGTGAATGTCACAGGAGCACCCTGACTACGTGCGTTCAGCAGCACCGCCTCAGCACAGCGCTTTTCTTTTAGGGCTCTGGCAGGGAATGCACGCCTAGTGTGCTCCACATCTGACTCCTGACCCTGTTATTTTGTGTGGAAATGTGGCTGGGGTCCTGGTTTACTCCTGGTGTAGCAATGAAGTGAAACCCATGCACAAAGGCAGAGGTTCTGGGCCGTGTTCAGAAGGGCCGGGGTGCGATCTACAATGTTATCCCCCTTGTTTGCATTTCGCTGTGGTTTGTATGGCTGCAAAAGCAACAGGTCCCCTTCATGTGTTGGAGATGGACCATTGGAGTGTTATAGTCTGGCTCCACTGCAGAATATTTTAATTGCTTTTCCACCTTCTATTATTTGGAAGGCTGCATTTTGGGTCCCTGAAGCAAGATGAGAGCATCCAGTCTCCACTCGCTCTTTCTCTTCCCTGCTTAGGTACTCTTGTTTGTGCAAGGAGTAGTGCCAGCACAGCGTGTCTGCACACACAGCTCCCTCCTCTTCGGTGGAATTACACCCTGGGATGCATTTGGCTCACTGCCCTTGCTTGGAAGGACCCAAAGGGTAGCTCATATCGCATCCCATGGCTACCACCTTTGGCCAATATTAATAGTGATTCTTGCACGGTCAGCAAATTCTTCAGGAGGAAAGAATCCACCCTTAGTCCACATACATATTACAAAGGATATTTTCAGCGGCATGCAGCTGTAATCAGTGGAGCTCAGCTTGGCAATTTTAATCCCCTGCTGTCTAGTTTGGGGCTGCTTGTTATGCAGCCAGCATTCACTCAACATAATGGTTGCTACCTGCCAATGTGCTTTGAGGGATATTGTTAGCATTAAATTTGCCATTTACATTTTCATGTTTGACATAATTGAGGAATGAATGCTCTTATGAAAATTAAACTTGTGGTCCTCCTGGACTACTGTAACCCTGTTAAAATGTAATGCGATTCTTGATGCGTCTTCTTTAGGTTTTTATTAAATAGAATATCCGTATGACTAATTCCCCTGGCCTAAATGTAGGCTGGGAAGGAGCATTATTGATAGGGCTGAGCACAAATGGCCCTCTATACTCAGCCTCTAATGGCCTAATAATGCATTATACTTGAATCAGAAATACTTTGAGTTGTAGTGCTTATTGCCATTATTGAAAACACCTGGATGCTCCATTCATCAAGGTTACATCAAAATGGGCCCATTTGTTTATTAGTCTGTCAGTAAACATCTTTATTTAGTTTCATGTTCCTCTGCTCTCAGTAACATCGGAGAGGACAAGACTGTGTAGTGTATCTTTCTGTGGTTTGCTGTTATTAGCTTTCCCTGAAAAAGAAAGATAATGAAAAGTTTGGATGGCTTCATAAAGAAAACATTTTTCTTTGGCATTGGGTTGGGGTTTTTTTCACTTTTTCCTTTTAGAAGAGGAAGCTGAAGAAAAGCCATCGTGTAGTCACGATGACCAGATTGCAGAAATGAGCAGGCTTGTCAGGCTGAGATTTTATTAATTTTTTTTTTAAAAGTGTGTTTTATGGCAGGCAGCCTCTGGAGTATTTTGCTCCAGCTGCTGCACCTCTTCTCTGCCCAGTGGGATTTGCTATACAGGGGAGGAGGATGCTGTGGGACAGGTATGGCTGCTGGGCATCACCCCAGCATTTGTGGCCAGGCATCTCAAGGCACGGGAACGTGTGCCCAGGCAGGCATGTTGTAGGATTGAAGCCACAATGTGTCTCTGTAGTTCTATCAACAGACATCCTGCTTCATCATAAGCGTGTCACTTAATTGCTTTTGCCCCTCTTCCTTCTCCCACTGGCAAGAGGATGAATTAATTTGCATTTGCCAAGTGTTTTCAGGCCAACTAGGGCTGAGGAAGGTAGTTCCAGCCTCCAGCTAAAGAGGAAAGAGTTGTTGAAATATTTTGGCCCTGCAAACCCCCATCTCTTTCAGGCTAGCTGAAATATTTTTTCTTTGTCAGCAAATGTTAGCTTTGACTATTTATTCTGAAACAGAAGACTTTAAATATGACATTTTTGATTGTCATTTCAAAACAGTGAAAAGGCCGACATTTGAGAGTCAAATGTTTCTCATTTTTTATTTAAAAAATGTTTTTGTTTTCACATTTCCCTCTCACAGTTCTCCAGGAACTGGATTTCTGTGGAGATGGAAACTGGAAGTCTGATGCAGAGCAGACAGCTCCAGCACTGCTTGGGACGTGAACCAAGCTCCAGCTGTACTAAAGCTTTCCTCAGTGCAGGCTGGAGAAGACAGCATTATTCTTGAGGGCACTGCATCATTCAGTGTTTGATGCCAGCCATGAAATGTTTCTACCTTGGCCTTAAGGACAGGTGTTCTCACATCTGTTATTGGGGTTTATGTTGATGAGTTTAGTTATGCCCACGTTGCTTAAGTTATCTGTACCTTATGCTAGATCTTGAGACACCTAGTCCATTCCCAGATCGATGGTTGTGCTATGGCTTGTGCAACGCTGCTGCACTATTGGTGGTCTGATCAGCGTGGCAAGACATCTAGGGGCTGGGGAATGGAAGAGGTCCCTATTACAGTGTGTGTGGGGGTCAGTAGGTGACGTGAAACATGAGAAGGCAGGGCTCCTGCAGGTTCATCTGGGGTTTGTGGGGCTTTTTATTTTGAAGAATATGGGTGACTTGAATGGGAGCCGCACAAGAGATTGGCTAGACGATAATCTTAATTGTTGCAAGGTAGTTAAGATAGTCTTAACTTCTGCATTTTCTGCCCTTGCCATCCTAGATGGCCATCAAGGAAAAGGATAAATATTTCTGTGGTCTGCTTGCAGATGGTGTGCTGCTGATACAGCTCAGTGTGTGAGTGCACTGGTTTGAGACTGTACACTTGCTGCTGGTAGTAAAGAATTGCTGTGGTTGATGTTTGAGGTATACAGAAATACCAGGGCAGGTCAGTGGTTTTTTGATGCTTAAAAACCATCAGGCTTGTGCTAGCAAAGACAACTTTTCTTTCCTCCCCTGGGGGCTCTTCAGACCTGTGTAGAGGGACAGCGCTGTAAAAAGGGACCTCAGCTTCAGACTGTTGCTTGCAGTGTGGTCCCCAAGGCATCACCATTCAGTGAGAGACCTGTGGGGGATGAAAGCTGCAGCTGAATAGGATGTGTGTGGAAATATGCCATATTATGGTCCTCTTATGGCTTGGAGAACAGCCGTCTGAAGTACGGCACTGTCAGTGAGCAAAACTGTTTGTTTGGCAATTTTGGCAATATTTCTTTGAATCTCTTCACTTCTCAAACACACCCCCCACACAGACTACCCCCCCATCCCCACTACCCCCAAGAAAAAAAACCAAACCAAAATCAAAAACCAACAACAAACCCAACTAGTAGTAACAGCATTTTCCCCCCTCTCACTAGGTAAACATTAATGTGTTTATAGCAGCAAGTAAGGGGAATGCTGAGCAGGAAAAGACCACTGCTGAGTTTCATATAGGGATTGGAGTGGCCCATGAGCTAAGGCATTGGCCCGTGCATCAGGCACTAAAAGAAACGTGGGGTTTGCATACTTAAACGAAGCGTCAATCTGGAGCTGCATAACCCGGTCATATGGATACATATGGCCATATGGATACATACGGTCATATGGATACAGGGCAATTTCAGTCTGCAGTGGGGAATGTTTGCAACCTGGATGGCGTTAGCTGATGTTACCAAAATGAATAGGAACGCCCACTTATGCCTGCTTAAACTTGCTGTACAGAGCTTCTGGAGAACTGTACAGGCTCAATTTCTCTCTGTAGTCTCCTACTTCATGTTCATCCAACTTGAATTCTGGCAAGATGTGTTTCCTGAAGGTTCTTACTCTTTTGTTGCAGTACACTTTATTTTTTCATAAGCACTGGGGTATACAATAGCACAGAGCAGCCCAAGCAGCAAGGCAGCATGTATGTTGTAGATTGTCCAAGTTATTCCATAACTGATCCTAGTACGTTTGGGTTACTGTTTTATTTTGCAATATGTATAATTTTGTTTGGAGCATGGGAAGAGAATTAGAAATGGAAACACTGTAATCCTTAAAGTTTATTGAAAGGAAAGAAAAACCTTGCTCTGAACCATAGCAAAACCCCAATATTGTATTAGTATTGGCTTCCTCAGTGCTCACATCTATTGAGTTTCTTCGATTATTAAGAGAAGTAGTGGATAGTTGCAAACTAATTAGTCTCTAAATCAATCTTCTTGTACAGCCGTTCAGGATCAGTGAGCATAAGTTCATGATGTTGGAAGAGAAAATGATAGGCAAGATAGGAGGCAAGCGGTGTCACAGAGCAGTAAACACGTCTGAAACGCCTGCTATCAATTACTGCTATTTCCACAGCGATCAGCTTGATGGGGAAGATTTGGAGACAGGAGAAAAGGAGTTTAGAGATCTTCAACCACAAGTGGGAGAACACAGCCCAGAGTGAATTAGTGTTCATGTTTAGAGACAGAGGGAGGGTGGATGATGATGTAAAACTGTCATGAAGACTTCAGATTCAGGGCTAGCCTTGTGAATGCTGTATGAGCACATGAGCCAGAGTTCTCATGTCCTGCTACAGGCTTGATGTACAGTAAGGCTCTGCTTAGTCACTTGAGGTAAGAAAAAGGGCTCTAAGCACTTCTGCATGCAGAATCCTGCCAGCTTCTCTAATTTGATGGTGCTGAAAATCTGTAAGAGCCTCGGGTTTTAATCTAGAAGTTCACAGATACTTGAAAATTGTTTCTGGATATGTGGAAATGCGCATCAGTCTGAGAGGTAGAAACAACCTCTAGACCTGAACAGACCACGTGAATTAAATATTTAACCCTCATATGCACACATAAACTGGGGCAGGCTGCTTATGGTTAACTGTCCAAGATGTAGACCTGGGAGAATCTGGTCTCCGGCTTGTTTATATTCAAGCTTGTATTGAAAACATTCACCCCAAAGTTGGAGATGAGAGCTCCCTGGCTCAGGGTGTGGGGAGGTCTGTTTTCCAGCAGGGATTCCCAGCCTGGCGCTGCCTCCGGTGAGTAGGTACCTGTGCATTGGGTGTGATGCTTTCCTCTAGCTGCTTTGGCTCATCTGGCTGGTGATAAAGCGGCCTGATTCACACCCACATATCAGGAGAAGGTCAGAACATGCAGCTTTTAAGGTTTCCAGGGTCAGTTGTTCCCTGCTTTTGAGTGAGAAGAGCACACCACACCCGTAGAACTGGAAGGAAAGCAGGGCCGTGACCTGCTGGTCAGGGATTTAATCCTGGTCTGTGCTGACTACCGAGGACTCCTTAGGTTAAACAAGCACTGGATGAAAACCAGACACTCCACTACCACCTCTCAGCTGGTTGTGCTCTCTAAGGAAGCCATGGCCTGGGCTGTTCCTTCCCAGAGCCTCATCTGGGAGGTGTGGGCTGCAAGCGGGCAGAGGGAAAACTTGCGAGGCATCTTAGTGTTTTGTTGTGGCTAAGGGTGGGGAGAAAGCCAAATGCCTCTCCTGCCAGAGAAAGTCCTCCTCCTGCCAGAGATTTTGTGCAGAAGGAGGAGTTACTGTACATCTTTATGCTCCAAACCCAAGGGAGGTGCGAGGCAAGCAGGCTGGCTCAGATCTCGGTGCGAGGTGGAGGTTAGAGGTTAAAGCTGATGTGTGTTTCACCTGTCACTTCTGGTGGGCTGCAAACCCACCTTTGACCAATGGCCTCAGCCCAAGTAGTGCGAGATAACTAGGAAAAAAGACTCTGGGAAGGTGAAGGTGGGTCTCAGGCGCACGATTTCCGGCACCCGGGCTCTACCAAGCCTCTAGGGCTCTTCCCGCAGCAGCTACCTAACTCAGCGTGAAGCCTGCCTGAGGCACCGGACCGAGGCCTTGTCCCGCCGGTTGGCAACGCCGGCACTAGGTGGTGCTAACACACAGGCGGAGGCTCCGGCCCTCTGGCCCCGGCGCGGCCCAGCGTAGGCCCGGAGCCAGCCCCGGTGCTCCGCCGGGCCGCTCCTGCCGCCGCGGGCAGGGGGAAGCAGCGGGTACCGCAGCGAGGGGGCGAGGGTGAGGGGGGGGAAACGAGGTGGCAACTGCCGGGTTCTCCCGGAAATAAAAGAACCCCCAACAAACAAGCTAACCCCCCAAACTGGATCAGATCAAACTTGAGCAAATGAGAGTTTTAAAAAATTGCTTTTCCTTCACTTATCTCGGGCTGCAAGGCATCTGGTTTGTCACAGGCAATTGCAGTGAATACAATTAAAATTGATTGAGTGCAAATGTTTTAATTGCATAATGTTTTTTTCATTGATGATCTCAATAAACTAATTCAATTAGGGATAATGGGAACATGTTTGGGGACATTTAGGACCCGTTCAGCTGTAATGGGTTCAAAATGTCTGAAGTGGCGGGGGTTCATCTGCTATCCTTCCCTTTAGGCAGAAACCTTAAAGGTGTTTCACCTGCCTTCTCCCTCCCCTTCCTACAGCTGCCAGGGCTTGCCAAAGCAGGCTGCCGGCAGTCCTGCCAGGACAGAGCTCAAAGTCTTCACCATTCATCTAGAGACTAGCCAAGAGGAAGCTGTGGGGAGGCCTCACTGCAGCCTTCCAGTACCTGAAGGGAGCATACAAACAGGAAGGGAATCAACTTTTTAAAAGGGCAGATAATGGCAGGACAAGGGGGAATGGACTAAAGCTAAAGGGGGACAGGTTTCGATTAGATATTTAGTGGGGGAGTTTTTTACAGAGAGAGTGGTGAGGTGCTGGAACAGGCTGCCCGGAGAGGTGGTGGATGCCCCATCCCTGGAGGTGTTCAAGGCCAGGTTGGATGGGGCCTTGGGCAACCTTGCGTAGATTCAGGCCTGGAGGTTGGTGTCCCTGCCTGTGGCAGGGGGGCTGGAAGTCTATGATCCTTGGGGTCTCTTCCAAGCCAGACCATTCTATGATCTCGTCATTGTAGGTGCTGGGGATGCTGCAGGACAGCCTGGTCTGGGTGGGACTAAGTAGGCTGCAGCATGCAGCAGTCTGATGCCTGGCTGTTTGGGAAGCTCCTGGCCAGAGGTACAGCTCACAGGAAACAGCGCTTTGGTTCTTGGGGTCTGGAGACTGCTTAAATTTGAGGTAAGGTATCCTTACCCCGAAAGAGAGGTGGAGAGGAAGGTGGGTATAGCATCTCCCTTGCCTCCTCCATGAGCGCAGGGCACAACCAGAAGGGAAGAAGAGCTGAGGGTGCATCCCACCCCAGGTCCTGTGTCCAAGGCATACTGCACCTACTGTGCATGTGGTATGGTAATGGGGCTCCCCAACTCCTGTAGCAAGAAGGATACCCATGTGTGTCAGTAGTTCAAAGGCACCTGGTGGCAGTCTGTGTTCCAGTTCCCTCAAAACTTCATTAAGGTTCAGCTGTATTCTTCCACATGCCATTTTATTTACAGTCCCCATCATCTGTAGCCTCATCAAGTTAACCTTCTGTCCAACCTCCTCCCACCCTGGCCATCCACAGTTCAGGGTGGAGAGAGGTAGGGGCTGTTCCGACAAACAGGGGACCTATTTCCATACCCTCATCTGGATATAACTTTATGATGAAAAATTGACACTTCTTCCATATGGTCTCCTAGCTTCCCACTATTTTCAGCTCACATTTTGGGGAGGAGTTGGTTTTTTTGAGTTGACCAATATTCCTGTATATTTAGTAATTTGTAGTGGATTTTTTTCCCCTACTGTATTCATGAGGATTAAACCATTATATATTCTTACGATTTTCCAGGATAAGCCTTTCCCATAGTTCAAGGTTAGAAATCTATCATGCATGCAATTCTCTGCAAGAAAGACTAAGGCTGGACAAAGAAAAAGAAAACTTTAAAAGAGTGAGCCCCACTGCTATGAATTTTCTATAATCTGACTGGAAATAATATTCTGAATTCTAGTAGTAAAATTGTGTGAAGCCTCTTTCTCATGGGATAATTCAATTTGCAGCTCCTTTCCAGCCCCACATCAGCTATTGCCCTGGACTTTGTCAGCACAAACCCAAATCCTAGGCTGATTCATAAGCCAGGACCTGCTGAGACAAAGACTGTGTGAACCCTTGAAGTTTTTTTAATTAACTTTTTTTTTAAAAGATACTTATGTAGGCACTGCAGCACCATTACTGGCAGTACTTGCTAGAAACCCTAATCCAAACCCTCAGCTACTCATAGGCCAGAGACTGTGCTTCTTCCCCTCCACCCCAAGCCCTCTCCATGTCTCAGATGAGTATCCTAACCTTAGTCTTCCATTTCTTTGGTGCACCCCCTATGTTCCCTTCCTCCCCAGACCGTAGCTACAGCTCTTACCATTCCTTCCATACGCGCCTGACCCAGTGTTGGTTTATTTAGCAGTACTGTATGAAAACTCCTTCAAATATACTGGTGCCTTTTTCTCCTGGGATAGAGCAATGGAAGACAAATCATTGCCCAGTTTGAAGACATCTTGCTAAGCAGTGCCTTGGTGAAGACCCTGCCTTTTCTAAAGCAGATCGTTTGTTTCAGGTGCAGTTCATATTATCTAGCAGCTAAGCTAAAATTTGGTTAGAGAGGAAGTGAATTAGCCAATAAATATGGCAAGAAGCCATAGCTCTCCCATATAAGGACCAAAGCATCTGCTAGAGCTTTTTGGGGTGGCCTATAGCATTCAGGAGATGCGTGTGACCCAGTGTCAGTCAGCAGCAGGTAGCTCCCAGCAGTGGCGATTCAGCAGTCTGCCTTCTGGTTTCATCTCCTTTGGGTTAGTCATAAATCTTAGTGACCTGTGAGGAGAAAACTAGAGAGAAGTGCACCACATTAGCAGCTGAGGACAGGAAATCAATATAAAGTCCTAGTGTACTGGCAATCGAGTAACTGGCTAGAAATATAATGGTTTTTTTCCTTGGTGCTCTCTGAAAATGTTGAGGTTACAATAAACTTGGAGCAGACCATGAAGATAATGGGGGAGAGAAGCTCCAGCCTGAAGCCTCAGCAGACAGAAGTGGGCTGTGATTTGAATGCACCTACTGTGATTTGAATTTATCAAGTTAGGTAGTCTGATCTAAAGACTGATTTACATATCTGACCAATAAATAGCATGGCTTTCTGTATACATTAAGACTACATTCACTGAAGATGAGCACATAAAGCTTGAGTTGCTTCAGGGAATTCCTCAAACTTGTAAATTTTCCTCAGATTAATCCTGTGCAATCCAGTACATAAGAATCACCTCTGCTCATAGGTCATTAAAGTCCATGGTTAGCACTTGCCCTGGAATTATTTTCCTTTTTCTCTTCTACCTGTGCAAAAACCTTAACACTTTGAACAAAACCAGGACTTTTGATAAATGCCTATCAAGGCATCTTAGTGCACAGGATTGATCTCTACCCATCACACTGAACAAAACTTCAGGAAATCTCTCTGATCAGGACAGGAGACTAATGAAAACCAATGAAGAATTGTTGCTTGTATACACAGGCAGTAGTGTTATTTCCCTTTACTCACAGGAATCACTGTAACTGATTCACAGGGGTGATATTTAGGGCTCTCATGTAGACTCATTTGACCTCTCATTTGACACCAATAGGAGAATGATTCTCCCATTTTGCCTGAAGTGAGAGTTTTTTATTCAAGACATTGGGGAATGCAAAGGAAAACCTGAAGGAAAGCTTGTTCTATAAACCTGCTTTCAAAGTGATATGAATCAACCTTAAAACTAAACCAGAAAATCCTGTCCTGGCTGTCAGGTACAGTGAGAAATAATCAAGTAACTGGATTGCTGCAGTTTACCCAGCTGGGGGATGGGACAGGGTGGTGGGGTAGTGTATCTGCCCATCCCAAAGTCCGTCTGAACTGTAGCATTAAAATGTAAACTGCTATGGCCAGACCCACATACTTTGTTGAAGCTTCACTGATTTATCCCAGATGAGTTTCTGTCTCTTTAAGTATGTTTAGGTATTGGAATTTTTTCCCTGTGGTTCTTGACTTTGCGGATGCCCACTCAGTGCAATGACTGGTGTGATGAGGAAAAGTGCCTAGTAACCAAGCTGTATGGATCTGGCTTCTGGCTGCACTGCTTTGTGTTAATGTACCAAGAAGAAGGGAATCCAGTCAAGAGAACTTGTGGAGGACTTCTCTTGCCCCCACTGACGGACGGTGAAGATCTGTTGCAGTCCTGCCCAGTTTGCATCAAACCTGCAGTCAGTGTGTCTGGAGCCAGCCATGAGCTCAGGATGCAACGTAGAGGTACCTCCTCAGGGCTGTGCAGTGGAGTTAGCAGCAGAAGGCTAGGTTTGTATGTTACACTGAAGTGCTTGTCTGGCATTTTGGAAAACCTGACACTTGAAGCCAGAGGAAACCATATATATATGCCAGGTGTGGAGAGGCAGAAAAGGTCTCCCAGTGGCTTCCCCCACCACTGACTACCTTCTCTAATTGTGTTGTGAGCTGTTGTGCCCTGTCTTGTCATTTGTCATGTTGTGTGTGTGCCCCCACCAGGTTTTACACAAAGCAAAGCTCTAACAGGGAGAGCTTTACGTGGTCTCGATGAGCTCAGGGAGGAGGAAGGATGGTGGTTCGGGGTGGGAGAGGGGCAGTCCTGCAGTCCTCTTCACCACAGTAGATTTCCCTATCTACTCCTACTCTTCATACTGGAGGAGCCTGGGAAAAAATTTTATGAGGTAAACATCCTTTTTTTTGCCCTGTCCATGAGCTCTACTGTGTTTGGTTGGAGATGAGCTGTTAATAGGCATGGGAGTTTATCCAAGTGTTTTTATCTGGTGCAGATAATCCCTTAGATTACTTCTTCCCTCTCTTCCTGTTACTAGAAAGTAAATATCTTTGAGAGAAACTCATTTCCCTGTACTTCCCTAAAATGTATATGTATGTTTTTCTTAAAGAAAACATGCCTACCATACAACTGCCTTTTACATTCTTCTTCATTTTCTCATTTAGCTGGTAAGCTACTTACTTGTTCTATCTTCCTACTACTTGAAGGAGTTGCATGTTCTTTTTAAGGATGATCAGAGGACTAGAATCAGCTGAAAGAACATGGTGTTCTATAAAAAAGAAAAAGGAAGTAAGTTAGATCTATTCCCTTTAGGGGAAAAGTAACATTGAAGGGAAAGTTGTATGTTCTAACCAAGTTTAGGTTACCAAGTGAAACAGCTGTTGGTATTTAATATTGCTTTCTTGACCTCTTTCACACATTTGTGCCTTTGGAAGCCAGCTGGAGGTATCTGGGAGCGAAGTGCTGTGGTAGTGGTTAAAATAGCTGCTACTCACTTTTATCAGAGAACAGACACGAAAAGGGCATAAAAGCCCATGTAAAAATCTCAGCAATGATCCCACTTGCTAAGCTTTAACCACTCAAAGTGCCTTTCTTTTAGCCCTGGCTTTCTGTAAGGTCTGATTTTTACACCACATTTCAACAAAATATCTATTCCAGATTATTTTGACACACCTTGAAAAGGAGAAGAGAAGAAGGTCTAACACTTTGGGTATGCAGCTGGTCAGAAACTGTATAGTTCTCAATGAGTCACTGCTAAGCTGGGAGTTATAGGGTTCTACCCTGGTTCTGGTAGTATTTGGTATTTTCACTAGTACTTGGATAATGGAATAGAAAAATCTCTCATTGAGTTCCTGAGCAATGAAGAGCAGAGAATGACTGCAGACATGCTGGAGGAAGAATTGCACACCCTGCCTGAAGGTCAAGCTCTCCTTTGTTTCCTCTCTTACAGATACTTGCTTGACTTCTACTGTTTGTACCTTCCTTGCTTGTACACCTCATGCCTCTGATGGCATCAGTGCCTGGACAACAGTGTTCACCTCCACAACTCAGACCATTTTTGAGCCTCCCAGAGACTCTCTTCCCTCAGGTGGATTGATTTTAACCAAACTGGGTAGTAGCAGGAGTGCAAAAGTGACACCCCAAGAAAGGAGGTCCTCTCCACCTATTGAGGCTGAGTGTGACTGGGGCTGGATGGGTGGGAAGGCAAAAGGAGATGGAGTTAAAATGGCATTTTTGCTTGTATGAGGCAATATATACATATGGATTAGTGCTAAACTTTTCCATACCCCTAAAATATATATAATCAAAAATTGATGGGTGGATTGCTTAGAAGGACTCTCTGCAGTAGGTTCATTGGAAGCTTGGACAACTGCTTTAGACTAGACACAACTCCTAGAGAGTTAAAACTAACAGTGATATGTCTCACCCTGTATGTATACACAAAATGAGCAGCCCTTGTCTGGGAGAGCTTAAAGTCAATGTCTAATTGATTGCCATGTGTTTTTCATTTAAACTCATTGTTAAAACAGAAGAGAGAGCAGTGAAATCCTTTCAAAAAGGTTCCAAAATGTCTTTTGCTAGTTTTTGTCTTCAGCTACAACTGGCCAAGGAGAGCGGTGGGCCCAAGTTGTCCCATGCTAGGAAAGCTCCAGACAACCCATATACATGATCCTCATTTCCAGCCCTCCCACGCCATCCAGCTCCCACTGAAGTCAATGGCCATCTCATGAGGGGTCATTGTTTGGTATCTCTCTGTGCGATATCTGAGCCAGATGGAAGCTATAAAGTACGAGGCACAGCCATTGTTCTTTTTGACACAGAACTTGAGACTATCTAGGCCAGGGGAAATAATTCCTACCCACAAAAGTCCTAGTTTCCTATATTATGACCTATATCAACAATATTAAAGCTCAAAGCTATACTGTTACACTGATGACTTTGTTCCATTGACTGTACAGCTCAGTCAGTACATATAAAATTGCAGGATGCATTTAATGTAATTCAATTAGATTTAATTGAATTAAAACTATTATTAAATTTAGCCAAAGGTAAGTCTACGGAATTTTTTTCTAATAACTCAAAAAGCTCAAGTCTGGATGAGTTTAAAATAATAATCCTACAAGAGAATATGATTGAATAAGTAAGAACATACAAACATTTAGAAGTCCAGCTAGATATGAAACTGAACTTTATATATCACATAAATCAGTCATTACAGAAATGGAAATCAATTTGGGAGGGTTTGCTCAACCTAATTTTTGCTCTGCTTTTAAGTATTTAAAGAAAGATTGATTTCGTGCCATTTTAATGGGCTTAATCCAGCTAAGTATGGAGGCCCCTGTGTTAACGTAACAAAACATCCTTTATCATCTGGCCATGGGGGAAACTTTCAGAGCTATTTCCCTAAGTTGGAGCAGCCCCTGACATTGAAGACCTTATATCTTGTATTTCCTAACACGGTATTTTCAGCAGCTGCTCCACTAGAGTTTCTTAAGACTTCCAGTTACCCTGGTCCAAGCTGTCACTGTTTTCTTTTCCTTCCTTTCTCTCTCCTTCAACGTCTTCTCTCTTGAAGACATGGAGTGGGACAGTCAAACAATAGGAAAATGAATTAAGGAGAGTGCAGACCTAAGGTTTATTATTTTTTTTCCATGGAGGCTGAAGGTTGATTAGGAGACATCCCTTATGCCATTGGTGAGGCTGCATGTTTTTATCTCCTGGTTGTTAGAGTCATCAGCATGGAACTGAACTTACACTGATAAATACAAAAAAAAAAAGTGTGCCAGACATTGCCTCGTGGGTTAATGGAGTACTTCCACTGTACAACGGGCAGGTTGAGTTGTGTTGCATCTTCTGTAACCAAGTATATTAGGTACAGCTTGCTTGCCAGCTTGTACATCTCTGATATGGCATGGGACAGGCCCAGGTGACCAAGGGGCAGAGGGCTGAACACAGAATCACAGAATCTTAGGGGTTGGAAGGGACCTCAAGAGATCATCGGGTCCAACCCCCCTGCCAAAGCAGCTCCCTAGCTCATACTGCACAGATGGGCGTCCAGACGGGTCTTGAATATCTCCAGAGAAGGAGACTCCACCACCCCCCTGGGCAGCCTGTCCCAGGGCTCTGGCACCCTCACTGGGAAAAAGTTCCTCCGCATGTTGGTGCGGGACTTCCTGTGCTCCAGCTTACAGCCATTGCCCCTTGTCCTGTCCCCACAGACCACAGAAAAGGGGCTGTCCAATTCCCCCTGCAACCCATGTCTAAGATATTTAGAAACACTAATTAGGTCCCCCCTAAGTCTTCTTTTTTCCAGGCTGAACAGCCCCAGCTCACTCAGCCTTTCCTCATAGGGGAGATGTTCCAGACCCCTAATCAACTTCATAGCCCTTCTCTGGACTCTCTCCAGAAGGTCCCTGTCTTTTTTATACCAGGGAGCCCAGAACTGGACACAGTATTCCAGGTGGGGCCTGACCAACGCAGAGTAGAGGGGGAGGATCACTTCCTTCGACCTGCTGGACACACTCTTCCTGATGCATCCCAGGATCCCTGATGGAAAGGCCCTGGGTGTGAAACGGTAGGGTGGGACCACAGCCTCAGATGGAGCCTGTCTCCTGGGAACCCGTACAAGGTGTGCACCAGTAAAGCTGTCTCCTAGCAATTGCTAGTAACTCTACTGTGAGTGATGGGGAAACTAAAAGTTTTTGCTTTGGTTGAAGGCTCTCAGAAATGGTTAGCTGAAACTGTAAAAGCAAAGAGTCTGCAAGACTCTCAACCTAAGTCACAGAACTAACATTATACAGAATACATGGGTGTAACCTTCACCATTCTGCCAGTAAGGCAGGGTCTGGCTGGTCCTGCCCTTGTGCTGGTTGTGCGTGATCACGAGTTGCTTCATCAGATCTTTCTTGCCAAACCAGAATGGTTTTCCCCTGTAGATGGCTCTGTTTTCCTACACAATTTTGGGACTGCTGCTGCTTTAGAAACACCACATAAACAAGCTTGTGCTGGGGCTTTCTTTGCCCCTTCCAGTGGGTGTTATGTTCAGAAAGCAGTCGTTGGGATTAGACACTCTTTAATGTCCTGGCACTGAAGACAGCTGAACTGTGGATAGTCAGCCACTTTCCACAAAAAACCACATATTTTTGGTGCTTGATTTTTGGGACTGAATTTTCAGAGAAAGGGTCAGCCTGAGTGCCTACGAATTTCTGTTTGAGATGCCCTGGGCAGCAACAGCTGGTATCAAGGTGCTGACCAGAAGGATGAGGGTCTCCCATAGTTTCCCTGTTGTATCTCCCAATCTGCCGTGGGTTTTGCTACTCCCTGTGACATCTCCAGTGGTATTAGGTGCCTGGGTTTAGGCAAATGGAGTGAACCTAGAGATTCAGCTTTCTGTCTGAGTGTAAAAAGGATGTCTTACTGTTCAAGGAAGGAAGTGAGTTTTCACCCATTTTCTTCTTAGCACCCGCAGCCCAAAAGCTGTTGGTGTGGGGTGGACTGGTATTATGACTGCTCACCTTTAGCAAAACTGAAATATCCAGTGGATGCTGCACCCTTTTCTGGGCCCAGCAGCTTGGGTTCCCTGGCATGACACAGCTACCAGGCCCTGAGAAGAGAGCTCTCTGCTGTGGCTGGTTAAGGAAGGAGAGCGGGAAATTTCCTTTGTGAGTCAATTGGGCAGAGGGATTATAGAGTTTAAATTATGGTATTCAGGGATTCTGAACGCTAAACCAAATGTGATGATGGCAATGAGAGCTTCTGGGGGTGCAGAATAAACATTGTCCAAATACAGACAAGGAGCTATAATACCTGGAGATAACTCCTCCTAAGCAATGGTGGAGTTTCATCAGGAAGCTACCTTTGTTTTGTGCTGCTGTGTGCTGGTGGCAGAAATGATCTAGAGTTATCTACCCCCCTGAGCTCACCTAGCCTCCCTGCCTGGTAAAAAAAGAAACTGTAAACCCCAAAAATATTTGGGAGAAATAAGAAAGCTCTGATGACTCTCAAATGCCTGAACTGTACACTGCATTTTGGCACTGACAGTATACTGAGTGATCCATTCAATGTTTACGTGAATTTCTGTCTGTCTAGCAGGTGTGATAACTCAGAGAAACTGAAGCTGGAGATTCTCTCTTCCAGTTTCCATCAACAGCAGGAGCCCAAGATGAGAGTATTGGGTGAGCTACTTGTGCTGAGTGCTGGGACTCCTTGTCACGAGCTGCAGGCTAGGACCTACTTCCACAAAGAGAATTGAAATCACCAACCCACAGTCATGGAGTAGAAATTTGGCAGAAGGTGCTGTGGGAAGGTCTGGTAAGGTCTCCTGAAGCACATTCTGAGCATTAGCATTGGAGGGGGTGCGTGTGGGATGGATTTGACTACAGTTTCAAAGTGTTGTGAGTGTAAAACCAGCCCTGAGCTTAGGTACCTCCCAAAGTGTTGCCCCAAATACATGATGTATTTGAGGCTGATCTTGGTCTCTCTTATTTGCAAATATTGCTGTCAACAAAGATGATTCCCAGAGGCATTGTTTCCCTGATAAATCTGCACCCATACAGAAAGGATGGATAACAGAAGGAACCTAGTTGTCTAAACAATGCAAGACTTTTGTAAAGATGAAATTATTGTAAATTATATGTTACTTTTAAATTAATACCTAGAGAGACCTGAATACCCAAGAACTTTTCAGAAAGGGCAAAGCAAACGATTAGAGGTTGGAGAGTATCCCATAATAGGAGAGATTAAAAAGATTACAGCTATTTAGTTTAGTAAAGAGGCTAATAAGAAGTGACATGACAGAGGTATATAAAATAATGTATGGCACAAAGAAGGTCAGCAGGTGCTCCTATTTATCCTGTCTTGTGAAAGAGCCATAGGAGAATACCTAATTAAATTAAAAGGCAGTGAATTTAAAACTGGTAAAGAAAATGCCCTTTTATGTCATATATAGTTAATCTGTGGAACTCCCTGCCACAATAAATTACAGAGGTAAAGACTTTTAGTTGAATTCCAAAATATATTAGATAAATAATAAAAGACAGAATTGTCAAAAAAAAATCCAAGTTCTGTTTTCAGAAGTAACTTAGGAGCTTATGCAGAAACAAACATAAGTAGCATGCTGACCCCTTTATGTTAAACACTTGCTGTATAATTCATTGATCATCCTTACATCAGGATCCAGACTGCCAAGTCTTGGTCTTGCATTTTTCAGTTAAAGAATCAGGATTTTTTTATGAGTAGAACATCTGAAGCAAGAAAATATCCCCTTTTGGGGTAAATGGGAAGCTTTGGGATGAGGTATTGGGGGGGGGGGGGGGCAGAGGATCCCCTCAGTCAGAGGGATTTGGGCTTAGGTCTATAGTCGCTTTCCTATGTTACTGAGTTGCTATCTTTCTTCTTGTAATCCCTGGTTTGTCATAGGACTTCTTTATTTCTTGGAGAGCCTCATAGTGGTGGTGTATATAGCTGTGATCTGGGCATCTCACTCCTCCTCTTCCACAGGGCTCTGAGAAGGGGAGATCAGATACCTAATATCCCACACCCAGTTGAGCATAGACACATGGTGGGCATCGTGCCAGTACAGCGGTGCTTTGGTATGGTTGCACGAAATTGGGGAACCTGAAAGTCAACCACAGGTGCCCAGGGGTGGCAGGTGGGGGCTGAACAGGGAGGAGAGGTTCTTGATTGTGATTTTTTTGTGTGGCATTTTTGCTATTTATAATTATGTATTTGATGTCTTGGTTCTGCACTGGAGCTAGTCATGTGTGTCTTCTAAAAATAAGATCTGAGTGCCTAAGTAGGCTTTTTAGAAATCCCTACCCCTAGATGAGACTTTCATTGTCATAGCCATGCTATTCTAATGGAATAATGAGACAACTGAGGAATAGCAGGAAACATGGGAATACAAGAGACAACTTCCTTGGGACTGTTCTTGTTTTCAGTGTCTGCTTTATGCAACAGAGATTGACTACCACGGAGCCAAGGGGTTTCAGATCTAAATGGGAAATGTGTTTCCTGATTCAGCCTCCTCTGACTCAACATTAGATGCACAGCACAGGAAGGGAGATGTTCACACAAATTAGGTGTTGCAGGGAGGATCGGGAGAGGTGAGATCAGTTTCTGGTTTTTGCAACTGCACTGAATGTCTAGTCTCTCATTTGTTTGTCATTTCTGTGTGTTTAAAACCTGGATACTCCTTTTGTTCTACAACTTTCTGCCATGGCCATTTGTGCATTCGTGCTAGGAAATGAGAACTCTCTGTAACCACCACTGGAAATAGAAATAAGTATAATTAAAAAGCATCTGGGGTTTCTGTAGGGGCTGAAGGGACTTAAATACTCAGCCTGTTCTTGCTCTTCAAAATTCCACATAAAATGTTATTGGCACGTAAGTGATTAACTAGGTATTTTTAGTGACTCTATTTATATTATGTTTGGTGATTCTAGACTCAGAATAGGGAAGGTCCTCATGGATCATGATGTCTAGGCTCCTAATATTTCAGACTTTCCTCTTAATTTACCAGGCTGAGCTTTAAAACTAGTTAGGATTTTTAAACCCCACCCTACTGTAGGAGTTTGGTCTGTTCCAGAATTTGCCTCTCTTGATGGCTGGAAATTCTCTGGAAGCATGAGGTAGAGGACAAGCAATAGTGACAATCAATGACAGACAGGATTAGTTATGAATATTTATGTTATAGTCTGTGAAAAGGGAAAATAAGGGGAAATATACCTTAGGATCACACAGCTGGGTTTTATATACTAAACCAACAGATATGCCTCAGTTTCTTCTAGCATGTTCTGTTCTACTGTAGTTACAGAGAGGAACAATTTTCTCCCCTCTTGATCTTTGTCCTGCCAACCTAAAATACAAGAAGCACTGTTGAAAAGATAGGCTTACTGCATCCAAACCATCTCTTCTGAGAAACTGGCTAGGTTGAATGGCTATTTCTTGACCATATGAACAACCAGAACAATTTTTTTTTGTCCTTCTGTAGAGAAAAGGGCAAAGCTTGTATCCACCTTCATTTCAACTGTATGAATTTTTGAGTAAGTTGAGATCAAATTCAGTTAAAAATATAATTAATAAACGTGGGTTGATATGTTCTTCCCTGGACCTGGCTCTAATACAAGTGACAATAACAGCCTAATTCTAGTTTATCTTCAATACTCAGGCTTGTAATGGAAACAACAGACCTCTGGCAGTGCTGGTGAGTTCTCTAACAATATATATTTCACCAGTTGTCTCTTTAAGATAAGAAACTTTCACAATTAGGAGAAACTTCTCATTTTATATGCAGGCTTATTGCTTGGTCTGAGATATTTCTGGTGTTTGGGGGGCAAAGAAATGTGTTTAGCATTTGAATGCAGCCAGTGGAAAAAAAATAGTTAATTTCAATAAATTTATGTCCCTCTAATAGATGGGTGGCTTCTGTGATCCACTCTGTGCAGGTGATATGACCAAGGCGTAGCCCTACCCACTGCACTGGTACAGACCAACTTTGGGAGAGTTGTAGGAAGATGTGCTTTGTTAAGGACCGTACCCCAGCTTGTCAAGAAGGATTCCACACTCCAGTGGGGCACAACACTGAGTTCTGTATCCTTGTGACCAAAGTTTGGGAAATATACATGCATGCATCAGGACAACAAACCTTGGGGACCCAAGACAGAAACCTCTCTCCTGAGATGAAAGAGGTAAAACTTGAGCTTCTCCTTCACGTAGGCTTGGGTTCAAGTATATGCAATGGGAACAGGTATTTTCCTTCACCAAATGAGGGGAAAAAATCTATTGAAGTGTAAGGAAAAATATGGTAAAGAACACAAAATAATTCAGGACTTCTTTCCAAGAAGATGACCTCAAGATAAACAGCATGTTCTCTATATCTCCTCAAAGCTTATGCAAGTGGAACCAAACCACTTGCTTTCACTTCTGGTATCAGCACAACCAAGTGAATGTCTATGGGATAAATGCCCTTATTTACATAGTCTGAATGTACATACCAATTTTTTAATGCAAACACACAAAATGACAATAACAGTGCTCTCCTTACTCTTTCTGTACTCAAAATACTAAATACTAAAGGAATAAATTTGCCAGGGTTTTAAGGTAACATCTGAACATCTTCCCACAAAATGTGAGGTAAGACAAATAGTGTGGAATGCTATAGCCTGTCCAGGAGGGATGTGCAGGGCTGGTGAAGGGGAGGATTTGCACTGTGTGTAAGGGAGAAGTTTGACTGTACAACCACTATGGTTAGGGATGATGTGGTTGAGAGCCTCTGGGTGAGGATTAGGCAAATGGAAGACAAAGCAGATATAGTTGCAGGTGCCTACTACCCATCACCCAGCCAAGAAACTTCTTGAAGATAGTCACCTGAAAAATAGGGATGAAGAAAAAGTGGAGGCATTCAATGCCCTTTTTTTTTCCTTAGTTTTTAATAATGCTGATAGACCTTGAGCTTCCCTGTGTCCTGGGTTGGAGGACCATGAGCATTGAAACAGTGACTTTCCATTTGTGAACAATGAAATTGTAAGGCACCAGCTTTATCCGCTGAACATTCCCAAGTCCATGGGATCTGATAGGATTCATCCCAGAGTACTGAAGGAGGTAGTAGATGCTATGGAAGGATATGTACCCAAAGGTATACTGTCGGGGAAGACAGCAGGCCTGCTGGCGGCCTAGCTCTCTTCTCCCAAGACATAGGCCCTGACAATATTCTTCTGTTCCCATGAGAAAAGTTACTCATGCTGAGAGGATCCTAATAATCACATTCTCAAAACACAGCGGCCTTGCTGATAGGGGTACAGGCTGCCCTAAACCAAGAAGCAGTTATGGGAAGGGATTTGGGAGTAACAGAACATGTTAGGAACCAACTATAACAAGAGGGTCAAAACAGCAGGTGTGCGGATGCTTTTAGGTATTAAAGGTAAAGTAAGGATGTTCAGCTATAAGATAGGTTTATCAGAGCTCATTATAACTACTAACCAATCAATATGGTGTGAACAGTGTGTGTAACCAATTAGCAGTTTTTTAGCTTGCCACGTTGGTAGTAAAAAAGATATATAATCTGTGTAATTTCACCTAATAAATGGCTTCATGGCTTCACCTACAATTCATATCGAATTGCGTGTTGCGCTCTGCCGATCGCCACAGTATACGGGAGTCTGAGGAATACCCTGTTGATTGGAAGCTATCCAGTGTTATTCCAACTTACAAGAAGGGCGTGAGGGAAGATCCAGAGAACTACAGACCTGTTAGTCTGACCTCAGTACCTGGAAAAATTAGAGAACAACATACTGGGTGCTGTTCTGGCCCCCATGATTTAAAAGGGATGTTAAGGTCCTTGTGTGTGTCTGAAGGAGGGTACCAAAGCTGTTGAAGGGGCTGTCAGGCATGTCCTTAGAGGAGCAGCTGGGGACTCCGGGTTTGTCTAGTTCGGAGAGAAGGAGGCTCATGAGAAGAGGTGATGTCCCTGTTCTCTACGATTGCCTGAGGAGGGGAAGAGGAGGGTGAGATGGTGAGCTCTTCTCCTTGGGACCAAGTGCCAGTGCACAGGCAAATGGCTCAAAGCTGTGTCTGTCAGAGGAGATTTAGACTTGTTATTATATAACACTTCTTCACCAAGAGGGTGGTCAAACCCTGGCTGAAGCTTCATGGGAAGGTAATCAGTGCCCCACACCTGTCATTGTTTGAGGGATATGGAGAATGCTCTTAATGCTGTGGTCAGACATTTGGACTAGACAATTGTTGTAGATCCTTTCCAACTGAACTTTGCCTTCCTCTGCAGCACTGAGCAGGACCCCTTGTCAGGGCTCCTCTGGCCCATCTGGGCTGGGTCACTGCCCGCTGCTGCTCGTGCACCATGAAGGCGGCCTCACTTGCCCATGGCAGGTTCATAGCAGGAGCGAGCTCTGCTCTTCCCTTGGCTCCACTTCCCCAGGAGTTCTTGTTTGTGCAAAACAGCCTGGAAGTGCTTGGAAGGGCTCCAGGCTTGCTGCACCAGGAAGGAGCTGCTGCTTTTCCCCTCTCCCTGCAGCAGCCCAAGCCCAGGGCAGGCACTTTCAAAAGCGCTTTTCACATGGTGCTAGACAAGAAGCGCAGCAGAGCAACTTTGGGAGGGGAAAAAAGTATTACTGGCATTAGTCCCACAGCACCACACACCTCTTCTTTTGTGAGTAGTCAGTTGGTGCTGATCCTCATCCTTAAAGTTCTCACTATTGAAGAAACTGGGACCACTTGGCCTCTCTTCCTGCTGCTACTTTTTGCAGTGCTGTGACTTCCCTTTGCCACTCTGCAAAGGAAGTTTTTTCAAGCTGAACTAAAGAAGGCATCAGCCTGTCCTGGCTACACATGCACATTTTGTTAAGGCTTGTGAGCATTGGCTCTGAAGTGGATGAGAAAAATAACATTCCCCCTCCCACCCCCCAATAGCATAAAAAAGAATCCTGTTTTCACTTGTAACCTTTGTGTTCTGTGTCCTTGAATGTGGTTTTGGACCTGAAAAAAAAATCCTGGTATTCTGGCAAATAGTCTTGTTCTTCAACTCACTGTAAATACAGGGACTAGAACAGAAGAGTTATGCATAGTGCTACGTGTGACAAGCTCTGACCTGGGTCTGAGGCCTCTGTCCAGGAGTGCATCTCTCTGCAGTGCAGGTCCCAGGCCCACTCAGGAGACAGCAGCAGAGACAGGCACAGCTGCACCAGGGCTCAGGCAGGGATAGAAGGCCCCAGGCTGAGCTGAGACACGTCTCTGAGGCCCTTCGCAGGAGACTGTATAGGTGCAGGTCCCAGGGGAGGCCGATCCCAGCCAGTGAGGCCAACCCCCCATCAGGAGCCTGACAGAAGGAGATCTGCACTGCTCAGATGCTCTCCTATAGACAGTGATGGTTGGCTACTCCAGAGACAGAGTATTGAGCCAGGTGGACCTTTGCTCTGAGGGAGCACTGTTGTGCTCAGGCTCCTGTGTTTTAACATGGTTTTCCATGGGAAAGAGAGCAGACATTTCTAAAAATGTGTACATCTAGGCAAACAAAATCCATGGGAGAATTAACAGGTTTTTTTCACCTCAAAAAGATTTTCAAGCGATTAGGTAAGGAACATACCCTGCTTCGGGCTCAGGTCTTGATCTCTGAGACTCACTAGCATCAGAGCCATGGGGGTTTTCCATCCTAGGGAAATCTAGCTCAATTTCATGAACACATAAGGCAACTTCACAGCAGATTTCTTAAAATTTGTTCAGAGGACCAAATTATCTTGAGATGATTCAGAGCCCTCATCCACAGTAGAAAGTATGTGCCTCCTTCCCACAAAGTGACAGAGCCAACACCTAGGCTGGGATGTGGTTTTGGCTGCCCAATGCCTTCTGCCAGTGCAGGACTGGGAAGAAATGGCATCAGAGAGTTCCTTGGTATGTACTGGTAGGGAAAGGAGAAGGTAGGAAGAAGAGTATCATGCAGTACAGTTGCGTAGTTCAGCTGGAAGGGACCTATAAGGATCATCTAGTCCAGCTGCCTGACATCTTCAGGTCTGACTGAAAGTTAAAGCATGGCATTAAGGACATGTTGCAACTATTTTAAGGAGACTGTAGGCAGGCAGAAGTCATGTAAAGCAAGAAATGGGCACATCTGAGTTTCCCAATCTTTGGGAAAAAGGATAAAGTGCTATTTTCATTTACAGAGCTTCCCCAGAGCCCGATTTCAGAAAAGGAAGGGTACATCAAGAGAATTGGAGAGGAAAGAAGAGTTCAGTCCTTGGGCTAGGGAGGGAGCAGATTGTCCAGAATGATATGTTCAACCGTGTTTAATGGTAAGAGTGGGAACTCTGGATCTGCAGATGTTCAGGAAAGAAGGGGAAGTCATCAGCTACCCTCCCAAAAGAGCTGAAATACTGGAAGTGTTAAGGAGAGCCCTTCCTGAGAAGTAAAGTCATAATAATCCAAACAATGTTGTTTGGCCATCTTTGTAACTGTTTTATTTTGGGGAATCTATATTAAGCTCCTGAGTAAATCTTGTCTAACGATGAAGCTGGCTGGGTGCCCTGATATTCACCAAAGCGCCGCACTCCAGTTACAGTCTTTAAAATGGGGGTCTTGGACTAACTTCTCTCCCTGCCCAGATGTCTGCAACAGGTTCAGAGCACCCAGAAAGCACCTGGTACCTTTCCATAAAGCTGTGTTAGTCTTTGTAGTAAGGCAGGCATCCGTGTGGGAAACATGGTTTTGGTGACTATCAAAGTGGTAGGTAATCCCAAACCATCCAAAGTCCTTGTCATGGGCAGCGTTTGTACTTACACACCTAAGAGCAGAGGCTGCTAGAGAGTTGGCTGTGATCCATGAATTTCTGGGAGACTGCTTTTCTGCATTTGCAGGGTGAAGTAAAGAAAAACCCCAACTTTTTACCCTTTTCTTTTTAAAATTTAAATGGACTTGAAAATTAATGTCCAATCTGAGGACTGCTGATCAGTAACCAAAATAGCCCTTAAAATATTTGTTGAAAACCTCTATGGAAGAACCTGCTTGAAAGAAGTCAGACTATATTAATTTGCTGATCTTTACCCTCGATCACACAGAGGCTTGGGCTTTGCTGTATGTACTTAGCAGAGATGCAAAAATTGCCCTCACCATGTGACTTCTGAAGGATGCAGTGAGAGGAGTGATGCAGCTGAGGATACTGGGATCCCACCAGCACAGGAGCAGCATGTCCATGTGGGGAGAAGACTGCTGTGAAGGCACAGCAGACTTACAGCTGTCTGCAAGGGAAAAGTACTTGCCTGCTTCTCTGATGGAGGTTACAGAAATCTCCCCTGATTTCCCAGCCCATATTGAGGGTTTCAGCCCATAAAAGTTGCTGCTGATGGCTCTAAAGGCACCACAGACAGCCAAAAAGAATCACAGAAGGGACCTCAAGAGATCATCGGGTCCAACCCCCCTGCCAAAGCAGCTCCCTAGCTCATACTGCACAGATAGACGTCCAGACGGGTCTTGAATATCTCCAGAGAAGGAGACTCCACCACCCCCCTGGGCAGCCTGTCCCAGGGCTCTGGCACCCTCACTGGGAAAAAGCTTTTCCGCATGTTGGTGCGGAACTTCCTGTGCTCCAACTTGCAGCCATTGCCCCTTGTCCTGTCTCCACTGACCACTGAAAAGGGGCTGGCCAATTCCCCCTGCAATTACAAACTACAAAAAGAAATTACAATGCTGTGCTCTTTTGCTCTGTGATTTCTCTCTCCTTTTTTTTGCTGTCTTGTTCTGACTGCGAAGACTTTCTTCCCCACAGTTCTGAAAGGTGATCTTTCTTTCTTAAAGGATCACAAGAGCAAAGGGTCAAATCCCCTCCTTGTTTTTGTTTTTCCCCTTCGTATGTTGGATGCATTTGCTGGCTCCTGTTCTGGAACTGTGATTGGCATCAAAGCTGGCAGTGACAATTGTCTCTACTGATCTCTAGACTTCATTAAATTAGATAGTTAACATTCAGAAAAAGGCTTTGCTAGTTTCTGCCAAAGTGAATTTCCTTGATTTCCTCTCCAGCCTTTTTTCTCCCCTGCCTGGCCCTGTTGCGGTTTTCTGAGCTGACACAAAACAGTAATGTCTTCTTTTCTTTTTTTTTTTCTTTTCTGAGTTTCCTGCAGGCCACCTTCCAGCTCAGGGCTGGGGCAGAAGATGGAGGTAGACAGGACCCTGGAGTATGCCCAAGCCCTGAGGGTCTGCACAGCCAGCTGAGGTTCAGGGGGGACTATCTCCTTTTTGATTTGTTTTGGGTTTGGGTTTTTTTCAGTTTTACTCTTGCACCTGGAGAAAGAGAGGTTGGTTATGTCCTACACTCCCCGAAGATTCTGTAGGTAAACACATAGCAGGTTATGCTTACTTTGAGCAAGGTGTGAGAGGTACTAGGGATTTTTTGGCAGAACTTTACTGTTTTTATGAGAAATCTGGTTTTAAAACCCCACGCTGGTATATTTTTCTTTAGCATCCCATTTAATTTCTACTTAAGACAACCATAATGGAGCACTGAGCTCCTGGCAGGTGGCTTGGTTTCCATTGATGCAGGGACAGGCTGTATTTGTTCTAACCATTTAGGGCTGGTGGCGATAGGGAGGCTCTTGTCACCCCAAAGGAAGTTCATGGAGCTGACCTGCAGTAAAATTATTTTAGCACTTTATAACTCTGTGTGCGTGTGTTTGCAAGATCACTGAGAAGTGTAAAGCTTCTTTGCTGATGATACAAAGCTGAGAGGGGTGGCTGACACGCAGGAACACTGCGCTGCCATCCAGCGAGACCTGGACAGGCTGGAGAGCTGGGCAGGGAGAAGCCAGGTGAGATTCAACAAAAGCAAGTGTAAAGTCTTGCACCTGGGGAGGAACAACCACATGTATCAGTACAGGCTGGGGGATGACCTGCTGGAGAAGAGCTCTATGGAGAAGGACCTGGGGGTCCTGGTAGATGACAGGTTGGCCATGAGCCAGCAGTGTGCCCTGGTGGCTAAGAGAGCCAATGGGATCCTGGGGTGCATCAGGAGGAGTGTGGCCAGCAGGTCGAAAGAGGTGATCCTTCCTCTCTACTCTGCCCTGGTCAGGCCCCACCTGGAGTATTGTGTCCAGTTCTGGGCTCTCTGGTATAAAAAAGACAGGGATCTCCTGGAGAGAGTCCAGAGAAGGGCTATGAAGATGATTAGGGGCCTGGAGCATCTCCCCTATGAGGAAAGGCTGAGAGAGCTGGGTCTGTTCAGCCTGGAGAAAACAAGACTGAGGAGGGACCTAACTGGTGTTTATAATTATCTTAAATATGGGATACAGGGGGAATTGGCCAGCCCCTTTTCAGTGGTCAGTGGAGACAGGACAAGGGGCAATGGCTGCAAGTTAGAACACAGGAAGTTCCACACCAACATGCGGAGGAACTTTTTCCCAGTGAGGGTGCCAGAGCCCTGGGACAGGCTGCCCAGGGGGGTGGTGGAGTCTCCTTCTCTGGAGATATTCAAGACCCATCTGGACGCCTATCTGTGCACTATGAGCTAGGGAGCTGCTTTGGCAGGGGGATTGTACTCAATGATCTCTGGAGGTCCTTTTCAACCCCTACAATTCTGTGATTCATTATGAAAGCCAGGTATTATTGCTGCTTTTACTGAAGCAGGAAGAAAGCCATCAAAAGAAACCCACCACTGACCTTGCATTTGAAACTCCTCCAGCAGAGCTGTGTGCACAGGAGAACAAAGGCTAGACATCAGCCCTGGGTCTCTACTTAGCAGTGCAAATCTGAATAACAAGTAGTGAAAACGCTTGAAATACACACAGGGATCATGGGATGCAATATGGCAACTACAGAGGTGCTCTTTTAGCTGTATAGAATGTGTCTGGATATTGATGAGTAAGCGATGGAAATGGGGAGACAGGAGATATGGATCTTCCAGTCAGAAGATATGTGTCCTCCACCACCTGCTTCCATTTGCAAAGCTGCAGTTGTTCATGCTGATAATGGGGAGGTTTTAAAGATTATTGGTTAGTGTTTGATGCTAATTAGTGTCTCTAAAAGGAGGCCTTTTACATAACTGAATCATGATGCCTATCCTTTCTTGACCAGATCCACTTGAAAACTTCCCACCTAGTAAAGTAAGCATTGAGATATTGCTCATCCTCTGTCCCCTCTGCAAATGCTGCATTAACTCTGCAAACTCTTTTTTTGCCAGGCTTTCATAGTTTTTTTCTACTCAATCGGTGCTCACAAACTACAAGTACATGACAGAGGTGTATGCATGTATTGACTGGGTAATATAAAAGGGACATCCAAATTATAGGTACGTAGTTTATTCATAGTTGGGTGTCTTGGATGTGGTTGGTTTTTTTTTCTAGTGGTGTGTTAGTAGCCTGGAGTGTTAGACTAGGTTTGCATCTAGAGTAGATGTGCTGAAGGGCCAAGATGTGTGTGATGCTGAGCTGGCAACTAAGCAGCTGAATTAAGCTTTCCTCATATGAGGAAAGGCTGAGAGAGCCAAGTCTTTTGGGTCTGGAGAAGACTGAGAGGAGATCTAATCAATACTTACAAATATGCAAGGGGTGGAGGAGGAAGGGACGGTGCCCAGTGACAAGACAAGGCATGATGGGCACAAACTGGAATGCAGGAAGTTCTGTCTGGACATGAGAAAAAACTTTACTGTGAGGGTGGCAGAGCCCTGGAGCAGACGGCCCAGGGAGGTTTTGAAGTCTCCTTCTCTGGGAATATTGAAGATCCACCTGGATGCAATCCTGTGCAACGTGCTTGAGGTGGTTCTGCTTTAGCAAGGGGGTTCAAGTGGATGATCTTCAGAAATCCCTTCCAACCCCTATCATTCTGTGAATCTCTGATTATTTTAGTTTATTTCTCATAGAAATAAACCTTAAGCCATCCCAGTTCTTTAGTTATATGTGTATGTTTGTCTTCCTGCTCCTTGGATGCCTTCTGAACCCATTGGCCCAGTCTGATAGTGAGGTGGGATTATCTCCAGTTTAATTAATAGACATAGTGGCAGAGAAAGAAGGTACTGTACTGTTTTCTATCCCTTAGAAGAGAGGCTACAAATTGAACACAGCTCTTGCTAGGTGTGGGATAAATCTCCCTGGGGTGCAGTGCCTTTGAAAATCACCCTTCTGAGCTCCTGTCACTCACTCCACTGAGCCTCCCTATTCAACAGCTCCCTATTCAACAGCTGTGAACATCTTTGGTGGAGGCCAGAGACTGGTACTCATGGAAATTTGTAGACCATATTATTATTGCCACAGGCTTCATGGATGCATCTTCAATATCACTGTGTTGATACAACAAGGACAGAGTTCTTTACTAAGTGTTTTCAGATCTACATGCATGATGTTTTTATCCCGGGACAGGGAAAAGGTGCACTGAGACCAATTTGACTTCCAAGGGTAAGAATGGTGTTGAATTTGGTGACAGCTACCATTCCAGCAAGGCTGTGGTAACCGTCTCCCTGCAGAAATATCAAACTCTATGCTCAGGCACAGGATGCTGTAGCCACACAGTTATATGTTCATTCTAACTGCCAAAATACCAGGGCTGTGCTACCCAATACAAGGTGCAGTTAATTAAAAACACTTATTCTGGTGGGTTTGAGCTGGGTTTTCTTGAGTGTGAAATATGCTCTGTGTGTCTCTCTCAAAGATTATGCTGATCTTTTTTTCTATCAAAGAAATTGAAGGTGTCTCTTTACCTAAAAAGAAAAAGAAAATGCCCCCAGGAGAGTATCAGAGGATCAATTTTTCAGCATGGGATTATACAGCTTGGCTGTATAGGCTTAAGGTTTTTAATTTGCTTACACATAGATAGACTTACTTGAGCTCTATACATCACCAGATCAATGCAAATCTATTTACTAGAAACTTGGGTCAATATTAAAAGAATTCCATTAACCAGCAATAAGGACCCTGGATTAATATGATTACTATAGACTTCCAAGCACACAGAAAGGATCAAGGGTTTTCTTCATAGTGATCTGAAACAATACCATTGTGGAAATCCCTCCTCTGCTCCCCATCTCCTGAAGAGTAAGAATGAGAAAGGGTAGAAGAGGCTGTACAGCCAGGTTTATTTATTTCATTAATACTGTCTCTTTAGGTTAGCACCTCTGACACACACTAAGAGTGAATGCTTCTGCAGCTTCGTGTAGAGAAAGTGTGGATGGGCAGAAAAGGTTTGGGCAATTACTCCAGGGGAAGAGAGAATCAATGGATTCTGAAGGACACAAAGCAAATGTGACATTTCTAGAAGATAGAGTTGATTTTCATTTTTTCTCTTTGGTTTGGGTTTGCTTTTTGTTTGTTTTTCTTTTCTTTTTTTGGCCATCTTAGCTAGGGAAAAGAATAAATGTTTTGTTCCTATTGTTTTGAACAGCAAGTCTCATATTGCAGTCCTACTGAATTAACTTTTGAAGGATAATTTTCCTATGACTGCAGGCCACAAATATGAAATCTGTAATGAAGAATATAATTCTCAGACCCATAGTTTGGTAGTTGAAAATCAAGATTGTCCTGGAAAAAGTTACTCTTTTGACTTGAATGGAGAGTAGTACCTTTATCAGAAAGTCCCACTGGTTTATTCTGTGTGATAACTTTCTTCTCTTATAAATGTCAGCTAAAATGACTCTCCTGTTAGATTAATCCTGGGTATTTGCATACAAGTTGCAAGCAACGTGCATTAACTGTCTAAAACGAAGACTTGGATGCCTAACTCACTTGAGCCATCTTGGGCATCCCCACCAATGGGAACAGCAAAATGAGCATTGGCAGAAGCAGATTCTGGTAGGAAATGGATAGAGCATCCCCAGCCGTCCACCTTGTACTGGCCACAAAACGGTGGTGCTTGCCTGTCCATTGTTTGTATTAGGAACTTGAAAGCAGAGGCCACATAGAACAAAACTGTCACAGGCTGTAGAATGAAGATAAAGGTGAAGAAACATGCTTTAGGCCAGCATTTTGTAGGGTTTTGCTGTAGCAATGAGCTAAAAGCAAATTTTGAGATGGGGCTTGGGGAAGGATTGGAGGGAGAGGGGCAGGCTTGAGAAGTGGAAAATCGTGAGAGGGGATGGCAGAAGGTACTGAGCCAACTGGGCAAGGGGAAATTAAAAGAGTTTAGGGCCTTGAACCCATGCTCAAAATTTGGATTTGAGTTGCAGCACCTGTAAGTTAGGGAAGGATCAGGAAGGTGAGCAGGGTAATTTACACCAGGACCCTCTTTTGACAAGCTAGAGAGGGCTTCAAATCTTTCTATGCCAAGGGACAGAAGTCCACAGTCTCCACTTCCCCCCCCCCCTTCCCTGGAAATTTCTGCTCTCCTTCTGGGTATTTACATTTAGAATTTTGCAGCTAATCAATTTGCTTTTCATCTTGAAGTAAAGAATTTGTTGGGTGTTTTGGTTTGTTTTTTTGGGATTTTTTGCTGTTGTGGGGTTGTTGTTTTTTTCCTTTTTAAAGAAGGGTGTGTAGAAATCATAAATGCTACCACCCAGGACATTGTATTGTTTTGAAAAGCTGTCTGTGAATCTTGCTACTGCTTCTCCCGGCTTATGTGCAAGAATGCCAGTGGTAGTTTGAAATACCAAGTTTTTAACTGTTGCCAGCAAAGCCAACCCTGTTCCCCATCAAACTGCTGGTGCAGGTAAATGGTTCAGCAGCAGCTGAATCCTTTTCCCAGCTTGGCTTATTTGCTTGAAGGAATTGTATTGGGCTATACCAGCCAAAAGGCTCCTTTTTCCTAATAGAAGGTTGTGTTTCCAGTAGGGCAATTTACTGGTAGCTTTGCAGTTTTCCCTTTTCCAGCAAGGCCTGTCTAGTACAGGCAGGACTTAGATAGATGGACTTCCCCAGGCTAATTTAAGCATTTTTCTCTTCTTGCACTTCAATTTTCAGTCTATATTTTGCTACTTGGTCTGCATTTCTTTAAAGAGAAACCTACTACTTTAGCTTTGTCCCCGACCGCTGCTTATCCAGACCATCTTGGATTTGACCTTGGGAGATAAAATAACCTCCTCTATGTTAACCCTTTCCCTTTTTAAATGGAAGTATTTGCATTTGAAAGCATTTTTCTCTGCTTTCCTTTCCTTACCTCATACTTTTACGAAGTAAACTCCATAGAATTAAAACACTTAGTAAGCAGTCCTTTTTCCTTTCCATTTTTCAAACCAGCAGAGCTAAACTGCATTGTTACAGAAAGAGTCAAATGAGCTAGATTTTCTGTGTGTTTAGGGAATAGGCTGTGTGAGGAGCAAAGTCTTGTTTGAAAGAAAAAGTACTTTTCAATAGTGGCTTTAAAGGATTATACATGTAACCCGTGCCTAGCAACTCATTCCTCCTCTGACTGAATTGTAACATGGGGTTTTATGTCCCGGATGGTATGAATCTCTTTGGGTTTCATGGCAAGTTATCTGTCAGGCTGTGAGAAAGCATATTCTGCAGGTTTTTCACACTCCCCTGGCCCCATTGCTGCTGGGACTCAGGGTCTCCTCGTGCGAAGTGCTAATGCAAAATGCATTGGCACTTGCTGGTAAGAGAGCTGGGCCCACTGGTATGCAGGCCGCTCACCTCATTTCGGCCTGTGGGACACAGATCAGGCCTCTCATTACAGGAGGAGAGAAGGGCAGTTATGTTTGTGGTGCTGTGCAATAACAGTATTGTTTTAAGCTCTTTCTCTGTCACTTCCCCCATTTTTCACATATTGGTGTGGATTATCCCTCTGGTTCCTAGGCAGGAGTTAATCTCTGTGAATAACTGGAGAGTTGGCCTCTGCTGTGCACTGCTGTTCAAATCTAAGTTTTGGAAATTGATATCGATTGATAATGCTAATTATAAAGATTTTTAACGGCATTTGGGAAGCAGGAACTGTCTCTGTAACCTATCCAGGCCCTGGTGTAGGTCTCACCTCACAGCAACAATTAAGTCTTTTTCCTTGCTCTGCAACACATGTTGCAAACAGCCAGGAGGCTGGCTTAGCTATTGCCTTGTTCCCAGTGGGGTGCCTTAAGCAGACTTTTCACTGGGAGGGTCTCATTTTTTATGTGTTTATTTTTAAACCAGACTGCTTTAATTCAGATTCCACAATATGGGTCTAAAGAGCTCAGTGAGTAGCTTCATGAACCTGTACTTGTTCTCCCAGTCCTGAGTTCACCTGTTAAATCCTAGCCTTCTAAGCTCTGTAGGCCTTCTCAGACTGAGAGGAAGAAGAGAGAACCCAAACCTGCAAGTTGTGGTCTGCAATATGAGTCCTGTCGCGTTCAAGAGGTGGGGCATGCTCTCGCCTCAGAAGCAAGTCCTCAATGTCCTTGAGGGTTATGTGTTATGTGGGAAGAATGTGTCTGAATTCAGGCTAGTATGACTGAATACAAATATTGAAAACATCAAGGAGTTTGCATATATATTTATATATATATATGTATGTATGTGTATATATATAAACACACACATACATGCACATTTATTATAAAACCTAATATTTTTGAAGGGCATGGTTAAGGCTAGATTTCTTTATCCATGGCTAGACACCTAAACAGAAGCAACCAGCATCATATATGACCTGAGAATCTGCCATCTCACTCAACCTGATTTTGGCTGCTTATATTGCATCCTCAGAGTCCCTTCAAGACTGGAGCAACAGGGCAGGGTAGATGTAAATGATTAATCACAAGGGCTATGCTCTAAATGGAAGAGGATAACATTGGTCCAAAGTACCTAAGATAACACCTGTCTGCCAAATAACACTGTTTTAACACAATCTCATTCTTCTGCATTGCTCTCTAAGCAGTAACTTAAAGCAGACAGAGACCTAAAGGCATTTTTGAAACTGTGCTGCCCAGTGGAGACTCTGCCATTTCACTCTGCAGAAGAAATCAGAGTATCTGGAAACTTTTTCTTTCCAAATTGTAGCACAGCCTGCTTTATCTGACAGAACCTTTAATGGAGCTCCCATTGATTCCTTAAGGACACTGTTCCTCACGTCAGCTATGTCTCATTGCTTGGGAATTTGTCCTGATAAACAGGGTAAATGTTACTGTGCTTAATTTCATTCCTTTATTCATAATTGTGTCCCTTTGGACCACCTACACCCTTTCCATAGAGCCCCAAAGGGCTGTGAAAGATGAAGACCGTTTTGTGAGCACATTATTCCAGATGTACTCTCTACTCACACAGGGTGAGAGCAGTGCAATGCAGTTCTTTGGACAATTACCTCCTGCTTTAGATTTTCAGGCAGCTCTGGAAGGATAATTACCATTTTGACATAACCTATCTGGGAATGATGATTGCTTAAACACTGCCCTTGTTGACTTTATTCCTTTTAGCTGTTTTCTATCTAGAAATGCTTTGCTTTTTCTTTGTGTATTTATCTTGGAGAGAGGGTGTGTTTCTTAATAAATGAGAAAATACATATTTTAAAAACCTCACATTGTGGCAAGAGACATGTCTGGTTAAAAAAAAGAAAATGTTTAAGAAAGCAAGGTAAAAATGTATGGGAGCAACTTGCTATGGTGTTAGGAATTCTGGCTTGATATGGAGGCCTTTTCTCACCTGGAAAAACCTGCCCTAATATAGGATGTATAACCATGCATGTGATAATTTAATAAAAGGAAAAGTTGTTTGGATGTCAAAGAAATATCCTGCCAGAATGGCAGAGTGATGGCGGTGTGGTGTAGCAGGTTGAAAGCCAAGGTTTGAGAGGCAGCTAGAGGGGTACAGCTGCCTGCACAGGGCTTGTGTGGGGAAGGCTTTGCAGTGGGTTGAGGAGTAAAAGATACTCTTGCTGTTATTGGAGCTGGTGATTCTTGCCATACTTGCTTTGGTTGGGTTTTTTTCCCCCCTCCTGAAAATAGATCACTTTTTCACTCAAGTACTTTGTTAACACTTGAATAATAAACAACGTGTCTTTTACATGACAGGATACCTGTGGGACTTTGGCATACAGAGAATAAAATGGCTAAGATGTGCTTGAGCTGAATGTAAACACTGGAAAGGATAATGTTTTTCACTAAGTGCTTTGTGCTTCTGGCTAAGCAGAGTGGATACCATGAACCACTCGCTGCTGTTTGCATTGCTGCTCGCAGGGAAGTTCGGGGCCAACAGGCTTTTCGGAAGGGGCTAAGTTAAGCCAATAGATCTTGCTTGAGTGAAAGGCAGGCTCATATTCCCAAATGTGACAGGTGGAAACCTGTTAACCTTATTAACAAATACATACAGTGCATGGAGTTACAGACAGACTGAGAAATTCAGCCATTTCTAGTATTTTTCACTGTGTGACCCCTTCCTTCAGGCACGTGTGATTCTGTTTTCTTGCTTTCTGCCTATCTGATGGGAAGTCATAGAATGCTTAGGGTTGGAAGGAACCTTAAAGATCATTCAGTTCCAACCCCTCTGCCATGGGCAGGGACACCCTCCACTAGACCAGGTTACCCAAAGTCCCATCCAACCTGGCCTTGGAAATGCTATTTGGTCGCAACCAGCTGTATTGCTGATGTCCTAGTGCACCTTCTTTTCACCCAGTCATTTGTCCTTGACCACCAGCAGGTGTGGCAGAGCTCTTGTTCTTCTGTGGGGCTGATGTTGATGCCTGGTGTGTCTACCAGGAACGTCAGGCAGCTCTGAGATACCCTCCTTCCTTTACCAGCAGGCTTCAGTAGTGAGCTACCTGATAGTGCCAGATAGTGATGCTTCAGCAGGAAGATACCTCCACGGCTGACAATACATTTGCAGATCACACGGTTCTTATTTGGTGTAATTTTATTTATTGATCTACTATGTAAATGTTAGCATATTCTCTGTTTTAAGCAGAGTTCCTTATGCTAGCATTGGTCTTTGGTGATCTCTTAATTTTTAATTCAGCCAAGCAATCAAATGACAGAAGGCAAAGAACCCTTTTTGATCAAGGACAGGGAAATATCAGTTCCCTGTTGTCTCTGGGATGTGACATCTGATTTTACATTGGCCAACTGTGCACATAACTACAAGATGTTGGTGCTTGAAAGGCTTTTGTTTTGAGATTTCAAATGGCTAGCAGTGAGCCTTTTGGTGTCTCCATTTCTGAGTGTGCTTCTGAGATCAGCTTCATGAGATCTGGTGTCTCATTAAGTGTGTGCTGGGCACTCACCCTTTGAACATTAAGCCTCAAAGGGGGTGGGCAGTCTCATTGTCCTGGGTGGCAGACACAGAGCGTGATCATCCATAATGTCCTTTTTGGGTGAATGGCACTCAGTACTTTTATTTTTCTGTTAATTTTTTCATGTCACTCATCAAATTAACTGCAGCATTTAGTTCTCCCCCCCGCCCAGTATTTTCTTAGCTTTTCTGCACACACTGAAGAGACACCATAAGGGCAAAGACTCCTCATGAGCCTACTGTTGTAAATCTCTGCTAATTAAATTGAAGCTAGTGTTGTTCCAGACATGCCAAGAGCAGAAGCAGGCCTCTGTTTTACCAATTTTTAGTTTGGAGTAAAAGAGAAATGGGCCTTCTTTCTAAGCGCAAAGCAATTCATACTGATAACATCTGTTAAAGAAAGAAGATAGACATCGGTGGGGCAGAATCTGCATGGAGGCCTGTGACTAGTGGTGTTCCCCAGGGCTCATGGTTGGGTCCAGTCCTGTTTAATATCTTCATTGACAACCTTGCTGAGGGAATAGCATCCACCCTCAGCAAGTGCTGATGATACAAAGCTGGGAGGGGTGGCTGACACGCAGGAACACTGCGCTGCCATTCAGCAAGACCTGGGCAGGCTGGAGAGCTGGGCAGGGAGAAACCAGATGAAATTCAACAAAAGCAAGTGTTAAGTCTTGCACCTGGGGAGGAACCACCACATGTATCAGTACAGGCTGGGGGATGACCTGCTGGAGAAGAGCTCAGTGGAGAAGGACCTGGGGGTCCTGTTTGACAACAGGTTGGCTATGAGCCAGCAGTGTGCCCTGGTGGCTAAGAGAGCCAATGGGATCCTGGGGTGCATCAGGAGGAGTGTGGCCAGCAGGTCGAAGGAGGTGATTCTCCCCCTCTACTCTGCCCTGGTCAGGCCCCACCTGGAGTATTGTGTCTAGTTCTGGGCTCTCTGGTATAAAAAGGACAGGGATCTCCTGGAGAGAGTCCAAAGAAGGGCTACGAAGATGATTAAGGGCCTGGAGCATCTCCCCTATGAGGATAGGCTGAGTAAGTTGGGACTCTTCAGCCTTGAGAAGAGAAGACTGAGGGGGGACCTAATCAACATTTATAAATATCTTAAGTACAGGATGCAGAGGGAATTGGCCTGCCCCTTTTCAGTGGTCAGTGGAGACAGGACAAGGGGCAATGGCTGCAAGTTGGAGCACAGGAAGTTCCACACCAACATGCGGAGGAACTTTTTCCCAGTGAGGATGCCAGAGCCCTGGGACAGGCTGCCCAGGGAGGGGTGGTGGAGTCTCCTTTCCTGGAGATATTCAAGACCTGTCTGGACGCCTATCTCAGTTGATATGTCCTAGGGAGCTGCTTTGGCAGGGGGGTTGGACCCGATGATCTTTTGAGGTCCCTTCCAACCCCTACAACTTTGTGATTCTGTGATCTGTGGTGGTTGCTTGGACTTCTCTCCATAATACCAGATACTGAAAGTTTATATTATGAGGCCACAGCAGTGCTTGTCGATTAATAAAGCGGGTCAAGTGAGAACAACTTCTATAGGAAGTTGGGAGCACTAACAGCATATAAGCAAATGGCTGCATATTTTGGCCACAGACAAAACAGGTTCCAATAGATACCCAGCCAAAACAAGCTGGATGCTGCATTCAAGCCAAAGGTTCAGTGTCAGGTCATGTTGGTGCAGAGCCCGTGGGCAGATGTGCATCCCCAGCTGTGCCAGCACCCTTGGGGTAATGCTTCTTGGGGACTTTCCTGAGGGAGCTGGTGCCCAGAGCTGTTCCTTCAGTTCTGTCCCAGAATAGGTCCAACCTCTGTCAGGACTCTCTCTCTCTCTTTAGGGAGACTGGTGCTGATGTATTTTATATGAGTCCAAACATCAGTTCTGTGGTGGGCTGGGAAAGAAAGACCAAGTTCCTCCATTAAAAAATTATTTCTTTTCAGCCTAGCCCTAATCAGAGGAGGAGGGATTTTTTTTTCTGCCTTTCCCCAGTGCCAGTAATCACTGTGAGTAACCTCAGACCTTCCTCTCTCCTCAAAATGCTGTCTCTCAGCCAATTTTCCATTTTTATTTTTCTCACCTGTCATACAGTTTCTCCTTTCCTGACTGCTGGCTCTTCTGCCTTGCAAGGTCTCTTCATCCAACCTCTGCTGATGGACACAGGCCTCACCATACCACGTCTGGATTGAGGTTCTGCTGTATGGCACTGTGACAAAGTCCTCTGTGAACTGGGACCAGCTTTGGTCACCAGCCTCCTCCTTCTGCCAACACAAACAGGAACCTGTGGCAGAACCTGCCAAGGGGCTAGATGAACCTGGCATGACCTTAATGCCATGAGCAAAATACAAGGAACACAGCACCAATAGTTTTGATACCAACTACAAGAGGTTTCAGAGACATACCTCTTCTTCAGGGCTTCATCTGGTCAAGGCCAACCTTGGGGCATTGCCCAGCCCTCCATGGCTTTCACTGGTTGTCCTCCTCACTTAATGGTGCTGTCCTTGTCTGCCAAGCATATATAGTCACTACAGCAACTTCAATGTCATAAATAACTTTCTAGGTAAGAAGTTTGGCCTCCTGTTGGCTTGCTGTGCAGGCCAGCAACATCTCCTGCCCACAAGTACTTTGGCTGTTTCCCTCAAAGCCATCTGTCCACCATGAGCCCATGTGATGGTCAGGCTGTCCTGATCCCCTGGCAGCACATGTACATCTGTGTCCACCTCACTCCTTGGACATTGTCAGACCTCCTGAGGCCACAATGTCTTCTCTCTTCAATGGGGCTGTTACCAGCCTGCACAGAAATGCTGGGACCATGTGTGGGTTGTATACATTCAGCTGTTTAAATCAGCCCCTGGGAGATCTTACCAGCCCCATATCAGCAGGGTAAGCCTGTGGGAATATAGCTTCCTGCTCCACTGCCCATTCCACCACCCATCTCATCCCCCATGGATGCCTTCAACATGAAATACTCACCAGATTTTTAAAATGAGCTATTTAGATGGAAGTTAAGCCATCATATTTTTAACACCCTATCTTTCCAGCATTAAAAATTTCTCAGGCAGCCTGAAAAGGCTCATGTTCATAGGACCAAGTAGCAGGCATGTCCTTGTGCCTCCTTTCCACTGGAGTGAGAGGCGAGGAGCCGCAGGGCAGGTGTGGAAAAACTGTGTCTCTTCCTCCCCCCTCCCTCCCTCCTTCCCCACACTTCTCTTGATCTGCTGGTGGCTCCTAAAAGGATTAATTAGAAAGATGTGAGCAGGGGTTGGAACGTCAAAAAACAATCGTCACTTTCATATCTGACCCCTATCACCAGCTGCAGAATTAACAAATTGAATGTCGTCAGCAAACAGGAGTTGCAGATGATATGAAGTTCATTACTAGCAGCACAGGGCTTGTTTTCAAAGCCCAGTTTAAACAACTCTTGCTGATTAAATTCCTTGCAGGGGCTCCTGCCAGACACGTTTAGAAAATATGGACATATAACAACTCCTTCTCTCTTTCTCTGTCTTTTTTTTTTAACTTTTTTTTTCTTTTTTTTTTTTTTTTACCTCCCCCTTTTCTTAACATGTGCCAATTATTTGTCTCCTATCTGCAGGTACTGGCAAGTATCAGCGCTCTGGCCTCACTGTCTACAGCCTTATCCATTTGGCGCCTGCTCCAGCCCTCTCACATTACCAGCAGTGGGGTCTGTTTTCAGCTGTGAAAAGCTGTGAGCATAACTCCATTCTGCCCCTCCTCCCACTGCAGCCTCTCTCTCTCTCTCTCTCCCCTCTTCCCTTTTTTTCCCCTCTCATCCTTTCACTCCCAGGACTCCCTTCAAAAGCTGTGAAGCAAGAAAAAAAAACCCCAAGCCTTGGTAACCTGCTAGATGATGGCACTGGGGATTCACAACCTCCTTACCTTCTCTGGTGGTTGTGGCTCCCCTGCATGGGAGCATCCAGAGTGGGTAAAAGCCCACCTGAGTCAGGTTTTGTGAGGGATTGTCTGCTGGGAGGGCTGGAATGGGGAGGCAGGAGCTGTAAGGAAGCAGACGGGAGAGCTCTGGGGATAAAACTCAGAGGAACTAACTTTGCTTCTCTCCCATTCAGGAGTCTGAACCTTCCCTAAGCTCTTCTTTCCCTTCCAAAAATGTCTTTTTCTCCTGTTGTATTTGGTCATATCATGTTCCTCCTGCTCATGCATTTAGTGTTTTTCTCCACCCTATCTCTAGGGAGTGAGTATGGGCTGATCATGCCCTGGCTCCCCCTGCTCACCCCTATGGGAACTCCTGGATTTGGCAGGTTGAGTGGGAACCCAGCTAGAAAAGCCAAATCTCAGAGGTGAGTTGTTCCTATGAGATTTATGAAAGCACCAGAAAGGGTCTGCCCATTACCAGAGATCTCCCTGAGAGTAAATGGCCAACCCTCACTGCAGAGAGGAGCTATGAAAGCCCCATCTGTGGGACCTCACCAGGGCACACACTGAAGAAAGTACCCAGGAACCTGACTAGGATACATGCCTTTGCAGAAAAACAGGCTATCTTTGTTCTGCTAATGCTCTCATCTAGACCAAATATCACAGATAAAAATTTTGAAATACTTGTGAGAACTTCAGGAGGTGTCCAGGAGATGGCGTGGAAAATGGCCGATTTGGGGCCACACAGAACTGGAGTCTTGCTCCTTTAAGTACTTTCTCTCATGGTAGTGTTGTTGGCAGTTAATTACAGGACATAAAGCTGCCCTACATCTTTATTTACCCATTGTTTTTTCTCACTTTCTCTCTATGAGCATCTCTGAGAGTGGTGGTATAGAAAATGCCTGATCCAGAACAGTATGTCTAATTCCTACATCCCTTGTTCCTAGGCCTTTTGCATCTCCTACACCTTTTTTTTGGTTTTGAAAAAGAAAGAACAGCTTCCAAAATGAATTAATGAGGTATGGCTGCTTCTTTTATTATTTTTTTTAAAAGTTGAACTCCCTGAATTACAGCAAGAATTGCATTCGGGCAACATTTTTGACATTTCCTGCTGATTCTTTTTTTCCTTCTAATTGTAAAAATGGGGGATGGTTTGTACACATCTGCCCATGACCAAGTCTCATTTTTGCCTTGAAAAGTGTTACTATACCTGCAAGGCGTTCATCCAAAGTCCACCTTTCAGGTTTGGTGCTGTACCCAGGTTGCATTCCTCACATACATGTGCCTGCACTGATCCTGGACATGCAAGTGCACAAAGCATTTCTAGTGGGCAGGAAGTTATTTTTGGAAGAGTCCTCTCTAGTGTGAGGTTGCCACGCTGCTGAACAACCAGCCTGGGATGTCTGCAGTATGTGAGGAGAAATCTCCAACCCACGCAGTGTATATGGGTGATGTAAGTATAATTGCTGCATGAGCATGTGGGAAGGCTTGCTGTCAAATCAGGCTGAGCCTATAGGAGAATGTCTTTTCTGGATATTGGCTGACATTTTTTTTCAGCTGATTGGAAGGTGCTGACCCAATGTTTTGTGTCAGAATTCATTCAATTCCACCAAAATGCAAGGGTTAACCTAGTGCAGGAAACCTGGGATTAAAGGAGTGCCCTGTTAACCACAGTTGGTCGGGGAGGTGTTGCAGTAACTTCCAGAAAGGGTTACTTACCTCTGCAGTATGCAGATAGTCCCCAGCCCAGGCCAGGATCATGTCCATCCCATCTTGTTTTGAAATAAGATTTTGTTTGAAACCCCCTGGTACAAAACAGACAGGGTTCTGTTGCAAGGAGTCCAGCGGAGGGACACAAAGATGATTGAGGGCCTGGAGCATCTCCCCTACAAGGAAAGGCTGAGTGAGCTGGGGCTGTTCAGACTTGAGAAAAGAAGACTGAGAGGGGATCTGATTAGTGTTTATAAATATCTGAAGTGTGGGAGACTGAGGGAATTGGCCAGCCTCTTTTCTATGGTCTGTGGAGACAGGACAAGGGGCAATGGCTGCAAGTTGGAGCACAGGAAGTTCCGCACCAACATGCGGAGGAACTTTTTCCCAGTGAGGGTGCCAGAGCCCTGGGACAGGCTGCCCAGGGGGGTGGTGGAGTCTCCTTCTCTGGAGATATTCAAGACTCATCTGGATGACTGCCTGTGCGACCTGTCCTAGGGAGCCTGCTTTGGCAGGGGATTGGACTCAATGATCTCTGGAGGTCCCTTCCAACCTTTATAATTCTGTGAAAAAAGCATATTTGATTAAGCTGGCATGTTAGCCTCAGGCTATGACCCTTTGGGCACTGTGTGAGGTGGTTTGCCAGCACATATCCCTGCTTGAGGGTCTTGGGGGAACCTGTTTCAGTTGCTATTGAAAAGTACCTCAGACAAATCACAAGCTACTTCACCTGTGTTGGGGACCAACATAATCTTTGGCTTGTTCTTTCTTTCTTAAAGCAGCTCACGCATTCTTGCTGGCACCCAGCACCTCTGTGGATATATTGATCTCCAACCCAAAATTGGCTGCTTCAGCTATTGGTGAGGAGGAGACTTGCAGTCACTCAGCACCAGAGTAAGTTTTGGGCACCTTGAGATATCTAACTGAAACAAGGGCCACAAAGACTATTAGAGGGCTGGAGCACCTGCCCTACAAAGAGAAGCTGAGGGAGCTGGGCTTGTTCAGCCTGGAGAAGAGAAGGCTGTGGGGGGACCTCATTGCAGCCTTCCTGTACCTGAAGGGAGCTTATAAAAAAACTAAAGGAAGGAAGGTTTAGATTAGATATTAGGGGGAAGTATTTTTACAGAAAGAGGGGTGAGGTACTGGAACAGACTGCCCAGAGAAGTAATGGATGCCCTGTCCCTGGAAGGGCCTACTACAGTTCAAGGCCAGGTTGAATGGGGCCCTGGGCAACCTTGTGTAGATCCAGGCCTGAGGTTGGTGGCCCTGCCTGTGGCAGGGGGGTTGGAGCTCTATGATCCTGTTTCTCTTGTTCGTGGTCTGAAGCCCTTACCCGATAGTGGTTGGACCAAATTCTCTCCTGTGGTATTTTCTCAGAGCCTGGCTAATCATATTTTTCTTGCTCTCTAGTCTTCTCTTGCCTTTTACTTTCTTCTTCTCTGACATTGATTGCTTCAAACAAAACTCTAGCAGCATTGCTCCAGCCCTGAACCTGTGCTGTTGTCCATTGCTGCCCATGTACATCGTAGCCATTGCTGGTGTCCCAGTGATCCAGCACACTCAAGAACTAATTCTTGCCATGTTTCGGAACACAGGCTGAGGATTAGGTCCTATAGCTAGGCTGAGGTCTATGCTCCAAGGTCCTATGCTGGAGTCTAAATCAATGCAAGTGAGGCAGTTAGTCACGATACCCTGCACCATTGGTGTTGCAATGCTTTTCCAGTCCCTCAGTAGAGGCCTAGCTGGGACGCCGGGACCAAGATACCTCATTCACAGCCTGTGATAAAGGACCTCGCATTAAAGAATAAACTAATGGGGATCTTGCTCCTCCCCATGCCTCTAATCTGGCAAAAGTAAAGAGAAGCACTCGCAAGGACATGCATTAGGCGGCATTTATGAGCTGTGACACAGAGTGCAATAAACCCAGGGCCCCCAGCAGGACAGCTCTTTATTGGGAAGGACACCGCAGAAGCGCCGTCGTCCATGGCTGTACACAATACCATAATAGGGTTAGCTCACAGTAAGAGTGTAATTAATGTCATGCAATATAAAGATTTACCATTTTCTCTAAGGACTTCTCCCCCAGGCAGCTTTCTTGTGTCATTCAGTAATCTAAATTAAAATGACCCTGCCTATTCCCCATCCTCTTACCCCTTTCCTGCCTGTTTGCTTGTTCCCAAAGTTGTTTGTTGTGGGACACCACTTTGCCAGAGGAGGATTAGGAGGACATTACGCCAACAACAGTGGTGCTGCCTTCTTTGCCTGTTGGGTGAGAAATGAAGGAATACATAGCTCGCCTGGAGTTTTTCTTTCTCTCTCTTTAAGTCTTCCACTGTGTATTTTCACACCAGACTGTCGTGTCTCCCACGTTCCTTATCACCATGAGATTGTTGTAACTTGCTCTTGGAGATCACTGAGCAAACAATTATCCATGCTTCCTTCATTTACTCTGCAAATGGGACTTTGTCTTGAAGGAGGAATGGCAGCATGGTTTTCTTTGACCAGTTTGTATGTGCATTTTCTAAAGTGTCTGTGCTGGGGCTGTTGTCCAATTCTTGTAGAAAACCAGGTACCAGGAGGGGCTTGCAGCTGTGGAAGAGCAGAGAACACCAGAGTGCCTGGGTCACCACCTGCCACTCCCATCCTTCTTCTCTCTCACCTTAAGCATGTGAGTCTATTGCTAGATTATTTCTGCTCCGTTAATGAGAACTCTCTCCAAAGTTTACCGAAGTCAGTAAGAGACTTTTCCATGGTTTTCTTTTGGGACCACTCCTGCTGTGACCTGAGTTTTGATGTAATTCGGCTAACTTAGCTGAAGTAGATTAGGGACATCTCTTCCCAGGAGGCTACAAGGGCCACCCTTATTTTGTGACCATGCACTGAAGTCCCCATCTCTGTGGATCACAGGATGGGCCATGAAGGCCTTTTCTTTTGAAGCCTTATCCCTGGCAAAAGCCATTCACATCGCCATGCACAGAAATCAGAATGTGCTTCCCTCCACTCTCCACACCACCATCCTTGAAACCAGACTTAGTGGTGGGTAGTTCCTCTTTACGGCTGCTCCCTCCCTTTTCCTCACTTTCCCTTCCATTTGCCAACTGGGAAAAGCTCTTCTGTACAAAAAATACTCCTTGTCCTTTGATTACCCATCCCAGCCAGGGTGCAAGTGGATGCACTTTGTTTCAGTGTAACTGCAGAACAAGAAAAGGTGGATTTATACAAGGCATTCAACCTGAGATGATGAACGATTAAAACCATGGAATCATAGAATGTTCTGGGTTGGGAGGGACCCCAAGGATCATAATGTTCCAACCCCCCTGCCACAGGCAGGGTCACCAGCCTCCAGGCCTGGGTCTACACAAGGTTGCCCAGGGCCCCATCCAACCTGGTCTTGAACACCTTCCGGGTTGGGGCATCTGCCACCTCTCTGTGCAGCCCATTCCAGCACCTTACAGCTGTCTCTGTAAAAAACTACCCCCTAATATCTAATCTAAACTTTCCCACCCCCTTCTGACAGGGTTGTTTGTTTGTTTTTTTGGCTGGTCTTTCCCACCTCTGGGCATACCCAGAGTGCCCAGATCAGTCACAGTGGTTTTAGTTCTGACCCTTTGGTTGCAGTCAAGTGAACAGCAGTGGTCCAGGTGAGTTAATGGAGCGTGCGATCCTCTTGTTACCATGCGCTATAAAATCCAGAAGTGGCAGATCACCTGAGTGCATAACAGGTCTCAGAAATATTGCCTGGCAGTGCTGTCGCTCTCTTGCAGGCTATTAAATTAATACACAGTTTGATTTTTCCATCTCGCAGTATATTGCCTCGCACTGACCTGGTGAGAGGCAGGGAGAGGCAGCTGCAAATGGCCATTTGCATCAAAAGCTCCCCAGTCACTCCCCATTAGAGCGACCACATCTTTTCCCAGCTAATGAATTGCTCCCATCTGTGAAATTACAGCTACTCACTTTTGTTTTGCTTAAATCAAAACTGCAGGGCTCATGTGGCAGGCTGTCTGCTGCCTCCAGGTACCCGGCTCTCACGCCGTGATGCTGAGCCGAAGGCGAGAGCGATCGCTGCGGCTGTTGTTTTGTCGCGGGCTGTTTGTCTGGGCTTTGACAAGAAGCATACGCAGAGCAACCCTGGCTTTGCTCGAACCATCCAGGCAGGGAGAGAGGGAACAGCTTCAGGGACCTGCTGGAGACCTGGGGCTCACCAGCCTGTGATGAGTCAGTGGAGATGCGCTCTGCATAATGCTTCTCCGGGAGACTGACCTATTGATTGCCAGAAGTCTCAATAAATTTAGATTGCTGGTTTGCGTCCGTGCTCCCTAAGCAGGGGTAGGACGATGATTAGCTGCAAAGATCAATAGGGGGGAGTCTCTTAATCGACCACGTAAAATGTGTCCTTCGTCACTGATGTTGTGTTAATTGGGATTTAATTCTTGAAGGGGCATTCACCTGTCCCTCCCAGTTTTCCCTCTGCTCTTGAAACCCTTGTTGAGAAATCCAGGGTCTCTTGAAAGTTAGAAAGATGGAGGAACTAGGCTTTGTTATTCTTGTAATGTTGCTTTCACTGTATCCTGTCTGTCTCCACCTTGATGAAATGCCTGTCTGCATCTTTCTAAAAATTTCTTCTTTCAGTGGTGCTTGCCAACAGGAGCATATTTAGCATACTGGCATACTGGTACATTTCTTGGCCAAGAGCTTTTTACTAGGGGGACTCCGTGCCTGGCTGCTCTTTGGTGGCCCCCGGAGGTGCAAGCATCTCTGAGATGCTGTCAGAGAGATAGCAACCCAGGACACGGGGTGTCTTGGCTCTCCCAAGGCAGTGTATCCTGCAGAGAAGCTTGCAGCCATCCCTGCAGCCGATCTGATCCCTCTTGCTGATGCAGTTTTACTCTGCATCCTTATCTTTCACTTATGGCTCAGCTTTTGGGCAAGGAGGGAGTGACAAACGCTTATCCCACCTGCGTGGCTCAGCTTGGGAGATGTTTAGGGGCAAGCCGCCTTGATCAGAAGCACAACCTGAAGAAGTAGCTTCTTCCCTTTAGCCCATAAGGGGTGCAATGCTGTCCTCAAAACAGAAGTCTGAAGAGAGCTAACTTTCTGGTTTATAAGAATGCAAGATGCAAGGTTTGCTTGTATTTCTTTTTAGGTTGATTTTTTGGGTTGGCTTTTTTTGTGTGTGTTTTTTTTCTTTTTAGGTAGATTATTTTGCCATGGGAATAGACTTCTCTTATTGTGAGACAGAGAGACCTAGTTTCTCCAGGAGATACCTTCCTCAGCCTCTACCTTCTCCTTTCTGTGATGGACCCTGTGCTGCCACTGAACTCCCACTGGGATGCAGCTACTGCCAGGGACAGGGTTGGGCTGTTGGGGGGGCAACCTCACAGGCTCCCTTTCAGTAGCAGTGGCTTATTCTAGAAATCAAGCAGCTTTTCCAGAGCAAATCTTGTTGAGCCTGTGTGTTGGGAACAAAGCCAAATGTGAGAAGGATATGACGTGTATTTGACCCCATGTCCTACCCATGCTGTAATAGTGGACAACTAACTTTTACTATCTTGATTCTTTCAGCAAAGTCCATTTATGCATCAGTGTGCTCCTTGTGGTCAAATTCAGGATTATTACCTGTCCTCCCAGTCTCTTACCCCCATAGGGAAAATATCTTTGGTTTCCTTTGGGACTTCCCAGTTCTGTCCTAGGCAAAACACCCCCAGTCACTGGGTAGAAAATGGAAGCAGCAGCATCCCAACCAAAAGCTCTGGCATTTTTTCTTGTAGTAAGTTCTTTAATCTCTTTTAACAGATTACTTCTCTAGGACTACTGTATTACCTTCCTGCTAGTCTTCTGACAGGTCTATTTAACAAAACCAATAAATACTTGCAGTATTTGCAGTATATGTTTCAGTTATCCAGAATAAATGTACAGGGTATTTGCTACTCTGTAACCAGCTTACATTAATATTGAACACTTATTGTGAACTATGCAATTGTATACACACAGACAGTTCTTGGGTCCACGAAATTTCCTTGTTGCAATTCAGCTGACTAAATAAATATTCATACACAAATCCCAGGTTCCTTCACACTGCAAAGTATTTTGGGGGATGGATGAGTAAAGCAAAGCAAAGCAAAGAAAGGAATCTCTGCCACCCCAAAGCTACATCTTAGGTCTTTCTACCCCCTCTACTCTGCCCTAGTGAGACCGCAACTGGAATATTATGTCCAGTTCTGGGCCCCTCAGTTCAAGAAGGACATAGAACTCCTTGAAAGAGTCCAGCACAGGGCCACCAAGACGATTAAGAGAGTGGAACACCTTCCTTATGAGGAAAGGCTGAGGGAGCTGGGCCTCTTTAGCTTGGAGAAGAGGAGGCTGAGGGGTGACCTTATTAATGTTTATAAATATGCAAAGGGTGAGAGTCAGGAGGACAGAGCCAGGCTCTTCTCAGTGGTAGCCAGTGATAGGACAGTGGGTGCAAGCTGGAGCACAGGATTCTCCATGTGAATACAAGGAGAAACTTTTTCACAGTGAGGGTGGCAGAGCAGTGGAACAGGCTGCCCAGAGAGGTTGTGGAGTCTCCTTCTCTGGAGACATTCAAACCCCACCTGGACATGTTCCTGTGTGATTTAATCTAGGTGGATCCTGCTCTGGCAGGGGGGTTGGCCTTTATGATCTTTCGCGGTCCCTTCAACTCCTAACATACTGTGATCTTCCATGACTTGGTGGGGACCAAACCCAGCTCTGTGAATGACCTCCATTGTTAACTTGCCTTTCTTAGCACCATGTCTTTCCCCTTTCCTTTTCCTGGACTTGTGTAGGCTGTGAAAGGGCCAGTTGCAGTCTGCCTATGCAAGGGACAGTGCACCAGTAGCCCTGTAAGCAGTGCTATCCTCCTGCAAGGGATCAGAAATTTTGGGTGAAACCAAAGTATCTTCTGATTTCTGGCAAAGGGGAGCTCTGCATGGAGGCATCTAGATGTTGCTGTTGTGTTGTCTGATTTGAATGGGGACAGCCTGGTGCAGCCTTTGGACCTGTCTGCCACGTGGCTATTGAATGTCATCCACCAGAGAGAAGTTTCACTTCCCTACCCCTTTCTCTAAGGGAGGGGTTCAGGGGGAAACAGTTGAGGGTTGTTTTTTTTTTCCTAATGCTTTCTTCCATGATGGGATTAAGCAGGACCCGCTCCTTTAAAAAGTGTCCCCTTCCCCATCATCCTCCCTCCTTCCAATTACAGCACTAATTTCAGTAATGGAGCATTAATGGAGTAATGGACTGCTGAAGCTGGCCTGAAGGAACTGTAGTGCTCAGCACAAATTGAGTAAATAAACCATATATTAGATTTCTAAACAATACTTTTAGTCTAGTCCCCAGGGAAAGAGAGTTGTCAAGACTTACTTAAGTCAACCCAGCAAAATGTATGCAAAAGATCCACCCATTCATACCCTGGAAAATGGCACCAGTGGCCTGAAGCATCAGCGAATCTCTCACATAAATCTCTGCAATCCTGACAGAGAGAGCTTTGTGTTGTTTCCTTCTCCCAATTCCTCTTCTTTGATTTATTTACCAATAAGGAGCTTTGTGCCTGTTTCTATTTGCGTCTTGCTAGAGAGCCGTCCCTGTGTGCTGATAGAGAATGACTTGCAGTTGTGAGGAGAGAGTTATCACGGAGCCATACAAAGTGATGGATGAGAGCAGTGCTCTAAACAGTTTTCAGTCTGGGAAAGTCCTGATTTTATTTATTTATATATTTTTTTTCCCAAAGCCAGCAGCCCTCTATCAACGTTTTTATTACCTTAAATTTAAAAAATGAGCTTTGCGCTACCTCAGCCAAATAAATAGAAATTAGTCATGAAGTACTGACTATCTGGATTTACCCCACTGGCAGCAGGATGGCTAATTGTAATTTAGTTATTTATCCTTGAATGCATGGGCCACAGTCGAGTTTTTCCTAGGCAGCGTGCAAGCAGGGTGAGAGACAGATGCAGAAGATGGAGACTATGAAGTGAGGCAAAGGCACAGAGTAGGGAAATGATTTTTCCACGTCACTCCAGAGGCCAGCGGGAGAACCAGGGTAAAATCCAAACTCAGACCAACACCATGTCTACAAGCAAATCTGTTGCATCTTGAAGAGGCAATCATGAAAAGCCATAATTCCTACAGGGTAGCATCTTGTGGGTGTTCAACATGCCACAAGATGATTATTTACTTTCTATGAGCTTCAGTGTGATGTGAGAGCAATCTTTCAAGCCTTTGTGGCAGAAATAACAGGTTGGGTTTGGGTTTCTCTGTTTAGTCCCTCTCAGCCCTGAAGCAGTCAAGAAAGCGTGAAGAGGGCTCTAGCTCCTCGTGTTCATAAGTTTTACTTAGCTGTGCCATTGCTAAGAATAAGCTGAACAACCACAGCTTCAAGTGACAGAAAGAAGATTGCTTTAGTCCTGTAATCAGGCTAGAGATGGGGTCCAAACTGTAGTGTTTTATCACAGGGAGTTTTACACAGACATCATTAATCTGCTTCAGATGTCTGACACTTAGAACTTGGGTATGTTAAAATCACTCCCTCATTTGACCTCCGGATGTAACACGTGAAGGAATCAAAACCCGCTGATGTATACCAGATCGAGATGATGTAGTGTCTCTCAGGGTGTAACACAGCATCACTTGTGTTTCTTATTTTTACTGGGGGTAATTTTTAATGGTATGTGTCAGAAAAAGCTTGCATACTGTGCTGGTTATAATAATCCGGAGACTTGAGCCATTAAATCCTGAAATCTGCTTTTACATCTGATGGGGCTAGGTAATTTGGGCATGCTCTGGCTCTGAGTATGTAAAAGGACTGCAACAATTTTTCATCTGTGTAAGAAGATTAGTGTATCAATCTATGAATAAGTTGTTAGGCACAAAACCAAGTTGGTCTCCAGGAGGGACAAGTTCATTGCTGAACAGTTGCATCCAGGAGCTTGGGTTCAAGAGCTTGCAAGAAGTCTGTGCGCCATTTGAAGAACTGGACTTTCATATGTTTCCACTGAGCTCCTGAGCTTCTTGTTTTCACAGCATTAATGCTCTTAATCAGGCTGCTGAGCTTCTCCCTCAGTAACATCCTCTTCCAAGAGAAACAGCTCTAGCTTATCCAGCTTGACAAAACCCTGCACCTGCAAATCTCAGGTCCCCCTATTACGTGACCTGCATTTCTCTCCTTCCTTGGCATGCCTTCCCAGAGAAAGCCGGTGGTGCACAGCTCTTCATCCCTTCTTGATGTGTTTGCTCTTTCTCCCCCACAATCTCCCCCCCCACCTTTTTCTCTGAGACAGACTCAAAAATTTTAAAGTTCTGTTTCCCTTCTCTCCCACTTCCACTGCTGAGTACAGCTATTTCTCTGCTTTTTATCACATCCCATCACTCTATTTGCAACCTGTGGTCTCATCTGGCTGCTTACCCTTTTGTTTTTTCATCCAATGCAAGCCCCTGCCAGGGATGCCCCTTGAGCCTGCCTTGTTTTTCTTCATTTCAACTCTTACCTCAAAGCACTGTTTACAAATACCGTGTGGACTTTCCTTCTCCCAAATTTCAAGTGGCTTCTTTGAAGCTTGCAGGTCTTACAGCAGCATCATACATGCATAGGTATGATGAATACAACATATATGTCCTCTGCTAATGTGCCCAGAAGGACCAAAGACCGTCTTGATGGGAATTTTCAGCAAAAACCATGTGCTTGGCCTCAGGCAGCTGCCAGGGGAACTTCATCTTGAAGTTTTGCAAAGCAGATGAAAATAAAATTTTGTGATGAAAAAATGTCAGGGAACCTAAATAGCAGACTGTTTCTTGGTGGTTAGTCCTCTGGCAATTGGAAAGCACAGAGCTGCCAGCTCTTCAGCCTCCTGCACACAAATCAGAGTATGTGCGGCTAACAACCTGATTAAATGAATATGAATTAACTTTTCCAGTGAAAGGCATTCCAGAAAAAATATCCAGCTTACACCTTTAAATACCAAACTATTAAATTATACTTTTGTTTTCTCTGCCTTTGTGGTGTGGCTGCGTGCACCAAGGAGATGACAAAATGATGGCCCTGAGATCCCAGCTTTTCCACTCCATGCCCTATGCTCAGGAAGGAAAGGCAGCAAGGTTGTTAAGAGGAGCCAGTTGTAGATGGTGCTTTTCTGACATGGCAGTTTGTTAGGTGGACCTGATCTAGAGCGGGCCGACATAACTCGGATCTGAGAAAAGACCCTTGTGCCCATCCCCTGTCAAGCAGTGTTTGCATTCAGATGGTGATTTGGAATGTCCTTTTGTTGTTTTTTCATTCTGCTTTGTGATATGAGACACTTAGCAATTGCCAGGGTAAATACAGTTGTATCTTAAGGGTGGCTGGTAGGTCTTTTTTGTTATTTTTTCTGAGAAGTCCTAGGTCTTTTGTGAAACTCTCTGGGTGCTGGGGGAGTCTCTCTTTTCCATCACTTCATTGCTTAATATTCTTGCAGCCTTGCTAATTCCTTTTTGCCTGTCTAAATTCTGTTTCAAGTAATTTTTGTGTTTCTATCCAAAGCCATGTTGTCAAGTGACCTGCCCTGAAATTTTCCTGTTGTCAAAGGCAAAACCAACTGCATACCAAACATATTTTTCCTTCCTTCTTCTGAGAGTTTCTGTCCAGTGCAGAATGTGGAAAACCTCTGAATCACAGAATGGTAGGGGTCAAAAGAGACCTTTGGAGATCATCTAGTCCAGCCCCTTCTGCTAAACCTAGAGCATGTTACAGGTGAGTTTTGAAGGGGAGAGAGAAGGAGACTCTACAGCCTCTCTGGGTGATCTGTCCCAGTGCTGTTACCCTCAAAGTGAAGACATTTTTTCTCATATTGAGATGGAACTTCCTGTGTTCCAGTTTGTGCCCATTGCCCCTTGTCCTGTTACTGTACACCATTGAGAAGAGTCTGGCTCCATCCTCTAGATATCCACCCTTTAGATATTTCTGAGCACTGATCAGATCCCCTCTCAGTTTTCTCCAGGCTAAACAGACCCAGCTCTCTTAGCTTCCCTCTCAACGTCTCTCCAGTCCCCTCATCATCTTTGTAGCTCTTGGCTGGACTTTCTCCAGTAGTTGTCTGTCTTCCTTGAACTGGGGAGCCCAGAACAAGACAGAGCACTCCAGATGTGGCCTCACTAGGGCAAAGTAGAGGGGGAGGATGGTACCCCTCAACCAAGGAGGCCACAAGAAGATATTCCTGGCTGATAGAGAGCTCACCACCAGGACTCCTCCACAGAGCTGTTTCCCATCAGGCCAACCTCTAACCTGTACTGGTGCCTGGGGTTATCCCTCCGTAGGTGCAAGACCCTCCATTTGCCCTTACTGAATTTGATTTGGCTCCTCTTCACCCAACTCTCCAGCCTGTCCAGAGTTCACTGAATGGCAGCACAGCCTTCTGGTGTGTCAACCACTCCTCACAGTTTTTTAATATTGGTAAATTTGCTGAGGGTACACTCTGTCTTCTCATCCACGTCATCGATGAATATGTTAAATAAGACCTGACCCCTGGGGTACACCACTGGCTACAGGCCTCAAATTAGACTCTGTGCCACTTATTACAACCTTCTGGGCCCTGTCATTCTGCCAGTTCTCAAACCACCTCACTGTCTGCTTATCCAACCTGTACTTCTTAAGCTTGCTTTACGCAAGGTGTATGCTTTACTTGTGCTCTGGTGTGTCTGGGAGAGGAGATCAAGGGTTGGATACCTAATGTGTCTGATTTGGTCAAATGCATTCTGGCACAATAATGTTGCAGCCACCTCATGGGAGCTGGTTTGCCTAATTTCTTGGGTAGTGTGTGTTCTTCCTGTGGGGAAACTTTGGATGAGTAAAAAAATTCTTGTTGCTGGATACGTCTGTGTATTCATCTTCACCCTTTTCCTACCTGCAAAACCTGAAAATTTGGCCAGAAACAGATCCTGCCCTAGAAGAAATTAATTGGAAACACAAGAAAAACCCTACAGAATTTCTCTGGAAAACTTTAAGGGGTGGTATCAAATCTACCTTTACCGGTGTGACTAGCACACCTCCTGGAAGTATGTCTGCCTCTGATCCTTATTCTGGCCTTAGAGTTGGGGTTTTATTTTTTACTTGTTTTGTCAGCATTTTGGCATGCACAGGATATTTGTTTCCCTGAGACTGGATGGCCCATGTGAACGGAGGAGGAAGCAAAGTGAGAGCAGGGTTCCTAAGTCTTCTCAGCTGTCCTGGTCTGAGTGGCAGTCTCTATCAAGGGAACACCTCCCAAAGAGACACCCAGCATTAGTGCTGGCTGCCAACCCCAGAAAAAAGGTGCTGGCCAGATCTGCCTGCTGCTCCCTCCATTTCTATGGTTCTTGCCAACCAGGCTGTTAAGACCAGGAAAAGCCACTGGGGTAGGTGACAAGAGCCAAAGAATTTTCTGAATGTGTCAGGCCTGATAGCAGCCACCCTTTGCTGATGGCATTCCTCTGCCACAGGGTGGATGCACAGAATGTGTCCCAGACCTTCCTTCCAGAGGCAGATAAGCCTTGGAGCCCTCCGTGGAGTGGAGCTTTCCCTCAAATGGTCTGAAATTGTTTCTTCTGCCTTCGTGGCTGTGGGCAGCTGGCATGATTTATTTATTTATTTATTATTCTCACTGAAGATGCTTTGATAAGGTTGCATTTAGGCTCGGTTACCCTGCGGGTGTCAGAGACCCTCAGTGAGACTCCACCACTGAGGCATGGGGCAGAAGAGTGGGTGGCAGCGAAGGAAAAGGAGAGCACTAAGGTATTTGATTCAACAAAAGGTGCAGAGCAGCTCTCCCCTGCCTCAGACAGCCACATGGCACAGGGCCACTGTGGTTGCAGACCTGGGAGGGGAAAGGTGATGCTGAAGAATGTGCTGTTACGTTTTTTTCTCAGGTTTTCCCTCTTTGGCAGAGCTGTCCTAGGACTACAGATTTGGCAGGCGTGATGGAAAGCTGCCTACCACTGCAGCTCCCCAAGGACCTTCCCTGGCACTTTGCCTGGCCCTGGCCAGCTGGTCCAGTGGTGGGCAGCTGAGCTCTTGCAAAGAAATGTTGGATGTATTTGTGCAGCCCCATGGAGCGCCATGCAAAGGCTCCCCACATGATCCTCACCACACTGGAAATGGAGAAAAAAATGTGTCTTCTTCTTACAAGCATTAATTAACTGGACACAGGCTTGTACCCACAGAAATATCATTGCTTCCAGGACCAGAGTGAGGGCCCCTGCACTCTGTAGAGTCTCCAAATAGGTGAGACACCTTTGCCTTTGGGCTGTCAAGACTTTCAGACATGCAATTGGGCTGGATCAAGCCCCAAAGTAAAGGCGCAGCAGGACCTTGCCCTCTGACAACACTCCTTCTGGACTCATGATTCTGGAGTTTCACTGAAGTTTTGGGTGTCATTTTTAACCTGTGTAAAAATAACCCTAAATATCTGCATGGGAAAAGTTTCCAAAATACAACAAACTAGAAGAAACTTGAAAAACTCTGTCAGCTGCTCTTACGCAAACCCCATTTTAAGCCCAAATCCCAAAGGAAACGTGGTACATGGAGACTCATGGTGCACATTGTAGGGTGCAGCTACCTTTGCCTTAACAACAATTCTCAAAATCATTAGACAGCAGGAAATACACAGTTCAGAGATGTTTAATCCTTACAGGTTTCGTGGCAGTAAATATCTGATTACAGCATAGACAATTTATTCATTCCCCAACTGAAGGAAATTGTGAACTCAATCCTTCATAGACACCAAAGAGTTCAAAAGTTCATTCACCCCCAACATTAGGAACCATTTCAGTCAAAATTTTCCATTTATTAGACACCAAAAACCACAACTGCAAGATGCAAAGCCATAGGAAACCAGTTCTCTTTGGTCCCAGTGCTTGCAGAGCTATAATTTCCTGAGAGCCCGGCTCCCAGAAACTCCTGAGCACTTTGGTGCCTCAGTAACACCTATACATTTCCATCCCCTTTTTGGAGCCTGCAATGAATGGGGCTGCAGACATGCATTGGAAAAGGAAAAGAGGGTCCTTCTGCTGTTATATTCTTTTTTCTTATCCCTCCTGGGTGAAACATAAGCTATTTTTTAAGTGCATTCTTCAGTCACAGCAATTGTTTGCCTCAAATCCCTTCCAAAAATGATGTCTTTCATTCAATACTGTTATTGAGTTACTGCCATGGTATATAAAGTACTATTCATCCTTTTGCTCAGGCAATGGGGAGAAATTAACAGTCAATAGAAGATGTTTATTGTCAATGCTGTTTTCTGGGGTTTGGGATGGAGGAAGCAGCAAACAACCCCAGAGATCTCAGAGGCAGTGCTACGGAGAGACAAGGTAAGCTCTCACTTTTCCTCACCTTTCTTGCTTTCTCTCCATGTGTCTTCTCCAGCTGCACCATCCAGCCCACGTAGTTTACGCAGTGGCTGGGAAAAATGTGTCATGTATTCTTCACCCATCAATATTGCATCTGACTCTGGCCCTGCTTTTGAAAGTCCTTTGGGGTTTGAGCCTCAGTTTTGCCTTGTGTGTCTGTTATGCTCTTATCTTACAGGATGCTGTTGGATTGCTAATGCTCCTGTGCTCTGCCACAGAAGCAGAGAGACCTCACAATGCTCAGAACAGGACCGTATCCCCACAACACCACACACCAGAAGAGCCAGGCAGGTTGGATATTTAAACATCTAGTTTTCCAGACCCCACTGAGTATCCATCTCAGAACTGACTTTTTGAGGGATTATGCTGTTTTATGAAGTGGCCTTTTGTGGATATCTGTGAACCATAGCAGTGGACATACAGTGCTTTCTTGATTTACCACCCTTCTGCATCACTGAAGTATATATGTCTGTGATCTTTATATATTTATAGAGGTTCATGTGTTGGTCACATGTTGAATTTAATTTAGGCACGTGGATCCTTGCAGTCTGGAAAAATGGGCCAGCATTTAGCTGAAAATGTCAGGTGCTTGGAAAGCAGAAGTGGGAAGGCTAGTAGGGAGGGCAGAGGAGGTAATTGAGGCAGACAGACCCCCTCAAACAAAAGAGCAGTCCTCAAACCGCAACGTGTCATTGTCTTTGATGCTGGCAGAGCTCTACAGGCGCTACAGGAAGCTCTGCACTGCTGGTGGGCTGCCTTCAGCTGAGGCACTGGACCCAGGTCCTATTTTTTCTGGCTCTGGTGGCTGTCCAGGAGGAAGTGAGAGATCCTATGACACTTTTTGGAAGAGAAGGACACGATCGCTGTGCTGTGGATAAAGTTTCCTGTCTGGCAATAAAATGTGTTCAGCTCTGTGGATGGTATTAACAGGTGCCAACATCAGGTTCTACAGGCTGTTTGTTAAAGCTGTATAGTCCTCAGCTGGTGAAAGTCAGGAGAGCTGCTCAGATGCTGGAGCTGCAGGAATTTTTTCCTTCTTCCTTTGCTTGGCAATTATTTCCTTTGTCTGGTTCTAACATAAGTTTGGCTGATTATAGAACATTAATTGTAACATCCAAACCTGCTTTTTAAGGGTCACAATATGAATGCAATTTGGTAAAAAAAAAGGTTGATAGGCTGTCTAGTGACATACATTTCCAGGAAGATAATGTAGAGCACCTAAACCTAAGAAATTTTCTGTTGTACCAACTGTAGCAATCCTCTGAAACAAGAGAAATGAATACCTGGAGAATCTAGCTATCTACAGTTAGCCTCGGAAAGGGCATCACGAAGAAGGGGTCTGTGCCTGCACAAGCTCATTTGTTGATTATCATTTAAAGCATTTTGATGTCCCATGTGAAGCTTATTCCATTGTTGTGTCTCTCCTTTCTGTAATTAGCTATAGGTGATTTGTATGGAGCACAAAATATGAATAGTGTCCCCTGAAATTAATACTGAGGTGGGTGGAAAGGAAGAACAAGAGAAACAAGCAGAAACTTATTTAACAGTCTGGCTGCTGAATGGTAGCAACATGGCTTGACTCAAAGCATTACTGCTTTTAGCATATGATTTATTGCTAATGCCCCTTCCCATGACTGGCCTTCAGCCTTTGATGTCAGTCAGCTCTGAATTAATTACTTCGTAATGCAAAGTGAAAGTGCAGTAGGTTTGGTTTATTCCATGTTCCTTCCCAAAACTGTTGCATTAACTTGCCTTGTCTGTGTTTGCTTGCTCTCTTGCCCTTCCCCACCAAACACCTTGTAATTTCTTTTAATTTGAAGAGCTGGGGGGGGTGTGTGTATACACACCTATTGCATTATAATAAATGGAGCCTTTCAGCCAAGGCAAGTGAGACTGATGTTGGAATGTAGGAGATCATATCTTGGGGGGAAAATCAATATTAAGATGTACAATTGCTCCCATGGTATTGAAAGAATTAGTTGATCTACATGCCAAATGACAGCCCCCTTGATAACAGGGATTATGCGTCCTGTCTTTCCTGGCTGTGCTCCATTGGGGCTGCTCTCTGGGTCTCTCAGGCAGAGATAATCTAATTAGTACAACAAAGACCAGGTCGATTTTAAAAAAGAAAAAAAAAAAAAAGGAGGTGGGTAGGAATTGGAGAGAGTGGCTGGAGGGAGGTGGTGTCAGAGAGAAATAGGCTCTGGAAAAAGTTGCAGAGGAGGAGAGGAAAACTGGGAGTGCAATTTAACTGTCAGATTGGCTCCACAGACATTGGAAATGCAGGACCACTGGACTATTACCAGACCAAACCCCAAATTAGCAAGTGCTTACAGCCTTCACAGGCACTCATTCAATCACACCCTTGGAAAGGAGGGAGCTGAGGAAACAGTGCAGTGTTGGGCTGAGTGGAAAGGAGGTGGCTTGGACCCAAGACCTCCTGTCCTCTTGCAGAGCCATGGGCACCTGCTGTAAAAGGGGCTCACTGAAAAATACTTTACCACAAGAAAACCAAAGAACCCAGGAACAAAAAAAACCAATGTGATACTTTCTTCTTTAGCTAAATTGTGTGAAATGACCCTTTTTTTGGTCTTTTCTTGCCAAAGGCTGAGGTCTGGGCCTGGCTGTAGGCAATGAATCTGTACTGCCTATGTTAAGCACAAGGTGAATAATTTTCCTGAGGACAGGGTGAGGTTTTGGGGCCTCTCTGGGTGAGGGCCTGGTTCCTCTGTCTGCCATAGTTATGCCAAGGCAGATGCACAGACGAGTGTTTCTGAGGCACTGCAAGTTTTGGAGCTGTTTTAACATGAGTAATTGTGTGCCAGCAGTCCCCTCCAAGTCCAGTATCTAGCTGGAGGTAGTTGGAATAAAAGCAGGCTTTTCCCTCATGGGTACAACCCCTGATACTGGCTTTTGCAGGTGCTGTATCTGCTCTGTCAGTGCATCCTATCAGCCCCATCAGCATCAAGCTCCCCGATAGCTGTGATTGCTTTCGGCAAGACCAAGATGGATGGATATGGGGGTGGGCACATCCTCAGTAGGTATAAACTGGCCTGATCTCAGAATAAATTTGCTCTTAAATGATCACTGTGAAGAAGAGAGTTACTTAGGCCCGACACTGAGCTCGTACCTGACATTTTTATGTAACTTTCTGGCAACAGATGTGAGTACCTGAATATTTTCAGTCTTGCTTTTGCTTCGAGAGAGGCTGGATCTCTGTATACAGTTCATGTGAGACGTACAGCACAGCCCTAGGCCTTTGCAGTTCATCCCTAATCTTTTCCTAAGGGTGGATCCTGGATTTGTCCTGTCCTTTATGACAATGTTCCTCAAGTTTAATTCAGCTTTAATTCAATATCAGCACAGCTCAAGTGCTTTGGTGGTCAGGTCTAGGATTTTGGTGCAGTTCTCCCTCCAAGGCAAATATTGCAATTGCTCAGCCGTGCAAATGGGTGCAGGCATCTTCAGGCCGTACAATGTGGCAGGCTTAGGGGACTGTAGATGGCTGAAAGAAGGCTCACTCACATCTGGAAGCTGCTTTTTTTTCCTAAGGAGCGTGAGCACAAGGAGTTCAGGCGTTTTTTCACAGCTCCCCACTGACCCTCAAGTTCATGTCATCAGACCCAATCTTGTTGTCTTGGCAAGCATTCACACAAATAAGAGCAGTCTAACAATGGGATCTTTCTTTTCATAGCTTCCCTCTCCCTCTCCCCTTGTCCCTTGCTGCCTCCCTCTCCTACACTGGAGACAGAAAATTTGGAGACAGCAAGGATGAGATCACTGCTTTGCAAGGAGTGACAAGAAAACTGGCCGTATGGTTCAGGGTTCTGCATAGCCTTTTCCCAGGGAGCAGATCTGATGTTATTTCCCTATCCACAGCGGCACAGAGACATCAGCACTTTGGAGACTGTGCTTGCCAGCCACTCGGGTAAGACTGCAGATAAGGCCCAGAGATGAGGAGCCATCAAAACACAAATGTCTAGCACAGGCTTTGCATTCCTGGCTTTGCTGTATTTACTTACTTCTGTTACATGAGCTTATAAACCTTAATGAGCAAGGCATGGAGCTGTTACCTGTTCTGGGGAAAGGAGCAGTCTGAGTTATGTTGGGGATGCTGTATGGGTTTGCATCATCCTTCGCTTCAGTTGTGAAGTTATAAACAGATTTGCATGATGCTTTAGAAATGTGAAACCAAGTTTATACTGGGGGACTGAACTTGAGGACTCCAGATTTCCTCTAGATTCCTGTGTCAGTGCTGCCTCAAATCTCCAGCTTCAAGTTAGTCCCCACATTCATTTGCTAGTGTTTTCCGCTTCCCAGTGCAGCGCTGCTGCATTCACCTGAACCACCAGGTAGAAGTCCACATCACACTACCTGAGCTCTGGCCAGCTGGCAGAGTCTGACCTGCCCACAGGCTCACGGCTAGTGGGACGGACCCAAACCAGCCAGGTGTCTCTTGGGTTAGTGCTACAGCTCATCCTTCAGTAGAGGCGTTGAACATGGCCCCCCCCCCCTCCTCCCTCCAGTCCCAGTTTTCACCAGAACTGCAGGAATTTCCTGCACTGACTGTCTGGATTCAGACATGTTTTTGCAAGTGTTGCTCTTTGTTTTCACTGAAATGGAATAAAAACAAACCAGCAGAAGGAAATTCAATAAAAACTACATTTGATAGACCCAGAAAAAATTGATCTTTTTAAAAGAAAGACTACCATTTAAAAGCCCAGATGCAGACATTCCTCATCATCCCACTCCCACTGAAAGTTCAAATCGAAATCACCCAGGACTCGGTTCCTTGTATCTGCATAGTTCCTTTTGTTTCATTAAAATCAACGACAAGAAGTCTGTCAGGGATTTTCTCAAACATCCTGCCAAAGCACAATAACTTCTTCACAGCATATTTTATGGTGCTCTGCTTTACGTTAGGGTTTTTAAGGTTTTGGAAGGCATTGGGAGCTCTTCTGATTTTTATTTTATTTTACTTTTTTATCTGTTATGCACAATAGGCTGCTGCTCTCTAGCAGGAAATTCAATGTACCATTGCTAAATAATGAGTCATGCCCTGGGGTGCTACGGCATTGATATCTCTTGGAGATCCACCATCTTTTGCACAATCATCAGAGCAAAATGTGACCAGCAGCATATTCTAACAAGCTTTTGTATCAGCTGAGGGTAAAACATTTAATGTTACCCATTTCTCTTTCTGTAAAACCTTGCACTTAGATGTGTGGTACTCCTTCCCTGAAGAATTTCACATCCTCCTCGCTTTAAGCAGTACGTTCCAAGTTCAGTTCCTTGCTCTGGCAGATGGTGTAACTCTTGATAGAAGCTGTAGTAAATTACCACCAATTACTTACAGTGCATTCCCTGATCATTTGGTGCCTTGGGATATTGTGCGTTCTGCCTAATTGCGGGTTTAACAAAAATGTATTGCAGTCATTATGCCATTATGTTATGAGAGTATAAAGAGCAGAATAGAGCAAATCAGATAAAGTTGAGTGAGACTTAGCTGTCCACATGGGAATGTTAGGAACTTCGTCTCTCACCCTTGCAGGCCACAAAGATAATTTCCTGACTACTAAGTAGTAGTCTAGGGGTTTTTTTAAAAAAAAAATCTATTAGGCAGTGTCTCCATGCTCAGGGGAAATGTCTATCAGCAAAACTGATTAGAGATAAGGGTAAGCAGATGTCAAAACAGAAGACCACCAAAGAACTGAGGTCCTGAAGTGAATGGGGAGAGATCCAGCAGGTAGTAAAAGTAGGATGGATTGCTGTGCCACAACTGGGGCCAATCCTGCCCTCCTTTCAGTTCTAGGGACAGTTTTGTTGGTGAAAAAAAAAAAAAAGATTCTGAGATTGGACCCTGTATCTTACATGGGAGGAAAAATCTGTTTTCTGCAGTCTTTTTTCTGGGTGAACTTGCATGTGTCTGTATTGGGGTTTTTTTCACAAGCTTTCTTTAACCTAACAATTGAATGGGAATTTAAAATATTAGGGAGAACGAAGAGCTGTGAAAGGATGTTCTGCAGAATTTCTTTCTTTACCTATCACCATGGAGTAGCTGTAATTTAACTATCTCCCTCTGTAGAAAGGGCTTCAGGTTTGTCACAGCCTTCACCTGAATTAAGTCTCCAGTTACGGGGCTACATAAGGCTTAAAAAAAAGGCCAGTAAAGAAGTTTTGATGAAGCTTCCATTGCAGGACCAGATCTGTGAATTTCAGCATGTTGTAGGAACGTAGAGGCTTTATCAACACTTTATGGGAAAGTTCATGAGAAAAAGTAGTTTTATGATGTCAAATTATTTCTATGAATTTTTTATTAGTATTTCACATTCACCCTGCTCATCCTTAACTTCATATCAAGAGGTATAATGCACTGGAATCTGTGCTTGCCCCTCTTCCCTTGTCCTCTCCTGGCAATCAGAGAGGACTCACAACACTACCTTGCCACTTCTTTTCTATTTATTCTTTTGGAAAGGGGTCTACACAGATTGGAAAGGGGCTTCAGGCAACCTTTGCCAGCTAGGTGAAAAGCCATTTTAGCATCACCTTTTAGCAAGGCCTTCATGAGAGCTTTACCCCTCAGCTTTGCTCCTCCAGCACCCAAGGAGATGAGTCGCTGGCGCTTGGGAGGTGAGGAGGTCAGAGCATGACTCCCCTGCTCTCCCAGTCAGTCTCCGGTCATGCCAGAGCAGCCACGCATGAGTCCTGAGGGTATTAAAGCTAAGCAAGGGGAAGCTTTTTCAGGTGTGGAGCATTTTTGGCTCTAGCTCTGTCTTAAAGCACCACATGTTGCAGGTCAGACTCTGAATTTCATAGCAGCCTTCCTGTTCCTAAAGCACTCCAGGAGGAGGTTCCCAGCAAGAGACCCTCCCAGCCAAAAGCTGACACTGCTTAGGGCTGGGTCTGGCTTCATTTGTGCTTGTTTGAACCCACAGAGATTTTTTTGTGACTAGTAGTGCTGCTCGGTTTCCCCAACTATCTGCAGCATGTGTACCTGGCATCTCTGGACCCTCTCTTGTGCCTGGAACAAATAGTCACAGCTAGGGCTGGGTCAGAGTCCACCAGATGCCTTCAATGCACACACTGGACTGACTGCATGCTCTTGCCACAGTGGGATGAATGCTGCAGCACCCTCAGGATCCATGCACACAAACAGGGAGAAGGGTGTGTCCAGGTGAAACAACAGGCAGGGGAGCCCTAGGATAAAAAGATGCTATTTTGTAAGTTTGTTGCAGGATGATTCCTTACTCAGGCAAAGTCCTGTAAGGGAGATCTGTCCCTAGACCAACTTGCAAATGCTCCATAGCTGCACCATTAAAGAGTGCAGGAGAGGGTTAGCACTGTTGGCCTCTGCCTGGATCCCCTCCACTCCTCTTTGTGCTTAGTGCTAAAGTGGGATTTCATTATCTGATCTGGGGGATGTTGGGAGAACTGGGACTCATTGTTTGGCACTCCAGTCTTGCTCCCCTACCTCTGAGGCCACTGCCCGCTTCCCTGCCACCCACACGTGGCTGTCTGCATGGAGTGCAGTATCCTCTTATCCACCTCTACCTGCCAGCCTGCCTCTCCCCAAGAGCACTGGGAGATGCTGAGCAAACAGATCAGGCCACACAGTGCTAGCAAGTCCCATCATTCAGAGGTAACCAAATACTTTTCTTTTCTCTTTAGCCTTGGCATGAAAGGAGCTGGGAAAGGCCAGACAAATCCCAGGCAGATGCTCTGTGTGCTTTGACAGCAGCTTCAAACCTCTGACAGGAAAATCTGCCTTATTTTGCTGAGAGAGAGGCTAAACCAAACCAGCAGGTTATTTATCCTGAAACACATTTGACTGCTCCACCAGCGCTGTGCCAAGTTAAGGCAGGGTTAATTACTGTGACTGCCCATCTCAGGTCAGCCCGTACCAAATTTCTGCAGGAGCCATACCTGCACCACACACTGTCCTGGTTCTGGCCAGGCCAGAGTCAACCTCCCCAAGCAGCCAGCCCAGGTGAGCTGAGTCAGCCTGGGCTGTTTTCCACATCACCTGACAGCACTTCCCCATAAAAGGGGTTGGCTGGGGAAGGGCCTGGGCTTGGTGCCTCCAGGATAGTCTGAGGGTGGCTGAGGTGTTGGGTCAGTTAGTCCTTGCATTGGGCAGCACTGTAGTCATGTGAAGTACTCTGTGTTATCACTGGGTGTGAGTGGTGTAATTGGCTGCTATTGTTCTACTTTCATGTTGATTTTGTCAGCAAGCTGTCCTTATCCCAGCTCTGTCTCCTGTGGGGGTGAGTGAGTGGCATGTGGTGCTCAGCCACTGGTTGGGGCTGAACCACCACCCACACGTTTGATACTCTCAGCTTATTTCAGGTCTTTTTAGAAACTAGGATCTCTGGGTTTATTTGCTTCAGTTGCTGTCCCAGAGCTGGCCCTGGGTTTCACCATGCCTGTATCAGCCAGATGACTCCATCTTTCCTACTTCCATGCTTCAGAGCAGCCACTCTGATGATAGAGATGATTGACCCCATCTCCACGAGCCCCTGTGGGAAACTCATTTTCAGAGCACAGGCATCACCACCCTGGTGCATGTCATGCAAAGGTAGGGGTAAGCTGTCCTGTCTCTAGACACCTTCATTCTGGGCCATCACTGGCCCTTTCAAGGGAAAATGGCAATGTCAACAAAGATACAAGGGGGGAAAATTATGCAAGCTATATTATTATTGTTATTATATCTTTTTTTCTTCACAAAAATGCAGAGTTCCATTCTTACCGCTTTTCATACTAGAAGAGAAACTGATGAAAGCCACAGTAGATTTGCTTCATTGGGTAACATAATACATCATTCAAAAGGTAAGTTGCAAACAGTGGTCCTAATCTAATAACATTAACCATAACCTCTGCTTCTCCTCCCCCCGCCGAATCCCAGCCACTTTGATAAAAATCCATCTTCTTGTCCAGTGATAAGTGATTTTTTTATTGATGTGATATATCCAAGAGTGAAATGAATTTTCCTTTTTACAAGGTATGACACTTTTTGCTATGGAATATTTCCATTACAAGGGGGTTTGATTGATTCAAGAAGTGTCCTAGATAATAGCAGGCTGATCGAGAATAAATTAGCCTGAGCATTGATGTAGAGTACTGTTTCTAAGTGGGTTAATGCCATTCGTAATAAGGATGTGTAATGTTTGGAAAAGTTGCTTCTTGTAAAACAGCTACAGAGTTATATCATTTTTCTGTCCTTCAACTTGGCAAATACTCTTGTTTTTCCCTTACTCTCATAGGGGAGTAACTGTCTGTATGACCTGAAAAACTTTGGTCTTTCTTAATGACTCGAGTAGAAAGCAAATAGTAGTTGCCTGTGCCAAATATTGATCTGATCCTGGAAAGGGCTGGACAGCATCAGTGGAAGCTGTATGTGGTTCAAACTGCTTTTTGATCTGGCAGCATCGTCCTCCTGCCTTATTTATGAGTGTAAGAGCAGAGACCTGCCTTCTGTGGGGAAAACAGAACTATGCTGCCCTGTATCTCTTTCCTGCACCTGGTCATTAAATTCTTCCACACATATCTGCTCCCTTCCCAGTTGCCAGATAATGGATGCATTGGTTATTCTGCTGGGTTTTTTTCTGTACAAGTGGAGAAAAAGATGCCTTTCTGAAACACACTGTACAAGGCACTTCACCCATAGATATTACCACCATGCTGAGATGTGGTGTACCCCTTTGCTTCATGCCATGCCTGCTCAGGTAGAGCACAGGCTTGGTGGAAAGGGAGTGCTGGATGAGTCCTCACAAAGACAAGGTTAGAAAGACACTCACTGGACAGTCTTGCTCATTTATTAATAGTGAGTAGAGGTTGAGGGGTCTTTTTCTGGGCTACCACTGGAGAGCCATGCATCTCTCTTGCCCCTTTCTCTCTGTGGGTTTGTCCAGAATCAGTGACTGTGGCTCCTCCATCACCTGCGCGTTTCCTGTAATATTTTCAACTTGTTTGTAGAGGCAAGTCCCATGTTGCAGGTCTTCAGGTCCAGACTAAAATGTGGGATGGTAGTGACACGTCTTGAGACCTCTGTGACACCCCATGATGAACACCAGTTCATCCCTCTTATGTTGTGTGAGACAGAATCACTGAGAGGATTGACATCTGCTCCCCAAGCCAGAATCCCCTTCCCTGCCTGCTTGGTTCTGCGTCATAGCTAGGGGGACCCCAAAAACAGCCACCTCTTGGTGTCACTGCTTATCACCTCTGTGTTTTAGAGGAAAGGCCCTTTGCACATGTAACTCATGGGTGGTGGGTGTGTGCAGCCCTCAGCCATGCACGGCTCTGCCTCAGGCTCCTTGCTGCCATCCAGCTGTGCTGTGACCACAGGCTGGGACCAGCACCAGTCCAGAATCGCTTTTCTTAATTACAGCTATTTTAGTGGAGACTATAGCTTCCGTGGGAGTAAATCTTCAGGATTTGGGAAATGCCAAACAGAATCAACTGGAAAAGCCAAAATCTTTTTGTTGGCATTCCTATGCCATGATTTTAATGTTTAAGAAGCTTTTTTTTCCCCCTCACTTAGGCCTGAAGATAGTTGATGCAATAAAAGCACAGCTTTGCTCCAAAAAGGTCCATTCTGGATTCACATAGTACTTTATTATTTTTAAGAGAATCTGGCTTACTTCCAACATCATACCCCAGAGGCTGAACGAGCTAAATTTAAATACCAAAGTATTTCAAATGGATATTTTACATTAACAACAATCTCATTTATTTTAGTTCAGTGTTTTCACATAGTTTTTCAAAGTTAAGCTAGACCCGCTATGTAAGAATGAGTGTTTCATTAATTTTTATAAGAGTTATAAGAAGCATATGTCTTAAAGCTTCATTTTGTAACATAGCAAAGTATATTTTGGACATATTTATTTACATAATGGCCACATTAAAAGAAATTTTCATATGGAAAAAAGTAGCAATACCAAGCAACAGTTACCACAAGGTTTTTTAAAAAAATATATTAATGATATGGAGTGAAAAGAAACAGGAAAATTTAAGAAAAAAAATAAAATGAGTGGATGTGATTTTTTTTTTTTTTTAAAGTGCTCAAAGTGAACACATTTCCACTTCTATTACAACACCAACAGAAGCGCAGAGTTCTACAGGAAGCTTTCATGAGGAATGGCAAAAAAAATGTTGTGTGAAGGAATTGAAATATCTCACTTGGCAATTGATATCTTCATCTTGAAAAGGTGAGAAACGCTGACTTTGGTTTTGCTGTTCTGATTGGGTTTGGCTCAGGTTACATTTTGTTAAATGTAACATGCAAGGTGTATTTAAGATACATAAAACAAACATTTTACTGTAATATAGCAATAAGTGAAAAGCACACAAATGTACATGTTTTGATAATGCCAGAACAAGGCTTGACACAAAATAACCAGACATCTACTGATGAGCAATCTTGTAAAATATCTTAAGTTTTGGAAAAAAGAAAACAAACATTTTTCTGTAGGGAAAATACTTCTTTAGGACTTTATCAGCTTAAAGTTACCACAAGTATAATTGAAAATTGTTACAGCTAATAAGTAAACTACATCAGTACATCATTCTACTAGTATGAAATCAACAGCTACTGTAACCTCCATTTGTCTAAGGAAAAGTTTGAAGAAATCCTCAAAACGTAATTTGTTTTTACAGATTATCAGACCTTGGAAAATCTAAGCCTGGCCTTAACAGGAATTTGAGTTATGATCTCAAATAATTCATACAAGATGCACTGAAGAGATTTTCTATATATGAAAGATGTATGGTCTTTTGCTCTGCTTTGACTGAAGAGCTGTTGTTTCTGCAGCCCTGCGTATGCATGATTTGAAGTTATTTCTGTAACCTAAGGTTTTCAGTGCAGGTTATGGGGTTTTTTTGAGGAAAATACAAGTGATTTTTTTTTTTTTCTCTCTGAATGGTGGGAGAACATCACTAACATCAGCAGGAAACTTACTTTCAAAAAGCCTGTAAGATTGGAACTATTGCATCCAGGACTCATTGGACCTACTACAGAGCCTTCACCCCTTAGCCTTGAAAACCATGAAGCTGGAGCCAAAATGCAAATAAACCGGTGAATGCATCAGGAAAGCATCAAAATCATCATTGCCCTGTTACTACAGGGGTTTATTTTCCCACCAAGGACCAATGCTCCTGACTTCTCCCTGCAGGAACTTGTGCAATGTCCTGCTCCGTGAAGGCACACATTCCTGGAAGAGCGGAGGTCCTGAGAATGTCAAAAGCTCTTGAAAACAGGTCCAGCTTCCACTTTGCCAGACACTGTGGCAAAGACTGCTCTGAGAGCTAATTTTGGATAATGAGCAATCAGCAGGGGCAGAACATCCTGTAAATATCTACAGCTGAACCCTCTTAAACAAGATTGGGATCACCCAAAGCTTTTCTCATGGGTGTTAATATGGTGATTAAAGTTTACAAGAGGCTCGTGGTTTTATTTTTGTCTTGTCACATGCAGTGGCAGTTGGGCAGGAAAGCTACCTTGATACATTTGTGATTAAGAGTCATAGGACGGTTTGGTCACCTACGTGCAGAGTGCAAGCTGTGCTTATGTAGCTATAACTGCTGTATCAGTTTAGTCATGGTTCCCTATGAATGGTGCTGGGCAAAGATGTGGCAGCGTACTCAGAAATACTATTTGGATAAACGTACTTTCACTGGAAGGTCTGCTCTAGTCTGCCAGAGTGTCTTAAAATACAAGTCTTCTGTTGTATGTAAAACAGATATGCTCATGGACGTTTGCAATGTGCAAATGTGTGCTCTATCACTGTGAGATATACCTCTTCAGAGCTGGCAATGTCTGCTGACAGCCCTGTATGCTAGCAGATCCTGTTGTCTTTTGTTATGTACACTTTTCCCCACAAAAAACCCAACATGAGACCTCCTACTTATATTTTCTGTGTAACGTTTTGGGGGTGGGGGCAGGGATGGGCAGAAACTGCCAACTTTTAGAAGGTGACCTACTCAACAAAATATGTAGGGTTGTTCCTTCCACTTTCTGCTTCTGTTCTTTCTCACCTTTGTATTTAAAAGACTGTCTTGAACAGATAGGATCCTAAGTGAGTCTTATCAAGGTCAGAGCTTGTTGCTCTGGCACAGATTTGAATACGAAACTCTGTAGATATCTGATTCCCAAACATCTTTGGAAGCCATATTTACCACCACTAGCTTGTCTGTAATTGTGGTCAAATTTCTGCTTCCTTTGTTTCATTTCCATTTTTAGAAGATGCATCCAATTTAGTTTAATCTAATCAAAAGTTAATGTAATTTAATCTAAATTTGAAAGGGTTGTGTGAACAATTTTTTGTGTTTTGTTTTAGATTTTGGGTTTTGGCCACTGAGTAAAAAGCTGAGAATAACTAAAGTTTTTGTGGTGACGAATTTACATTATTTTTATTTTTCTCTCTTAAAAATCCTTGAAACTAAATTACTTATTTCAGAAGAAATTAGTAGCTTCTTTTTTTTTTGGTTGGGTTTTTTGGATTTTTTTTTTTTGGTGGTTGTCTTTTTTTTTTTTCAGTCATAAGCAATTGAAATCTCATGGCAATTGTAGTTTTTAACTCAGGACCTGTTACAATGGTCACTGTAACCAGAAAGAATCCAGGCCCATGGAGCAGTTGCCCCAACTGCAGGGATATGGCATAGCTGGGGAAAATTTTCTCTAATTTGGTCCCTTCACTATGTTCCACTGTGTATAAATCACCTAGACTTTTTGGGAACTGGCGCTCACCTACATGTGGAGTAGTTTAGGAGAGGCATTTGTTTGGCGCCTGTCTCGTTCACTATATAACTATTTTTCATACAGGGTGGAAAGCAACTGCAGAAACTACTGAAAGATAATCTCTGCCTACATCAACCTATAATTTGGTGATTTGAATTTAAATCATACAAATGTACTCAAGTAACGGGATAGATACCAAAGAGTGCTTTCTTTAAAACCGCTTGGTGAATTTGAGGAGCTAAGTTCCTCACACATGCTCCCTGGCTATGGGTGGATGTGAGGTGGCCAGCCTTGAATTGGTTGTTCATTCATGGTTGTGTCCTTCAGGCACCACATTTGGGCTGGTCTTCACTTGGCTTGTGTCTCCTGTGTTTTTATATCGTATCTGCCAGCCTTGTACTAATGTCCCAGGTGACCTGGGACACGTCAGTTGGGTGCCTATGCAAGGGCAGTTGATTCAAGCCACTTCTGTCCATTGAATCCAAACAACTGCCCCTATGTTTGGATGCCAATAGTCATCAGGGCTCGACAGCCTCCTTCCCTTTCTCACACTGTTTTATCTTGAGCAATGCAACAGTAGCATATTACTCTAAGTTATTACTGCTAACTTTTGTATGCATGCAGGGTATAAGCAAAGGGGCAACACGAAACCTTTGAGGCAGTGATTCTGTGGGCAGAATTGCAAATAAATAAGAAAACAGCACACTGGAAAGAGTTTGTTAGGCTTTCGTCATCCCAAACTGATTTACAGTTGTAAATATGTAGATTTTATATATTAACTGCTGAATTTTTTTGTGTAAACATAGCCTGCTGTGAGAAAAGCAATCAGGAAATTCAGCTTGGTAAACAGTTTCAGCAGACGTTCCTGCTCAGATCTGGACTGCATCACAGGGATGTAAACATACTCACCTGGATGTCTGATAAGCTTTGATGTGCTGTTAAGATCAGAAAGAATAGAAACCAAAGGGAAAGAAGGTTATTTGTTTATCACAGAAATAGAAACAAACATTTATGAGATGTCGGCTCAAACAATCTCGATGATTTGGTAGTATGACTTCAGGACAGGGACCAAGTTTCTCTTATTTTGTGCCTGCAGTGCCAACCCTCATCTTAGTTCAGGGGTGTTTTCAGCTGTAAAGGCTATATCTACTTTAAAAGCATCACAGGGTGAGATTTTTTAAATTTGTGGTTGCCCTTTTGCTATTCTACATCAAAGGTTAATCAATGATGAAAAGAAAGGTCTGGTCCAGGGCAGATTTACTTTTAATTAACTTCCAGTGTCAATGAACAGGATCTTGCCCACTGTGTTCAGTGTGGGCAAGGTCAGCTCTCCATGTGGTACCTCTCTATACATTGTTTTCAATGATGCATTGTATAGTCAACACAGCAAACTACTACCCACCACACAGGAGGTGGCACTCTCCTGATTTGATCCACCTACACTGGAGAGAGGTTATGCACTGGGGGGCAACAGGCTGGGAAGCAGCTCTGCAGAGACGGACCATGGGGTCCTGCTGAACAAGAGGCTGGCCATGAGCCAGCAATCATAGAGTAGAATCATAGAATGAGTTAGGTTGGAAGGGACCTTTAAAGACCATCTAGTCCAATCTCCCCTGCAGTAAGCAGGGACACCTTTAACTAGATCAGATGGCTCAGAGTTTCAAGCCTGATCCTGAATGTCTCCAAGGATGGGGCCTTCATCACCTCCCTGGACACCCTCATAGTTAAGAACTTCTTCCTAATGTCTAATCTAAACCTACTCTGCTCATGAGGTAGGTTTGCACTCTTGTAGCAAAGAAGGCTAATAGCATCCAGGGCCAAATTAGGAGAAGTGTTGCCAACAGATCAAGGTCCTTTCCCTCTGCTCAGCACTGGTGAGGCACCAACTAGAGTCCTGGGACCAGTTCTGGTCTCCCCAGTACAAGAGAGATGTGGACATACTGGAGAGAATCTAGCAAAGTGCTACAAGGATGATGAAAGGACTGTAGCACCTCACACCTGAAGAGAGGCTGGGAGAGCTGGAACTGTGCAGCCTGGAGAAGAGCAGGCTTGAGGGTTCTCATAATTACCTGACAGGAGGGGATGAAGAAGACAGAGCCAGGTTCTTTCCACTGGCGCTTAGTGATAGGACAAGAGGTGATGTGCACACACTGAAACACAGGGAGTTCCCTCTGAACATCAGGAAAAACTCCTTTACTGTGAGGGTGACCAAGCACTAACACAGGTTGACCAGAGAGGTTGTGGAGTCTCCATACTCGGAGATACTCAAAACCCAACTGGACATGGGCAACCTGCTCTATGTGGCCATGATCCTGAAAGACCCCTGCAAACCTGAGCAGTTCTGTGATTCTGTGATGCAGTCATGTTTCATACTCTGTAGCTCTGAAGTGGAATACTTGCTTAGTGTTGTCTGATAACTTAAAACTCAAAACAATTGTGTTGATTTCTTCTTTAGGGATATAGGATAGGGCTAGGGATATAGTTGTTGTTTTAAAAATATTGCTGATAGTATTTATTAGAAACTTGTCTGCATCTGAAGTGAGTGGGTTCGATAACAATGCATCTGAAGTTTAAAAAGTGGGCTGTGTTATACCTTGCCACAAAATCCTGCTCTTCTAGAGAGGATAATCTTTCCACACCATCCCCAATGGTCTTCAAATTCTTCCCTATCCACCTTCTTCTTTAACCTGAAAGACTGCTTTGCATGCAGCAAAGAAATAGATATAGCTGGTGGATGCTGCCTCACCACTGGTATGGATGTGCAGATCCCATCAGGTGGAAAGCAGATTTTTCATGTAGAAGGTCCATTGGCCCCTAATAGGGGAAGGCAGCAGGCCTGCCAGCAGCCTGACTCTCCTCACAGAAGATATAGGCCCTGACAATATCCTTGAGTTCCCATGAGACAGGAAAGTTACTCATGCTGAGATGATTTTGGTAATCACATTCTCAAACCACGGTGGCCTTGAAGACAGGGGGACAAACTGCCCTAAACCAAGAAGGGATTTTGAGAAGGTATTTGGGAGTAACTGAACATGTCAAGGACCAGCTATAATAAATGGTCATCACAGCAGGTGTGCAGATACTTTTAGACATCAAAGGTAAACTGAAAATGTTTAGCTATAAGATAGGCTTATCAGAACTCGTTATAATTACTAACCAATCAGTGTGGGGTGAACAGTGTGTGTAGCCAATTAGCAGTTTTTTAGCTTGCCATGTTTGCAGTAACAAATGTATATAATCTGTGTGATTTCACCCAAGAAATGGCTTCACCTAAAATTCATATCAAATTGTGTGTTGCCCATCACCAATCTCTGCAGGCTCCCACAAGTTTAGTCTCAGAGATTAAATACTGAAGAGGTTAACTATACCTGAAAGGGCTTGATTATCACAGATTCTGGATGCTTTCATCTCATATTAAACATCAAGAAACATCCAGAAACCTGCAGCAATTCTTGAAAAAGAAAGTTAGTTGCATCTTCTAAATTTGAGAGTGGGTTTGTAGCATTTAAAGCTTTGCTGTGAAGCACTCATTTAGCCTTTTACTATGCACATGCTTGTGATCTGTAACTCTGAACCCTGAAGAATGGTCATATGTTTCTGAGTCCTTGTATGATAGCCACAAACACGGATAGTTATTAATGGTCTAGAAAGGCATATAGTAAAAAGCTTGAAAAGTGAGCCCAGAGGGAAATCAACCATTAACTTCAGAAGCAGAAAAGCTTTTGAAGTTGGAAATTTGCTAGCTATGGAAGCTTCATCAACCCCTTATTATTTACAGTTTACTCTCCAAATGTGATGCTGGTAAAAGGACAGAACAGCTGGAAAGAGTGATTTTCTTGCTGGCTCCATGGACCTCTGATTATAAACACATGACTGCATGGCATAGAAAGGTGACGAGGTTAGTGAGTATGTGATGCTGAAGGTATATCACCGGTTGTACAGTACTGTGAGATGGCAATGCTTGCAAGTAACTAGTATTACAGAAAAAATTTTAAAGCCTTTTTTGTAGCTTACTTTGCACAGGAAGGAAATAGCACATCCCATTTTTCCTTTCTGTTCTAACAAATGCGTTGGTTTAATATTCCAAAATAAAATATAGGATGTGTGTGAGCCTGTGTGTACATACAGGCAAATAGGTGTCTTTATGCACACATATATTTCACACAGAAGGCTATCGTCAGACTCCCTAAATAGAGCAAAGGGCTTGGCCCAAACTGCCCCACCTGTGTGAAAGAAAAACTTTAGAATATATTAAAGACCAAATGGAAAAAAATATTAATGCTTGATAGATAACCTGCATTGCTTTTCAGAAAGTGCAGAATTTGCATCTGCTAGCTGCCAATTGGGGTTTTTTTTATGTATAAAGTCACAATACAATTAAGACTGCATTGTTCTCATGTTTGCCTTTCAAATAGCAAGAGAATAATGTGAGAAACATTATGACTTTCTCTGTGGCACAATAAGAATTTGCGTGCTGCTGGTTTGCGCCCCATCAAGGCGTACGGTGTGAAGGTGTGTGGTGAGGAGGGGTGCTGTGCCTGCTGCCCAGCTCCCACGCTGCCATACCAGCAAGAAGCACACCAAAGTGTGTGGCTACAAAGGCTGCACTGCAGTATTTTTGCTACTGCTCTGCTGGACAGAAATAGCTGTTTTTCTGTAATTTTACATGTCTGTTACAAATTTACACACACACACACGCCATCAACTATACATTTTTTACTTTGAAGGCAGGCAAGTTTCTGCTTGATTTTGACTCCAAATCCTTTGCCATTCAGATACATTCTTCTTAAAATTTAATGTTGTCGTGTTTCCAGTCTTAACATTACAGACTGACTTTTGTAACTTCATCTGTGCTGGTTACGATTGGTATTGAATTTGCCTATGCCTAAATTGAAATCATCTATATCAGAAGTTACCTCCACAAACATAGCCATGGTTAATCAGGCCATTGTAATGAATCGGTGCTTAATTAAATGGTAACTTTAACAACAGCACAAAAAAAGTTTGTTTGTGGGTGCTGTTTGGTTGAAGAACAAATGGCAGCACTAGAGTTGCCTCTTTAGGGTATAAATAAGTGTAGCAAAATCTCTGACAAGCCAATGGGAAAGTAAAAAAGCCATCAAGAGCCTGTGAAATCAGATATGGAAAATCCTGCTTTTATCTCCTTGAGTCGTTGGTTGCTCCCCTCCATCTTTCTACCTTCTGTGCACATTCAGCAAGTGCCAGATCAACATTAGCTGAAGGATTTTTTTCCACTTACGTCTATTCTAGCCGACAGAGATGACGACAGCCCGTTATCTCTGTCACTGCAGCTCTGAGGAGCCTCGGATGGGGATCCTGCAGTGCTTGGGGTGATATAGTATAGAGAGACAGTCTCTCGATCCACCTCAGAGCAGCTGCAGTCTAAATTGGTGCCCTGTATCTTGTGCAGAAAACAGATCATGCCAGCACTCGCATAGTCAACACCCACCATCGATATCAGTAGCGCCCTGGGAAATGGGGTGCCATGAGGTACAATGGGGTGCAGTGGGGCACATGCCTGAACAGACATAGATGTCTCACTCTTAGAGCAGCACTGGAAATTACCTTCAAGGTAGTATTTGAGTTAAACTATCAAACAAACTAGCAGCCTGGTTTTACTGCTGGGGTCATCTGAGAAGGGTCAATGGGAAATTAACCATGCCATTCTTTACACGAGCCTCGACATACAAACTTGGGTAATCCTATATGCACGTTGTTAATCGATACCTGAGTTTCCTTTCTGGCATCCCTGTTGTTATTTCAAGGAAAATAAGCTGCCCGTACTCCCAGACTCTGCTGTTTGTTTGGAGTTAGGGTTTGGGTTTCTTTTGTAAATTCTAGTGGTGCTTTCTGACTCTCTCATTTTTTATTTGGTGGTTTATATTTTCACATCCTCAAAAAATGTATGCAACAGACAAAACACCCTCTCCTTGGAAGCCATTTATTTTCCTTCCATATGCATATCCCCACACTTACTCACGCATCTATTTAATGTAAATAGAGTAGGTAGGGAAGATAGCTGTGAGGGAGAATGTTGTGTTTTAAAATCATTGGAGACAGCAAAGTTATGCTCCCTCTCTTTAATAATAACAAACCAGTGCTTATAACTCTTATCAAGCAGTCTGCGCAACGTCTGCATCCTTTCACTAATTTCAACAAACCGTCCTGAGGAGTGGGAAGATTAGCTGTGGGGTTGTTTATTCTCAGCGGAGTTATGTCCATGTTCTCCTCTGGTGAGAGAGAGAGAGAGAGAAAGAAAAATAAAATCTTGTTTGTATCTAGCTCATCTGTCCTGTGTTCCTGCAGTGGGAGGGAATAATGCCAAAGGGTTTAAGATGCAAGCAGATGCAGCGCTCTTTCTTGCAGTGCTTCCATCTTTGGGGGCTTCACAGCCTTTCAGGGTGGCTCCTGTACCCCAGTGGGAATGGCTTGGGGCAGGGGGGAAACAGGTCCTGCTTCAGAGCAACCCGTGCCCACAGCTAAACGTTTTCCTCTCATTAGGAAGGATTAATTAATGAGGAAAGCATCATTGCTGGCGTGCGTGTTGCTGGCTTGCCTATAGCAACCCAACCCTGAGCTCTGGATCTGGTTCTTGCTCCTGTGACGAGGCAAGCCAAATACTGTGGCAGCTCAGTCCTGGATGCAAAGCTGCTTTGCCCGCTGCAGCCAGCGAAACTGCAGGATGAGGAATGTTAATGGCAACCCAGCAACCACTTCATTAAACATCCCACAAAAGCTCACAGTGCCCCAGTTGAAGTGTGTTGCAATTAACGCTTGGGTATTAATTACACAATCAGCATCAACAGAAGAGAAACTGATTATTTTTTTTTTCTTTTTTGGTTTTTATTTTCTTTTAGCCTCAAAAATTTACTATTTCCTGTGTTTCAAAGATACAGATTTAGACCTCAAAGCCTGGCTGCTCACTGTGGGCTTTTTGACAGAGAAGGAAGTAAAGGATATTGTGTGTGAGCATTAGGAGTCAACAGCTGACCTCTATAGTGTTTTTTTGTTTGGTACCTGAACTAAGGTGCCAGTAGGAAAAAATCATTCAGTCATAGCTTTGAGTTAAATAAAAAGGAGCTCATTCTCTTTGTGGCTTCTCGCTCCCACCTTCTCTGTATATCTCTCTGTGTGCTTATATGTGTGTGTGCTTATGTGCAAATAATACGTATTTAGGGTTATATTGCATGGTTTTGCGGGGGGTGTGTGTTCCTTTATAAGTGAAAAATTCTGTTTCATTTTGAAACAGAATGATATTCTGGATTGAAAGCCAACTCTTTAAAAACTAAAATACCTTCTGTAAAAATATGTAATTCAGGAAAGAAAACTTTTCAGATATTTGGATCAGTTTTCTTTCTGACCTTATTTGCTAAATTCCACAGATAATTTTGATTGGTGTAGAATTGCAAGTTTCTGTTATTACATTTGTGTGAAAACCACTATGGATAAGGGCAATAAGGGTGATAAGGAATTCACAGCTATCTTTTTCATGACAGATCTATAGGCTAGACAGCGAAAGATAACTTTGAATTCAGCTTTCCAGTCGTGGGGGAGAGGTTACACTGCAAAAAAGGATATTGTACCCTATATGTAGAGGGGAGCAATGTTGGGAGACAATCTCAAATCAAAAGCTACTAACAGGGAAATTAGAAAATGGCTTTTTTTTTTTTCTGCTTGTTTTCCAGTTCTGCTTTACGTACAGTACACAGAAAACCAAACCTAGTGCAAACTTAGCTGTAGCTCTGCCAACTAAGTTCCACCAGATTTTTGCCAGTTTGAGCCTGGTGGTTTCCTTTGGTCAAACACTTGACCCTGTGGAAATGCCGCTGATGTGTGCACACTTGTGTAAGTGAGAGTAACTTTGGTATTTGTGTCTGGAAGTTAGAGCAGAAACATTTGCATTTTTGAGCCTTTTCCCTCTTTGGATTTTGCCAGCAAGCAGTGGCCCGCTAAAAGCCGATGCAGATGGGCTCCACATCCAAGCCCCTGGCTAGCAGCTCTCACCCACAACCCCAATAGGATCAAAGGCCTGGTGCAGGACCTGATGAAAGTTGGGGGGTTAATTTCCACCCCCTCCCCCTTGTACTGCTGAGGGAGTTTGTCTCGGCCGTGGTTATCTGGGGTGGAAGAGGAAGCTTGCAGGCAGCATGATGCATGGGCGGCGAGTGCCGGCATGATGTCATCGCGAAAGCGAACAGAGCCTGGCTGTGTCGCACAAGCTGGGGAGGGAGCTGCTGTGGCGCGGGGCGGCCACTTTATCAATTAGGTAATGTCTGGGGGAGATTGGGGGGGAATTTCATTACATTGTGTTGGGCCATGCTGTTGATGTGTTACCAAACATCTGCAAGGGACCTTGCATTTTCTCGGGGACCACAGGCTCAAGCCGAATCATGTTGCCATGGCTGAGTAGAGGGAAGGGGGAGAGAGATAACTTCCCTCCACAAAAAGCTCCAGAGGGTTTTTCCCCTTGGTGGACTTCCCATCGAGATGCATTGTGCGATAGAGATGGTGGGATGGAGCATTGCTCCCATGCGCCCAACTACCTCAGGCTGGTGTTGAAGGATTTCTGGTCCTGTTGAGGAGGTAACTTTGGGAAGACCACTAGGACCCTTTGTAAAGTCTTAGGAATTTTCCCCCCTGCTCTGCTCTTCAGGAAAAGACCAAAAAGCCAAAAGCAGTAAATAAAAACCCAACATGGAAAGATCGACCACAACCTTAGAATCATAGTAGAGTTTTGGTTGGAAAAGACCTTCAAGATCATCGAGTCCAACCATAACCTTCTCCGTGTAAATGGAAAGTTAGCAATTTCAAAGCAAATGTATTGTTAAGGGCCGGCTTGATGCTGTTACCTCTCCTACAAGCACCTCAGATCTGCCATAAATAGACGACCTTGTTCTCCCAATTGTCTTGTCAGGAAGGTAGGTGAACAGTCCTCTGCTCACTTCACAAGGTGGTGTGCATCTCAGGGATGGTGCAGCCACCATGACCCAAAAGCAGAAAGTGCCTGGAGCTCATCAAAGATCAGATGTTTCCAGCTAGGCTGGATTTTTCTAACCTAAGCTCAGGGGAAGTGGCAGAGAAGGAGAGCTTACCCCCATGGTTCCCAACCCCAGTGAGCACTGGGGTCACCAGGCTCCCTGCTGCATGCACTGAGTACTGACAGTATTAAACAATGCTTCACAAATTCGTGCAAAGTCATGTTGCCCTGCCCAAGAACTTAGAAAATGACTTTAATTACACATTTTGCTCCTTCCAGCTTAATAAGGTGGACACGTTTTCTCTCCTCCTAAGCACACCAGTGAGTGCCCAGCCAAGGGGGAGCAGCGTGCCTGGGGGGCTATGCAGGGGCTGGTCCTGCGCAGACCGAAACTCAGCATAAATCAGGATTAGTGCTTCGGCATCTGGGGAGCTGCGCCAGCGGTGAGCTGACGCGAGAGGGAAATCAGGCCCCACAGAGCAGGCTCCCCGAGTGACATGTTTATTCCTGCCAAGCTCCCATCTTTTATCCCCTAAACAGAGCAGCCTGGTAAGCCCCTCTAAGTCTCTGGTATGCTAAACTGATACGGGAGCCTTGCTCTTGCCTCTCTGGAAGGAAATGTTGTGGAGGGGGACCAACGCTACATGTTTTGGCATCGCCAACCAAAGCCCTTGCTGCCTGCCCAAGCACCCCACCATGCTTTGCTGTGGGGCTCTTTTTTTTGACCCCAGGTGCTGCCTGAAACCTGCTGATGGGGAGGGGAAGGAAGAGAAGAAGGAAACTGCTGAGTGGAGAAAACGTAGCCTCCCCTTATCCTCTTTCTTCCCCCCCCTGCCCTTGCCTGGGAGCAATTGATTTAGGAGCATTTCTTAAGTAAAAATTTCATCACGAAAGAGCTTTCTTCTGAGAGTCACTGAGAAATTGTCTCACCCCCTCTCTCTTGTGTGTGTGTGTATCTATATATATATATGGGTTTGTATATAGGAGGATGCAACTTTCTTGACCCGGATGGCAGGTACTCAAATTAATGGGTTTATTTGCTATTCTGAAAAATGCCTGAAAAACAATATGCAGTTGTGGGGCTTAAGGTGGCACAAAAAAAATGACCAAAGCATCATTGCCAAATGTCTGAAAATTCCTCATGATGGATTACGAGGAATAACAACCTTGACCTTTCCTCCAAGGCTGGGAGGAGCACTTAGGAGACAGCAAGTAGGTTTCCTAATGTTTTTGGCATTAGAATGTCAATAAAAATCAAGTAAATCCACAAGCTAAGGGCTACCCTCAAAATCTGTGGGTATTACTGAGAGGGATTGGGTTGCTTCTGAGTCTATGCACATCTTTCTAGACTTTAGACACAGGTCATAAATGCTGTGTCCCAAATCTTGCTCTTATGCATGGACACCTGTGCAAGGCCCTTCTGAAGCACTCAGATGTCCCACCAAGGTAGTGGGGAACTCTACTGTGTAGTGCTTCATAGTGTTAAGGCCTCAATGCCCTGTGTTACACCATGATATTTAAAATTATTTCTAAAAATCCCTTTGGAAAAAGTGAATGCTATTTGAAAAGCACATGTCAAACCTGTAAGTGGGTCCAGGTCTACAAAACACAAAGACATTCAAACTTCCTGCAGTGACTAGGGAGGTCTTGCCATGCAAAGATACACACTGGGACATTAGTGGAGATAATATTCAAAATCATAGTAACAGGTTATAGAGACCCTACCCTGCACAAGACCCATTAGACATTACTGGAAAAAAAGGAGTTTTAATTGGAAAAATCCCCATTTAGAAAACTGTGTGGTTTTCTCTGTGGTCTCACAGGAAAACTAGGACAATATAGATTGTGGAAAGTTCTTTTTCTTACCTTCTTGTGTTTTTTTCAGCATTAGCCTAGCAGACGAGAGAAAAGAAGCATGGAATTCCCTGTTCCATTTATTCTGTTGTGCTTCTCTTGCTTGAAATAAATCTCAAGGTGTTATTTCTTATTCCTAGAAAAGAAAATGCTTTAACTGTTCAAAGAAGATATTTAAACTGGAAATGTTAACCTCGTTGGTAAAACCTTACAATAAAAATTTGTGTAATTGTCTGTTTTTTCTAGATAAAAAGAAAATAGTCAGAGCAAAAACCTACAGGAAGGCAAGCATGCCATCAATACTGTGGAACGAACATCTTCCAAAGTAACAAGTCATTTCAGAGCTCTTGGAAGAAGAACTGTTTAGCTGAACAAAGAATATTTCCTGAAAGAATTCATGGTCACTTAAGCTGGATTTGTAAGGGAAGCGTGCCATTGGAAATGGCTTACCTCCAAGGTATGTGCTCAAAACACTGGAATAAAATTAACTACTTTGTCAGTAATTGCTGGTTTAAGATGGAATGGTAGTACCTAATTCATCCAGGTCACTCTGCTTTTGCAGATGATCATGAAAATATATTCTTCTTCTTGTGAGAGTTTTGAGGAAGATGAGATTTTACATACCTAAGTAATAATACCTCACCGGCAGCTCTCCTAGGAACGAGCTATTCATAGCTCTTTACAACCCCCTGGATATTGATACCAAAAGGTAGCTGGGAGTCAAGCGGTGCACGCCCAAATCACAAGCAGGGTTTTTTTTGAAGCTTGGTGCCCTACTTCCCCTTGGTGAGCACAGAAATAGCAACAGCAATAGCGTAGTGGCTGCAGCCACCCCCCCTTGTATAGCTCTTGCCTGCTGGGATGAGCACAGACAGGTTTCGAGTGCACTTAGTGACTACTTACTTAGGGAATATTTATTTTAAATCATCTTCTCTTGTAAACTCTCCTGGCAGTAAATTAATTATTTGAACTAATTGAGGAGATTAAACATAAAAGGACCGTGATACAGCAATTCACTAATGAAGACTCGTGTTAGGAGGAAGAGCCTGAGCTTCTTTTATGGTGAAGTATCGACTCTGCAGGATATCAACTCAAAAAGCAAACCGAAAGGGACTGTGGAGCAGCTCACCCAGCCAGATGTCAACTGAGACTTTGGGACCAAAAAGAGGCATGTTAGAGGGCAGTTTGAAAACAGCAGTTCATGGAGTATCTCAGGAGAGATGGATGATGGTCTGGAAGACTGCCTAAAACCCATCCAGGAGTAGATACACATGACCCTGGCATGGCTGCATGGGCAAGGAAAGGAAGGGAGCTGAGAACTGTGATGATTTTTTTCCCAAAGAATTGCCCTCTGTCATATCAAATTCACACTTAGTGTTGACACTTTGATTCAAATACTAGGTCCAAACCTTGAAATGAATGTAAATAAAGAAGCTTTCTAAGGTTGCAGAAAGGAAAACCAAAACCAACCAAACCCAAACCATAAAGCAGGAAGACTGGGAAACTTTTTCCCCATTTTTCCAAGTGATGGACCAAGAGTCTGTTCACAATTAATTTAGTTCAGTTTAATTATTGCCTGTCTAAAATGCCCTGTCAGTAAACCAGAATCAACAAGATTTTCCCTGTGTCTGCTGTCCTGGAGCCTGGGTTTCCTGGTGAACAAGTTCTGCTTGCAGGACTCCCACGTTCCACTGCAAACTCTCATGCTTGTGCTCTCTTCAAAGACCAGGGAGTGATGAGAAACACTGCTTACAATAATAAAGCTGAGCCACAGAAGGCGCTTCCAGAGCCCGGATCAAAATTGAGTGTGCTCTTGGTTTAAGAATGGTTAATATAGACATCTCAGAATAAATATTTCTTAATCTTATTGCACAGCATTCAATATGTAAACAGTTTGCACACACATAAAGAAAGAAAGAGATATAGGAGCAGCTGATAAACAATCCCTTCCTGCCTGCTGTGAAGGATGAGCTTGCACAAGCCCAAAGAACTTCCAAGCACTGCTTTCATGACACAACTGATCCTTCTCTCAAGCCTGTTCTGAGTGTTAAAGAGTGAATAGAGTTTCTTCTGCGTCTGGGGACAAGAACTGTGATCCAGGAGATGCCAAAATACCCTGCCAAATCTCTATCCCCTCTGATGCAGGAGAAAGATCATCTGCTCCAGGTGACTACTGACATCAACACCTATCACCTGTGGGGATGTCTGATTGCATCAACACCCATCACCAAAGAGGGGAGGCCAGGAGAAAAGCAAGGCTTTAAGAAGCCTGTGGTGACTGTACTTCAGTTGGCCCTTTGCTGAAGCTTTCAGGGCTTTGGGATGCTACATACTGAGGTGAGGCCTGTCTTTTGTTGTGTGTAAGCATCTGGTATGGTGAGGTTGTTTGTTGCTTTTGTAATGAGTGACAGCAGCATAGTTGCTTCCCTCTTGCACAGGATATGTAAAATATATTGGATGCATGCCTGCTGTATATTGTTCAACTGTGTTGCTACTGTAGCTGAATACAAATGGTAGAACTGATGTGTAGTTCTTCCTGGTGCAAGTCCCTATGGCTACCAAAGTTATAGAAAATTAAATACTACTTGCCTACTACTTTCAGGAATAGCGATCTGTCTTGTATGCTCACTCTTAATCTGTGTAGTACTGTGCATTTGGGTTAGCCTGGTCCTTTGTCAGCCTTACTTTGGTCAGAATTAGGTCTTCTTCTTCACTTAAATTATATTTTACACAATTGAGGCCTATAACTGTTACTGGTCCCTTGCAATGTGCATGAAGGTCATTGGTGGCAGGTAGGACCATTGTAAAAATTTTTATTTTCCAAGGTAAGCTTTCCCCTCCCCTCTCCTTAAAATAAAGCTGAATCTCAATAAGAGGATAAAAAACCCCATTAAAAATCTCCTGTATTTTCTTCCTCTTCCCAGAACTTCCCGAAATCTTTTGCCTTCCTGGCCATACCCACCCCATGCCATGAAATGTTTTTGCCTGTTGGCTTGTGTGTGTGCGTGCACACATGCCTGCTGCAAATTTTTTGTGTGTGCATATTTATATCTTGGTGGCTGTGTTGCCAAGGAGCTCTGAAAGAAAGCAGAGCTGAGATAACTTCTAATCCACCTTTCTGTGATAATGTGGCGCAAGTGAAAAAAGCCAGGGGTCTTTCTCCACTCTTGTTATGCTCTAGGTTTGGTAGACTGGGGCCTTTAACAGGCACTTGGGACTTGGCTCTTTCTGTCCCAGTGCTGGTGCTTGGCAGGGGGAGAAAGCAAATACCTGGGTGACTGGAAACTGTAGGCTTTTGCTTGAGGAACACTTGGAAGCTGAATGACTCTGATTGGGTCTGAGCTGACAGGCACAGCCTTGAGTCCCCTGTGCCTGCTATCAAAGTGTTCTGTTTAGTTTTTCTCATCCATCCTTGTGGAAAAGGGGTCATGGTGTTGGAGGGATGGGAGCCCTGCCTAAGCCGCTGTTGCTTTCCTGGTTAAGAAAAGGGATGGATACAAAATGATTGTACCATTCTTCAGTAGTTCCTGAGATGTGAACGTCCCTCTTGTTGGTTTCTGTTCTTCTGGGGGTTCTCTGGACTGTTTGCAGCAGCAGCAGGAATCCAAAACAGCCAATGACCTCACGGTCCTTCCTTTCAGCATAGATGGTTGGTTTTATTGAAAACAGAGCCTAGGCTTTCCCAAGCTAGGAGAGTGCCCAGGCTGTTGGACTGTCTTGTAGATCTGCCATGACCCTTCCTCCTTCTCTGGAACCATGATCAAACTGCAGTGCCTGATGCTTTTCCTGTACCATCCTAAAACACTTTTGGTTTCGGAATTGGCATTTTCTGATGAGAGTGTTCCTCATCATGGAATTCCTGGCTTGGCTCCTTCTGCATTCGTTACTTGCACATAACACAATATGCTTGCTGTTAGCAGGGACTTGCAGAGCCATTTTGCTGATATTGCCCCTGTGCAGCAAATAGAAAGAGACAGTTTGACAGAGAATCTTTGGAGGATAATTAATTTTTCATTTTGACAAGGATTTCAATTAAGTGTGTTACTCTTCTTCATCTTCTGGGTATTATGACTAATGGGCCAAATGTTCCCATGGTGTAGCTACATTAATGACCTCAAACAAGATGTAAACATATGCGCTGTCTTTTGAAGTTTTGTCATCTGTAGGCTTTTGGGGATCTTCAGTGCTCTTGCCTCTTCCATTTGCATTCGTTATCTGGTAGAGTTGGTTTGGCCTTTTGGAGTCCGAGAAGACTCCAAAGGTAGAACTAGAGTATGGAATTACCTCTTGGTATCTGACTTGTAGCATCACTGATGGGCTCATACTGTTTTGTAAATTTTTTTTGCTGCTTTTGATGGATGCTGATACAAAGGCATCAGCATCTGCTGCTGGTCAGTTTATTCTCAGCAAAGATGTGAAGCAATAAACAAGCACCGGTGACAGCTTCGTGGCACAGCCTGTCATGAGGCTTAGATCAAAAGACCTCAGCAAGCCATGAAAGGGATTCCCTATTTTGCCATTGTATAGTACTATTCTCAACAAAAAGGATATTAGTTTCTTGGAAGCGTTGTGCCTTTTTTAGATTGAGGGCTTGGGTTATTTATCCTAAGTGTGAGTGTCTAATTCTGCTACTTCCTAACATTAGGGTATTTGGCTTTAGAGCATTTCCATTCCACCCTGTCATTTGGGTTGTAATTTCCTACCCATGTAGCACTTAGAGCATACTGAGAAGTGTAAAATATGATCATGCACCATTGCACTGATGTTTCTCTGCCTCCTCCCAACAGCAGGAAAGGGATCTATAAGTCTGTGCAATGGAGGAGCTTGAGATGTAACTTGGCCAGAGCTCTCTTATTGCTGTTATTCAGCTGAGGGCAACAAGACGTATCCTCTGACAGGTGAGGAAAGGCAATACTTTGGGGTCCTGACTCTAGACCTTAGCAGACCAGTTTGACTTATCTTTATCCCTCCCGTTCCAAAATTGTTCCTCCCAGCTGCTGCCCATCCTGCCTCTGTGTCCACATCTGCTCCTGTCTTTCTTGTACTTCCTTTCCTATGTGCTTTCCTCCTTCATCTGAGCTGCTTCTTCCCCTCTCCTTCCTCCTTTCTGCTTATTCACCTCTCTGCACCTCTGTCAGGCTGTTCTCATTCTTCTCTGCCAGAGCATTAACGAGGCAAGTGGAGGGCACAGCACAGGCAGCTTCCCAGCTGTCAGCTCTCCTGTCTGGCTCCACGGAGACCCCAGATAGACAGGAGAAAAGATTGCAGGAAGAATGATTGCAAGAAACATTTTGCTTGGCCCTTTAGCCCTGGGATGTTCTGTGGAGACAGCCTAATCCAGTTGAACGCAAGAATTGAGGGAGGTTAGAGCAAGGGACCGTCAGGGATCTTTGCAGACAAGCTAATAGGTTCCAGCTGAGCATTTGTGAACACACTCATTTATTTTTGCAGAAGCTTGGAACATGGACAGAGGCAGAAAGCAAATCCTCGATGAGACAGTGAGCTGCTTCCTAAATGCTAAGCCTCCACTCTCAAGCACAGGCACCTTAGAGCTCTGCACACGGCTGAGGGATACCCCTTCACCAGCTCTCCATCACCAAATTACAAAGTTAGGGGAAGTCTTCCTGGGGTGAGTGCCTAGAAATATTTCAGTGCAGCAAGTGAGTCAACTGCTAGCAAAGGGAGCCTCCTGCTAGAAAAGCAGCCTATGCACACCACCTGAGACTGCCTATGGGAGAACAGGAGCAGGATTATTACTGTTTGTATTTCAATTCCCTCTGCCTCTGTGTGGTTGCAGCAATCATCCTTTCTCCATCACATGTGCTCTATGGGGTTTCTGGTCATTTCTCTTTTTGAAGCCTGTCTTTAAGTTATATTAAAGCCAGTTCACCAGTGGACATTAAGGTAGTTATGCAACTGTTTTGTGCCCCTTAATGAGACTATGGTGCTGCTTGCCTGTCTGATGTTGGGCTCCCTTTCTCCTGTGGCTGGAGTGTAGCTCTTTGGGCATGACTACCACCTGCTTTTTCATCTCCAAGCCCATGCCTGGCTTCCTGCTCTCAGGTGAAGCAGCTGTGGTGGTGATGTATTGCTTCCTACCTTGTTGCTCCTTCAGGCTCTCTTCAAGTCCTCTGCTTAAGTCTTATACCCAAAATTATCTGTTAATGCTGCTCTGCCAGTTGATGTGCAGAGCATAGTTGATGGGTTGATGAGGGTCTGACTTTTTGTGGTGGATACTACATGGTAATAAAAATAGGTGTTATATGCCACCTGAGATAGGTCTTTTGCTAACCAATATATTGCCTTGGAGGTACTGTGAGGGGCTGGCAGACTCTTGCCTTTCCAGTTGGAAGTTTAAGAAGTCCTGTCTCTAAAAAATGTGGCCTTCTCAGGGGTCCCCATGTATAGATAAAGTCATCATGGTCTTTGTAGGGCTGTGAAACATGTTGGCATGTCTCAGATATCCAAGTCAAGCAAGCTCTGTCACTGTAGGGTCAGATCTGAAACCAGAGTTCTCCCATATTATCTCTTTCTCCAAATCTGCTCACTTTGTGGTTTATGGGATGGATTCTAGATCATGAGACTTTCTGAATGGGAATCCTGAGTGAACGAATCTCTCTTGCATCATCTTATGGAGCTTTTCTGTGCTGGATTTGTCTGAGCCTGTTCATCAGAGAAGGATATTTTGTTTAAATAATTGTCCACAGGGTCTCTCTTAAGCAAATAGAAATAAATGTGTAGAGTTAGTAAGTGAACCCATGGCTGCGTTGGATGTGCTATGCTGGGTGCCACGAGAGGAAGAGCAGAGCATAGAGAATGACAGATCTCCATTGTCTTCCTCCAGACTTGTGTTCATTAAAGATTAACTGAGTGGGAAGCTGCGATAAGCAAGGTGTTCAAATGTTAAGCTACAGTGAGAAAGTGGTGTTAGACTTTGCCATAACTGTGTTGTGAAAGGGAGCAACTAAAACTTGTGCGCTTGAGGCGCGTGGTTTAATGTGAAGAGATGCTGCCTATAGCTGAGTGATGTTCAAGTTCCCTCAGCAAGACAAACCCTTCATACATGCAAGAATGAAACACTGAGTGTGTGTGTTTGTAAGTAATCTTTTGTTGCAGCTGAGTAGTTGTAATAGAATATCATGAAGTAGAAAACAAAGGAAGTGTTACATATTTTAGGCCAGGATGGGATAATAGTGCAATATTTATTAGAGGCTGGACACTGGATCTGTTTAGGGGAGGAAAAAAAAGAAAATCTTTCCTTGGAATTTGTTTGACATCTGCCTGGTAGCTGGATCCATTCCTGCTTTAACAGCCCACACAGAGTGACACTCTGCAAACACAACATTGTCACCTGAACAATTCACTCAACAGCTCGCTGTGCTGTCAATCAGACCAGACTCATTTCTCTTCTGAGGAAATAAAAAAAAAAAAATTATACCCCCTCATTTTTTTTCTTTTGTCTCCAAGCTTTTGTTGATGTTGACAGCTCATCCTTTGGCCATCATTCATCCTGGCTACTGCAAACTTTGGAGAAAATAAAAACCCTGCTCCCCTAATCAGATTAGAGGGCCTGCAAATTGAATTCGGCCCCTCTCAGTGTCCCCTCAGCTGGCTGTCATTAGGAGCAAAGGCTGGCCCTTGGCAGAGGTCCAAACACCAGCTAACTGAATTTGAGATGCTGGAGTCTTGACAGGGCAACGAAGGTAATTGAAGAGCTGTGGGGATCTTGTAAAATTTCAGGCAGTGGGGATTACACTGGGGGGGGGAACTTTGGGACCCATCTGCAAAAAGGGACAAGCCACTGAAAAGCAGCTCTCCTCATTGTTAAGACTGGCACAGATGAATAGAGGAAAAATATTGAAATGCAAAAATGAGGCTTTCAACATCCTGACTTCTTTGCCCCCTTCTCTGTCTTGACTGAATGCCCAAATTCAAATATCATTGATTGGTCGTAGTTCCAAAGTGTCCAGGGGCCTTGGGAGTTGTGTAAACATGCTGAATTAGTAAATGCTGTGTTTGGATAATGTTAGTTCTTAAAATATTAGGAACTGAAAAGCAAGCCTACAAACTCACATTTGGATTTATTTGCTGGAGTATCTTATCCTAGAGTCCTGTTAACTCTTCCCTCCATGTAAGTTTGTGTTTCAGTTCAAGTCATCTTCAGCTGGGACCAGCTCTCTCCCAGCAAAACTCCATGTTGCCTTGGTCACTGATGTCGCTCCAACCATCACAATTCACTAAATATATCAAGGCAGAGGGAAACTCTTTTTAGCCAGCCTTCCAGGAGTTGTAAATGGCTTGGTAAAAATGTTTTGGGTTTTATCCACACACAAAGAGGTTCTGATGGGGAAAACTTTAATGCTCTAGTCCGTAAATGTTTGTAGATTTGGGGTGCAAATTGTCTCACCAGAGGCTAAATACCACAGTCCTTTAGGTGTGTCAATGAAATACATACACTGAAATTATGAGTTAGCACAGGGAAACAGTGCTGCTGTAGTCTTTGCAGCAGACAGGCCTTTATAAAGGAGCCTCTGGGACACCTGATTCAAACTCTGAGAAAGCAAGACTGACTTCAGAATAACAAAGCTGGACCTAACTGGGCTCCTGAGCCTTTTGGGGGGTTGTTTAGAGTTTTTTTTCTAATTTAGCTGCAATGAGGAGAGCATAGAAGAGAAGAATCCTGTTGTAAAAAGTCAGGTTTTTGTAGAATGATCTCAGTTCCTGCAGAAACACATAGATGGACCTGCTCTGGGCAGAACAAATTAACACAAAGTGTGGAAGCAGATGCTCTCCCTATCTGTGCAGCTTCCCCTTCTGCAGGGGAGCAAGCTGATCTGAATGCATATACTTTTGATCAGTTTGATATAACATTGATGTATTAATGGCATCCTTGGTTAAAAGTTGTAACGTTCATAGCTTTTAACAGTTCCATTCTTTCACTCCACCCTATCCACCAAGAGAAAGTTGCCTTGCAAAAGCAAACTCTGTTTTTGGGACTCCAGGACTGATGCACTCTCAGGACACTTCATCTGTTTCTTAGCCCAGGCCCAGCTCTGTGCCAGCTATGCAGTTTCAGCTGAGCTACTGGTACGTATTTGGTCTCTCACCATTTAGCATTGTTATCAGCTGCTCCAGCCTCCCATCCATCATTTAAAGCACAGTTTAGGAAAGCAGAGTAACACAACATACATTATAGGCAGTCTTCAGTTTCTGTAGGCTTGCATAGCTCTAGGGAAGGCAAAGGAACTGTGCTGATTTTTAAAAAAATAGACGTCTAAGATCCTGTTCTCTTCATCCAGCAGCAGTATTATAGGACCTAAACTGTAACCTACTGCTGAAATTGTTAACCAAGGTCCAATTCTCAGTTGGCCATAACTTTGCCAGGTTATATCCCCTTCCAGTACTAAATATTTGCTTTGGACTGGCTTAATAGGATGATGGTGGATCCAAGGCTTTTAGCTCTTATCATCTGTGTGGAAGATGGCATGATGCCACATGATGATCCTGGTGTGTGCTGCTTCAGATCTTCCTGGGATTTATAAGAATTTAGCCATGTTCTTCAGCTGATGGCTACTGCATAGCTGGGCACATACCCTGTGTGCTGCATGGGCTCTGTGCAACTATACAGAGGTAATGTAAAATATTCATCTTTGCACTGATCCAAGAGTTGCAGGGTGGCTGTGGTTCTGGCACTTTCCATCTTGCAAATGCTGAACTTCATGATCCTCCTAATATGTCTTTCCTCTTCTATTTTTCACTTTTGGATGTGGGGTAATCTGTCATAGCAAAGGGAGGAAAGAAATGTGGAGGCCCTCAGTCAGAAAAGTAACTCTAAATAGAAACAATTGGAAGTCCTTAAGTTTGTTCCCTTTCCATAAGGAAAATAAGTATTTTTGGAACATCTTTCTTTTGTGGGACAACTGAGTGTTCTAGGCAAAATTAAAGGTTCTGGTTAGATTTTTATTCTTTTTTTAATTCTCTGACAGAGTACTTAAGAATATGAAGTCCAGCTTTTTTGCAGCAGAGATGGTGTGGAAAACTGTGTCTCTTTGCCCTGGGCTTTGCTTTTGGGGAAACATCTTTAACACGGTTTATGCAGAAGCCATATGACCTTCATCAGTAGGAGAAACCAAGAAGGAGCATTTCAGCTGTTGACCTGACAGGATAAAGTCAAGTGTTCAGAGCTTAATCATCTACCACCATGAATTGCTGGGTTATGTGGAAGCTGAATTCTATGTCTTCAATACAGATGCAGAAGTCTCTAGATAGTCCCAGAAACGCAATGATTCCTCTTTGTTCTGATAGATCCAAAATCCCTTTAGGATGATCACAGTGGTCTCAAAGTAAGTTCATATAACAATTTATAGTGAAGGATAGCTGTGTCCTTAAATTTACCAAACTTGAAAGCCTTGAATGCATTGTACTGAGTGCTCAGGACTCAAATATGAATATTTGCTCCCAAATAGCAACATGCAATAATGTCTCTGAGGTTATTCTTGTACTTGAATACACTGTATTTAAAAAATAAAAAATTACTGCTTTTAATTCCTCTAGTACTCAGACTCAAGACTTCTGATAAACTAGATATGGTTAGAGTATGCTTTTGTGCTGTTGAGGCCAGACTGTGTGACTTCAGACTATCAAATGGCCATCCATAACACTGCCTTTTGTAGGCTGCACTCTATATCTAGATGAGCACTGTTTATCTATTACACCATGTCATTTATACCACCTTGGAAGAAAATATTTCAGTCACTGTTAAAGATTTATATAATGGGCTGCCATATAATTGTAAAATATTTGGAAAGATCAGTAAAAGAGCCTTTTTTTGCCTTAAACATCCATTTATTTTATTTTCCCTTTCAACCTTCTCCAGCCTTCTACTTTTAGGTCTGAAAAAAGCTACAGCCTTTTGAAAGGCTGTGTATGAAGCTAGCTACACCCACCTCATCCATTACTACCCAAAAGAAAAAAAAAGCACAAGCCTACTAAGATGAAACTTTTGGTCAGTCATGGCCAAGCTTGAACAGGTTGCATAGGAACCCTGGGAGGTTCATAGCTTGCCTGTAGTGGCAATGCAAGTGTGGAGCAAAGGGCTTCTGCTAGGGAATGCAAATATGGTACGTTGTTGCCCTCACTTCCTCATGGCCAATTGACAGATGTATTCATCAGCTGGCATATATTTGGGCTGTGGTTTTTTTCCTTTGGACTGTTTGTGATGTGGGATTTCTCTAGCTCACATGAAGTGAGTACAAAGGGTTTGGGGAAATTTGTGCTTCTGACTCTGCTTGTAGAGCTGCTTGTTGTCCAGAAGAGCTCCTTCTCCAAGATGTACTCCAAAGAGACCTAATTCTGTGGTGGAACTACCCCTTCAGCAAGGGCTACCCTAAGGAAGCAACCAAAAGTAATTTCTCCAAGGGTTGTCCCTGTTTTCTGATCCCTCTTTCAGTTTGCATTTTCCATCTTGTAAAACTTGGGGGATACCTCATCTTCTTATTCTACATTTCTAATAAGCAACCTCTCCAAAGTGGCCTTGTGTGTGTTTGCTGTACAGCTGAGAGCCAGGCCTCACTTTTCGTAATGGTTTAATTATAATGTCAATGTGGATTCATTAGCATGACAGCTGTCACTGTAAATGGGTGAGAGGGGAGGCTTTTGGACCCCCTGGGGTCAGGGTAATTGATGTAGTGAACAGAATACTGTATTCACTGAACAATGGGATGGGTCTCCATTCTGACCCGGGAAGGGCAATCAGCATAAACGGGGAATCGATAGCAGCTGAATTTTCATCCATGATCGGATTGATTCAGCCATGTTAACCTCCACGTGCAGATTATGTTCTGCTGGAGCTCTTGCACACCATGAAGGAGGACAGGCAAATGCTGATGCTTTCATTTTTAATATAAATCTTGAACAGACACAAGAGCAGCTGCAGTTTTGCTACACAACTTTAATCAGAGGAAAAGAGTATCTGCTTGAACATCTGGAGGCAGTTCTTTATGTTTGTTTTGCCATGGCTTTCCCAGCTTTCACTCTTCTTGACATCTATTCCACAGCTAGTTTTCCTTTGCCAAGCCTGCCTTTGGAAAATGAGCTAATAGCACAGTATTGCCCATTTTCCTTGAAGGATTTTGTCTTATGGAATAGCACAGTATTCATGCTGACTTTATGGGAGTCCTGGTGAAGGTTTGTACTCTGATATTTACCCCTGGTTTGGTCTTCTGCAGGTCCATCGCAGAACTTTTGTTGATGTTTCTCCACATGGAGTTTGTCTCATGCTGGCAATTGCTTCCTGTAATCTTTGCTCATCTATTTGTTTTCTCTTCAGTGTTACTTACAAATTTGACCAAATATATAAGCAAAGAATTGTTGTTGGGGAATGCAAGGGTTAAGAAAAATAAGGTGTTACTGTAGAATCTGTGGGTGTTTTCTGTGATATTTGTAAGAACCTAAATACTAAATTCATTCCTTTAACAATGGAAGGCATTGTTTGGGTCAGGTAAAAATAAGTAGAAATGAAGAAACTGAATAAATTACACTTGAGGCTACATGGACATCACTGTTATGAAGTATCTTTTCTTTCTCCCTTGACAGGGTAAGGAGTGCTCACCACCTTTTCTTCTTTCACTGGGAACAGGTAGAGGTGTACAGACAGTTCCATCTGTCTGTCTTACAAAAAACCATATAATTCCATCATTTCCTATGAAAATGGAAAACTCATGTTTTAAATCATGATGAATAATAAAAGTTAGCAGATACATGGCAAGACTTTTAAATAGCCAACAGTCTCCTTTGCCCTCTGGCAGCCAAGGGAAGCCACACTATTTCATGGAGGAAAAGCACACTCTGGTGTGTATGATTCATCACCATAGCTGTGCACCAACTCTCCTTATAGTCAAACCTGAGATTTGGTCTCCTAAGGCTTGACCCTTCCATAACTAGTTGAAAGCCTAATGTTGGAGAGCTCTGCACCTTGCTGCTCCCTGCTTCCTCCAGTGCTCTGAGATCTGGGAGACCCAGATGTGCTTTAAGGTAGTTCAGATTGTATGTCTGGAGATACAGAACACATATGATGGGCATAGTAGAATTCTCTAGAGGAAGAGAGGAAGCCAAATACTTGGAGATACAAGTACACAACTAACACAAGTACTGGGGAGAGCTGGCTGTGGTAGAAACTCTGAGGCCAGCAAAGAGTGCAGTAGGACTTGCTAACATTTAATGACCATTTAAAGTGCATAATGAGGTGGGATGGGGACCATGTATGCTGGGTGTGCTGAATGACACTCAAACATCACGGACTCTTCTCTCACACTTTAGTTTACTGCAACTACCACCTAGCCCAAGGACCTGGCTTTTGGAGAAACACCTCTCATCTCCCTTGGTGGGGATCATATGTTTCCATGCAGTGCAGGGCTGCAGAACAGCAAAGCAGGGAAGAGAGTTGTGTTGTCAGGGGCTTCTATAGAGCCCTTCTAGCAACCTGTGTCTAAGTGCACCTGAGAGCAGGAGTTGAGTAAAGAATTGGTATACTTAACCATTTTTCCTCTCTTAAAAAATAATTTGCATGAAACTCTAACATCACAAAAATAATCTTAACTTTGTATCTTTGGCATTTTCAGGCTGTGTTATACAGTTTTTTAGTCTGAAGAAGCCCAATTATTGCTGGATGCTAATATGTGTCATGCATGGCTCTTTACCCTCTTCGAACATTGCCGCCAGTGTGCCAAGATCTTTCTGCTCTGCAGGGACATGAGGGGAGTTTTGATTAGGGGTTATTGACATCTGGAGAGAGGAGGATGATAGCAGAGTTCTTCCTCCCCATAGCCCATGGAATGAAGGTGGGATTTATGAATTCTCACAGTTCCTGTTTCCATCTGTCGTGCTATTCCTGTTAAGCCTGTACATGTAAGTACAGCAGTCTATAAGAAGAAAAGCTGGACAAAAAAAAATTCCCTTCCCATAGTTGGAGTTGTTTGTGCCTTGACAAATGTGAATGAGAAAGGCCAAAAAAAACCTGGAGCCTTTTCTACCTCAGGTTGCTTAACTTTTCAGAGGATGTGATACAGATACTTTCTGTAGAAAGCAATGTTACATGAGGGGATATTGAATTCAAATCTAAGAAACAGCAAGTATAATTGCTCTCTAATTGGGGAGGGGGGAATAAAAGGGGCATGAAAAAAAAACACAACCAAACCTCTAAACAAGCAAAAACCCACCTCCTCTTCTCTCCACTTAATCCCAGCCCCCAACCAAAAACAGCACACACCTTTTCCAAGCACGGGGAAGAAGTGGTGCTATAGTTGATTTGCTATAAAGGGAACCACTAAGATCCTCAGGGATGCAGAGGGGCTGGGGCTGTGAAGAGTTCACAGAATCTTCACAGAATCTTCACAGAATCTTAGGGGTTGGAAGGGACCTCAAGAGATCTTCGGGTCCAACCCCCCTGCCAAAGCAGGCTCCCTATCTCATATTACATAGATAGGCGTCCAGACGAGACTTGAATATCTCCAGAGAAGGAGACTCCACCACCTCCCTGGGCAGCCTATTCCACTGCTCTGTCACCCTCACTGTGAAAAAGTTCTTCCGCATGTTGGTGCGGAACTTCCTGTGCTCCAGCTTACAGCCATTGCCCCTAGTCCTGTCCCCACTGACCACTGAAAAGGGGCTGGCCAATTCCCCCTGCCACCCATGTCTAAGATACTTGTAAACACTAATTAGGTCCCCCCTAAGTCTTCTTTTTTCCAGGCTGAACAGACCCAGCTCACTCAACCTTTCCTCATAGGGGAGATGTTCCAGACCCCTAATCATCTTTGTCGCCCTTCTCTGGACTCTCTCCAGAAGGTCCCTGTCTCTTCTATACCAGGGAGCCCAGAACTGGACACAGTATTCCAGGTGGGGCCTGACCAATGCAGAGTAGAGGGGGAGGATCACCTCCTTCGACCTGCTGGACACACTCTTCCTGATGCATCCCAGGATCCCATTGGCTCTCTTGGCCACCAGGGCACACTGCTGGCTCATAGCCAACCTGTCATCAACCAGGACCCCTAGGTCCTTCTCCATAGAGCTCTTCTCCAACAGGTCATCCCCCAGCCTGTACTGATACATGTGGTTGTTCCTCCCCAGGTGCAAGACTTTACACTTGCTTTTGTTGAATTTCATTAGATTTCTCCCTGCCCAGCTCTCCAGTCTGTCCAGGTCTCGCTGGATGGCAGCGCAGTGTTCTTGCGTGTCAGCCACTCCTCCCAGTTTTGTATCATCGGCGTACTTGCTGAGGGTGGATGCTATTCCCTCATCAAGGTCGTCAATGAAGATATTAAACAGGACTGGACCCAAAATTAACTGGAGTTAATCAAGTGGTAGGGGGATCATGGCTCTGTTAAAAGGAAGCAACTCCCAGAGTGAAGCTGAACTGGTGTAAGTTAGCAAAAGGGCATTCTCTGTGCCTTTTCCATTGAAGGTAGCATCCTGTGTGGGTTGAATGCTGTATGGTGGAAACTCACGTTCAAGATAGACACAGTGTGTATCAACCTGCACCTAGTTAAAATGTTTTTAAAAATTACTAATATTGGTAAAGGAATGGAGAAAGGAGTAAGTGGGGAGAGGGGAGGGCACAATTGTATTGACTCCTGAGGAGTCTTGCATGTGTACACGCACATGGTGTCGCCTCTGTTGGTTGCATAAGGGCTTTTAAAATAATGAAATTACTCCCCTTAGAAGGAGGAGAGAGATGCTTGCATGATACAGGTTTTGGGGAGGAGGGAGAAGGAGTAGGAAGACTTGCTTTTGCGATTTAAAAATATCTATGGCTGTATTTATACCAGCCAGAGAAGTTGTGCTGCCAAATCCTTTAAGGCTTACAGAGGAAATGCAACACAAAGCAAGAAAAATATCTGTGGAAGCGCTTTAGAACGAGCTCCAGAGGGGAAAAAAATTTACAAATGCTGCATACTGTGTGGTCTTTAGAGGACTGCTACAAGAGAAGGAAGGAAAAAGGCTGTATAAAATAAAAATGTGCACATATATATATATATATCTATACACACACCTCCTGGTAAACTGGCCTGAATGTTGTGACTGAAAGCAAGAGACTTTTAACTATTAATTTTCCTTCTGGAAAGAAGGAAGAGGCTCTGTTGCAGTAACCCTATTCCTATGTTTCTGTTCTGAATAGTGTCAGAATTAAAGAGAGCATATAGTAAGAGGAGATTTTTCATTTGTGGAAGAAGGAAGAACCCTCCTGTGAATAATTTCTAATGCAATTAGTGTTTGATGAGTAAAGTACGAAGAAGCTTGGGAACAGGTGCAGTGGGCTGGGTGATGAATGGCTCAGCCTTCATAGGAGATGATGGAAAGAACCCAGGCTTGGGCAGGTTTGCAGGTTAATTACATGCCTGGTAGTATGAGTACTGAGGAGAGAAAGCAGTGGTGTGCTTAGTGATAGTGTTGTTGTCTCCAGCTTCCAAGTGTGAGTTTGGGAAATGGGGGGAGGGGGGTGAGGCACAAATCCAGGTAAATACCCATGTGCTTAATGTGAGTAGGACTGCACCATAACAGCATCTCTCCAACAGCCTTTCTGCCTTTCTCATCTCCACTAAACCCTTTTGTGATCCATAACTGTTTTCTTCTGCTGGTTTTGGTACCAGTCCAGGGACTGGTTTGGCTGTGCATGAGCGGTATTGTATTTCTCTGGGTACCCCTGACAGTAGATGTGTTTTTGAGAATGGTGACCATCTCAACAAGGCAAGTGAAACTTCTGTCTAGGAGATCCTTACTAAAACATGCTTCTTCCATGATGGAATAAGGCACCATCTCTAATTACCAGATGTGAGCATGAAGTGTTTTTTGTAGCCCTCTGAGACACTTTAGTGGAACAACTATTTCTTTAATGACACATGCCTGTATATGAATTTGTGCTGCAGAAGAGAAATGAGTGAGTTTAGCTTATAACCATTTGAGGACTAGCACCTCTCCTCCTCCATGCAGCTAGCCACCAGCAATAGAGCCTGCCACAGCTGACAACTAAAGGAGCCACTGCGTAGCTTCTCACATTTGGCACTTGCTATTCAGGGTTCTGCTGATCTGTCAGAGAGCTTAATGCAAGCATCAAAACATGCCTAGCAAACCAGTCCTGTGGACTGACCACCTCAGTCCTACTGCTTCAGTGTTTGAATACTAAATTGAACTTACAGTTGACAGATTTATTTTGAGAGCTGTTTCCTTCCAACAGAAGCTGTGCATTTAATAAACTGTGTGTCCTTTTTTTCTCTCTCTACATAAACTGTCTAGGAAAAGGTGTTTTCAGTGGTAAGGTGGCCAATATAATTGTGTCTGGGGCACAGGCAGCTTAGGAAGAAATTCTGATTTTTAAAAAAGGATGTTGTTTAAGTAACTACTGAACAGTACAAAAAATAAACTGAACTTCCTCTCTATTCAGGCTTCCTCTGACACTGTGACCCTTGTACTCTTGCAACAGCAAAATTTGTGTTACATCAATATGTCACAGTCTCCTTGCTCAAGGATCTGGAGATGACATGTAACCATATCTAGCCTTACTTAGAGCTGGTGCAGACTCTCTGTTGAAAATAAAGCAGAGATCTTCTCATAAAGTTATTCATTCTTCCTTAAGAGTCCTGTATTTGTTTCCCCCTTTTTCCTGCGACTGCTAGGCAATCTCCCTGAAATCCTGGGGACTGTCAAGAGAAATGATGACATGTCTTCTCTTGTGAGTAGACCAGAAGTCTGCAGTGGCAGAGTCAGAGCTGATTGCCTATCTTATCTCAAGTCGCTGGTCTCTAATTCAGGCTTTTGCAAACAACTACCAGTCCTGTTTCCTTCTAGAGCTACAGGTTAGTGTTTAATGTACTCCTTCTCTGGGACTCTGCCTATCAAGTCAGAGGAAAAAAAGCCTTTTGCCTTTTTATCCCAGCTGTGAAGAGCCTCAAATCAAAATTCATGGCCTGGGGAGCCTGAAAGGTGAAAGGGTGAAGGATGGGGGATGTGATCTGTCACTCAGAACCTCTTTTTCTTGTAATCACCCCAAAACATGACAGACCATTATTTATCAAATAGCAGATAAACTTCAAATCAAATAGAATTACATTAAATTAGCTTGGGAGGGTTGCTTTGTCCTTTACACTTTGTCCAGTGGACTGCTGGTGTATATTTTAAAATGTGTTTATTTTTTTGACGTGTAGTAGTTGAAGTGAGGTCCATGCAAAAAAAAATCCAAACAACCCACCATACTACTAAAGAAGGTCTTCCTTTGGCATTAACCAGTTTGCCTCCATCACTCTGTTACGAAAAAGTTCTGAAGCAGCCCAGTATCGAGACCTATCCATCCTCAAGGACCCGTAGGCCACCCCCCAGGGCTGACAAGCACAGAGTGTCTGTCTCCAGGACAGAGTACCACCTTACAGGCATTCAGATAGCTTCGCTCTTTTTGATGCCACAGGATGAGCAAATTGCTCTAAAACTTGTAAGAGAACTACATCTAGGTGTGTGATCTTGTTTTCAGAAATCCATGGTTTAAACTTCTTGGTGTGGTCACAGTCTGGATGCTTAGGGAAAAAAAAAGGTGTGACCAGCTGCCTTTTTTGATAACATCTACCTGAAACAGAGAAGCTGGTATGAAACATCAGACCGCGTGGTTGTCTACAAAACCATTGTATTAACCCACAGGCAGCAAGGCTAAATTTGGACCAGTGCATCTAGTTATGTGCTGATTTTGGCCAGGACAGAGTTAACTTTCTTCATTCCAGCTAGTATGGGATTTGTGTGGGGAACAATGTTTTTTTTTTAAAAAAAATCAAAAAAGGACAAAAAGCACTGAAAAAACCCACTGCCAAAGTGCATGGAGAGGCAAGACAGGTATTTCCCTTGGCCAGTGTATTTATTTTCCACCTTGAACACTGGAATTTATCTAGCTGTAGTATTGGAAGGAGTATTATGTAGTTGACTCACTTCGGAGCAGTAGGGAAAATCCAGGAGCTGGGAGACGTGCTGATGTATCGATTTCAAAGAGGGGGTGGAGGGGCAGTGCAGGGGCACCTGAGCTACCCCGTGTATTTCCCCAGCACTGCATGATGTTAGGATACACCAGTGTCAGCTCTCCCATGTGTTCTTAGTACAGAAATCAGTTAATCAGGAGAGTTTTACTCAGTACTGGTAAGGCCACACCTCGAGTACTGTGTCCAGTTCTGGGCTCCTCACCATCAGAAGGACATTGAGGTCCTTGTGCGTGTCCAGAGAAGGGCAACCAGGCTGGGGAAGGGGCTGGAGGGAAAATCATATGAGGAGCGGCTGAGGGAGCTGGGGATGTTCAGCCTGGAGAAGAGGAGGCTGAGGGGAGACCTTATCACTGCCTACAACTACCTGACAGGACGTTGTAGAGAGGTAGGTGATGATCTCTTCAGCCAGGGTGATGATCTCTTCAGCCAGATGGGACAAGGGGAAATGGCCTCAAGCTGCACCAGGCCAGGGCCAGGTCAGGTGTGAGGGAAAAGCTCTTCCCTGAAAGAGTGGTGGGGATGTGGAACAGGCTGCCCAGGGAGGGGGCTGAGTCCCTGCCCTTGGGTGTGTTTAACAGATGGGTAGATGAGGTGCTCAGGAATATGGTTTAGCACAGGACAGGAATAGTTGGACTTGATGATCTTGAAGGTCTTTTCCAACCTTGTAATTCTGTGATAGCACAGAGATGTTTTCTGCTTCTCACACCGGTGAGGAGGCTGGGGGTGTACAAGGCATTGGGAGGGGAGACAGTCGGGACAGGTGACTCCAACTGGCAAAAGGGATATTCCATACTAGATGACATTGTAGTCAGCATGTAAAGGGCTGAGGGAAGAGGAAGGAAGCTGGTGGGGGGGTGGTGGTGCCAGGGGGCAGGGAACGGAAATGATATTTAGAGTGATGACATTTGTCTTCTCAAGTAACCATTACATGTGATGGAGCCCTGTGTTCCTGAGGATGGCTGACCACCTGCCTGCCTATGAGAAGTGGGGAATGAATTCCTTGGTTTGCTTTCCTTGCATGTGCAGCTTTTGCTTTACCTGTTAAAATGTCTTTATCTCAAACCCTGAGTTTTCTCATTTTCGCTCTTCTGATTCTCTTACCCATCCTACTGGGGAAAAGACAGCAAGTAGCCATGTGGTGCTTAGCTGCTGGCTGGGGTTAAACCACAACTTCTTACTCAAAAGGAACAGTGCCTCCTTAGAAAAAGGCAGGGGTAAAATTGCTGGTAATTTTGCTTACCGGGAGGTGATCATGATATTTCCTGCTGCCGGTCCTAGATTATTTCCTTATGTAGTAGTTCAAAGATGCCATGAAAACAGAAAACCAGAATGAGCAGTCTGGGTAGCATGATGAGCTAACTTCCCTGTGCACGGAGGAAGAATGCTCTAACATCTCCCAGTGATGAATCTCAGACACGTGCATTCATGCTGCTGTAATCAGTACAGTGTTGCAGCAGCTTACACTGTCCTGCCTTGGTCATCTACCACTCCAGCTCCCACATATGCTGAAATAAGTTGTTTGTTTTTTTTTTCTGAAAGAGAGACATAAGTCTAAAGTCTGCTGGCTCAGTCTCGTTAGACTCAGGCATGATAATAATCTAGAATAGAGTATTTTCAGTTGGAAAGGACCTACAATGATCATCTAGTCCAACTGCCTAACCATTTTTGAGGCTGACAAAAGTTAAAGCATGTGCTCTGATGTCTAACACGAAGATAATTATTTTGGGATACTAGCTACTGCAGAATCAAACCATACACTCCCTAAAAGAAGAATGGTCGCAAAATGAAACATCACCTTGTGAGGCTTGAATAGAAAATTTCTCCTGTGCAGATATACTTTCATCTAAGGTTGGCTGCACCTACTATAGCAGGTCAGCGTAGGGCAGGGGTGCTTTTCAAGTCAGTATCCCACATATCCCCACTCAGCATGCTTTGGCTTGCTTTGTGGGGCAGTACTGGAGGTCACAAACTGTGTTTCTTCAGGAAGATTTGAATGTGGAAGATGTGTGCAGGATGCGCTCCACCGAACGGGTGCGAAGCCTGGGGGAAGTGTGTGACAGCCAGGTTCATAGAATCATAGAATTGTAGGGGTTGGAAGGGACCTCAAGAGATCATTGGGTCCAACCCCCCTGCCAAAGCAGCTCCCTAGGACATATCACTCAGATAGGTGTCCAGACGGGTCTTGAATATCTCCAGAGAAGGAGACTCCACCACCCCCCTGGGCAGCCTGTCCCAGGGCTCTGGCACCCTCAATGGGAAAAAGCTCCTCCGCATGTTGGTGCGGAACTTCCTGTGCTCCAACTTGCAGCCATTGCCCCTTGTCCTATCCCCACTTCAGGTTGAAGTACCCCTGAAGCTGTGTGCAGTGTGGAAGATAGGTTCTCATCCCCACTTACTTTGCTCTACAGACCCCTTTCCTAGCACAGTGTTAGCGCCTGCCAGTGCAGACCTGGCCTTACTTTTCTCTCTGATTTTAATTTGCAGCGTGTGTTCTTTTCACTTGCTTCCATTTTATTGCTTCAGTAATTCCATGGATCATTGAAACTTGACTATCTCAACCAGTGGTTTGTTTTTGGTTGGTTGCTTTAGGCTTTCAGTGGCTTCTGGGGTTTGGCTGTTTTCTCTTTACCATGCTTTTACCAGAAACTGGACAATATCTACAGCTTGTTTTGGAAGCTTATCAATCTGCTGCTTCTACCACGTTCCAAACACTTTAAGAGCTGCTTCTATACTGTAGTATACGTTAATCAGTCAAATCTGCTCTCTATCTAGCACAACATTTTTTGTCTGCAGGCCTACCACGTGCCAAATTGTTCAGGAAACTTGCTCAAGGCAAAACCTCTGGTCAGGAAAAGCCACAAAGCAACTTAATGGTACATTTATCTGCTGATTTTCTTAGTTCATATAGAAAAAGCAAGGCCTGGTGGCTCTTGTGCACAGCCTGGTTTTGTAGCACTAATACTATCAGTTTTGTGGCTTCTGAGGAAAGCTCTACGATGATCTCAATTAAATACATTTTCTACTTAGTGCCAGACTTAAAACTCAGTGATGTGTAATGTAAGATTTATGGCTGTGCTTGCACCATCATTTGATTTATTATGATTTTACCATGTTGCTTGCTAGTTCAGTATTGGTGTGTGCCTAATGGGTGGGATTTTCAGTAGGTACCGCTGTTAACCCAACCCTTTTTTCTGTTGAAGCTTTATGTAGGATTAAATCTGCTGTTAATAAAGTTGCGTGAGTCTCGCTACTGATGATGAGGAATGAGTCTTACCAACAGTCATCACTTCCTCAAAATCATTCCTGTTGTAAATATAGATTCATCCTGCTCTCAGCCCCGAATAAAGTATGGTCCGATATCTTATCCCTATATTGACCTACTTCATCGCTACTACCTGTGTGTGCTGCTGTGGTACAAATATTTAACACTTCACATGTGTGGGTTCTAGTTGTTTTATTTCAAGCAAATTTGCTCAAGCCTACAATGTTTGGCTCAAATGCCCTTTTGCCAGTGCTGGCATATGTGCAATATTTTGCACGCATGCTACTAATCAACTCATCCTCTGATTTATGTTGCATTATCAAGAGCTGAAACTGTTTAGATAATTCATGAGTGAGATACTGATGCTTTCTGTTAATGGAATAAAAGACAAGTAAGATCTATCAGCATGTAATGTGACCGTAAAATTAGGCACAGCCACAGCATCCCAAACTGGAGCGACTGAATCATTGCAAAAAATGTTTTTGAAACCAGCCTTTCACTTCTAATTCCTGTGGCACATTGGGGAAACTTTCAGCTGCTCTCTGGTAACAGTAGCATCAGCTCCTGGCAAACTGTTGGGGAGAAGGAGGGAAGGGGAAGCCTTTGTATTTTCACAGTGTTGAGACAGAATAAACCAACCCCATGATTTCTTGTAATTAAAGTTAGCTCTTGGACCCTGAGTCGTCCCTAAAGGCATTTTGGCTGGCCTCTTGCCATCATAGTGTACCCTCCTTACTGTGTGCTGCTGCATGGCTGCTGTGCAAAGCACTTTCCACTAGCACTAAAGTTTCTGTTTTATGGTGATGCCTACTAAGCTCAGAGAGACGCCTGAAGCCTGAGTGGCTCATTTATTGGCCTCTGTGAGGAGTCAAAGCTGATTGGTACCTCAGATGAGCCATCCCTGACCAGTAGTATCAGTGCTTGCAACTGCCCTGCCTGGCTGCTGATGACAGGCACCTGTCACTGGGAGGGTAGATTACATATTGGGGATGATAGCTCACTGTCCTACATCCATGCCAGCAGCAGCCTGGGGGCCAGGTGCATGGTGTCTCTTCCACCCCTCTCCTCCATGTGGGGAGACTGCCAAACTTGGCCGAAATCAGATGACTGGGGTGTTCCCATGTGAAGGGAAAAACCTTGCTTGTTTGGGTAGCCCTACTCAGACCCAAACTGTTCCTCTTACTGGCAGGATCCCTGATGCAACCTGGTCTGACTTTATTAGTTGGATGGCACGTGGTACTTGCCTAAGGACTTAAGGTAGTTCATGTTTTGGTTAGCTGGGATACAGGTCTTGGTCCAGCCCCTGACAGTAAAAGGAGTATTTGTGGTTTTGATATAAGACATTGAGATATCAGGTATTTTAGTACCAGTGTGACACAGGCTAACCTGATTGCACTTTCCCCTCTTCAAAAAGAAACTAAACCCACCCAAACTTGAATTTTCTCTGTCTTATTCTGTTCACCCAAATACCTGAATGCTTCCTCGCTCTCTCAACCATCATCTTCCAGATAGTAATAGATTAGTTATTCAAAGAATTTAGTGGGTTCGTTCATTAGACTTCATGTTCACCCAAATACCTGAATGCTTCCTCGCTCTCTCAACCATCATCTTCCAGATAGTAATAGATTAGTTATTCAAAGAATTTAGTGGGTTCGTTCATTAGACTTCAAAACTTCTGCTGAAGTAGGGAAGAGACAAGATTTATGTCATGGATGCTGTGCTTTTGCCGATCCCTTTTCTGTCACCTGAGTCTTTTATGATATATTAAACCTCTGAGACCTTGTTAGATGAGCTTGGGTTGGGAAGACACGGTGCAAAGATCACACATGGAGTGAAGAGTTCCTTCTTTTTTTTAAACATTGCATCAAGGTATCTTTGCGTTGTTACTGATAATGTATTTAATGCCCGCTGTCAATCTTCATCTCTGCTCTTCAGAGTACAATTCCTGCAAATTAAATAATTGAGAATAGCCCCAGATGTTTGCTGATCTGAAGGCAGATGATCCTCAAAATCATTGGGTGTGACAAAAACTCACAGCATGTGATACAGTCAAGTGCTGAAGAAAGCCCACTAGCCAACACATGCTTAAATAATTCAGAGGATGACATGTAAGGTCAAGCTAAACAAGACATTCTCCTATGTTGTCAGTTGGAGAAGAATGACTTGGAAATTTGTAGGAAAGTGCAGGCTTGTGCCTACTCACTCTTATTGCACATTTCTGGTGGAAAGAGGCAGGAATACTCTTTTGGCTCAGAAGCAATGCATTCCACTGTAAAACTAAAATATGGCAACTTGTTATAGAAAACCCACCCTGTGTTCCACTCTCCTGTATTTTCTTGCCTTTCCTGAGAACTGGACAAACTCTCCTAGCAGATACTAGCAAATCAAGAGAAATCCCAGTGCCAGCAAATCCAAACTTCAGGAAACATTGGTTATAAACACTCTGTTGTTGCAAATATGAAGGTCAACTCAGAGCCAAGCAGCACATTTATCTGCGCTGTTACAGAGATGGAAGCTAAGCTGTTAATGCTCATGAGGACATTAAAGGGATTCTGCCTTACTTAAAGCTTGTGCTCTGAAGATGATGGTGCCATACTGGGGTATGAAGATGAACCCAACCTGTCTGATCTGGTTTCAGGCAAAGGTCCAGAGAAGTGCTTGGTCTTGCATTTGTGCGTGGAGGAGCACCTGGCATGTACTGCTTTGCTTTCCAGCTTGGCTGTAGGAGACAAAAACATGAGTTTTGAAGCTGGGTGAAAGGGTGACCAGTTCAAGACCTGCTGGTGCTTGTGAAGGAGTCAGTTACTGTGCTCCAGGGACTGTAGTATAGTTTCCTCACTCTGTATAAGAAATGTTCAGGCTGCTTAAGCAACACAGGTAGTAGTCAGTTCCAGTTACTGCACATGTTAACTAGCTGAGGTCTGCAGCTTTCCTTGGCGCATTACGATCCCGCTGACCTTTGTAGTCTCTGCAGTCCCATTGGTGAGTATGTCTGTGGTTTTCTTCCCTGTTCTTCCAGCTCAAAACAGCTTGAAAAGATTTTGGCACTTCCTCTTCCGCGGTGAGAATTTGGCTGGGGTCTCTCTGGGAATAACTATCAGGCCCTTACAAAAGAGCCCAATCTCTACAAGCCTGCCTGTGAGCCAAAGCTTTGATCGTAGAAAGTTTCTCCATAGCTCTGCTGTGATTCCTTTTCCTTCTTGTTGCCTGTGCTGGGACAGATGGTATGATACAGGACTGATGTGTAGGAAGGTCAGGGTGACAGCATCTGCCTGAGGGAAGTGGGCACAAAGCAGCCTGGGTATGCTTTCTATTCACACACTGAAGGACATGCTGAAGAAATACAGCCATGAGCTTGGAAGAGGAGAGAGGTACCTCCGCCTCTGTGTTCCTAGCTATCAAGAAGGACAACTGCTGCCCTGCCAAGGCTGTGTGGGTCACCTGCCCCTTCTTCCCTAGGCTTTGGCTCCCCCACCTCCCCAAAACTCATCTTCAAAGTCCTTTGTCCAGTTGTGCAGGGAAGGCTGTAAATCTGTACCCTTGTTTAGTGTGGCATGTACTCTGCCTCTAATCCAATTTCCCTTCTGTTTGTTCTCTGTACAGCCTCATTCGGCCTGACAGCTATTTAATAAACCTATTTGCTTTTCTTTGACATGAGGCAGAAGTGGTGGGTGTTGAAGAGCCATAAGGCCCTAGTGGACAATGAAACCCTTTCCCACTCAACACTCTTCCAGCTCAGCACAGATAAATTGTGTAGAACTGGGAAATTAACCCATCCTATCTTTTAAAAAAAAAAAAAAAGAAAAAGAAGGCAGCATTTGCAGGCTGGTCCACAATCAATTCAAGGTGTTTGTTTCATCCTCCTACAAGAGGAATCCCCTCTCTCTCTGTTGGTGCAGACCAACAAGTTTACAAGACGAAGCTGATCATTTATGCCCCTTTTGGCTCTGTCACCTGCAAGAAAGCAAACAATTCAGGAATACTTGCATTTAAAAAAACCTCAAAGCACCTATGATGTGATGGAACAAAATTACTCTGAGGTGTTCAGAGAAACTAACCTGTTATTTTATCTACTAGGAAGATATATTACAAAACATTCAGCTTAAAAATCTCTCTATTTGGTTTTCAAGTACTATTTCTACACTCACCTTTCTCTGCATGCTCTTCCTCCTAGTAACTGGGATCACGTGGAGCCCTGCAGCAGATATCTTTCATGCAGGTTCAATTTGGGGAAGGGAGGAGAAAAAGTATTTGGACCTTTTATGGCACAACTGGAAGACGCGCAGATTCTGCAGTGGTGAAGATGATAAATTAATATTTAGCCATATATATACACATTCAGGAGTCAGAAAGATTTGGCTTTTGGTTAAATTTATAATAAATAAATACAAGTTTTAGCTTACTAGCATTCTACATATTAACAAAGGCAGATCTATATATTTTTTTAAGACCTTTATCTCTTGTTATGATCTGACATATATATGCATTACATATATAGAGCTCAAATGCCAACCACCTAAATTCCAGGGTAATGGGAAAAAAAAATAAACCAAACATGAATTTTGAGGCTGCTTTTCTTTTGGATCATGAATGTTATAAAGATTGAATGATGAGCAAATGACAGTCTAAGCAAGTAGAACATAACCTGGCAATTATTCCAGCTAGTTAAAACTAGCTAGCTTTCCTTAAGTGGACTTCTGTATTGCTGCTTGTAGACTTTGATTTTGAAGTGACACCTGACTGAATTAGATGCTGTATAGAGACACAGTAAATATGGTGTTTCCCAAAGAAGCAACACAGAATATCCAAAAGGAGCCATTTGTCTGGCAACCCAACCTGAAAAAAAAAAAAAATACATGAAGTAGTCACAAGGCTATTAGGAATCTGAGAGGTGTATAGACTTAGTTACCATTCCTGTTTTGGGGGTTGTTTTATGGGGGTGGGGTGTGGTTTTGGTGGGGTTTTTTTCATATGTATTGCATCACTTTTGGTAGGCGGTGAGGAAATTAAATATCCCTTCCTAATATGCCCTTTAATACAGCAAGTATTTTCATTCTTTTGACCTTTCCTTCAAAGTCACATTTCTGAGTCTCCATTTGCTTCCTCTGTACACCCTGACCCACATCCCTTCTTGCAGAAGACCGCTAGGCCCTCCACGGGTTGCTACTATGGTAGCAGAGGAGCATGATGGTCCAGAAAGAGGATGGCATCCTAGGAAGAGGCATATAAGGATCTAGAGACAGAAGAGGATTTAAGAGAATCACTTTCAGCCCAGTTTTCCCCATGGTTTGATCTCTTTTCTCTTTCCTTCAAGCCGTTTTGTAACTGTAAATGTGTTTTGCCTGTACAACTGAGAAACCTTGCCTTAAGTTTTGCACCTGACACCTAATGTAGCACGATCAGGGGTGAGGAGGGAATGGTGACATGCCAGACAGTCTACAGAGGCACATGTTGATGCTTTTTGAGTAGTCGTGGTCCGTTGCGAGTCCCACCTCCTTTCCCATCAGGCTGCCCCAGCACATTTTTGCAACTTCAGTTCTTCCTGAGCATGACATAAATTGTACTACTGAGATGTTGTGACATCCCTATCAATTTAAAGAAAAATAATATTTTTAACAGTTAATATCATTTGCCCAGTATGATTATATCTTGATAGATATGTGTTCGAAGCAGCACCAATAGTTTTTAGTGACAAGGTCCCTGACACTTTTTATAGATGGTCCTAGGGAGAATTGGAGAAGGCACCTATGAAGTATTCACTCCCAAATCCAAAACATTTATTTATTTATTTATAGCTGCTGGCTTGCTTTGCTTTTGTGGGAAGGAGGAAAATCAGCACTGGGGGGAAGAGGTAGCGCTGCTCCCTGATGTCATGTGGGAGCTGTATCAGCTTGCAGCAGCACCTATCTGCAGTGAAAGGCCAAGTGGCAAGCTGAAATATGTTAGAGAAAAGACTTGCTGGCAGATTGATGGAGAACGCTGACATATTTCTGTAAACCACAATACAAAGGGAGTTAATCAAGATCAGGAGGAGTGCCCATCTTCTTGAGAAGTCATTTCCCACCTCAATTAGCTGGTAGTTTAGTCAAACATACACAATAGTTAGCCCCCATCAGTCTGAGTGATGCTTTCTTGAGCAACTCCAAGGCTCCAGCCTTCGCTGAGTCTCTCTGTGATGGTGCTGCCAGCAACTGGTAGACTTTGTCAGCAAGCCGGTAAATCTTTATTGACAAGCTTAGCTTCATGTTTGGCTCAAATAATGTCCCCTGTTGAGAGGGAGGAAGAGGAGGAAATAGCCAGGCCCAGCACGCACAATGTCTATCAGGGTGCTGGCAGCAATTTAATTTCTCTTTGTTATATTGATTGTCACACTTTATGAGGGAGCCTGTGCATGTCTCTGTTGCTGCATTCATCTCATCTGGTATCTACTTTTTTTTTCCTTCTCCCTGTTTATGTAGTTGTTTGGTGTTTCCTTTCCTGGGGTGACCAACATCTCAGTTCTGCACTGAAGCCTATGTGAGATCTTTCAAGCAAAACAAAACCTTGTATGAAACGATGACAAAAAAACCCAACCCCAAAGCTAGTGATCAAGAGGGGGAAAAATGAGCCTTCAGGCTTGTAAGCCTAAACAAAGACAGGCAATAAACACGTGGTAGAAAGGAATGGTTTCCTTTTAACCTTTTTACTGTAGCCTCTGATATTCTCCAGTATAGGTTACAGCCCTTTTGTTTTTCACTCTGGATTTGGCAGACCTCTGCTCCCAGGCTGCAGTAATGTGTTTTTTCCACTGTCTGTTCTCCAGTTTTTGGTGTCTCTGGGCACAATGAAACTCTGTGGATTTTCTTCCTGTCTGACAAATACCCTGTTATTGTTTTGGACCACACTGGAGGCTCTTTACAATGAAAGGTTGCAGTAGTAGCATGCAATTGGTACACTGACAAATTAAAGTAGTGTGTCTCCAGGCCTACTTTCTTTACCTTGCAAAGACTAAATGGAACTATTTTCTTTCCTTCCCTTAGATCACCTTTAGGTCTTCCAGAAATTGAACCAGAGCAACATCATGCTTTTGTCCTTTCCTTGTCCACACATAACAAGAATTCTTCTAGCTGTGCTAGGTGAGTGCTCTGGGTGAATGTGACAGGCTTAAAGGTTGAGCTGGGTGCCAGCATCAGGCAACAAGATTCATCCACCCATGCAGAAGGAATGATCTGAATTGCTCTTATCATCCTAGGTGAAGTGCTTTAATAGTCTAACTTGGGCAGCTATTGCAAGCAGCCTGCCCAAATAACTTAGGCAACTACTTTTTTTTTTAGGTGATAGACAGTCATCGATTGAAAAACTGGAGAAAGTGGAATGAATTTGGTCAAAAGCTTCCTCTTAGCTACCCTATATTTTGAGCTATTTCATTATCAGCTATAAGATAGGAATTAGTAAAATCTCTGTGGCAGAAAACTGTCTTGTAAGTTAACACATATTTTGTTCTGAGAAGGGGTTTGAGGGTTGGTTTTAGGAGAAGCTGGTGCTGATCTCTTGTCTCTGCATCAGGGGGACATGCTGTACAAGAACACCACTAAGGTATTGTGAGGAACAAGTGTTTTGCACCTGGGGATGTGGAAAAACACTGCTGTGACTGTATGATGTCTGTCCTTGTGATATGGATGGCTCTCTGAGGGATGTCCTTGTGCATTTGTGTGGCTCCATTTCGTACCTGGAGGAGCAAAGGAGCACAAAAAAAAAAATCTCTCCTACTGCACGTGGGGCCTTTTTTAGTTGCAGACCAAAACCTACCTTCTGTTGTTGTGCCCACCTGAAGGATGGATCTGTACCCTTGTGCTGAGCTTTCTTGATAGCACCAGGAATGTTTTGGCCAGGTCAGTGCTCCTGTTGCTGCTGACAGATGTAGGGGTCATGGAGGTGGTCTTACAATGAGCAGTTCAGCCATAGCGGTGCCTCACTAATTGCCACTACTAAATAGGATTGGGGACCCGGGAGCATGGAGGCTTGGCTCTTCCCTTCTTTGCATCACATGGGTCAGGAGCCACTTCTCTGCAGTTACTTGGTGACACTGACATAGCAGTCATACTGAGGGAAATTTGGGCCAAGAGTTTATTTTTCCTTAATTAATTCTTGATTGCTGGGTCAGGGAATATTTTCTGGCCCCAGTACCAGGGTGGGGTGTGGCAGAGGGAGTGTGCCCCTCCGTCTGTCTGTCCATCCACCTGAGGGTAGGCACTGAAAGCACTAAATTTATTGTCTACACTTGTAAGAGCAGATCCTTGCCAACGGGATTAAACTATGTCTCTCACTAGATGTTAGTTCTGAGCATATTTCTTTTATGTCAGTGAAATATTCCCCTCTTGCCCTCTCTTATCTCCTGGCTTCTCCTCATTCCAGCTGCAATGCCCCATTATTGCTGGGAGCGATGTGGCCAGGGAGCGACATCTATGTCGTTGTCCCCCATCCCACCGCTGCTCCCCTTTTGGGAGGTCTCAGCACTAATCAGAAGTCTTATTGCTTTGCAAAGGAGTGGCATGGGGCTGTGAAGCATCTGGCATGCGGTGGGGCAAAGCTGACAGAGCTGTGGTGGGTACCAAATGTGGATGATGCTGGCAAGCACCCTGCTGCGCCTGCGTGGGTGGGAGAAACATGGTCTGAGACTGCAAGGCTGTGTGGAAACCACGTGGAAACTAAATTAGCCCCTTTTCCATTCCCTTTGAGGGCCCGAGGCAGGCGAGATGTTTTCTGGTACCTACCGAGGCTGCCTCATGCTGCATGAGCCAGGCACGAACATTTTGGGGACAACCTCTGTGCATCAGCAGGACAAAATTGTCACAGTAGCTTGCAGGAAGAAGAGCTCAGCTGAGAGGCATTTGATTTGTGTTGGCAAGAAGTGGAGAGTCTTGGCACTTTCATGAAACAGAAGTGTCAGCAGCACATGGGCAGCTTGAAAACTCAGACCTTGGACTTCAGAGATAGTTTGAACTGGGAATGATGCTTTTGAAATCCTTTTTTCCCCTTCAGCCATTTCCTTGTTAACATGTTGACCCCAAAATACTGGCAATACTCAAAAGGACTGGCACAGCAGTGCTTGAACTCAGGACTCTCTATTATTTAAAATTTATGCCTTAGAGCAGCAAAGATTCAGCTAAGCCTTTGAAGCATCACGTAGCCTTTTGCTCGAATCTCTTCTGTTGAGAGGCTCTTTGGTGGAAGGCAATAACAAGAATGGCTCACTTAAATGCTGAGAGGAGCTAATGCAACACTACAGTTGGCAGAGTTTCTCTCTGCTCTATGTGATACCACCGCAGTCCTATACGACATCAGAGTTGTAGTGATTGTGTACTGTTATGTGCTAATTGCATTATCCCATGGGATAATATATGCAAGTAACTTGAGATGACTCTTGTCATCATCAGAAATTGAAGGCAAAACATTTTCACTTGTAAGTCTAAGTTTGTAACCCTGCACAGCGGTGACCAGGAAAACCCCCCCAGTACTCTCCTAGCAATTGCAAGGGGGTCAAACATTCAGAGCAAGATTCAAAGATATAGATGCAGCAACCTCAGACATCAGCTTAAGCACCCCCATGGAGTTTCCTAATATTATCACACCCCTCCCAAACGCTAACCTCAGCCACTGCATAGTTGCATTTTCCCCAGTATCTAGAGAAGCAGCCTGAGGAGTGAGAGATGAGGTTGCTTTGTCCGGGAGCTGGACATCACGCACTGCTTCCTGTTGAAGTGGAGACACCATCCTGCTCTGCATCGCCCTTACCTCGGTGCCCAGCTTAAGAAAGCCGCTTGCAGTTTGGCAAAAGGTGAACTTTGCAAGAACTCCTGTCCTCTGAGAGGGTTGAAAGAGTTTTACAACTTGTTTTAACCGAGGCTTCTGCTATCAGCTGGCAGAACTTGCAGCCTTTTCCTGCCAGGCAGTTGCAGACAGGGAATTGCTGATAGCCCGACTGAAATCTGTCTCTCGCTCTGAGGCGACTCCACAGCTACCTTGTCTGGGGCAGTTATAAGCTCTAGGAGATTTATATATTTTAAAAGGGGTGGGGGGAAGTCGGGGGTGGGGGGAGAAAAAGATCTGGCCTAACCTCTGAGTCCTATGGGACTGTGAGAGGAAGCAAACTGGAACCCATTTTCCTATTTCTTTCTTGACCTTATCCGAGAGCAGCCAAGCCTATCTGTAAGTGGCAACTGTGGAAAATGTGCTCTGGCCACTTGGTGTGAAAGATAGGCAAGACTCCTAAAAAATCTTCTCCGCAGCTTATCACCTTTCTGCTGGCTCCACAGCAAGCTAGTGCCTCGGTGCAGAAGGAAACTGGCTGTCTGTAAGGCTGGACAGGGCCTCATCAACAACTGATAAGCTCTCCTGTGAACATTCAGGCTCTTCAGGGTTTACTGTCCTTTCAAATACCACAGAAGCTCTTGCTGGGCAGATTCGTACACACATACACACACACACATGCATATGCACCACTGCAATTGATAGTTTCATGCTGTACATCTAATTCTGCCTCACTCTTCCTGCCATTTCAGGGATGCTGTTCCTGTTTTGTGAGGATGTGAAGGCTGTAGATTTGCGTGGCATGATTTATAAGGTCAGAGAGAGGTGTTTAAAGATAATTAATTTCCTGGTTCTAGTATAAAACTGCAAAAATTCACCTTGCCACTAAAATAGTGGGAATAGAAGAATTTTGGGGAGTCCACATTGTATGAAAGAAAAAATTACCTGCAAACAAACTGATGCCTGTTTGCAAACAAACTGTTCAGAAGGTCTAGCTTATTTTAGACTGGGACAGTGAAAGTGTGATAAGTCCTTGCCCAGGTTCCTTTCTGCTGTAATTTCTGCAAAAGTAGAGAAGTAGCATGCTGAAGAGCTGCCTGCCTGTTTGGGGAAAGCGGTGGTATGGTGAGTAGGCAAAAAGCAGATTAAAATACACTGTGAAAGGAGCAGAGGGCTGCAAGGAGATAATAAATAGGCAATGCACTTGCTGAGATTCTGGTTTGTATTTTGAAGAGTAATTCTGTATGGGAAGGCATGATTTGGTCCATTCGTGGATAGCTTTAAGATATTGTAGATACATGCAGCCACCAGTCCCATAGAAAAATGCAGCAGACTGAAGTATGGCGAGTGAGAGGGCTGGATGTCTTTGGGAAAGTCTGCTAAATGCACTTTGATCTAATACTTCAAAACATAGTTAATACACAACTGATTTAATCTCACCAAAGCCCAGAGCTTCAGGGTTTCTCTCTGCCATTCGGCTAGGGAATTATTTAGATTAGTGTAACTTATAAATCTGAATAGCTAACAATTAAACCTATTCTGTTCAATAAACAAGTAAACAAAGCTGCAGTAAAAGGCATAAGTTCCCCATAGGGCATTTCCAATGATAGATTGCCCTTACAACCAGAAGGCATGAGACCTCAGAAGTTTTATGCATTCGAGTCCAGAAAATGCTAGCTGGAATAGCCAGGTACATGACTTCGTGCCAAAATATGGGTATTTCTGTCCTTGAGAGTCTGCAGATACTGGGTGTGATTTGTCATTAATGAAGAGAACAAAAAAAAAAAAAGGGAAAAAGAAAGAGCAAACCATTATGTGAGATGGAAACCCTGTTGGGCACGGTCTCAAATCCAACAGCCTTTGTTCACAAAGAATAACACTCTAAAGAAAAAGGATGCATTATTACTGGTTACTGCTGGTATTGCATTGCCAGCAGTTTTTGAGTGGCTCAGGTAAGTAAAGTACGTGTTGATCCTTCTCTGGTTTGAGGTTTTTGTTTTAAACCCAACAGCAAAAAGGATCCAAATGTGTATGGTGAGGTATTTATCCAGCAGGACGTGTGCTAAAGAAGCTGGAGGAAACACAGTGTAATCGTGGGATAAAATGGATCTGCGCTGGTACTGTTAAGGCACTTGGAGGGGATTTTGCAGAGCTGCTGTTACTGTCCCCCAGAAATGCTTGGTTAGGAAGATGGTGAAGTTACAGTAAACTTTCCACTGTATTGGAAGCTAATGGTGCATGTGTATATATTTAAATATAATGCAACCAGGAGAACTAAACAGGAAATTGAAGAAGGTACTGGAAGGTTAAGCTGAAGCGACTGAATCAATGTGTATTTCCATATTAACGCACAAGAGGGATATAATGTGCTTATATTACAAATTAGGGTGGTCAGTTTTAACAGGTGATCTTTTTAGTAGTTTTACAAACAGTTTTGGCTAGTTTGGCTGTGTAAAGAATCAGAATAACAGCTGTATCTCTATGGGCAAAGCAGCTTTTTTATATGTGATTTATTGTTTTTAAATAGCTCGAGATGTCTCCAGGTCTCAGGGTTTACAGGTGCTCCTACATCACATTAATATAAAACAATGTTACACTGAGCATCTTTATTCTAGATGGGGGGGTTTAAATTTATTTCAAAACAAGGCTGGCAGCCTGGCATGCATTTATTCCTTTGCATGGCAAAATTAATACAATAGTATCTCAGTGATAGGCAAAGCATAAATTGAATGAGGGTAGAGCAAGGAATCTCTTTTAATTCTGTACTAAATAATTACCATGTGTAAATTTTCTAGCTGCCAAAGGGTCAGAAGTTGGGTTTTGTCTCCACCATTTCAACAGTGCATTTGTTTTCTTTGGTCACCAAAAAACTACCTGAGAGCATTTGTTTCCCATAGGAATATCATGGTGGTGGGAGTTTGGGTTCAGTCCCTTCACTGTTATATTTGGATGAAGTCTCACCAGAAACCTCTAGGAAAACACTGTGAGAAAGTCCCAGTCTGTGCCTGAGGTTGAGGAGTGCTCAGTATCCCAAAGTCTTCGTGCCTGCCCACTGGCAAGGACCATTTCTTAAAAATGTGCAGTCCTTCTGTTATCTTGGGCATGTGGTCACACCACAGTGCAATGCAGGCTGCCGAAGTGGCTTGCATCCTCACTGCCAAAGATGTATGTCCCTCTCTCCAGGACTTGCTGCGCTCATTAGGGTCACGTGCTCTTCTCCAGCAAACTTTTTGCTGGCTTTAATGCTAGAGGGAAGTGTCTGGTGGTGTTCCCAGGTCATCTTTCACTGTTTTTACCTACCTTGAAAACCTCTGGCCTTTTTCTTTTATGCACCCTCTACCTGGCCCCAGCTGGCATCCTTGCGGTCTCCTTGATGCAACAAAGCAGGGAAAGCAATTTGGGCTGCCAGGCTGCCCTGAGGTTAGCTGCTAACGCATCTATTTAGAGCTGTACTTCTTGCAGATGTGGGGAAGCGCCCGTTGCCATTCAACATAAACAAATGTCCCCCACTCGCAGAGGCGGCCCCATCAAATCCATCCCCATTAAGCACTTGCCTGCCTTGGTGGCAACAAAATAAAAATAAAACATAATTAAAAGGCGGATTAAGCCACAAAGCCTTATAATACAGGTTGCAGCTTGCCAAGCAGGGGCCCTGGCAGATTTGGAGTGGGGAGTGAATTTTAAAGGCCAAGGACCTTGGCTGAGGTTGCTGTGCCATGAGTCTGGAAAGCAAGCTGAACCGATGCGTTCGGTCTGGCTGCTGGGAGGAAAACTGTCCCTCCAGTGATCCACTGTCCCGTGGAGAGAGCGGTGCTCTCAAAAAGCAAACAAGAAAAAGAGAAGAAAAGGAGAGGTTCAGCACTGCAGATTCCCCCCTCCCCTTTCTTTTTCTCCCTAGTTGGGCAACAGCATATGGGGAAGATGTGAATTTGTGCTCTGGCTACTAAACTACTCCACTTCTCCCTTTGGACCAGTTACAATGTTTATGAAGGCTGAAGTTTTATAGGGGAAAATTGTCCTGCTTCCTTAATGAGGATGATCAGTGTGCCTGCTGCTTTTTAAGAAGACAATAACTTATTATGTTAAGTCTGTGGAATGGGTATTTGGCTAGAGAGAGATGTTGTTCACTGCAGACATCTGATTGTTTGCTATGGTGTCCTGGCTGGTGTCAGGAAGGATGGGGATCTGTTGTTTTGGGTAGAAAAGCACTGCTGAAGCTGGACTGATCTGTCATCATAGAAACCTTGTAAAGTGAGGCTTTGAACAGAGTCCACTAAATAGTCACACTGAGTTCTGATCATGCTCAGAGGGCTCTATCTAGCATGCTTTGAAGTAGATGACTCTTCCCACTTAATGTATGTAGTGTTGTATTTATTAGAAATGTGCCTGTATCAGGCAAAATTAAGCAAAAAGGCATATGCATCTCTGTTGCCCCTCAAAAGCAGGTGCACTGATAGGAATAGGTAACTTTAATGTCTAAACTATACTTAGCTCATAAAATGGCTGAAAAAGGGGACTATTCCCTTCCTCTATGTCTGGACAGCCCCTTGAGTGATGGACACCAGCCCCAACAGACAGGCCTATGTGATACTGGAAGGGATGTGCTGATCGGGACTGTAGGAAACAAGAAAACCAAGGGTCTGTATTTCTAAGCTTCTTTCATCACCTCCCTGTTGTCCCACCAGCCAAGTTAGGAGGAACTCAAGAGCTTTGATTGCTGAGTATGTTCCATTTTCATTGTTATGGGAACGTGTTTACAAGTGGGAGCATTTAAGGCTGTTTGCTCTCTCTGGTTCATTTCACCAGACAAAATGTGAAGTCTTTAAAAGAGCAAAACAAGGTTCTCAGTGATTCAAGGAAGCCAGGTGAGGCTCACCTTGTTGTCTCTTAGCAGGCCCTTTCCCTAGGGTGAAACAGAGCAGTGTTTTACTGTTGCTTGGCTCTGCTTTCGTGCACTGATGCCTACATATGTTTTTCTTTTGTAGAGTAATGCCAGTGGGAGACAGTGCTCTATTTTCTAGCGTGTTACAATAAACAGAAAGTATCTAAAACCAGTCTGGTAACGGAGGGAATGGAGCTGATCAGTGTGAGTGCTGAAGCCAATTTTTTGGCATCATTGCTTTCAAGAAGAACTCAGGGTTAGAGGCATGATCTTAGGAGTAATGCATACTAATCCTACCTGAGCATGGGGAGATGATCTCCTCTGCCTGCCCCTGGCCTGCTAAGGTGAAGGCAGCTGTTCATCAAAGACAGGTTTGGCTAATGGTAGCCTAGCTGCAAAGAGCAAGCTCACCTACAGTTGCTTGCTTAAGTCCTTATGGCTCCTGGAAAGTAGAAAGAGATGCAGAGCAGGTAAGGGACCAAATGCATGGGGTGCTGGGCAGAGATTTAGGGAAATCCAATATTTTACTCCAGCTGCTGCCACTCTCCTGCCATTGTCCTGAGGGAAGCTCAGCTTTTTCCTCCCTCCTCCAACCCTTCCTCTCTTTTTTTGCCCATTCAGAGCAAGATGCAGGGACCAGAAAAAGGAAGTCTTGACCCTGCCAGGGCTAATAATAATAGCAGTGATGATAGTTCAGCCCAGCTGACACCCTGTGTGATTTAAAGTAAGTGTGAGACCTTTATATATAGGAGTTGGACTGCAAGAGGCATCCTCCCCAAGTAGACATCTCTTTAAAATACCTGGTGCTGGAAGGAATCTGGTGTGCTCTGAAGGCAACATGCTTTGGCGGCTCTGAAGCATTTTTACGAGGCCTGGGATAAATCAGCTTTGGAAAGTATGAGTTAGCAGTAATCAGAGGAGGGAGGGAGTTTTATCCAGGATGTGGTAACTGCTGCAGACAGCAGCTTGCTAGCAGGGTAATAATGCGCCAAAAGAAATTTCCATGGGTCCCACAGCAGTGGTCGTTTGCCCCCCTCTGTAGAGATAATGCAGTGCATGGCCCTGGAGAGCTGATGAGGGTCCAGAGCTGCCCATGCTCAACAGCTGCCCCATCTAGGATGCAGGATCCTCTGGCTTTGGTTAGAGACTGGGGCTGGTGCACTGGGTGCACAGGGTTCATCACCAGAATGGTCAGTAGGGGCAATAGCAGAGGTGAGATGGGACTGAGGGAAAGGAGGGACAGCAGAAGGAAAGAGTGGTGGCAAGTTGTCCAAAGTGCAACAATAAAATCAGCTGCATCCATGCAACCCCCCAAACTGTCACATTCCTAGCATATAGGGGGAAAATATTCCAAATACAATGGTGCTACCTAGGCCACATGTGACTGTGAGTTTGGGATCTACAAGGTACCTTGATTTACATTTTGGAAGGTGTGAGGATGATGTCCAGCTAAGCAAAACCCATGCCCTGTTTTGGGTGCCTAGTCTGTCTTGTGTCATGAAATACACCTTGATTGCACTGTAAGAAGAGCACAACTGATGATGAGGATGCTCTCTGCAGAGGGAAAGAGACCAGTCTGATGGTGTCTGTGCTGGAGTCTGCTGTATATGAAGTGCTGGGTGGCATGGAGGGAACAGCCCCCTTTCTATTGTAGTCCAGGGCTTGATGCCAGGGGTTGTAGTCTAGTTCACCCATTCCTGCTGCTCATGGAGGGGTTCAGCAGGGACTGCTGGTCCTTGGGCTTCCCCCTCCTCCAAACTTCTTGCATACAGGGAAAGTGGCAGTTCCTGGTGCTTGAAGTCTGAGTGCTCTGGGTCATCCCGTCCTACTAAGCTCCAAAAATGTCTGTATCCAGAAATGTATGTGCCTAGAAAATGTAAAGAGCTCCAACTGCAGCCCTGATGCTGAAGTGATGGCCCTGGTGTGCACTTGTATCCAGTCATGCTGAACTACAGCGCAGGCCTCTGGGAAACAGGGTGATCACGTACCAGGGGAGCTATCAGGGAAAGCAAGCTGTGACCGTAATGTTTAGAAACCACTCTGGGATGAAAGGCATTCTGCAGATTAGGTATCTAATCAATCTACGTTTCCACACTGAGGCCATCATTTCAGGCCCCAGTTTCTGAACAAGTAGAAAGATCAACACATGCTTCAGGTAAATCCCCAGGCTCTTTCCTATAGCCCTGAAGACTTTATTTTTATTCTGTTACTTGTTCGTGGCAAGGAAAGCCACTTTAATTCTGCGTACATGATGCTGAACCAGATTCCTGGTGAGATTGAACTTCCACAGCTTCACTGAAGCAGTCCAGCTGAGGATTTGGTCTGCCATTTAGCAAGTTTTTATGTGAACATATTATTTGGAAGGGCCCTTTGATATTTTCCCTGGAACTGAGCATATTACATAGCGGGAGTTATCTGAAGATTAGAGTTGAAGTCAGGATTTTTGTGCAATTCTTTACAGCTGTGTTCTCTCTTGCACAGTATAAAATGCATCTGTATCATTTTAGTTTTGGAGCAAACATAGGCTTTATCAGACAATGTTGTCCATGCTGGAGGGGAAGCCATCGGGGACAAGGAGATTTCTGCTTGTATAATGATTTTGACAGGTCAAAACCGCAACTCTATCAATTTTGGAGAGCATGACTCAGTCCCGCAGTGACTGGAAGTGGAATGTGATAATTGTAAGGAAAAGACCTGAAACCCAACAAGATACTGCAGGGCGACAGGCTGCCGTACTTGATGGGGAGGGATAGGGATGCGGACACACTCCCTGCCGGCATGTGGGATTCAAGTGGGAGAAGAGCTGATAAGTCGACTGCAGCTCCTCCGCCACTCGGGGCTGCCATCAGCAGACTGAATGGCAAAATAAACACTTAGCACTTGCACGTGCCTTCCTGTCCCAGGGATATCCCATGGTGGGTTTAATTCATCTGGGGTAAAGTAATTAGGGTTTCTCTAGACCTACAGACTCCGGTGCACAAATAGCATCTTCAGGAGCAAGCGCAGCCACATTTACTCATTAGTCCTTTCTTGTGTAAAATGACTGAAGGATGTAAGTGTTCTCAAGTGAGGATAACCCACACTTGTACTAATCATGGAGCATCACCTTACTCCTTTCAAAGTCCTCTGGTTTTGGTTCCTGTGGCTTTCAAAGAGCGTGTTTCAAGACCTTTCTTGTTGAAGACCCATAAATTACTTAGGCAAGGCCATGTGAATGTGGTTCTTCGCATGCTGAAGTGGTTACAAAATAGGCATCTTCAGACCATAAATATGTGGGTTTAGGCTCATCTAGTCTGAATTTTAGACCACGTAAGACCTGGACACTCTTTAAAACTACCAATATTTATATATTAAATAGACAGTCAGTAGCCACTAAGAGTAAGTGGGATAACTTAAACCAGTTAATGAAACATCAGTCAAAATAATGAGTGCATTTCTACAAGGCTCTGTTAATGAAGTATTCAAGGGCAGGAATGGAATTAATATCAGTTCTTAGACCAAAGCTGATGTTGTCCTCTGATGGTATTAGAAAATGTATTGCTAAAAATACATGATGCAACTTTTGTAAGGCACCTAGCATGCTACCCTCTGCAGGCTGTTTTTCAGAAATAAATTAGCATTGCACATTCTTAATAAGGTATATGCTAGATCAAGTAAAACTTGAAGGAGTTATAAGTAAATGAGGAATTTTAATTGAATGTGGAGTTTTTTCTGGTTTGCTTCAGCAGCAATTCATGTTTGACCTGGCAGTTCAACATCTTTATCTGAGAGATGAAGTAAAATCATAATCTGGAGACAAGGCAAAGACTGTCTGAATGGTAAAAGTCAGGAAGCCTAAGAAGTGATATAAACCGGTCTGAATGACCTGGTAAGCATAGCCTGGCCAAATGAAGCAGTGCAATTTCAATACCAGCTTGTATATCTTAGAATAAAAAACAGACCTTATCTGCAAGAAAGGGGGTTGTACCCTCAAAACCGAAAGGCTCTACTGGTTATATTGGACCAGAAGGAAAGCAGGGGATTTCAGCATAATACTCCAGTAATGTTTGCATGGATAAAGGTGTTACCGAGCTCTGAGCTTGCCTATGAATGGGTTTGGTAAGAACAAATACTGCAGGTTTGATAAGTTCTTCTTGTATGGTGTATACCCAGAGAGCACATAAACAGCTGTAAAACAAAATCAAGGGCCAGAGAGAAATGATAGGGAGCTTCTTATGGGTGTTTATCCTCCACAAAGGTCCCCCAGAGAGGTGTCTTCACAGGAAGAGAAGGCTGAACACCAAAGGGCTTTACAGTCCAGTGAAGCGAGGCATAACCTGAATCTGCGGCTAGAAGCTGAAGCTGGGCAAATTAAGCTGAAAATAACACGTGTTTTTATTAGAGTGAGCCTAATCACTGGAACACGCTAGGGGAAGGGGGGGGAAGGGTGAATTCTCTGGCTCCTAAAGTCTTTACATCCAGACGGATGCCTTTCTGGAGATGGTCTTTAGCAAAACACGATTTATTGGACTCGATGCAAAGGTAACTTGGTGAAATGTAATGACCTGTGATATATAACAGGTCAGACTGGATGACAGAGTGGCCCCTCCTAACTCAGAGCACTACAAATGTATGAACACTTAAACTTAAGAAAATTATGACAGCAAGCTGTAATATTTTTCTCTGCTGAGATTTCTCCAAATCTCCTGAATAAATCAACTTGAGCTTAGCTTGCTAACCAGCATGGTACGTGAACAGGGTTTTTTTTTTTGTTGGTTCCCTGGGGATTTTTTAAGATATATTGGAGACTTTTTAATTTTGGTTTTTTGGAAGAATGCTTTTTGGGTTATTTTGGTTGGGTTTTTTTTCCCCCTTTTTAAGTACTGTTAAGAGACTCTAAGGCTAAGGCTTTGTAAGTGCAGGGAGAATCTGTATACTGCACGTCAGGCATCACCATGCTATGTCACTTCAGTGGGTTTGGCTTTTCAAAAAAGTTCCCATAGCAGTTTGCCCTTTCCATATCCCACTCTATTGGCTCCAGCTCCAGCTTTTCCATGCTGTAGGCTGCCCACAGCCTATCACAAATTTTATATAAAATATAAGATTTTGACAAAGCAGGCTGGTCCAAGAACCACATTCTGATAAGAGGGAGCTGTTAATCTACACCCTCCTCACAACAGCCCCTGGGGTCAGGCATCATCTATCGTATGCTTTCCCTCCTAGTTTGAAGTGATTGATTTTACATTATCAGAAGAGCTGCACTTTTGAGACTCCCTATCTCCAGAGATGCTCTCCATGGCAGCTTCTCCTTGGAAGACTTGTGTGGGGAAGGAGGGACACTAGATATAACTAAAAAAGAGGATATTTGAGTCTCTCATTGAGGAAGCAAGTGCTTAACTTCAAACAGGTGCTGAAGTCCATCAATGCAACATAAATAAATAATCTGCAGAAACGTTGCAGTATATACTTAAACATACCCTTGTGCTGTCAGTCCTAATGAGTTATGAACTCCATCTACTGAAGCACTTAAGGAGCTGTGTAATTTGAAGTGCAGAAGTCCCTTGACTTTAATGGGGTTGTTTGTGTGCCCACAACTGTCCGACAGCTGAAGTGTGGGACTGAAATTAAGTGCTCTGAAAAGCAAAAGGAAGCAAACTGGGAGAGCACAGCGAGCCCCCATCACTTACTTTGCTGTCCTGTATTTGCTGGTGACAGCAAATAGGTCCACAGGCCTTGGGAAGGATGGGGAAGTGCGAGGCCTTGTGATGTGCTTTTCCTTAGGGAAGAGAGAAGCTGTTAAAGGAGGAAAAAAACCCAACCCTAAAACTTAAAGACTTTACAGCAATTTTAGAAGTAAATAAAAACTTAAATATTTGCCTGGGGAAAACAGGTGGGAGTTTGCCTGAGATACGCAGTGATTTAGCAGGGAATGAACTGTCTCCTGGCTTCCTAGGCAGTGGATTGATGGTTGGTTGGTTGGTTTGTTGCTAAAGAGACAGCAGTTGTTGATTCACTTCTTGTACATCTTCCCTTGTTTCTCCTCTCTTCACCCTACAGTTAAGTAATTATTTATATTTTTTAAAAAGTAAAAAAGGTTTATCTTTCTCCCCACACCCCCCACCCCTGAGATTATTACTCCTAACACTGCGTTAACATAATCTCACAGCTGACTGAACACTCCCCTCTGACCTTTATTTCCTTGGGGACAAACTCAGGTTTAATTGACGTTTGTGTCTGTGAGCTCTGCTGAGGAAAGATTAGCAGTGGCTTAGCTAATTAGTATTTAAATGTTCACTAATGTTCCGATGGATTTGTCAATTACAATCTTATTAAAAATTGTTTCAAAGATTTCACTTTTTGGAAAGAAAGTAGAGATGTCAGAGCTGATTCAATTTCTCAAAAGGATTAAAGAAAAAATCAAATCTGCTCTTATGATCTTTTCAGTCATAGTAGAAGGCAAGGAAATTATTTGGAATTGTGAATGGCCCATACATTTATTGCAGATGCAAATAATTTTACTTCTTGCTGCTGGGTTGGAGAGTTGGGGGATGCAGAAGAACATTTTCACACTGTAATTAGTCATGTTGATGTTCTACTCTTCCAACAAGACCTTTATGGTTTGAAACAGTAGAAGAATCTTCATGATAAACTTAATGTGTGGCCTTAAAATAACTCTATTTGTAGTACTGGATATCAGTCTCTCTAGTGTTGCTGACATTGTTTATGGTAAAACCTTCCAGGCAGTGCATGGAGTGCTGTTGCTAACAGTTTTTGGCCAAGGAGTTTCAATTTCAAACTCAATCCACAGTTTACACTGTAAATGATGAAGGCAGCTTCTGGCTGTGGAGAGCCTTTGGCTGGTCAAAACAGGTGCAATGTGTTACAAGCTGAAACCCTCATTCTGACTTGGTGGATGTGGGGAGGTAACATAATAAGACATCTTGCTTTGAAGAAACCTTCTTTTATCCCTTTCCCACTAATGCATTTCAGCATGCAGAGCAAGTAAGCAAATTATTGAAGTTGGATTGAAGCTTGAAATTTGGTGCCCTGAAGGCAGTCTTTAAAGCCACCTTAGAAAGCATCCATATACCCTAAACACACTTGATTTGACTATTTTCAATGATGCCAAGGTGTTACAATAACTCAGCAGGTTTAGTGGGGAGTTTCAGCTGTTTAAGGGATACACACATCCTCTGCAAATTAATATAGTTTATTTGGAAATGTAACTGGATTTACGAACCCAGGAACTGCAAGGAAATCTTTTCATATGTGTTAAATGTTCAAGAATACTAGCATGATGTGGAAGCTGAAGTTCATCAACCCTCCATGTTAATAATTTCTTTTTGCTTTTTAAAAATATAAGTAATTACATTAACTATAGGGTGGAGAGGGGAGAAACAAGGGAAGATGTACAACATGAACACCTAAGCTGTTGCTCAACTTAGATGGTCAGTCGTCTGAGTTGAGCATCTAAGTTGATTAACAAGAATGTATTATTATTGGGGTTATTTTGGCTCACAACTTGAAAAGGAGTGGATCTGTTTCAGCACAAAATTACTTTGTTTATTGGCTAATGAAGAACAAGGAAATGATGCTTTGGATTGAACTTGTCATGCTTTAAGGTTCACCTGAAACAAACTGACATTTCATTTTCAGATGCTTGGCTTAAAGCTAAGCAAAGAAAAGGTAGTCTAAAGTGTCAAAATAGAAGACATAATTTTAGTATTCTTTTTTCTAAATACTTTAAAGCTAATATTAATTTCAGAATTGTAGTAGTTTACCCAGATATTTTTCTTCCAGTACTTCTTTTCTGGCTGAGACTTGTTTCTAAGAATCTCTGTCACTTTTGGAAAGGGGCTGTAAATTCGGAAGTGCTTACATGATTGCTGGTTATCCCTGCCCACCCCAAAGTCTGATGCCACAGCACAGACCCACTGACTCATTTGGGCCCTAAGGGTCAGTAGGTAGTTTTCCAAGGAACCTCTTGGGACCTCTTGTTAGGGGTTTTCAGTGAATTTTCTAGGAGAAATTCTTGGACTACAAAGGAAAAAGGAATCACAAGATCTCCTCTTCTCACACCTGAGCAATGGTGCTATCTCCCTCCATCTCTTCTCCCACCCACCACCTTTTGGCTGCCCTCTTCTCCCACTCCACCTCTATCTCATGGCCTCCTTTGGAAAAGGCAATGTGCTCAGACTCATGGGATGCACCCACAGGGGTGTAAGCAGCACACAGGGGTTGCAGACTTGGGGCAAGCCCATCCTGAATCACTAAAACTCTCTGCAGTCCCTGACCCAGTGAGATACTAAGCTCTGTCCTTTCCAAATCATGCCCTGGATCCCAAAAGCCATTAGTTATAGTTATCAGGGAAAGAGTTGGGTGCTGAGTTTGAGATACCAAACCAGAGACACCGGGAGAGCAAATTCAGAGAGAAAATCACCTCCACATCCTATCGGGCTGTCTGGCATCGAAAGGCCCCAGCCCTTCTGCTGGAAAATGGATGTCTGAGGTAGTCCCAGGACATCACCCTGCTGCCCCCAAACCCAGATACCATGGGTGTTAGAAAAAAGCCTTGATAGGGGGAAATGTAAACAGAGAAAGACATCTGTGGACTGTAGCCAACAACTGTGTTTTGGCTCTGTGAGCCAGACCACGGCCTCAGCACTGCAAGGGAGATATTTGCTGGGGTCACTGCTCACTGGGGGGAACCAAATGGGGGTAAGTATCTCCCATCTCCACTGGCTGCTAGGGAATGGGACGGGGAGTAAAGGGCAGTGGCATTGCTTAGCAGCCGGGATTTGGTGAGGGAGAGGAACACCCATGACAGACTGTGACTTTGATTGGAGCCATGAAAGAGAAGCCTGCCACCCCTAAATTCACGCATCACTTCCTGATGCAGTCAGTGCCCAAGCAGAGATGAAACCACTGCTACCACATCCCCACGGGAGCCGTGGGGCTGGCATGATGTCACATCACACCCATATGCCTTGCCCAGAGCCCACTGTTGGCAGAAGAGGGATGACAGGAGTGCAGGGTCCTGACCCCCAGCCCAAGTGCCAGCTTAGCTCACCAACATGTCATTATGGAGAGGACAAATGTGGTGTGAGTGGATAGGGAGCAACTATGAGTGGCCAAAATGGAAATAAAAATGGAACAACTTTCTGTAGCAAATTGTCACTCCTCAAGAACAGGTAGGAAAGAAGGAGCTGGTCTGATTTTAGGTTGTTCCTGCTTTTATTAAAAGCTTTTCCTGACAGTAGCAGGGCATGCAATGTCTGCCTCTACCAAATTCTCATGTCTATGCTGCTCACTGCCTTACAAAAATTATATATGCTCACAATAATTCTTTTTTTCTTGACTTTTTTTTTTTTTAATTGAGACCAACGTGGCCTTGCCTAAAAGACAGGAGATGACCATTTTCATTAAAACCGCATGTTGAGGAAAACAAATTATGAAAGTAGCAGTTGTTTGAAGCTAGATAGCTTTTATATTATTTTGTCATCTTTGTTCCCCAAAATATTTGTCATGTAGGAAAAGCCAGTCTGCTTCCTGGCTTCTTGCATAATGCAATGTATTACCCTTAATGCTGCGTCTGATAAGAGATGATTGGCCAGGGTTCATAACAGTGCTGCAAGAAATGGGTCACTCTATCCTGAGATTGGGCAGGAGGGGGGATGACAGCTGTGTGAGACAGCTCATCTGCAGTACCAGAGGAAATTAATAAGGTTGTATAGACAAATTTATTCCTAAGGAATAAAACCAGTAGGCATCCATGTAATCTAAATCTGAGCTGGTAAAACACGGGCTTCTAAAAGGGAAATACAGTAAGAATGTATTGAATTAAGTGCCAAATTGTGTGTAATATCAATTAGCTAATTTAACTGACACATCTTCAAGCATTCTAGACAATCCTTTTTTACGGCTCAAAGCCTCACATTTTGTTTCCTCTGGGCCACGGTGTGGACACCTACTGCCCAGGTCTACCTCTGCTTCTGGCAGCTATCAAGCAACACATGCAATCAATAGATTATTATTGGCCAGTCTGTGGAATTAAAGGGAAAAGGTTTAAGGACAAAATGCACCACCTTGTAGTTCGGTGAAGCTTGGTATATTTTTAATCAATTTCTTTTAGGTATGAAGGCAAGCACGTTTCATTTTGAGGAGGCAACAGGAAGGGAGAAAGGAAGGCTAGTGAAGAAAGGGTAACTGATGGATAGGGATCACCATCCTCTTCATTTTTAAGCGAGTAATAATTGTAAATGACATTGAAGTAAACCTGAGGTCACTTTTATTCACTGAGAGACCAGCCTAAAGAACACTGAAGTTATAAACTCCCATTCAATTAAATTGGCTTTCAATTGAAGCAGGCTTCCTATGTGAATTTCAATGAAACTTTAAAAAAAAAATAATAATTCATCCTTAACTAGAAATTTCACCAGGAATATTTCAGACCATTGAAATTTGTGAGTGCCTGGAAAATGGCCTTCTGTGTAGGAAAAGTGGGCAGCACCATCTCCAACATACTGCTGGGTACTGCATGGAAATAGCCTCAGCTGGCTGAAACCATATGACGTGGGGAGGGAAGCTTATAAAGGATGCCCTTATTTTAGATAATTTCGGAGAGATTTTCTGCTTGGCTGAAGGCACAAGGAAATTCTCTTGTTCAGTATTTTGCACAGCCAAGTGTTAAATCGCTTCATATCAGGGCTGAACCTCAACCTCGTCACTGTTAATCTTCTTGATAGCTAAAGTCTCTGCTTTCTGTCAGAAGATCTAAAATCTGAGTGTCAGCGATCAGCACGTGAAGATTTTCTGGCAGAGTGCCCCCCCCCTCTTTTCCACCCCCTTTCCTTTGCTGCTGAAAGGAAGGAGCATCCTCTCTGTTAATTGCACTTCACTGTTTTCTGAGTGTCCAACAAGCCTGAGCTGCAGGTACATCCTTCTAACGTCCCCCTCACCTCGATCCCCAGCTCAACAAGGGTTTTTACTCATGTACTCATTACTCTCCTATACCAAGCAGTACTGACCAGGAATGCTACGGCCTTCCTTGGGTGTGTGAAGGTATCAGCCTTGACAAACATCTGACATCCTTGTTAAAGGACAACAATGCTGTGAGGAGAAAGCAGTCATTAATCCCAAAAGCCAAATGCAATTCCAGATCTTATTTTTTTGTACGTTATTGACAGAACTTGTCAATAACTTGTCAAACTTGTTTCACTGAAGGCTAAATCCCAGTCTTTAATGAACAGGACCTGGTTTTGGCTCTTAGGTGATTGGTCAACCTTGTGGTTAAGACTTATCCACCCTAGACTATGGAGCCACTGCTGCAACCACCCTAGGAGTGGCACTGTGGATTTGCAAGGTGAAAGGCTCCTCCCTGCCATACCCAGATTGCCAGCCAGAGGACACAACCATAGCAGACATCCGCTATGGGTCTTACTTCCCAACAGAGGAAGTGATACTCAATGAATTACTCAGATGTTTTCTTCTAACTTCAGACTTCATGCCCTCTTGTCCATCATACCTCTCAGCCAGCCACTTTGCAATTTAAGCATGGTCTCTGACTGACACCTTAGCCACAGGGTATTATTTCAGTTCTCTAATTGAATGACTGAAAGATTTATAAAATGAATCAAGAATAGCAAAAAAAGGTATGGTGATGCATGAACAGGCACATGAAGACAGGCATTAGGATGATTAATAGACATGTCTCATACAGTCACATCAACAAAACTTCGGTGGTGTAAACAGACCATTAGCAAATAAAAGCAGGATGCTAAAAAGGTTAAAGAGAGCAGCTGCTTGGGAATCAAGCAAATGTTTGAAAGCAAGGTTTTGCAAGCTGGTCAAACAGACTGTGAAAAGAAACATCAACTCCCAACATGCAGCAAGACTCTCTGGGACCACTCTGGTGTTGTGCAGCTGTGTGAGATTCACTGAATGCAAAAGTTCATCTCTGCAATTAGCATGCCTAGTGATGATCTTCCTCTCAACCACAGTCACTCCACTGGACCCCTCACTGCATAAGGCTGCCAGAAAACTTGCTTATGCAGTGTGTAAGAGCACCATTCCCCTCTGCGGGCTCTTTCTTGATGCTTAACCCACGGATCTGACAGAACCATAGCAGAGATTTTGCAGAGCAGCTTCAGTCAAATTTGGAAGGCCTGCTTCTGGTTGAAGCTGGGATATTTCACACAGAGGATAATGTTTGCACTGAATGTCAATGAGCATTTTGGTTTGGTCAGGATAATGCCTAACCAGTGACCTTATCCAGCCCCAATTAGCTGATAACTGCCAGGGAGTCGAATTACTCATTGTTAGGAGAGAACAGGGCAATCATGGGAGAAAGGTAGCAATAATAGGAACAGCTAATTAGACTGTGAGTGGTGCACAAGGCAAAGAAGGGAGAAAGAGAGAGGTGAGAGTTTCTAGATGGTCTGGCTGCCAGCTGAAGATGAAGTAAGGGTGAGGAGCCTAGGACACAGCATAGGGCTTAAGTCAAGGTTCAATTCTCTCTGCACATTGACTCTGCAACACAGCATCCTCACAGCAATTCTCAGATAGGCACAGTCCCTGTGGCACAGCACGGTGTGAGGCAGATGGCTTCCAAATGATGGTGGCGGGGTGGCTACAGTGCCCTGCCTGACACCACCGCCCCACTCTTGTAGAAGTCAGGAGTCCTACAAAAAAGTAGTAGCACCCTTTTTCCTGTGCTGTGGTGGCACCCAAGGATGGATACCACAGAGAGATCTGGAGCTCGGGTGTTTTGGGGAGATATCTGGCACATTTTGTGAGAGTCCCATTGCAGTACCTTCAGGGGATGTGGAATTCCTTTGAGGACTTTGTGCCCCGCAGCATTTTAGTATCAGCAGCACTGGTATTTCTTAGATTGTAAGAGCCCTCTTTCTGAAATACACTTGTTGAGGTATTTTTCTCTATTAAGTATACAGATCTATAGAGCAAAACGTCATTTGGAGAACCTAAGGGAACTGTTCATACTGCCAAGATTTCTAGATGAGGGGAAATATTTTGGTCTAATCCTATTGCCACAGTCATGCCTTATACTTCCTGCACAGTTGCTCCAATTCCAGTCAGGAGAAAAATGTGCAGTTATTCCAGCCTAATCATGTCTACAGAAATACCCAGTTGCAGGGGTTTAATTTGACTGAAAATACAAGGTTACAGACATGCCTGTTCTACAGTTCCCTTACCCGCTGCCTCTTTTTTCTATCCCTGCAGAAAAGTGACTGAAGTGGCTTATTTATTTATTTATTTTTAAAAGTATTTGCTGTGGGCTATATCCCACTCTCCCTAAGCCTCATAAAAAAATCTAATCATTTCCTTCAACATTGCTAGAGCTGACCTGAGCTTGCATCTTGGCTGGATAATGGGTTTGACCCACTGCATCTGTAGGAAATGGGGTCTTCTGTGTACTGCTTCAGGAAAGCTGTCTTTCCTAAATGGATGGTGGGTATTCAAAGTGAAAATTACTGATGGGATTGTTTTACTGCTCCGTGTCCTGCATGCCCTGCTTTATGGGCTCATCTCTGTGCATCATGAGAAACTGAGGACCAAGCCTGGAAAGCCTCAATGGTTTAAATTGCAGGCTCCGTGAGGCAAGGAAGACTCTTTACTGTTAAGTCTGCACAGGCTATATATAATTGGAGGGGATCCCTGATTTTAGCAGAGATCTTGGGGTATTACTGTGAGACAGATACAATAAAGTGTAAGTTGTTAGGCAGAGAAGATAAAGCGCCACTTAAGGCAACCACTGACAGATGGGACTGTGGCTCTGCAGCTCCGAGCAGGGAGAGGGTTGGGTGCTCATCCCTTCTGCTGCTGAACCTCTTCACAATGCCTGGAGAATAAAAGCCTCATGGCATAATGGTGGTGGTGATGACAAGGGTAATAAGGCTCATGATAATAAGGACAAGCAGGGTTTCCATTTCCATTACCAGAGCAATCGATTGGGGTTTAAGCTTTTTTTATGGTGGGGTGGTTTGTTGTTTGGGTTAGGTTTTTGGTTGTTGGTTTTTTTTGTCTGTGTCATCTAAAGCAAGTTCAGTAAGGACCATGAGATAAAACCCTGAAAAAGGCCTTTAAAAAGGTCTTTGGAAGCTATGTGGAATTTTAAAATCTAATCTGTAATTTAAAGAATGAAAACTAATACAATTGGTGCACAGTCAATTTCCATTAGAAGGAGGATACTGCCCAGTTGTTTCCTCTCAGCATAGGCTAGATTAAGCATACAGGTGAATTATTTTCTCTTTTTTGTAGCTCCCCTCTCAAGGGAATCTGGGTTTGCAGAGTAACAAATGCAGCTTTTGGCCTGTTACACACACACACAACACACACACACACACGTGCTTGCTCAACAGAGGTAGCTTTAAGACTGCCATATAACTTGAAGCTGCCTATGTGTTTGAGAAGACATAGTACCTCAGTACTCCCAAAATATGTGGGCTGGAGCACTGGGCGCCCCTATCCCCTCCACCTAGCACGGCAGGTTGGAATGAAGCATGTGGATGCCCAGTCCCCCCCCATTCCCCCACAGCACTGCTTTGCCAACACCCACAACTACTGACTCTTGCAAGGAGATAAATCAGCTCGGCAGAAGATTAACTAAGAGCAGACCTCTGTGTGGTGACCACCAGCCTGGCCTGGGCTCAGCTGGAGGCTGCACAAGCAAGGCAAGTGTAAGGACTGCACGATGCCTGGGGCTCTGGAAGCAGCCAGGGGTTATCCCAGAGGGGCTGCTGGCAGGAGAGTTGGTGTGAGCTGTGGGTGAGGGAATAACCTGGCTGCTGCTCAAGGTAAAATCACGTTTTTCCTCCCCAGGAGCTTGGAGCCAAGGCTGAAACCGAAGTGCTACAAAAATAATCCTTGCCCAGAGCCGTTGGCTTTGTTTCAGGGTTGAAACTGCGAGTCAAAGATGCTTTTATGTCAAGACTTGCTTGAAATCACTCACTGTGGTCCATTTATTTTAGTCTGTGGCTGGGAGGAGCGTACTTCAGATGGGTAATGATATTTGGGAGCTTGAGGATGAACTTTGCTTCCAGTCTGAAATGTCTTCTCTGCGCTCTGCCGCCCTTTGCTGACGCCCATGAGGTGTCTCAGGTGATGCCCGTGTATGTTGCAATGCTCCGACTGTGTGTCACACAGACCGCAGGTGTAAGCTATATCTTGTGAGAATTGGGGTATGACGCAGCTTGCTATGCTTTCTCAAAAATGGGACATACATCAGGTGTCTGTGCAGACAGCACTATGTCCAGTGGAGAGACCTAGCAACGATTTCTTATTTTTCCTTGCTCCACACTATTGACTCACCAGATGCATCTGGAAGAGCAAGCCTCAAGCAGACGAAATGAAGGAGAGGGAGGGAATTATTTGCTAAGTAGGCATCACATTAAAATGACTATATTTTCTCATTACGGTAAAAAAAAATGGCAAGTTTGTGAAGGTCTATCATTCTAGCAGGGCTGGGCAGATACAACAAATCTTTGGTATCATGAGATTTTTCCAAAGAAGAGAGAGAAGAGAGTGCTTGTCAGATGAGAGAGAGAAAAAAAGGGTACGGTGGGGATCTGGCACAGACAGATAGAAATTCTGTCCCTAAAAAACGCGTGGTGGGGGGGGGTGAGAGGGAAAGTGATGCTGAAAGAAGCTTTGACACTAAAGCATTAGCTGAAAACTTGAGTCAGAAAAGTTTAGAAATGAGGGGCATTTGGTTGGGAAGAGCTGTATACCCTACCTATTGACACAAGCCCATGTTATGCACACCTCCTGCCTCATAACCCTCTAAACACACATAGAGGATTGCCTGGCTGTCTTCCAGACGATTGGGAAGAAAATATACAACCTCTGAAATGGAAAGCTTAGAAGCTGGGATTTCAACAGAGCCCAGGGAAGCCTCGCTTCCATTAAATTCCAATAGGGTTGTCGTGCCTCCATCAGCTGGATGCCCTTGGAAATCTCAGGCTGCAGAGTTTTCTTGTAAGCTCTTACACAAATCAACAATATGTTTTTGCAATCCTTGTTAAGCCCACACTTTTGCAACGTGTTATTCCTTCCCCTTCTCCTTCCCCCCCATGTGAAACCGTGACTTAATGCACAGTAATGGCATGTCAAAGGCAGCCTAAGAGCCCCGGTCTTGACTGCAACGCTGAGTCTCCTGTCATGCGTGGAATGTAATTACCATTAAGGTTAAAAAATGAGGGAGATGAACAGTAGTGGCAGTTTTTCTCGAGTTTACATAAACACTGGCTGCAAGAAGAGGGCAGGAACATTAAAATCAAAGAGTTCCTGTCACATCAGTGCTTTAAATCTCTAAGCGGCTCCTTGAAAATCATCTGGCCTGGGTGAACACAAACAACCGATAAAAGCTTCAGTTAAGGTCTGCTCTTATCTGCTAATTTCAGGGCAGTCTTGCCCTTTACCCACTGTCCCCAGGAAAGTAGCGATTTTGGCACTTTCTCTTGGCTCGCTAAACTCTCCGCTCTAAGAATAATAATAATAACTAGCTGGGAAAAGAGCTGGAGTTGGAGGTGTCTGAAGAGGAAATCCCTGTATCGCTTGCAGAGCAGCTGTGGAGAAATGCTCCCCGTGCTTTTGCTGTCTGCATCGATAGTCAAAGACTGGGTGATAGAGGGTGCCACTCCTCTCATTTCTAGCACTGGGTGTCATCTCTTGGGCACAAAAGCCTAACCCAAATGCTCTCAGGAATGCGGGTGGCATCTCTCCCCCGCTGACACCTGGGGAACCCGCATGGTTCATCTCCTGGTGGAAATTCCAGTGAGAGGGAAAGCCTCGGGAAAGAAGTGTCGGAGATGTTTTTCAGGTTTATTTTTTTCCTGAATTGTGGGAGTAGATTTTTGTGGCATCCAGCAGGGAGCAACACGCAGTTCAATATATGAATTGTAGGTGAAGCCATGAAGCCAGGAAACCAGCCATTTTATTAGGTGAAATCACCCAGATTCTATACCTTTCTTACTGCCAACATGGCAAGCTAAAAACCTGCTAATTGGTTACACACACTGTTCACACCATATTGATTGGTTAGTAATTATAACGAGCTCTGATAAACCTATCTTATAGCTAAATATTCTTACTTTACCTTTAATACCTAAAAGCATCCGCACACCTGCTGTTTTGACCCTCTTGTTATGGTTGGCTCCTAACATGTTCTGTTACTCCCAAATACTTTCCCATAACTGCCTCTTGGTTTAGGGCAGCCTGTACCCTTACCAGCAAGGCCGCTGTGTTTTGTGAATGTGATTATTAGGATCCTCTCAGCGTGAGTAACTTTTCCTTTCTCATGGGAACAGAAGAATATTGTCAGGGCCTATGTTTTGGGAGAAGAGAGCTAGGCCGCCAGCAGGCCTGCTGTCTTCCCCGACAGATTTTCCCCTTACTTGCACTGAGTTAACAGCCACAAAACTCAAGCTTCCTGGTTTCAGGTTTCATTAGGGACATGAAGCTCTCAGCAGGTTTGCCAGAGGATGTTTCAAAGGTAACTTTTCTGCATGAAACTGAGCTGATTTATTGTCCCAGTGTTTTTATTGAGCATTTTTGGCTTCTGTTTTCTCTTTTTTTTTCCCCACATGAAACCTGACGGCTTAAGATGGGATTTGTTTTGTGGCTTTGATGAATTGAAGTCTCCTCATCCTGACGCTCTTAATGGAGCAGCGCTGTAAAGCATTTCAGGTTCAAACCCCCATAAAATTTGGTGCCAGTAGAAGACGCAGGTGACTCGTGTCTGTGCCTTTGAGATTTTCCACATTTCTCTCTCTCTCCTTTCTCCAAGACTAGCTCTGGCGTTGGGCTGGAGTCATCAGCAGGCAAGTGACCTGAACAAACTTGACCTGTGTCTTAGCATGGCCCTTTTGCTCCCCTAATCCCATTTGGCTGCTTCCCATACCAAGCGTGGACAGGACCCAAGCCACAGAGATACCCCTGTCAGAACCTCATCATGCTGCAGTGGAGAGGAGGACAGAAGGAAGAATGCAGAAAAAAAGATGGGAAAAGGGGCACCCCCTCGACAGGCTGATCTCAAAACCCTGTAAGGTCATAGCTGAAAGAGGTAAAATGGTGGTCCCCTCTCTGACAGTAATTTCCTGTTGCCATTGCAGTGCCACCAGTTTCAGAACTTGCCTGAGCTTTTATGGAAATGGTCCTCTTGGGTCCCAACGGACTCTTCTCATCTTCCAAACTGAGTCTGATTAGTTTGGTCTGTGTGGAAACTGTAACCAGCTGCAAATGGTTTATCTACCAGTGGCAGAAGTAATCACAAGAAAAATGAAGCAAAGGAAAGTTTAATGCAATCTCACTTGCAGCTTTGGAAACTGCTACTCATTTGCCATAAAATAATTGTGTGATTGTTATAAGTATCTTCTTTTTCATTAAAACATTGCCTTTTGTGACACAGGCATATTTCTTGACAAAGTCTTCTCCCCATCAGTGTCTTGCCCAGCCTTTTTTTTTGAGCTGATAGAAATTTGTAAGGCCCAGACATTCTGGGGAGGAAAGAGGATTTCCTCCCCACCCCCAAGTCTCCCAGCTGAAGGCTCCAGATGAAGCTGAACTGAAGATTTCTTACAATACAACTAGGTCTTGAAATATTTCCATGATCTTCTTAGCTTATTAGAATTTGGATCTCCAGATGGGCTAGAGATTCGTGCTTGCAGAAATCCTCTCCACAAAGCACAGGATGAGTGCCATGGCTCGTTTCTTCTTCTAAAAATGTCTCTAAGCCCTTAGTTAATAAACCTTTTTGGGTCTGTCTGATGGTACCTCAGCACAGGCTGAGCCGAGAGCCCAGGTTGCAAGATATATGCCGGCGAGGGAAGAAGCAGGCCTACTCAATATGAGTGATAAAAGCAACTTCGTTTATTAGCTCTAAGTTAGCTCCTTTTATACATTGTAGTTAATATATGCCTATTAGTCAATCTATCATTGGTTATTTGTTACAGATTACATCATCATAAGCCTGCCTCTTGTTTTCATTCTTACAGTTCCTTCAACCAGTTTTTCCCGGATTCAGTTGCTTCTTCTGAGGGCTATCTTCGTTTAAGGTCATCTTGACCCTGACGCCGATTGGTCATGCCGCGCTTCTTCTGCTCTGCTTTACTCTGCACTCCGTGCCTGCGTGCACGTACACAGTTCCTTATGTACGCATATGCAGCTCAGCTATATCTCCATGACCATTGTCTGTCAGCCATTCTCCAACAGATATGTCCATGGCAATAAAGCCGGTTCACATCCAATCCAGGACTCTTAGTTCAGGGGTCAGTGATAGGGATACACAAGATGAAGCATAGAATCATAGAATGGTTTGGGTTGGAAAGGACCTTAATGATCATCAAGTTCCAACCTCTCACTAGACCAGGCTGCTCAAGGCCCCAGCCAACCTGGCTTTGAACACCGCCAGGGAGGGGACATCCACCACTTTCCTAGGCAACCTGTGCCAGTGCCTCATCACCCTTGTAGTGAAGAATTTTTTCCTAATATCCAATCTAAATCTACCCCCTTCCAATTTAAAACAATTCCACCACATCCTATCACTACATGCCCCTCTAAAAAGTCCCTCTCCAGCTTTCTTGTAGGCACCCTTCAGGAACCGGAAGGTCACTATAAGGTCTCCCCAGAGCCTTCCCTTCTCCAGGCTGAACAACCCCAACTATCTCAGCCTGCCTTCATAGGAGAGGTACTCCAGCCCTCTAATCATCTTTGTGGCCCTTGTCTGGACCCATTCCAACACTTCTATGTCCTTCTTATGTTGGGGACTCCAGAACTGGAGGTGGGGTCTCAGAAGAGTGGAGTAGAGGGGTAGAATCATGTCCCTTGACCTGCTGGCCATGCTCCTTTTGATGCAGCCCAGGATACAGTTGGGCTTCTGGGCTGCTAGCATGCATTGTTGGCTTGTGTTGAGTTTCTCATCCACCAGCACCCCTAAGACCTTCTCTTTAGGGCTGCTCTCTAGCACATCATCTCCCAGCTTGTATTGATGACAAGGACTGCCCTGACCCACATGCAGGACCTTGCACTTGGCCTTGTTGAACCTCATGAAATTCACATGGGCCCACTTCCTCAGCTTCTCCAGGTCCCTCTGGATGACATCTTGTCCTTCTGGCATGTCAACTCCACCACTCAGCTTTGTATCATCTGCAAACTTGCTGAGGGTGCACCAAATCCAATCATCAATGTCATTGATGAAGATATTAAATAGTATCAGTCCCAGTACCGACCCCTGAGGGACCCTACTTGTCACAGATTTCCATCTGGACATCGAGCCATTGATGACTACTCTCTGGATGTGGCCGTCCAACCAATTGGTCATCCACTGAACAGTCCACTCATCAAATCCATACCTCTCCAGTTTAGAGAGAAGGGTGTTATGGGGGACAATGTCAAAGGCTTTACAGAAGTGCAGATAGATGACACCCATTGCCCTTTCTGTGTCCAGAAATGTGGTAACCCCATCATAGAAAGCCCTAGAAAGCCTGACCTAAAGCAGGTCAGGCAGGACCTGCCCCTGGTGAAGCCATAGTGACTGTCTCGAATCGCCTCCCAAGCATGGATGAACACAGGCAATGTAGCTCAGGCAGAGGCCAGGGTTATGAGCCTGAACCTCAGTGCAGCTCAGAAGGAAGGGGGAGACCAGTGGAAGCTTCTCAGGGCTACGCTCCCAGGATGGAGCTGTCTACCCCAGGCTCTAGCGCCAGTGCACACACCCTCTAAAGGTGTGGCCTGGTGTTTGATGTCCCAATCCCTGGAGAGCACTCTCAGTACTGTAAATCATTCAGGTATTTATGTTCCTCAGTGATAGCAATCGATATGAACAACTTCAATGTTTGTTGCTGGTGCTTGGGCAGGACTTTGTCTAACCTTAACCTCAGGCAGGTGTGGGAAAATGCCATCCATTAAATATTAACTTAATGACATAGTTGGAATAAATGTATAAATGTAAAAACCATAGCACTCAAGTGGAGTAGGAAACACCCCGAGGGGCAAGTATTCTTCCGTACAAGTGAGACAAAAATTGGATACTTTGGAAATGGTGAGAATGTTCCTGAGTGTACAATCCTTTTTGCAGTGTCACACAACTAAGCCAGACTTTTATCAAACCACTCTGGTGATAAAAGCCTGGAATTGAGAAAATCAAATGGAAAGACTAAAAGTGGAAGGAGGGTGTTAATAAAGTCTAATGTGTAATGTCCAGTGTATTAGCTTTTAAACAAGTCCTATATGGGGCCTCAGTAAAGGAATATGACAAGATTCCTCTGCTAATACTTCACATTCTTATTGGTGGTCTTATTTATTCATGCTGTGTTTTTCTGAATAAAAGCACTGGGGGTGGGCAAGAAGAGGTGGGAAAAGCAGAGACCATGCTGGAAAACGAGAAACTCCTCTGGGTATTCATCCTTTATGGAGCTCACTCTGCATTTCATTCCATGTGTGAAAACAAAATGCAGTTCTCACATTCCCCAAAGTATCAGTGGACAAAATGGGTCTGACTTCTTTAAATATAACGGGATGAGATCATTCACGGCTTGGTTTTTTTCTCTTTCACTGAATTTTTCACTTTACTTGTATCCAGTTTAACTTATGCCTCTGTTTTATTTGTAGACAATTTGGCCAGTCAGTTTTAATCATCATATAAACCTTTCACCCTTGAATCTGTTTCAAAGTTGAAAGGGATATGACCTGGCAGCTAGAGAAGGCCATATTTTTAATTTAACAGACATATATATATATATATATATATGTAAAGTTCTGAGCTTTCCTAGCAGTACACTTGCAGGCTTTGGATCATCCCTTCATGGTTAGCTCCACTGGTTGAAGTGCCACTCACACACAAGGATGCATTTCACTCACTAGATCAGGCAGAAAGGGATAGGCTCCAAACTAAGAGGAAATCACTGTGCTGGGGATGACTTCTGTAGTCTGAAGAACAGCATATCAGACAGGTTGCAGCGTAGCATCTCAGCCATTAGGCTCTGCAGGTTTGATCAGATACAGAGTGAGTGCAAAAAGAGATATTTTATGCTTTTTTGTGTTTCTCTGAGTGTATTCTGGCGATTTCTGGATAGCTTCTTGCAAAAGTTTGAGTGATGCAGTTTTACTAGTATGTATATTCAAAGGATGCAATTAGGGAATGACTTTGACATGACTGAAGGGAAAAATCCCTTTAATGAAATGGTAGAGATGCTTGCACATTCATTGTTCTAATAAACAAAGATGGTACCGTGTGGCTCGTCTGAACAAATTAACCCAAAATTGTAATTTATTCCACTTACATTTGTTAGTCAGGTAAAGGGTACTATCTCCTCCTTCAAAGACTGCCAAATCAATACAGTTTAGACAATGAATACTAAACACTGGCAAAGGACTTTGTGTTAACTGAGAGAGGTAACTTTCTGGAAATAAAAGCAGTGACACAAAAGATTGTCAGATTTATTTTTTTTTTAAAGGCCCATTGAAGGGCATTTTGAAGGAAATTTTAAGTTATCAGCAGAACTGAATTGTTTGTGGTTGCTTTTTCCCATATTTGTTTCATTTGGATGTATTTCTTTATTAATCTCTATGATGTTTTAAAGCAAGCACATCAAAGAATTCAGTGGTCTATAATACCACCTATAGATAAAATCACAGAACAACCCTTATGCTCTTCTGTGACCCTGCTTCAGCCTGGGCTATTGTCCAGCATATTTAATTTAAATGCCATGTCACATGCATGAGGTCCTTTGTGGCGCAGGGCATTCACCTGCAGCACTTTATTTTTAACTCTATTTATAATTATCTTCTTTGAATTTGGGCATGACTTTGCACAGGTAAGATACTTCACCCCTCACAAACAGCCAAAAATTATTATTAAAAGGTCTAAGTATACGTTTTTGTCATTTTATCTAAGGGTGAGTGAAACAAATTATGTGGAAACTAGAGAAGATTCCCTCTCTCCCTAATGGCAGTTTGCACAAACGTTGTTCTCGTTCTCATTCTCTTCAGGGATCATCCCTATCCTCATCATTTGAAGAGGTGAAATAAGTCCAGCTCTTTTAGAAGGAAGAAACAAACTCAGGTTTTTCAGTTCCACAGACAAGTGTCCTCAATTAACACTGACAGCTATTTAATTTCATTTAAAGTAGGTTGGTTTAAAATATGATTCTTATCTCTCAGCCTCAGGATGGACTAAGTCTCTCTTTTAGAGTCACCCAGCAATGGGTATTAGGGGAACTCAGTTACATTTCTTTCTACGGAAACCTGAGCTCCATTAGCAAAATATAGATTTGAGCAGATACGGGCCCAGCATCTGGCCTTTTAGAAATAAGATAAAACTGTGAGGAGGGAATTAGAGAAGATCTGAAGCCCATTTAAATCAATAGGGAGGCTCCGTAACCTTCAGCAGGTTTTGGATCCCACTCTGAGAGAAGACCTTGTTTACCATAAAGGAAGAAATCATTGTCGGCTCATTAAGGCCTTGATTTTGTTTTTCTCTCAAATCCCTTATTTCTCTCTCTGTAACTGGCTGTCTTAAAGAAGGTGGGATAGCAAGTAATGCCATACGTGATGGAGAAGAGTGGATATTGTTCCCACTGGGAGAGATGTGCTTAATCTTCTAACATACTGGTCCTACCCCAAACAATGCTCATATTTTAATTATACAACGTGTTGCTCTATATGCTGATCTAGGGCTGGCAGCTTAATAAAACCAACAACTGCAAAAAAAGTATCTTCTTTGAAAATGCCTTTTCAAAGCAATAGATGCTGATGTGCAGTGTTTAGATTTGATCAGGTTTGTCGGCTTCTCATTCCTCAAACAGATTTTTCATTTCTTTTTCCAAAATTCACTGATTTTTGGTAGAGACTTTTTGTTAAAACACACCCAAAAATTAAAACCCTAAGAAAGCTTAGGGTAGAAAGAATGAGAAATACCTTTCTTAGCCAGCTGCAAAGAGGCCTTTAAAAAGCTTTAATTTAATGAAGTGAGAACAGCTGATGCTGAACTGGTTGCTAAGAAGGTGTCATGTAGCATATTGGGTTATATAAACTCGTTGTTTGTGGTGATTACAAAATAACATCTTATCTCTGGGGATGTTTAACTCCTGAAACGTAAATCTTGAGGGCACAGCTACTAAATTAACATTTATTGAAGTCTCCTGGGTTATGCTCAGCCAGAAGAAATATGCAGGTCCTTGGTCACTGTATGTTATGGCATTGCAGCAGCCCCTTAAGACACCAGGAAAGCTGTGACAAACACAGCCTCCATTTCTACTAAGGAGTGGGCACCACCAGTAAGAATTCCAACATGCAAAACCCACCTCATGGTCTCAATCTAGACTACAGTTTGTCATTTGAGTAGTCCAGTTCTGGGTGACAAAGAGATTATTTCCTTTTCTTTATCACCAGTGAAGATACAGAAGAACAGCTGCAATACTGCTTCAGCTCTTCTGGGTGAGTCAACATGGTGAAGCTGCCTGCCACAAATAGCATCTACACAGAGCTTAAGATCAGTACCTAGCATCCCTCTGCCAAGCATGGAACTCACATGCCCTTTTACAAAGGCATACCTCCCTGCAGAGGAGAGCATATCTGGGGCAAGGACTCTGGTTGGTGCTCTCAGGTGCTTCTGGTTTCTTTCTGGTGCTCTTGGGCATGTGTTGACCTTGCTAGAGCCAACCAGGAAGACCAAAGCAGTTGGGAAATATGAGTATTTCCTGGTTAGGAAGTGAGTGGGCTGTTCTGCTTATCTAGAGGTCCTTGTGCTAAGAAACATCTGTTTTTCTGTGGGGTTAGTGGTACCAAAGAAGGGGAGGGCTGTGGAAAACTACCACTCTCTTGTTAGAGTTTGTACTGGTGGATGGAGAAGTGAGGAGATTCCTGGACCGCCAGGGAAGGGCAGGGGGTGGGGATGTGTTAAGAGTGTAACACTAATAATTCAGTGAAATCCCTAACTCTTCTGTAAGTAGTCATTTACTTTGTATTCATGCTTCTTGTATGCAGCAGGCAACAGCATGCAGATGCTACCACAACGTGGGTGTACACACAGAGGGTCTCCAAGGGCAGCTACAGGCAGGTAATAATAACTTCATCCTTCTTTGCTAAGCTGTTGCTGTGTTGGTTCTCCCTTCTGAAACCTGCCCTTTTACCACATGGGGTACTTGAAGCAGGGATATTATGGTTTCTGCAGCTATGGCCAGCAGGCCGTCTAGTGCTCCCGAGGGATGGTGGTTAAAACTGAAGTTGATGCTGTATGCTTTAATTTAGACTCCAATTAATTTAACTGAGTGTAACACTGAGGTTTGGGGAAAAAATTGTAATTAACTGTAAGAGCAGCCAATTTTTTGGACTTAGAACTTTATTACAATGATAAAATCATGCACTGTTTGAGATGTGTCTGCTTTCTAGTTGGTGTCATCCAACCTATTCATCTGCCACTTCCTTTCCTTGAATGTTTTCTGAGGATATGTTTTTGGGTGAAAGAAGTACAGGTGAATATAGCCTTAAAAATAGATTAATTTAGTCTAATTATTTAGTCAATATGTCAACAAAACCTAAAACTACTAGTAGGATTAAATGGTTTTTCAACTGGAGTATTGAAAGAGACAGTGACAAACACAAATGCTAAAGGACTGTGGCTGAGTTGATGTGCTGTATAATTACCCCGTGTGCCTAGTTTTAAAGATGATGAGGGCTTTCCTTGCCATCAGTGTTATACCTGGTTTTCATGCATTTAGTAATTATTAAAGTGGATAGTAGGACACTACTAACATGCTTTTGTAGCATCATGTTTAAACAACTAGATGAGGACAAAGAAATGGAAAAAACATGTTGGTGAATAAGGAGTATAAGGAACTATTTTTTTTTGACTCACATAAGCAAAAGTACTGCTGCAGTGAACCAGACCAGAAGATCCATATAGACCAATACTCTGTTCTGCTATGAACAAATAGAGGAATCCCTTTTTTTTTTTTTGGTATGTTTTTCCACCTTGCAAACATTAATGATTTAAGAGTCGTTGTTTCTTTAATATGCAATGATGTACTTATCCTCTATGGACAAGCCTAATTCTTCTCTGAACATCTCTTCATCCTCCTGGCCTTCACAGCCTTCTGCAGCAATAAGCCCCAGAATTTAAGTGTTTGTATGGAAAAATACTGCCTTTAATATGAAGTTGCTGCTGAATACTTTCATCAGATGCTTCTTGGATGGTTTTGTGAGAAATAAATGTCATCATCTTCACCCACTTGTTTTTTGCTGCACTAGACACCATTTTTACGCAGAGTTACTCTTGAATATTACTTTAAATTCTGGCTTTGTTGAATAAAACACTTTTTTTGATGCATCTCTGATGCATAATTCTATAAGACTTAGTTTTACCTGTCTTACCTGCCTAAAGTAAAATTGCTGCCACAAATTTCTTTTAATTGAGTTCTGCGTGGTTTTACCTCAGAACTATAGTTATTATTTTACTCAGTTTTCTCTTGATGCTGTGCTCTTCTACCTTACAGCTTTTTGAAAATTACTTAAGTATTAATGTTTCAAGCTTGTGAAAAGTAGGATGTTTTTGTGATGGAGATGGTGTCATTTGACTTGTGACACTATATGAAAAACAATGGAAATTAGGTTTTGTACTTACAAAGGTGAAATATCTACCTCTATGTAAATTATTTTGCTTTTTTCTTACTTGGACCTCACCATGAATTATATAGGATGAATATATATTCTCAGCCTGATACTTCTGTGGGGCATCTATGCATTCAGGGGGTATGCAGGGACCTGTAGCTCCAATGAGGTGTTTTTTCCAAGAGCTCTTTTGGACCAGCTGTTATGTGAGCCTCTATGACATGACGCTGTGGTGCTGGGTTTGAAGGTGAAAAACAAACAAAGCTCTGTCTCTCTAAGCTTCTTTTACTAGCTCTACACTAAATGTTCTTCTACCTGCCCCAGCACCAACTCCAAAGCCAGTTGTGGCTTAAGTTAACCCACAGCACAGTTAGTTAGCACAGATCTGGCTAATCCACTTTCCTCAGGTCCTTACTATACCCTAGGGTGGGCCTGGGGGGTGTGGGATGACTCCTTGAGACTCCAAAGGACAGGAGCAGGTGAAAATAGCCATTCATCAGCATTTGCCTTGTCACCAGAGCTTGAAAACACTTTTCTGGACTTGTTTCACAAATTGTTCCTTGTGCTTACTTTACTCCATCCTTTACAATGTAAGGATGGCAGAAATTAGCTTTACAAATAAGCGATTTTTTTAATTTTGGGGTTTTTTTTTACTTTAATGAACTACTTTGCTTTGTCCTACTTGGAGGTGTTCAGAAGGTCTTAAGATCCCGAAGTGTTTTGAAGTGGAAAACAGGTACTGGCTTTTCCAATGTTGCAGTAGTTGTTTGTGCTGGTGGAGGGTGGAGACCAAAAGAAACAAACAGAAAGCTAAACAAAACCTCCAAAAGTACCCCAAAATAAGTAATATCAATGACAACCATCGCTTTTTTTCAGGATTAAGTCATCATTCCTTAATATGAGATAGTCAAACTTTCATTAAGATCCTTTTGTTAACAGACATGAGCTTTTAGGAAATGGTCTTTGAAGAGATTCATATGCATACACAGGGCCTACTTGCTGCTTTTACACAATTTTGAAAGGATCTAAGTATAGAAATCTACTCGCCAGCCAGATTTCGCTTTGCAATTAGAGCTGGGGCAGGGGTGTTTGTAAACACCACAATAAGTTGGTTTTCTTTGAGTACTACTTAAGACCAGCTAGGGTCAAGGGGAAATGGTTATTTGGGTTTGGTTTTTTGCAAACTGCTGTTTTCCTATAACTGAAGTGCATCCATCATCTGAGTCAGACTGGTAAAAGAGGAAATTCTAGAATTCTCATTGGTAATGGGAAGAAGCTGCTGAGGTGTGGGGGTTTTTTTGAGAGGGTGGGTTTTTTGTTTTGTTTGGGGTTTTTTTACAAGATTGAACACAATATGAAAGATACCTGAGACTGGTTAGGAAATTCTGACCGATCTACCCTATGGCAAAGAGGTTGGAAAGGTTAGGATACTTCCAGCTTGTTAGAGAGGGAGAGTGTGCTGGTAGTCCAGGGCAAGAAAAAGCTAGATGGAGTTCTGTGTGTCCTAGACTCCTAATGAGGGTCTGCTTATCTCTAGCTAAAGATAATCCCATCTCTTCCTGATTAGCGTGAGAGACCGGGTGATGGGAATTCATAATCTTCTACTTCTCAACCCTCCTGTCCTAGAGTTCAAGTACCCTCAGTGCTTCTAAGTTCTCTGACACTTTTCCAGGACATCGCTCCCATTCTTAAAGCCCCTTCCCTGTTCCCATCCAGAGTTTTCTGTTTCTTCCCTCGAACTATGAGCTTTCATCACCATCCACCCCAAAGTCCCCTCCGTCCTCCCTTTCCTCACTTCACCCATTTCATAATGCAGCCACCTTGGAAATTGTCAGCAGCGCTGTGTTTGGTAGGCTCTCCTAGTCTCTCCCACGGTGATTATATCTGATGACTAGGTTTTCAAGTATTCACTTCCACCTGTTTATAATGGGAGCTGTTCTATGTTGAAATATCCCTATAAACCTAGTCCAAATAGGACCCCATTCTAACAAGCAAAGGGAAATGGCACAAGTTTCTTCCTAATAGACAAGAGATTGTGAGTATGGGAGTGTGTACTTGTGAACATCTGGTAAAATACGATTTGGTGATGAAAGCTTCCTTCACATGGTCAAGTCTCAACAATATCACCCACTGTTTAGTCTAAACTTTCATTTCACCAAGTGCTCCACTTTTGCTTTCAGTGACCTTGTACATCAGTCAGAGGGCATGCCACACACACTGCTGTTTCCACTCTGAATAAGGAGTCTGAAGTTGAAAGTCACAGGTTGAAGACTCTACTGCCTTGATGCTCTGTCCCCATTATTGTGGTTAAGCTTGACATTGTGGAATAATTATTGCTTTGTCGACAAACCAAGCACTGGGCCGATGACCTCTGCAATATCAAGAGTGTTGTTTTCATGAGACTCATTTAAATGGACATTTGCAAGTGACCTCAAACTGCAGCAAAGATACCCTGCTGTTCTTTTGTGTTTTAGATAGATTACGTAGCACACGCACGATGCTGAAATAGAGTCCTTCCACAGTGATCTCCAGGGAACCTTCATTGTTGTGTGTGTTCTGATGTAGTCCTAAGGATGGGACCTAAGCTGCTGTTCTGAAAGTTGTGTCATAACTGTGCTTTATTTCTCTTTGCCTTGTCTTGTTTCAGGTATGTGGAAGAGGGAGAAGGGGCGGGAGGTGGAGGGGAGAACCCAAACCCAGAACATGCTGTCTGTACTCTTCTTTTTTAGCTATACCTTTGTACACCTTGGACTCTGATATCTGGAGAATTGTTATTGCAGATGTAGGAAATCTCAGACAGGAGGATACCAGCATCCAGTTCACTGTCTTTTCCAGGTGTGTTTCTGACCACTTGATGCAACAGAAGCTTTTGCAATCACACAATTGTGGCTGCACTCCAGTCAGCTGTTATTACTCAAAAAATCCTCTTGGAATGTTATCCAAACACATGGGAATAGGATTCAAGTAACTGGTTCTTTCACAGATGAGTAGGAGATTACCACTGACTTTTAAAAGTGTTTCAGAAAACTAAGAAAAACCATTAATTTGTATTTAAAAGTAAAAGTTGAAGGGCCATGGCATAACACAGAATCACAGAATGGTTTGGGCTGGAAGGGACCTTAAAGATCACCTAGTTCCCACCCCCCTGTCATCATCAGGGACACCATCCACTAAACCAAGTTGTCCAAAGCTCCATCCAACCTGGCCTTGGATGCTGCCACAGAGGGGGTATTCACAACTTCTCTGTTCTAGCAGCCTATGCCTCTCCACACTCGTTGAGAAGAATTTCTTCCTAATAACAAATCTAAATCTACCATCTTAGTTTTTATCCCTTGTCCTACCACGACCTGCCCTTGTAAATAGTCCCTCTCCAGCTATCCTGTAGGTCTCCTTCAGCTACTGGAAGGCTGCTATAAGGTCTCCCTGGAACTTCTACAGGCTGAACAACTCCAACTTTGATCATATTTGTGGCCTTCCTCTGAACTTGATCCAATAGGTCCATGTCCTTCTTATGCTGGGGGTCCTGGAATTAAGCACAGTACTCGAAGTGAGGTCTCGCAAAAGACATCTGATTCAAGACATGAGGGCTTTGGATGACAGGACTTGCAATAAGGTCTTTGGTCTGAATGCAGACTTGCTGTAGGACTGTGCCTTCTAGTGTGGCGTCCAGCAGGGAGCAACACGCAATTCAGTATATGAATTGTAGGTGAAGCCAGGAAACCAGCCATTTTATTAGGTGAAAATCACACAGATTATATATCTTTCTTACTGCCAACGTGGCAAGCTAAAAAACTGCTAATTGGTTACACACACTGTTCACACCATATTGATTGGTTAGTAATTATAATGAGCTCTGATAAACCTATCTTATAGCTAAATATTCTTACTTTACCTTTAATACCTAAAAGCATCCACACACCTGCTGTTTTGACCCTCTTGTTATGGTTGGTTCCTAACATGTTCTGTTACTCCCAAATCCCTTCCCATAACTGCTTCTTGGTTTCGGGCAGCCTGTACCCCTATCAGCAAGGCCGCTGTGTTTTGAGAATGTGATTATTAGGATCCTCTCAGCGTGAGTAACTTTTCCTTTCTCATGGGAACAGAAGAATATTGTCAGGGCCTATGTCTTGGGAGAAGAGAGCTAGGCCGCCGGCAGGCCTGCTGTCTTCCCCGACAGTCATATCTTGAAAGATAATTTTAAGATGGCGTAAAGTACTGTGAAAGCCCCAAACCCCATGTAATTTAGTGGTAACTTTTATCAGAAAGCTGATGCTTAGCATGGTATACTGATTAGTACATGTTCTTAGCATATCTCCAACATGTTTCAAAGGATAGAATTTCATAGATCTTCAGTAGTTGCTTAGCTCTTGTCCAGCCAGCTGAACTTCTGCAAAATTAATTGAGGTTGAAATGTTGTATCTGTAGCTGTCCTGCTGGCTTGTACTTCATGCGCTAAGGTGGACAGAGACATTATCTGTGCTGTATCTAGAAATAAGCTTTCCAGTTGTCCAAATTCTACTGAGCAACAAATTAAGAACTAGAAGATATATAGGTGTGTGCTTCTGTACCGATGTAGACCATATTTAGTTGGAGGGTGTTGGTCAAAAGGAGGTGAGCAGATGGTAATCACTGCTTGTTCCAGTAGAGATCACTGCTTAGGGTTTCTTTTCTTCTTACTGTTAACAGCACAACCAAATCTTCTTTGCTCTTTACCTCCAAGACACGTTGGATAATTGAAGTCCTCCCGAGACCATCGTGTCTGAAATCAGACCAAGAGAATCCTTGCTTAGCTGAAAACTCTCCAGTTTGCCTCCGGTGTCTAGGCACAGTGTGAAGGAAAGTCTGTTTAAAAGGTGTACAATGCCAATCTTTTCAAGTCAGGTTCTGAGGATGCTCATAGACACACAGTGATTTTCAAGCTGTCTTCCCCTGAAATCAGAAAGCTATGGCTTTGCACTCCTGAACTCCTTGGGGGTTTTTTTTGGTTTTTTTCTTTCCAATGCTTTTAATTTTAGTAAAAGGGGGGAAAGCCAAGCGAACAAAATCAAAATCTTTCTTCCCTCTTTTGCAGAGTTGTCATGACTCGATTGTAAATTAGAATCTTAGGACTTGAGAGGGGAATGGAGCATTTGGCTGCCTCATTGCCTGCTAAATCAGAAATAGTGTAAGAGAGCACTTACCCTGCAAGGAGTGGAATGGGGACTACTGCCCAGAAAACTGCCAGTTTCCTCCTGCCTTTGCAGCCAAGCCCTTCGGCCCCTTTCATCTCAGAGCAGGCTATAACCGTAACACCTGCTCTGGACCTCCACTGAGAGCTGGGCTGATAAAGGTAGCGGTTTGCAGACCTGAGCTTGTTGGAGTGCCTGAGCTTTTTGGAAGGGCCTGCTTTCTCTGGCCCAGATCCAATACACCACTTAGACATCTGCTTAACTTTAAGCATGTGAGTATCCCCTTTGAAGTCCTGTGTATATTGTTTTGCTGGACTGAGGTCGATGAGCTCAGTACCTTGCAGGATTGAGCTCCTGAATGTCGGATTTGATTAAATGCTCCCCCTTTCTTCCCCAACCCCCTCCCCCCAACCTTGAAAGCCTGACCAGAACTCTAGCAGCCTCAGGAGCACAACAACATAAAAAAAAAGGCAGTAAGTGGGAAGCGAGCCTGGCTCAGCTGTGGTAGCTTGGTCTTGCAGATCTAGCCAGAAGAAAAGCAGAACCCAAAAATCCAATTGGAGACCTAGTTAAAGATTAAGCCATCTACGTTTTCCTATGGGAGCTGCAGAACCTCAGCTAGAAGTGAATGCTTATCGCTCACTTTGCCTCTCCCTCCTCAAATGGGACAACCACCCATTTTATCTGAGAGGTAACTGCTCCCTCTTAATTGTGCTCCTGCTTCTTTCTTCCCTCGACTCCAAACTACGCTCCCGGCAAGCGGAACGAAAACCACCCCACTCCCCCACCACCACCCTCTCTCTCTCTCTCTCTCCCGCCTGTTCCTTGTCAATTCGCATCAGTTTAAGGTCAGGAAAGCTAACGGGGAACAAGGCGCTGCAGCATTTGAACTCAACCTTGCTTTCCCAAGGAACAAACTGACAATTAGTACAGGGATCAGCATCAAAAAAGAGCAACTCAGCGTGAAGCCTGTCTAATTAGTCATATGAACGGAGGGCTTCCCCTCCACTTCCTCGGGAACACATGCCTGTCAGATCTGATACAAGGAGATTTCTCTCCCTAACATAATACTGGCGCTAGGCTGAGAACAGGTAGCCCCGGCTGAATCCTTGTTTAAGCAATGGGGAAGCTTAGCTGCGACATCCAGTTGCGTGCCCGTATCCACAGTTGCAGCGTGCTTAGGACAATGCGCTTTGCAAGTGATTGCAGGATGCTTCACAGTGGGGAAAAGAAAGGATAGGAAAAAAGAAAAGGCATTGATCTTGTGGCTAATCTTCTCTACTTAATAACACTTCTTGTTTAGGTGGAAAAATGAGCAAAGGGAAAAATTTGAGATGAAAGTTCAATGAGTCTCCTAATCTCAAAGAATTGTCCCGGTTGAAAGGCTCCATGTGTCTGACTTCTCTTTTTTTTCTTTTTTTTTTAACTTCTCTATGAACCAAGACATGCATTTGTCTCCTCTGCTGTGCAACACACACTAAATAGCCATAAAACTTTGTGATTCCTGTGAATTTTGCCGTTGCATAGTGCATAACAGCTTGAGCTGAAATAAAGATCCTGTTGCATTCACTCTTACTTAAGACCAAAGATCATGCAATCTAACACCTTATCTATACAAGAACCCAGGAAAAAATAAAAGCAAAATGAACTAAAAGTGTGTATTTTATCATGAATTAAACTCCTTTTAAATTCCTGTGTAAAACTCCAGATTCAAAGTTTAAAAGTCCTTTATCTGATTTTGCTGAATTTTACTCTGGAAGCAAAGCAAGTGAGGTAAAATAAAAGCGACTTTAAGTGTGTCCTGGAACTTTTCTGGTGTGGACTGCAGAATATACCTGGCATGCCGGCAGTTCTTTTGCTTTTGAACATAAGGTATGTTTTATACTGGCATGGCTTGTTTCTGAAAGGGGAAAGGAATAAACTACCCAGACATAAAGGGCTTTTGCATGAAGGTAAAGAAACATCTGTAGAGGGGCTGCACGCATATAAGAATATGGAAAAAACACTGCAAGGGTGTTACCTGTGCATCTGATGGTATCATGTTGCAACAACTCCCTTGGCACTCATTTCCGTATCGATCATACCCTAGATAAGGGTTTGGCTTATATTTTTCTTTTTAATTTTTTTTTTTAATAGCCCAAGTGCTGTATGCCTTGGCTTCATTAACACAACTGTCCTGTCAGACAGAAACTCCGTTTCTTCTGCAGGGGCTACCAAACAGCCACCAGAGAAGCTTTGCTCCTGTATAATACCTCAGGCTGTTTGTTTCTGATGGGAGACTGACAGCTGTGGCTCCAGATGTGGATTCCTGGCATGGTGGGAGAATGCCAGTGCCAGTCCAAGCATCTGTATTCGGGTAGCTCCTTTGTTTATGTACCAAAAAGGAGCACGGATATTTTCTATTTGATATAGCACTGGGATGAGTCTCAGAAGTTGTGCACCCACTTCCAACAGTGGCATTTACCTTATGGTTCTTCAGAGGACAAAGCTGAAACGATTTGTGTAGCTTTCCCTTTCCTACCTATCGTGATAATACCCTTGTTTGCAAACCTCTTGAGCTGTAGCCCTGAAAAGTGTTATAAAAAGTATTTTCATCATTATTTATTGTTGTTACTGGGAACTGTAGCTTGAAATAAGGGTGCGCTGTTGAGAAACACCGCTGTGCCGTAGCAGAAATGCCAGGGACCTGAGACTCTGATGCTGAACTCTGCATTTCCTCATGTACTGGACTGAGGGAAAAAGAATGGTCTCTCTGCTATAGACTGAGTGATACAGAGGCAACACCACATGCTTGCCAGTGAAGCTGTATCTCTCTTGCGTTTGGGTGAGCGCTCTCTGCTTCGGTTGTGCAGATTCTCCATGTATTAATTAAATGAAATCGGATGCTTGGTGCTCTTAGCAGCTTGTGTTTGAGTAGACACTTGGTGGCACACTTTCTCTGAAGAGTGCTGCAGGATAATGTAGCTGTTTTGCTAGAGACCCTTTTTTGTTCTTTTTGCAGTGTCCTTGGTATGGTGAGTTCTTACCCGCTGCCAGCCCTGTCCTCTGGCTTTTGCAGCGTACCAGGCAAGCATGAGCACCTGCTTTTAAGAAACTAAAAAACCCATTAACTCACGGGTTCCTCTTCAGTTCCTAAGAAAAGGAATTGCCAGCTGTAGTACTCTGTGGGTTTCAATGTCCATCTCTGCAGTCCAAGCTCAGTTGAATTTCACTGTATTCTGTAGGTTCTGGAAACACAAAGCCCTTCTCTCGTGGACTTCTTGGGCATCCTTTCCTACTCCTGCATGCCTGCTTCCTAGGTGACACGATGCTATTCAGTATTGGCATGTGCTAAACGAAATGGCATCAACTTTTCTATTAGCTGGCCCTGGTGATAGGCATTTGTTACTCTCACACATAAGGAAGAATGTCACTGTATTAAAAAAAATATTTGTACAAGTAGCAAGACGATAATATGCTTTATGATTTTTTCCCCCTCAGGCTAATATTCATGGCTTATGAATGGTATTTACCCTGCTGCCCTTGTTATATGAATGCTTGCCTAATACCATTGCTGAACCATAAAGCTTATGCTTGCTTCCAGCAGAGTTCAGTGGTGTGAGCTGGCTAATACCAGCAATCATCTCTCTCTGAATCTACGTTAATGAGTCGTTAAAAGAAGAATTGTATGCACATTTCCCCAAATTTTTACAATTTTACAGGGTGCTCTGTTGCCTTCCTGCTCTGCTTGAAGATACTGATTGAATGTGGGGAAAGTGTGTGGGTACCTGATGTCTGTTCAACTTGTAGCTCTTATCATCTTTTCTTCTTGCTGCTTCTAGTAGCTGCTGCTTCAACAATGCAACAGACTGCACAAGACTGGGCACTGGGCCCGCTAATGAACCAGGGCTAATGAACACTGCCAGAGCTTGCTGCTGTTGGAGTACTTATGTAGAGAAATGACCACGGTGTCAAGTCTTTCATATACTTAAAAATGGACAAGAACTGAGGGGGAGGTGATAAGAGAACCGAGGGACAGTAAGTAGTATGTTAGATGTCAGAGGTGAATCTCGTGGAATTGGTAACTGGTTCCCTGCGTGCTTTTTCCTGCAGTTCCCCCAGCCCTGCAAACAGCACTTTAATTAACAGGCTAGTTGTCCAAAGCTGCCTTTACTTTTCTGTTTGCCCTGCTAACTTGGTGTATTACAGCATTTGCTGCTCTGCAAAGCTCTGAGGGCTTCTGTGAGGAGGAAAAGAAACCGCAGCTTTGGTTCCCAAATGCTCTAAAGCTCCATTTGAAACCAGAGAGCGAGTCGAGCCTTCCCGTCATTCACGTGGGAAGGTTTCAGATGATATAATAGTGTCTTTTTCATCCTCTACAGCTCTGGTTCAGGTCTGTTAGCCATTTCAGCAGTGTCCCTCTGAGGGAACGCTAGCAATGCTGCTGACTCACAAAAGGCTCCACTTCCTTGACACATCGCAGTGACTGCAAAGAAAGCCTTTCTCCATGTGAGCCATGCTGCAGCTCAGCCTGGTTCTCATTATGTTCCTCTCAGTACCATTATACTTCTGCATAGACGCAGTACCCACCCAACTGGGGTCACGTCTGCTGCTAACAATCTGCTGACATATTAGATAACTTATATGCGTTTCTTCACCGCTGCCAAGGGCAAAATATTCCCTCTTCTACAGTATTTCATTATTCTTTTATTTATTTTTTTTTTTAACCAGATGCTGGTTGAGCTGCAAAAAGCAGGGAAAGTTCCTGAAGTCCTGTGATCTTAACTTATTAACACTGCCTGTTTTCCTCCCCAGAAGCCTAGGAGATGAAACAACGGGGAACTAGCAGCAGCAGCAGCAGCAGCAAGGATTTCTCTTGTTGGCCCAAGGGGTCTTTTGCTTTTTTGCTTCTTCCTAACCTCACCTGACTTGGACGCTACACACTTTCCTTTCGGTGTCTTTTAATTGAGGAAGGTCTAATGGAATGGAGCACCTTCATCTTCAACACCAAACACAGGGACAGTTTGCAAGACATTTTAATGTCTCTTCCAGAGTTCTTTTTGACCCTGAAGCACTGTCTTTGTTTATACAACACAAACCAGATACTCTTCATTGTTGTGATGTTACCATGAGGGAAGCTATTGCCTGTTTCTTAAAACTGGCTTCCTTAAGGAGACAAGGATGAAATAATTCTGCCTCTCTGTCCATCCCGTCTTTCCACCAACAAAATTCCTGAAGTACTGGGCCGGTTTCACTTAAAAATAAGAACTGAATGTCAACGATATACAATGTATACTTGTCTTGTGAATGTAGACAGATTAATATAGAAGGCAGAGATTCTCTTTATGCCTCCATTGATGGAAGAATTGCATCATGACTTGGTTCTATTTCTTATTAGATAATTATTGACATAGAAAACTTTATCACAAGACATAAATTCATGGGTGATCAACCTGCTTAGATTTTGCTACCTTATGTGAAGTATTTATTTGTCTGCTTCAACACATGTTCTCAAGAAATTGTCCCTACATTTGCTCATAATGCCCGACCTATTGCATCACAGTGGAATGTCTGCCTTCTCTGTAAACCCTGTATGGGGTAGATTTATTAGTAGGCTTGTTCCTCAAGTTGAGGAAATTACTCTGATTTCCCAGTACAGAGTTTTGTGAGATCTGACATGTTCTTCCTTGCTCTGATCGAGCAGGTCTATGCAATTGTTTCATAAATTTCTGTTTAAAAAAAAATATATATAGCATGGGGGACAAAATTAATTTCAGCTGTATTGCTTGTACTGTTATCTTGCATATAATAGCTTAAACCTCTTCCAGTCCCTGGCACTTGGGTAGCTAAGCAAGCTTGTTGGGAGCTTCACCATAAGCTTGCAAACGGGACCACACCTAGATCTGTCTAAAGCTATTTGGTATCAGTGTGGCACATTAATGTAAAGTCTGCTGAGCAGATAGTAAATCTGGTTTCTGTCTCTCTTCTGAGGAAGGGAACCCAGCTTTTGTAAAATCTGGGTTCCATATGCAGAGCCAGCTATGAAGTCTTTCCTTTCACAGGAAAAGTGTCCTCGAGTTTCATCAGCTCTGCTATGTCTCTCATGTCCCTTCCTTCCCCCTCAGGAGATTCAAAATATCAGCGCTTTGGTCAGGCCTGCCTGTCACTTACTACAGACAGATGATGATAATTAGGTTTCATGTCCCCACTACCTGGTGATGAAGAGAGGCGGCTCAGGGATAAAAGTGATGGGTGTGTTGCAAGGACCTGGGTAAGGAACTGAGCAAGGAACGGCAGCTTCTGGTGTCAGTCATGCAAGTCAATAAAGAAAATGTGACGGGGTTGTGGACAGCCTATTAGTATAACTCATTCTTAGTTTGGCAGCAAAAGAGTGTTGCAATCCTTCCCCCCTGATTTATGGCTCTGAGGGGAGGTTAATTTAAGATTCAGTTCAGGAATACAGCTAACTGCTGAAATGACACGGTCTTTGCTAGATCATGTATGGTGTGTTTCCTGTGGGTAGCTGAGCTAAGTTCACTGGTAACTCTGGGTGTTAGCAGAGCTCCAGCTCAACAGTGGCTTAAGAATATAAAATGGTGACACGTTGCAAGAACAGTGTTGCAGAACGATCACTGTTTATTAACTCCTCTGGACCTGGGGATGAATGGGAGGATCTTTCAGCTTTACCTCAGAGCTTACTGGCTCCAAGAGAGAACTGACTTTCACAGCAGAAATTGCTTTTCTTTAAGTTAATTTTTTTTAAAGTGAGTTACAGATGTGAAGGGCTGTAGTGATGGCTATGAGCTAGCATGCAGGTGACCTAAGCAGTGCTTGAATAAGCAGAAAACTATTTTGTTTTTAAAAAGATAGGAAAGAGAAAAGGTGGTTTTCAAAAGGGCTTACTGCTTCCTTTCTTCCTCTGTCCCTGTGACCTCCCTTCTCTCCCCCTGTAGCCCCTACAGCTCTCCTTTATGTGCGCCAGATGCTCTCACAACTTGGTTCTTGATTTTCTGTGAAAGCCCTCTTGTTCTCCCAACGGTTGGTTCTCCAGCATGATGCATCCTTATGAATACACACTTCTGACAGCAGAAAGACAAAAAAAACCCAAAAATACACACCCAAATCAAAAACAGTGCAGGGTGGCTGGGACATATTAGAAATCCCACTACCTAGAGGTGCAGCATTTGCTTCTCCAGCTCCTATCACTGCCATCTACTCCACTGTTGGTGGCACAAATGCGTGCTGCTCCTGTAACTCCACCATCACTGCTGTAGGCACTAAAACCCGTAACAGGTGCAGATTTTCAGGCGAAAGAGCCGGTTCAGAGACAGACAAGGAATACCAAGGTTAATGTGTTATTCAAAGCGGTCTATACTCGGGTTTTAGTGGAGAAGATCAGCAAAATAATGGTGACCATTGTGTTGCGCCTGTGGCTGCAGTCTGTACCCATTCGGTTTTCCAGTGCTTAGGTCACACATTAGAAAGGGATCAGTCACCGTGGATTAGAGCATGTCATCCATTTTAGTGACAGCAGAACTAAGTAATACTCCCTTTCCTGCAGCAGTCGGTGGCTTCTCTAAAGACATTTCCAAATTCAATTGCTGTTGGGTTAATTCCTCTTCTCCTATATCATACTGCAAACTGGACAGCTGCCTCAGCTGGTGTCTGAATCTTCAATAGAGAAGAGGTCAGCGAAACTATTTTTCAACATTTAGCAGAAATCTACTGAAACTGTCAATTTTAGAAAGCTGATGGCAAGTTGTTTGACAGATGCCAAGTGGTAAGAGCCCAAATATACTATTGGGAATGTTTATTTGTGGGCATAATCTCCCCTGTCAAACTGGAGAAAAGGATGCCACACAAGTTGCAAATATTAAGTGACAGATTTCATGCAGCTTTTCTTTTGCTGAAAACATGAGTGCATGTTAAAAGTAGAAGCGCTTTTCCCAATCCCTAGGAACACATGAGTACAAAAGGCTCATAACCCTTTTTGCAACCCAAACTTAGGGAAGAAAGCAATCAAATATTGGTTGCTTTGATAGCAAAAAATATTTTAAAAGCTCTGAAATTCAACGTAACTGAATATGGTAGTTAACAAGTAGCAGTGCCAGCTTTAGGAATAGATTGTATCTTCTCCTGTGTGAACGCTTAGGCAGGGTCTACAAATCCAAAGTCTTCCAACTGCCCCATTTTATAAGCAGTACTAATACCTGCTCTCCATATGGTACTTGAAGTTGGAGGGTTCCAAAGCCTCTTACACAGCAGGCAGGTATTGTTGCACCTTCTTTGGGGCAAAGCGCAGGGATGCAGAGCACTTGCAATTCTGGGCTAAAGACTGGTAAATTGGAGTTCCATGTTGTAGTTACCATCACATACTAGTGCAGAGCAGTGCCAAGGAAGGGTGGAGGCATCACCTGAGGTACAAAGCTGTCATGTTTGACTGTAAATGTTTAGCCATGCTTAAGCCACTCTTTCCACCCTCCCATCCCACCCCCAGTAAGTATTTCCATCCCTGGGACTTAGCACCAAATCTTCTCTCTCTCAAACTTTTGGTCTTAATTTTTTTTCCCTTACCAAGTGTCGGATAGGTCTGTTTATTTTGCCAGCGTTAAGCTTGGTTTTCCCTTTTTTGACATAAAATACCTGTTTCAAAGCACTCAACTGAACAATGGCCAGGTTTCATTCCACCTCATTACAACCTACTGTATGCCGTTATCTCTCTTCTAGAGTACCAGCCTTGGTTTTACTATCCACTTAGTAATTCCATGTCATTTATCCTGGTAGGCTACAGGGAATTTCCTTTTTGATTCTAATTTATTCTAGTCCTTTGCAGGGTATCCACTCTAATCACAGGGAATAGCTTTAGTATTTTGTGCACTGTGTATATGTAAGTATCGTTTGCCACAGGATCACTTGCATCCAAGCGTGTCACACCTGAGACAGGCTTTGCCTTAGAAAGCCCTGGCACTCATAGCACTCCTGGTGCCTGAAAGTAAAAGTTACTAAAGCATTATTTCTTTTATTTGCATTGGCAACTGTCTTTCAGATTGAAAGATGGACAACACAGGTCTGTGCTCCATACTTGCTGAGGAATTTATGTTAAAGAAAGGAGAGTATAAAGTTTGCTGTATAAAACAGGACCATACTATGGACTTTTAAAGAGACACACCCCCCCCCCCCATTTTAACTTGTGTGAGACCTAAGGTCTTGGTCAATTCCTTAACTAGCCAAAAAGTGACAATGTCAAATATGGTTTTAACTTGACATATATTATTCAAATATATTTAAAATCATAATTCCCATTACTGGAAAATGTTTCAATTAATGAAAGAGATTTATTACTTTTACACTGACTACACATTTAGAATTACAGCCTCTGATTCAGGCTGGTTTTCATCAATCCCTTCATCAAAGAAAGATCTCTTAATGAGAAAGAGAGAAAGCACTTATTTAAGAGGATACCATGGAGGCAAAGTAAGTCACTGGTTTAACTGGGCTGGGCTTAACCCAGATCTCAGCACTAGGTAGGAGAGAAGACAAGGAAGCTAATCAACTCCTAGTGTAGCTCAGGGCTGCTGTTGCTACTAATCATCAACTACATTGTGGTGGGATTCAGCTGTGCTGTGTAATGACAGACACTCTGAAAGGCCAACTCCAGCTCCTTGCAGCCTCATCAGAGACAGGGGAGGGTCTGGTAAGATACTTTTCTGCCTCTGATGGTCACATTGCACAAGAGGAAACTTTACCTTTTCTGTCTTTAGTAAAGCTCCCTGTTTGCCTTCCTAAAGAGCACACTGGACTGATAATGTAGTTCTATCATTGTGTAACAAAGAATCAACAAAACAAAAGCCTAGGAATGCTGATTTCTGTGCCATGGAAAAAATAAGGTGCATGACCTTATGGTGTGGGGTTTTGTTTTTTTTGTGGTGGAAAGGAGGGGGGTTTACACCTTTATACTTCCCATTGTTTTTATCCCCTAAAATATCCAACTTACATTTGCACTTATAAACTATAGCTGGGACTATATTAATTGGCTGTTAACATGTACAGCAAGATATTATTCTGTTGGCTGAGTCACATTCGCTTCACCCAAGTTTCACAGTAATAGCACTTCACGATTGCATTAAATTTTACAAACCTTTACAGCTCCTCAACAAACCCACCCCAGCTTTGTATCCTGTAAGGAGGCTTGAGGCTAACACATTATTTACTCTCATTTAACTATGCTTTAAATTAACGGAGTCAGGTGCGACACGGTTATAGTTCTTCTTTATTAAAACCCCCCTACACATTCATTTATATAAAATACAAGCAGTTATAATTCCATGTCTGTCTTAGGGAAATGCTAATTTCTCTGGCACCCAGAAGCCAAATTGATTTGTACTTTCATTGCCACAGTCATTTTTGCTAACGGCTTGAAGATCGACCATGAATACTCTGCCACAGTCAACGGGTAAAGCTCCAAAACCAGCCTAAAAACCCCCAAGGGGTGGGGTCAGGTTGAACCCAGGCGCTGGTTCAAGTTCTTTTCCCATCCATGCGAAATGAACCGCCCAACTTCCAAGGGGCTGGATTTTCACCTCCCATCCCCTAAAAGCTAACGGCAACCTACCCGGCTCTTAGCCACATGTTACGGTCGCGAATTCCAGGTGGATCGGCTTCCTTCCTTTGATATAAATAATGGGAGCAAGCTGACTGCTGCTGCGAACCCGCACGGGCAGGGCAGGAAGCGTTTTGGCTCATGGAGCTGTCTTCGCGCCACTGCAATGAAAACCCTTTGGGTGCCAGCCTTCCAGCAAAGCCTGCGCCGAGAGTCGCACACAAACTCGCCAATTGCTTTCCCTCCGTGTTATTTATGACCACGTTACTTCAAATAAGCTGAGTTTTCCCTCTGCGAGCTTAGCCCTTGCCAGATAAATCAGTGGGATGTTATGGGTACTGAAATATCTTTTCCAAGCCCTAATCCTGAATGCTTTCGAAATTGCAGGCTTAAAACAAAGACAGAAAGAAAAAAAAAAGTTTAAAAATTCCTTTTCATGCCAGAACACCCCCAATCCTGTTCCCCATACTGTTAAAATAAGCAAAAGCAATGCCTTTCACCACGCCACGGTGTGGGAATGCTTGCTCCCCCCATCCTTACAGTGTGGAAATGAGCCAGAAATATCTGGCAGCCCCGTCTGCGGTGCCTGACGGGCCCGGCAGTGCGGCCCTATCTGTGCATGCTAGGTTTCTGTGATTGTGGCTGTAAGGCTTCAGGTGGCAGAAGGCTGCTGAAGCAGCTTCTTGGTGACAGCAGCGCTGCTCCCAGACCCCATAACATGCTTTATTACAAGCTGCTCCATACAATCTGGGGGGGAGTGGTAAAATCGTGACGTCGCTTCTCACTGTTTGAGCAAGCTCACTAGGCCAGAAATGAGGTTGTCTTTGCTCTACGTCCACATTGTATCTCTTTTTTTTCTAACTTCTTTTCCTTTTAAACTACAATTGTCCTTCACGTCTACCAAGAGAGACGTGGGACACAAAATATGGGTGCATCACTGAGCAAAACCAGAAAAGCATCTGCTGTGAAGCTTTGGGAAAATGGCTGCCAGGGTTCTTTTTAATTCTTTCTGCCACTGGCCCTCAAAGCTAAACCTCACTGTCTCAGGGTGTATTCCTGCTGCTGTAGGTTCACAGAAGGAAAATACACAGAGGTCAGCAGTTTCAGTGGCAGTCTCTAATTTTAGGTTCTTTGCCTTGGATATTTTGGGACAAAGCTTTGGACGCAACAAAAGAAGTGTCAAGGAACTATAAATCTAGATGAAGTAAGTAACACCCAAGGCATCTCGAACCAGAGACCCAAAACCAGAGATTTTTCAATTTAAAAAAAAAAAAGGGGGGGTTTGCATTTGGCAGAAAATGATTTTTCTTAGTTTTTGAGGTTTCTATCCTTCCCCATGCTTCCTGCTATTCCTATTTTCATACCACCATTGCAGGCAACTCTGGAATTCTCCCACCTATCCAAGGCCTGCAAAAGTCGAGGGACAAATAGTCCTTTCTTTTTATGCACAGGTGATCATCTTAAGATTGAGCGTTGTGTAAAGTCTGGGGTTCTTTTTAAATGCTCTATGAGATTTTGTTATTTAGCTGATTTTGTTCTAGATACTTTTAATTACCAGTGCATTGTTTAATTGTGTCTTTCAAATACACAATGTTCAAAAAAATGTTTCAATTGCAAACAAAAGACCTATTTAGACTCCAGGTGCATAATCAAGCTCAAAAGTGCCTATTTATTATATAATTATTTGAAAATCAAACCTGGAATATTAAAAACGTCACAGAGGGTTGAAAGAATATTAAAATTAAGGTGTCACATAAAATATCTGCCACTGATTAAAAAAACCAAAATAAATGAATGTTGTCCCAAGAGCTCAGATACATTTTCCAAGCAGTCCCCCTGCACAATCACATCGCTCAGTAGCCAGAGGTTTGCTTCAACCAACAAACTCCTGGAAACTGCACACCCAAAAGTTCAGAAGGACTGCAGTACCTGGTCAAAGCAGAGGGAGCCATCACTGTTTTATGGTTTCCCAGGAACTGCTGTTCCATCTTCAAGTTGAAAGTCAAGAACGAGCTCAGTCCTATCTCCCAGACATCAGACCTATCTCCCAGACAGATGAATAGACAGACGAACTTATGCCTGGCAGGATGTGACAACTTCAAAAGCTGTGAACTAGAAGAGATTTTTCAGATACTCTGGCAAACAGTTTCCACACCACTGGCATACATTTTTAGATCTTTAGGATGAGTGCTGAAATACAGAGGTCTTGTTTTCCACTAAAATTTTGGTCCAAAGCAGTGGTTTTGGCTTACAGTAAATCTTGCGCCGTGGAAGATTGTGGGTTGCTTGTATTGATTCATGGAAGGCAACTAAGAAAAGCACCACTGGCCATGTTTAAATGCATGGTACTGCAGATGGATGTGTATAGATACATATACCCACATGCACAGAATCACAGAATTGTAGGGGTTGGAAGGGACCTCAAGAGATCATTGGGTCCAACCCCCCTGCCAAAGCAGCTCCCTAGCTCATACTGCACAGATAGGCATCCAGATGGGTCTTGAATATCTCCAGGGAAGGAGACTCCACCACCCCCCTGGGCAGCCTGTCCCAGGGCTCTGGCACCCTCACTGGGAAAAAGCTTTTCCGCATGTTGGTGCGGAACTTCCAGTGCTCCAACTTGCAGCTATTGCCAATCAGACTGATTATGCAAGAAACCAAGGAGCATAACATGCAGCTTTCATTAAAATGGTTGAAAACACACAGGAACAGATTTTCATAGAAATTTATCAGTATAAGGGGTGGAAAAAGCTGTTCATATCAGAGAGAGGAGGATACAGAGATATTCCTGTTTTAAGAAGGTATGTCCAAGTCACAGTTTATGATTTATGACATTTTGAAGAGAGTTCCAAAAAGCTTTGTGTGTAAAGACATTGAAAATGCTTTTTATGTAAAGAACCCAGGCAAACAGGTCCGTTTGCAACCCATGGAAATGCAGCCCCCTCTGACGAAGTAGCTGGACTGTAACTAGGACATTTTATATTCTCCCATGAAGGAGCTTTTCTGAACCATCCATCCCTCCCAACAAATCAGCCTTTCTGCTTAGTTCTGCCAGCTAATCTGATGCCTGTTTCATCTAGCTCTGCAGAACAGGTGGAAGGACCTTGGTTTGAAATTGAGCGTGAACTGGATGTATAAAAATAGAGCGTTGAAGCTCAGGTGGCTTTTGGTAACACCCCTGACTACTGTTTTAAACCCCAAAACCCACAGAGGGTGCTTAGTTGCTGCAGGTGCCTGGTGTGTCTCATAGGTCTTGGCTCTTCTGGGTGCTAGTGGGGGTGACTTGTTTTGCTTTGGTTTTCAATTAGATAGTGTTGGGAAAACTGAAGAGAAAAAAAGCTTTTAAAAAAAGAAGTCTTATGACTTCTAGTATCCACGATGTGAAAGGGGGGCCCCGATGCAAGGAGGCAGGAAGGCCCCGCTGCCTCTCCATACCTCTTCTTGCCATGGGGAACCCAACTTTGCCCCGGCCGCCCCTCCCCGCCCCCCCTTCAAAGGAGGAGGGATGAGATGCTGTCCGGCCGCCTTGGAGCATCCCTTTTCCCGGGGGTCCGAGCGCCTGTCCCGGTGTGGGGAGGGAAGCTTGTCCCCGGCGGGGACAGGCGCAGCATCGGTGGTCGCGAACCCCTCGGCCTCTGCCTGCTTGCTGCCTGCACTCGGGGAGGCGCAGGCAGCTGCGGAGCTGCCCTCGGGGAAACAGCCCGGCTGGTTACAACGTGCTGCCTGCCAGGGGGAGAAGCAATCGCCTTGGATAACGACCTTCGGGGACGGTCGGGGTGCTAATCGGTTCAGGCCAGTAAAATAAAATAAAATAAAATAATAAAATAAAATTTAAAAATAAAATAAAATAAAATCATAAAATAAAATAAAGTTTTAAAAATAAAATAAAATAAAATCATAAAATAAAATTTAAAAAATAAAATAATTAAATAAAATTTTTAAAATTAAATAAAATTAAATTAAAAAAAAAAAACTTTTCGCTGGTCCATTGCGGTTTTCTGGGCGGCTAACCTAAAAACCTAAGGAGATTCTGCAATATTTTGATTTAAACGATCGGGGCCAGAGTCTTGCGCTGCTTCGAATTACAGCGTTTAGGGCTCCGAACCTTCAGTGAAAAGTTCGTCAGCTTTTTAGCGACGGTTTTAAACCGAGAAAAAAAAAAAAAACCCAACAAAAAACCCCCAACCCTGTGCGGTAAACAAACTCAGATTGCAATTATTGTTTTGTTTCGGGGTGTTTTTTTTTATAAAAAAACTGTGATCGTTTTCATTGAGCCCAGCCTTTATATGGGAAATGCGGTGTGTTTTGTGCACGTGGAAAAGGGCGTTGAAATCTAATCGCACCTAGCTGGCGGTGCCCGACTCCTGTGTGTATATATATATAATATATATATATACATATACAGTGCCGCGGGTCTGAATAGGTGCGCGTACAGTACGGCCGGCGCCTGCCCTCGCAGCTCTTGAGGCGTGTGTGCGGGCGGGGCGCTCGTAACCTTGCGGTTTTACTTGGATGGTTTGGGAGCGGGGTTGGATGCGTTTAACGATCCTGCCGGCTGCGGGAACCCCTGCGTGGCTGTCTGTCCGGTATCGTGTGTCCGTGTGTCGAGCTCTGCCGGGCCGGTTGGAGCTCTCCGCGGACAAAAGACGCCTTCCGCTCAGGAGTGCGGCAGCCTGCAAAGTGTGAATCATTTTCAGTGAGGAGTTACACCAAGTGGGAAAGCTTTTAGCACATTATCCGCTGGCAATTGGACTATAATCTAATTGTCAGCCCTCGGGTCTTAATAGAGCCTTTCTCTTTCCACCATCGGATTTGCATCTGGGAGATGCCTAATGGGTTTAAGATGCCTCGCATTTTGCTCCAATAAGCCACTTTCTCGGGGTAGGTGACATTGAGATGTTTTCGTTGTGAAATTGGATCCCGGGTACCTGGGCTCCTTGCCTTGCTGGCGCGGCTCTCTGCTCGCGGAGCGGCGGCGAGAGAGAGATGCCCCCTCCGCAGAAATAGCGCTGGGAACGGGGGATGGCTCCGAAACCGGGGAGCGCGAAGAGAAGGTGAATCCGGCAAAGAAAGCAGTATAATTAGGTGCAGAAGAGGAGCGGTGGGGGGGAAAGCCTGAAAGCCAAGCTGATAGCCGCGTAAGGCTGCAGAGCCGGGGAACCGCGTAGCCATCGCTTTGTAAAAGCAGCGATGCGCTCTCAGGACACGAACGAGGGCTCTTACGACCCTGCCCGAGCGAATAAACACTTATTTATTTATTTTAAAACATTGAAAAAGCTGTTTTCATCTACGGGGAGGAATAAGATTTTTTAACTCCTCCCCTCCCGAGGAGGGAATGCGCTCAAGCCAAAGGCAGCACCGCAGGTTACCTTGCAGCGGGCGGTGCGGGCTGAAGGGTCAGGCATCAGCTCCTGGCAGCACCGGGCGAGAAGCAGTTGGGATGGGAAAGCGGCAGTGAGGGTCTCGACAGCGGCACCCCGCACCCGTAGGTTCCTAATTAAAGGGGGAGAGGGTGTGAGGGGACTGTTTGTTCTCGCCCTCTGCCCAGGCGACGGCTCCGGAGGGAAGACGGGGATGTAACGGAGGAGGGATGGGATGCAAATGTCAGGTTATCCCAAGGGGCGGCCGGGAGAAGCGAGGGTATCAGCTCAGTTCCGTGCTCTGCGGGGAAATTGCAGCCAGGTCGGTTTCGGGGCACAGACCCACCGGTGCCGCCGCGGGATTGCGAACAGATTTGTCTCTGTGGCGTGAAAGGGGCGGCGTGGGGGCTTTTCGGGGGGGCGGGTGGGGTGTGTGAGGGGGTGGGGGGGGTGAGGGTGAGAAAAAAGAAATGAAAAAAGAAAGTGGTGGCCCCTCCATCCCTGCGCGAAACAGTTGCTTAAAAACTGCGCGAGGTCCCCCGGCCGGTCCGCACCTCTTCCTGCACGCCTCACCCGCCTTCGGGGCAGCGCGGCCGCGCAAAAAGCGCGCACGGTTAGAGCTCGTGTCGCCCAAGCAAAGGAGCACCTGAAATCATTCATCCCTTCTGCCCGACAGCACTCTGGGTTTCTGGGGGGGGGTGGGGTGGAGGGTGTAGTTGTGCAGTTTAATGTCCCTGGCGTGTCCTTCCCGCTGTGATTTCGGCTAGGGGAGAAAAGGGCCGGAAAGAAGCGGTGCTCATCGTTTGCAGGGGATCACGTCTTCGCCTTTGCTTTGCAGGGGCGAGAGAGACGTTTTGGGGGAGGGGTGGGGTGGGGTGTGCGTGTGCGCGTGTGTGTGTGTGTGTGTGTGTGTGTGTGTGCGCGTGTGTGCAAACTCGCTGTTTGAAACCCGAGGATGAAACTGAGACCTCGTCCTGAATAAAAGTGGTAACTGAACGAACGCAACGGGGTATGCGGCAACGACCCGCACGCTGGTTTTTTGCCAGGGCACAAGACGGGAGCCCTTCACGCAAAGGATGGAGGGGGGCGGGAGGTGTTCTGAAAGCATATCGAAGCCTAACGAAATGTCTTTGCCGTGCCGTACTGACACGAGCGACAGACACCTGGATTTGCTAGGTAGAAAACAAGCTCTGCGGCGTGGATGACGTGTTCTTTATATATGGATAAAGAACTAACGAAGGGTTTTATTTAATCGGGTTCATGCAAGGCAGCCGCCCTGCTCGGGTGCAGTTGCAAAGCTCTGCTCTCGGAACCGGGGACAGCCGCTCTGTGCCCTGCTGCAGCGGGGACGGGCGCTGGGCACCGCGGTGGTGACCGGCTCGCATCCCCCGGGGAGGGCGCGCAGGGGTTTGTTAATTACATCCCCTTGACTGGGAAAGCAGAGAGGGGCCAAGAACACTGGGGTGGTGGACTGTCCGCCCGACACACCTCGGTGTCTGAAACTTCCCCCGTCCCCGGGGAGGGGCAGGGGCGGCAGAGCAGCCCAGAGGAGCCAGTCCCCCTCCTCTTCCCCACACGGGTCCTCGGATCCGCGTGTCTCCCCGGCTCGGCCCCGGCGGGGGAGGGACCCGCAGCGAGGATTAGGCGGCCGGAGCCGTGCCTCATTCATTGCCCACGGGGGAGAGGGGGGGGGGGGGTGCTCTGGACGTCTAGACAAGACTCGTTTCCTTATCGGAGGCGGAGCAAGGGGAAAACTAAGAAAATAAAGATTCTCGTGGGATAGAGCGAAAGCTTGCCTGGCTAAACTGAGCCAAGAAGAGCAGCCGTCCCGTGTGGACGGACCCCGTTTCAAATAAAACAAAACGAAGTCCCCAGTTTCTTTCCACCTCATGTTTTTCATCTCCAGTGTACGAGCAGCGAGCCGCAAGCCCCCAAGGCCAGTCCCTTTCCCAGGGGAGCAAACCCCTGCTCGGAGGCAATAACCAGCCCCGTCCCTGCTCGCTCCACGGCCGCGCCGCGGCCTCGGTCTCTGCCGTCGCACACGGAGTCGTTCCGCTCCTCTCCGCGCCCTGCCGCGCAGTGTCCCTCTCACCATGCAGCGCTTTCCCCCGCCGGGGCTGAGTCCCTGACCACCCACCCCAGCTAAAGGCAGTGACCGGCGACCCTTAGGGACTGGAACCCCGCGGCGAGGCAAAGCAGAAAGGGGTCCCGGCTTTGCCTCAGCTCCCGTGGCTCAGCCGACCCCCGCCTGCCGGTGTTTTCCAGCCAGGCACGGTCAGCACCGAAATACTGACCGCCGCCCCGGCCCCTGAACCCCGATGGGCTCGGCCCCTGCTAGGGACAGGTATGTTACGAGCTGCCTTGGCTGCTCGGGGCCGCAGATAAGCAGCGGGGTAGGGAGAGGGTTGGGGTTTGGGGTTTTTTTTGGTTGGTTGGGGTTCTTTTCCTTCAGGATCTGCGCTGTTACTCCGACGGGGTCTTGGCATGTCATTATCCGTATTTGCACGGCGCACAGAGGAGGTAGGAAACCAGAGGGGGGCTAGGCATCTCCACTCCCCCCAGAGTAAGGGTGAAGAGAACGGTTCCCCAGGCTGTCTGTACCCTTCCTTGTCTTGCTTTTCAGGCAGGCCGGACCTCGCTTTTCAGGCCGGGCCAAAGTGACCGCAGGGCCGGGACCGCGGGACCCCCGTACCGCCACCGCCGCCCCTCGCACACCGGGAGCGGCCCAAAGGAGCGGGGCTGTCCCGCGGAGAAAACGGGCTGCTAAAAGGACGGCTCTCCCTCGGAATAAAGCGGTAAAGCGATGTAGGGACTTTTTGTTTGTTTGTTTACTTGGGGTCGGTGTCCGGAGAACCGTTGGTCTCGTTTTCTCCGCGACAAGGTGCGATAGATGCTTCGTGAGCTGACCTTGCCGCTGCAGGGTGTCCTGGCTCCCCAGCTGCGGGGATCGCTGGGCTCTTCCCTTGCGCCCCTCTACCCCAGCTTACGCTTTGGGCAAAAAACCACTCTGAAATTCTTAACCTCCTGTCAAACACTTCAGGCGCTTCTAAATGTGCGTCTTGCTTGCGATAGAATATATGTTTCTGGTTTATTCTGTTCTATTAATCCCACCTATATATTCTAACGGCTAATTCAGTTAATAAAAGCCGAAGCACGGTTGATTCTCCATCATTTCAAAGGGATAAGGCACTATTTGTGTCACCCACTTCACTGGCTGTGGTTGCAACAGGCAGCCAGGGTGACTCGGATAACGATTTCTCTATATTAATTAATGAAGTTCAGCAGGAATAGGAGTGGCACAGATCTGTACGTGACCTGGGGTAGTCCTTCCAGCGCTGTGTCTTGGCACAAGCCCGCGTATTAAAAGCTTTTTGGATTCTGTTTTGAGTTTAGAGGTTGGCACTTCAGAGAAGAGGAAAACAAAACCAAAAAAACCCGCGTCCTCTTCAGTCGTTTTCGCAATGAAATGTTTGTATATCTCTTTTTATTTCAAGGACTTTAGTTAGATTACCCGCTGTTTTATTGACGGGAGGATGCTTACGTGATATGTTTAAAAGAGCACCGGTGAGCAACCTACTCAACTCACTGTCTCGGGATAATCTGCCCATTGGCACCATCAGCCCGTCCTGGCTCTGTGTCTTAGGTGCTTGATCAATACGATCTAGTTCGGTGGAGCCGATGAAATGAAGTTTCACGCACTGGGTTGGCCGGAACGGGAACCCAGCAAGGGTCTCACCTGGAATCGGTCTGGGCGACGATGTTTGGGATTTGATGCAGGAAAACCAAGTGCACGATCAGCCTTAAGGAGCCTTTTGTCCCAGGAGAAGGCACACAACGACGAAACGGCTGCTTTAAAAGTTGTGGCCTTTTAAAATTTAAAATTTTAAATAGAAAATCGACACAGACGCGCAGGAGGGGAAAAAAAACAACCTACCAACCCCTCGCAACAATTTTTTTCCCTCCTTTCAACCATCTCTCTACCGATTCTTGCATCGACAAAGCGAATAGCCTAGGGACCTTCCCGGGAGCATCCCCGGCCGTCTGGCTTGCCCTCCCCGTCAGGACTTAGAGGAGCGGGGGGAGCACTCCAAACCGCTCCCGCAAGCCGGGGCCTCGGCGGGGAGAGGGTCTGGGTTGCCTGAAGCGGGGGGGCAGCGGCGGCGGGGAGCCCGTTCGAGGGCCGGCCGCCCCCTGCCCACCCCGCGGGCGGGTAGAGCCCTCCCCTCCTCCTCTTTCCCGCCCCCCCCCCCCCCCTCCGCCTCCTCCTCCGCGGCCGGGCCGGGGCCCTTGACGTGTCCCGCCGCCGATTGGCCGCCGGCCGATAGGATCTCCGCGGCCCCGCGTTAAGGCGGGGGAGCGCGCAGCGCTGGGTGCAGAGCGCTTCCCGTCCGTCCGGTGACCCCGCTCCGCTGCCCGCTCCCTCCCCCCCACCACCCGGTACTCCCGTTCGGGCAGTGCCCGCCGAGCCGCTTCTCCGCCGGGTGGCCATGGAGTACACGCCGCCCCCCAAGCCGCAGCTCTCCTCCCGGGCCAACGCCTTCTCCATCGCCGCCCTCATGTCGAGCGGCACCTCCAAGGACAAGGAGTCCCCCGAGAGTACCATCAAACCGCTGGGTGAGTGGGGACGGGGGTGGCCCGCGGGGGTCCGCAGGGCGCGGAGCGGCTGCCTGTCCCCGGCGGAGCCCGCTGGCCGCTCGGGCTCGCCCTCCTCGCAGCTCCGGCGGCCGGCTTTCCCCCTGCCCGCGGGCTTTCCCCCTGCAGAAGGCAAAGCCGCCCCGCGGAAGCCAGTTAAGCCTCTTTCATTACTCACCGTCGCTTTCAGGCGCGGCTGCTTGTAGCGTAATCCATTTTTCGGAATTCCTCCGGCTTAAATTGCTCCGTCTATTTATCCGGTTCCGCCATTCGTAAGAATAATCTCACGCCCTAAGGTAGTTACGTTTCTCTTCGCTGCTACGAAGTGAACCTCTTAAATATTTATTGTGAATCATCTACGGGTTTGGAAGTCGAGTAAGAGAATCTCCGGCATCGTGCCTAAGCTTACAAGCGGTAGTAAAACTTGTACGTAGACCCGGAAAAATCCCTTCGTTCCACAGCCACTCGATGTAGGCTCATATAGGCGACGTCGACCCGGAGGATTTTTATGGTAATTCCTCGCGTTTTTCGGGTAAGCAACTTCGCTTCTATTCAGCTGCCTCGATTCGCATTCCCGAAAGCTTATAAAGGGCATTAGCATCTTCCCTTCCTTCCCTCCCCATTTCCGCGGCTTGTGGTCCTTGCACAGTATCCAAGAACTAGCAGAAAGCTTAAAAAAAAAAAACCCACCCAAACTTATTAAGTTTTCAGAGCGCCGGGGAACCAGATCACAGCCAAGCTTAAAGAAACTTAGAAAAGGCAGCTCCTTCAGCGTCTGCTCCATCTAGTCAACTGACTCCATAGGCTTCACAGGGTCCAGGGATTCAGTGTAAACTTTATTTTTTAGTCTAGGCAATAACGTAGGCCGGGAATGCTGCGGTATTCCCGTCTGACATACGTACACGGTCTTGTGTTCAAGACTTAACTGGTCTTCTTAATACATAATTTTTCCTGAAAATGCGTTCTCGATCAGTTTCACATATTTAAAAAAATAAAATTAATTCACCCACGCCATTTAATTAGAAATCGAAGGGATATGCCTGCCCCTAAATCAGCTTTTATTAACCGGAGATGTGGGGGAATTTTTTGCCCGTATTGGCTGGGCGCGTTTCCGCGCCTCTCGTTTCTTGGCGGCGGATTCGTCCCCGCATCCCGGTACCGCGGCGCGGTGGCGGGACAGAGATCCCCGCAACCCCGCTCCCTCCTGTTCTCCCCTTCGGAGGGAGCTCCCAAAGCCTCCCAGCGGGAGCCAGCCGCGGCGGGCGGCCGGCGGCAGCTACCGCACTCGCGCAGCCAGCGCCTCGGCGCAGGTTGCGTGGCCGCACGGCAGCTTCCCCCGGAGCCTGCTTCTCCAACGGAGTGCGTTCAGTCTCAGCAAACCGGCCGGGAGGCAGGGCAGACCCGACTTTCCGGGTGGGAGAGCCCTCGCACGGCGTTGAGTCGGCGTTATCAGCTCGCTTCCCCGCGGAGGAAGCGCGGAGCCTGCACGGGGAGCGCTGGGACTCCCGAGCTGTGCGCTCAGCCGGAGGCGCAATTTAGGAGCATCCTCCCTCCCTCCCTCGCTCCTCCAGCGTGACCCCGGCCCTCGGTAGCCTCCCGGAGCCGAGCGTTCCTGTTTTAATGAGAGCTAGTGACCTTTCCTGGGAGACCCTCGGTTATCGGGGTGGAGAGGGGGGGAGGGCACAGGATCCGCCCTGCCCTTCCGCGCCCCGCGGAGCGGGCAATAGCCGGGCTGCGATGCGGTCGGGGCCGCGCTGCTCCCCGCCGCTTCCCGTGAGCATTCGGGTAGAGGCGCCGCTCCGGGCTCTTCCCGGAGCTAATCACCCCAAATCACCACCCTCGCCCTCAAACCACGATCTAACGGCTAAAAAGAAAACCCAGCTCGGATCCGGGGGTGTGCTGGAGGGGGGCAGAACGATGAATACTTGCTTGGGGGGGTTTAAATAGCTTTTCCTCGTCAGTCTCCCCATCCTGACTGAATCTCCCCCTGTCTCTCTCTGCTTTTCTTCCTCCCCCACGACACCCTGCAGAACAATTCGTCGAGAAATCCTCTTGCGCCCAGCCCTTGAGTGACTTGTCCAGCTTGGACCCTCACGGGGAATTTAGCACCAGTCCTTCGTCCCTGTGCACCGAGCCCCTCATCCCCACCACCCCCATCATCCCTAGCGAGGAGATGGCCAAAATCTCTTGCAGCCTGGAGACCAAAGAGCTCTGGGACAAGTTTCACGAGCTGGGTACCGAGATGATCATCACTAAATCCGGGAGGTAAGGCTGGGCGGCCTCGGGGGTACTCCGGGCGTCTTCCTAAAAGTAGCCTGAAGGGAGGAGGGGGGAAAGTCAAACCAACCAGCTAAAATCAAAAAAAGCCTCATAGTTTTTTTTGGGAGAAGAACACGGATGGGCTAAGGGGAGGGTGAAGCCCCCTAATTGCTAGCCGTGGTGGTCAGTAGCCCCTCGGCGGGCTCAGCCCGGCGCTGCGGAGCCCCGCGGGGAGCAGCGGGAGAGGCGGCCGGCTGAAATCAACCTCGGGGGAGGGGTGCAGCGAAGTGGTGACGGTTCCGGCGGCTGGGTGGAAACGTTAATGTTTCCCGTAACGTTTTGGTCTAACAGCTCCTTCGTGCGGTGCGGTGTCTCTGCGGGGCTGGGTTGGTAAGGACGCAGGGAGATGCGGGGTCGCGGGGGATTCATTCGGCCGCCCGTAATCGGTTCGGGTTGTTTTTCTCTCGGTCTCAAATCATGTGTAAAAAAGAATTCCAGGCGCTCTTGTCACCTCAAACTCTGCCGTTTCTTGGGGTTTGGGGTCAGCTAAACGCAGCCTGTGGGAGCCAAATGTCTTGTCGGGTTTTGTAATCCGAAAAGTCACTTGTTATTAATATTATTCCCTGATGATTTAGTTTTTCCTAACTAGAGAGCTCTATCTGAAGGTGTTTTTATTAAATATATATGTATTTATATTTTAAAAGTACGTTTAAAATCTGCAAATTTACATATAAAATTTTTTTCCCGAACAGTTCAAAGTTATTTATTTCTGGTCTATGGCATAACCTCACAAAGTTTAAAGTTGCCTTTTGTCAAAATTTAAGCGAAGAAAGGAAAGTTTGTTTGGTTTCTCTTTTTTAGTTTTGAAAATTCCTCTCAGAAACACCGTGCGGGGGCTTAAAAGAAAACTCATCTAAAATATGTGATAATTTTAACATAAATAATTTATTCGGTATTTCCCTAACACAAAAAAAACCCCAACCCAACAAACAAACCACCCCAAACAACACCAAAACCACCCCCCACCGCCAAACAATCCCCCCACCCGTGTTTCTAAGGAGATATGTGCCTTAGGTACAGCTACTTTCTGAAATCGTTGTGTACTTTTATCTAATACATTTCTCCTTTCTCACTTTTATAATGTTTTCTTGCCCTTTGCTTTCCAAAAATCGTTCTGGTTTCAAGCTGCTCTTTCTGTGCGTGTTTGAGAGAAGCACAGAATCCAAATTCTCTCCTGCTGAAGCAATAGATCCTCTTTTTGCTTCCTTCCCCGAACGATTTACACATACTCGTTTCAGCAGCTTTTCAGAAGCTCGCTTGGTTTTTTGTCCCCCCCACCCGCGTATTTATTTTCTGATTTGCCTTTATTTCAGGAGAATGTTTCCTACGATCAGGGTTTCCTTCTCGGGAGTGGATCCTGAAGCCAAGTACATTGTGTTAATGGATATAGTTCCCGTGGACAATAAGAGATATAGATATGCCTACCACAGGTCTTCCTGGTTAGTGGCTGGAAAAGCTGACCCTCCTCTCCCTGCGAGGTTTGTAGATTTTACTACTGGCTTTTCTTTACTTTTTCTTTCTTTCTTTTTCTTTCTTTTTTTTTCCGCCTTCAAACAATGCCTACTATTAACCTTTCCCCGGGGTTCGCAAACGGTGCTCTGAGACTTTGAGTCCTTGCTCAGCAAAGCTGTTTTGCAAAACTCTGGTTAATTTCTGCCATGCAGAATCGGGCCTCAAATGTCTGCTAGAGGCTTGATTTATTCTGAATTCAGGGCATACAGGGTTTGGCTGAAGGCTCTCAAATATATATATATATGTGTATATATATATATATATATATATATGTATAAAGTTTGCCTCAATTCAGATAAGAAGGCTTTAAAAGAAAAAAAAAATAAATCGATTTGTCCCTCGGGTTTGTGCCCTCCTCCTACACACTCCTCCCCGCCCACCCCCCCTGCATTTGACCTCATAATTTAAAGCAATCCAGGCACCACAAGGCATGTAAAAAATACTGCGTTACAGTTTGATGCTGTTTACGCTCGGAATGATATTATTTCTTGATGACATGTCCAGTGTTTGCTAACCAATAATTTTACTTTTGCTTTTAGTCGCCTCTTAGAGAGCAAGGAAAGTACAGATCAGTTCTGCAGCACAGACATTCGATTTTCTTTTTTTTTTTTTTTTTTTTAAGAAATCATGATGTTTTCTGAGAAGTTAGGGGGTGGAAAAATGTCCCTCCCACCTCTATAGAGGAAAAAAGAACCCATGCAGTAGAAAAATAATTTCTAAAATAATTCCATTAACGACTGACTCAGCATTGGGAAACTGAGGCTGCAATGCTAGGATGTATGGGAGGAAGGCACTTCAGCAGGGATGCACACTTCATCGTATTCAGCCCAGCACTTCAGTACATACTTAATTCCCTGCATCCAGTAAGGCTGAAAGCACATGTCTGATGGCTTTGCTGAGTCAGTGCCGGAGATATGGAAATAACGTGGATGCCTCTCTGGCTTCAAAGAAACTTTTCTCGCAGAGGGCTCCGTGCAGACACACAGATCTGCTCCAGGTGGCTTAGCCTGGGGTTAAAAACTCATTACAGAGACAGAAATTGGAAGCAAAAAAACCCAAGAAATGTAAGCACGTTTTTGTGGGTGTGTGTGTGAAAGTGTGGGGACCAAATCCTGCGCACTTTCCTCATATAAATAGTTTGCCTGAAATCTTGCTGACTGCTGATCTCTGGAAGGCGGCTCAGGGAAGTAAACAAACAAAAAGTGCATGCAGAGAAGCTGTGATTAAAGACAGCAACCTAGGAGTTATGTCGGCTTTGTTTTCATGGCCAAAAACTCCTCTTGCAGTGTGGTTAACGTCTGAGGGCTTCATTTGACGTATTGTAATGGGCACTGATCAAAACCCAAGGAAAAAAATACGGGTCCTGCTCCAAAAGAGTCAGCATCAAAAGAAGAAATAAGAGAAGGACAGAAATAGTTTTAAGGCAGGGTTGTCCCCTTCTTATTTTTTCTGTTCAAGTGCCTTTTGGGATACCTTTAAATAGATTGCCAGTTCATGCTATCTGGCATAGGCAAGTTCACTGAGGAAATGTAGGAGTACAAACCAAGAGATTCATCCTTGGAATAACTAACAACTGCCCTACCGACTGTTTTAGAGCTGAGGTCAAACCTTCTTGGAGTTAAATACTCATTATCGTTGTAGCTCTTTAAAGTCCTCATCAGGTCAGTGCCCCTATGTGCAAATGTCTACCCGTGCTGTTATAATTTTCAGGATGCTTTGCCCCTGTGTTCAAACATGTACCTTTGCTGTTTCATTTCCAGGATGCTTAGCCAAAATATCGCTGATCATGCACAAGTTAAGTTTTCTTTGCATGGACAGAACTCACATGTACATTTACACAATTTCTCCTCCTGACTCTCCTGCCTGGTGAGGAAAAGGATGTCAGGAGGTTCAGCATGTCGATATTTGCATTGCTAGTGCTTTACCCTGGAGTGTTAATGCATCTTTTGAGGTGGGAGGCTTTGGTCTTGCTGGAACAGATTAAAAGTAGTACCCCTCCCATCTTGGAACGGGTGTGGTCCTGCTACAGTAGCAGGAGCCCTTAATGAAGTTATGATTTCTTGTCCTCAAAACGCACGGTTCTAGCTCTCCTTGCTTGAGGGGTGTCCGTGTGCTTAGAGTCTGGGCGCTGGTACCAAGGTGCGAACTCCCCGTGTGCATCAGCGCCTGCATCTGCACAGGCACAAGGGTGTCAGGGGGATTATTCAGGAGTCACATTAATCATGGGTGTAAGACTTTGCAGGATGAAACCCGTTATGTGTTTCGCTCTTTCCATTGCAAAAAATAACTTTAAATGCTAAGACACTCCCTGAGTTTTTTTTGTTGGTCTGCTTTTTTTTCTTCACCAAATTAATAAGTAAGTATTCTATAATTCTGTTTGAAAGATTAGCCCTTCAGGGAACTTTCTGCAAAACCCAGTTTTATCCCTGTCTTCCTGCTGTCAACATTTAAGACAAGGTTATGTTGCAATGAACACTTGAATAAAAATACTTTTCAGAGAGTCTTTTGTAAATCTTCTGAAGTGCTATCTGGGGATAGAATTCCTATGTGATATTTCATGTTTCATCTTCCAAATTGCAAAGACTGTGTGAAACATCAGTTTAATAAGTTTCAGCATGTACCTTTATTTGCTCTCCTTCCTTTTTCACCTCCTTTCTTTCACTCAATACTCTGCTTGATTTTTTTTTTTTTTAAAGGTATTTGGCAGCAATAATTTGTTTAGCAAATTTACAGCACTTGCACACTGTGTAGGAAACCTTAAAAAAATTATTGCACTTTGCAAATTATTTGAGATATTAAGGTAATTTAAAAGCAGGGTGCCTAGGGCTTGTAGGACCAGACCAACCGTTAAACTAAATAGGAGAGAGGTGTCGCATTCCAAAATATGCAAGAAGGAAGCAGTGCCTGAACCTTGCATATATCATGAAACACTATACACCGAGGAGAAAATTCACAACCTAATATGGCTCCTAAAGCCTTTGAATTGGAGCAAGCGGCCCCTCGCATCCGGCTGGCCTTAAGGAGCGGAGCTTCTGAGAACTTCTGGGGGGAGCCTCGTGTGCTGTGCTGGAATGTTTATTTCTCTAACCCTCTTGCTTGGGCGTGCTCGTGGTCTCATTGACTTCTACTTCAGAGGGTGATACATCTAGTTTTGGATCCCCCTTCTCCCCTCAGAGGCGTAGAAGCTCAGGCTGTAGCAGAAATATGTGGATAGGTGTAGGTCACCAGGTGGAACCACATGTTGTGATGGGCTCCATGGTGTGTAGCAAATCAGGAAAGAAAAGCCAGGTGGAGGAATGCATTTATGTCACTGAGATTCAGGTGTCCATCCTTTGGTGGCTTTCCTGTTAGTGCTCTGCTAACATCCAGGCACTCTGTAGCTTGAGAGCAGTGCCAAGCCATTGAACGCCTATGGCACAAAACGATTGCGCTCAGCTTTTAGACACGTGCAGATCTTTGTTCATTCCCAGCACATATTTGAAATAGTTTGGCTTTTTGGTCCCAATTAACCAAACCTTACTGAGCCTGACATTCTCTGACTGCAGTAAACATTATTAGCTATCCAGATATTCAAAATTAGGAGTCAGGCTTAAAAAAAAACCAACCCCCCCAAAAAAAATCACAAGACTGGCTGAAAAGTTGAGAGACACTTTTAGGGCACCTTTTGTTTTGCCTTGTCCAATTCAGAGCTCTAAAGATTGAGTTTTTTCAGGTTTTTACAGGAAGACAAAGTTAACTTTACTTAGAAGTAAAATTCTTTAGACGTAACAGGATTCTAGGTCTTCGGTTTTCAGATACATCATAACTTTTCATGAGCCTTGCAGGGCAATCAGTGGAGTTGATAGCAATGAGGATGCCTGTATGCTAGGAATACTTTATTGCTACAGGAACCCTGGCTCAGCATCCCTCTCAAGGATGCAAGCTATACCAAGCCAAGCTGTGCTGTGGCTTAATGCAAGGAAAACATCCTGAATGTCTGAAGTGAGCTGTGCTGGTAAAACTTCAGTTTCACTGTGTCTTGGGGTTTCTGCTGGCAAAAACAGAGTGCAGGATCAAGTCTCTTTCCTCTTTGAGCAACAGAGTTGTGCTCCCTCCCTGGAGTTTTTGTATAAGCATTCCTTGATTAGGGATCAGTGTAGTCTATCAGAGAGTTACGCCCCATCCCTTAGTCATTTTTCCATTCTTCCCTTGCCTAACCAAAACTGTAATTCAATGGGAAAAAAAAGAAAATGAATTTATCTTTCTAACCCAGCATCTCAGTGTTGTCCTACTCGCCTAATGGAAGAGATCCACCCATGTGCTTAAAGACATCACCCAAAATGGGTGTCAGGCCCCTCCGCAACTGATAACCAACACTGACAGAAGCAGAACAGGTCTGGTTTGCACTAGCTGGAGATGTAGTTCAGCTCTTTAATTACCTATCAGAAAAGAAGTGAGTTAAATTATTTTTGACAATAAATTATCCCTATAAAAGCATTGTTTTTAAATAGCCTGGCACTTGTAGTTAGTCTAGTCATAATGTGCGTATCGCCCTATCTACATGTCTTCTGTGCTTCCTTTTCTTCTGCTTAATTTCCCATGTGGTAGATTGTTAATTACAGAGCTGCAATTAATTTTTTCATGTCAGACCACTGTGCTGGACTGCAGCCTTCAACCTCTTATAAACAGACGTCACCGCAGCTAATGTGTGATCTAGTGCAGGTTAAAATCATTATCACGGCTTAATGTTACATATAAAGAAAAATGCATTTTTATCTGCATTCCCCCATTATCTCTCTAATGACACCATGTTTTTTCTCTCAGAGCTGTAGTCATTGTTATTTTAAGTGCTTGTTAGTACAGCTGTGGGGAAAGACATGATCAATTTTTCATTTGGGAAAAGGCACAGCAGCGAATGTTAGTTAATGTCTCCATTTCAGATAACCAGATAAAATAATAGGTATGGTGAGAGAGCAATCTAGCACTTGGACATGGGATTCTTCATTACGTCGTGGTGAATTAAACAACTCAAGTCATCTGTTTTGCTGCCTTTCATTAACGGTTGTAATCTAGGCGTTCGTTAATTTGGGGGAGATGGTGTGTGTCATGTTCAAGTAGCAGCTCTGCATTACCCTGAGCTCTCAGGAAATCCCTAAAAACACCGTGTATTCCTAAAGCAAAACATTACAGGCTTTTTAATTTCATACAGAAGCGGTGACTGTGCACGAGCCAGAAGTTGAGATTTTATTATTATTAATTTTTTTTACGAGCAGGCCTTTTCCCTGTGTATTTTTAGGTTGTACGTGCACCCTGACTCCCCGTTCACTGGAGAGCAACTGCTGAAGCAGATGGTGTCCTTTGAAAAAGTCAAACTCACCAACAACGAGCTGGATCAGCACGGCCATGTGAGTAGACCGCCTGGTGGGAAAGGGTAGAGGAACCGCTGCTGCTGAGGACTCGCTCGCCTGTGCCACAGGCCTAAGCTTGTGGGAGAGAGAGACTGCGATGGGGAAAGGCTGCTGTGGTCCCTACCTTACACTTCTCTCGGCCGGCACTCCGTAGTGCTGTGGAGGAGGACTCTGTGTGAAACCTAAATGGGTTGGGTTTTAATCTCTGTTGTAGGAGAACAGGTGACTTCAGAAGTCGGGTTTTTTTTTACTTTTGTAAGGTAGAGCCCAAGCCAATACAAATGCTCAGATTATGCCCCTTCTGCTGTCAGAGGCAGCACATTCTCTGGGGACAGGTTCAGTGTGGAGTTGAGCATCAAAGCGAAGGAGAGAAGGGAAGCAGGCAGGCTTTTTTGTTGTGTTTCTGCCTGCATTTCTCTGTCACTTGGCAGTACGCTCTGCTGTATGCACCGACCAGCAAGCTCATGCACTTTCGCATGTGTACTCAGAAGCTGCATCTCATCGCAGGCAACCTCTCAGGGTTAGGTCCACCAGTATGAGCTCTTGTACTTCCAGACTCCATGCAGCATCGGTGTGGGTCAGTAGCAAATACTAATGTGATGACAACACAAGGGCTACTGAACTATTAAAAAAAAGTGAGCCCCAGTTGCCCTTGAAATAGCTGTAGGCTTCCGGCAAGTCAAGGTGCCACAGGGTGGACATGGGCCTCTAAAGCAAACAGATCACAGGTCTGATTAGTACTAGTTTGTTGTCACAAGCCCTGAGGCTGGAAGTTGGTAAATAGGATGCAGAGATGCTGGCCATTAGCTCCCACTATACTCCATCAGCAGGGGCAACTCCTTTAGCTACCTGACTCTCTAACAGTAGGTGGTAAGGAAAAGTGTCATCTGTCCTGTTGCTTCCCCAAAAGTGACTGTGAGGTGCATGAATGGCTTGGTAGCACCTCCAAATTGCAAAGGAAGAGTTAAAAGTGTTGTCTCTGGGCTTGGCGTTTCCCCTGGGGAAAGCTGAAGGAGCAGGGGGATGGATCTGAGAGGGTTGTTGGCTGAGAACAGGGCAGTTCAGAGAGGAAAAAAAAAGAATATAAATGCAGTGTTAGTAAATGAGATTTTGGGAAGAGAGGAGTGATTTTGAACTGTGAAGCATGTGTAGGGATAAAAAACCTGTAAAGCTGAATAATTGTGGCATATGTGGTGTCAGAAATCCCTCCCCTGGTGTGCTATTTATTCCCTTTTTGGACTGTGTGAGACAGCGGCCGCTTGTCTGAGCCATGGTCTGTGCAAATGCTTCTCATCTGAAAGAGAATTTTTTACTCATTTCAAGACCTAAGAATTGAATCATGATCCTCTAAAATACATCCTGAAAAAAACCAGCAGTGAAAGTAGTTAAAAAACAAACCAAAAGAAAGCCCAGATAGCTGCCTCTGTATCGTTCTTTCGTAAGGATCCGTCTGTGGATATATTTTTCTTCTTGAATCAGGTTCCCGCCATTGTCCCTTCCTGACTAGTGGAGACTGTATTTCTCCCCCCACCCATTCCCCTTTTATTTCATAATCTGCAGAAGGGCAAAGCTGAAGATTTGTGGGCTCTATCACCGAGTGATGATAGAGCAGTATACGTGCGCGTTTAAAAAGAAGCATTTTTCATCGTAACAGGGGCCATGTGTGCCTCTAATAAAGGGCTCGCAGCAGTATATTGCAAGCTAGTTAGGAGCAGTGCAGTTCCCAGAAGCCCAGACGAGCATAAAAAAGAAGTAGGGCTGAGAAGCTGTCGGGAACAGAGACATGTGACAGAGCAAGAAGACGTAATCGTCTCCAATGCAGGCAGTGGGGTGGGAGAAAATGATCCGTAGCGTTTTGAGATGCGGCTTCCCGATTAACTTTCCAAGAAGTGGCAGAGATGGATCCCATTCATTATGCTAAGGCTTTGGATGGCCAAAGTTGATGGAAAGTTTTGCATGTTCATTTAAGAATAAGCCCCGAAGGCGTGATCCGGTGTTGAGATTTGCCTGACAGGTATGTTACACCTTCATGGAGCACTCCCTTTTTAATATTTTGTGGTTTGTTATGTTCCAAATTAGGGTATCAGGTTTTGTGTGCTGCCTCACTGAAGCTATGTAAATACCGTCGTTAGATGCTCAGTAGAAGCAGCAACTAAGAGAAGGGGAGAATCAAAATATCTCCTGAAATCTCTCCCTTCAGTTTGAAAGAACCCTTCTTGACTGACAAGATCCTTTTGACCTGCTAAAATCCTAATTACATTTGATAAGGCGTGTTGGCTCCTAAGGAGGTTTTAATGACCAAAAAGACACCTTTAAATGCTAGTTTTAGTTAGGGAAGCTGAATCCAACCTGATTCCGGTTTGTTCTAGCAGCTTGCTTTCTCCATCCTCCAGAAGACAGTTTTGGTTGTTAAGGTAATTGTGGTGTTTTATTTGTAGGGCGGTTCATTTCCTGAAAAGGAATCTGAAGAGAAGAGAGGCATTTATGTTTGCTCTACTGTTTGTTTTCTCTTCTTCCGAGACTTTTGGAGTTGGCAAGCATCCCTGCTTGTGTATCTTCAGCAGCATGCATAACCCCATAGCTATGTACATATTCTCCCCAAGCATCAGGCAGGAGTCTTATCTCTGTGTGCATGACATACAGCTTGCTCCATGGAAACACTTTCAGATATCTTTACCAGAGGAAGGAAATGGCTCCTGTCTCTGGATTATTACTGCCAAGCGAGTAATTCCCATTTTTCTGTTTGTGGAACATTTGTGAACATGGGTGTGTTGTTGTTGTTGTTGTTTTGTTTTGTTTTTCTCCCAGATTTCTGGTCATGTTTTTCACAGAGACTGCTTCTTTTTGTTGCACTTAGTTGGGGTGACGTGGTTTCTGGTTTATGATGAGGTGAACCATGACTGTATACATTATTGTAATTGCTTTTCTGGCATCTATGATAGCAAAACTCACACACATGGATGTTTGCAAAAGCAAACACAAAGGTGTGAACATGGCCTGCAAGTAACTGTGAAAGCTGGGATTTCAGAATAGGCACTAAGATCTATGCCCAGGTTTGGGTTTGTTTTTTATTTTAAAAGTCAACCTGGCAGAAGTTAGGAAACTCCAAGCTTTCAAAAAGCCATCTTTGCCTGGTAACACTCTTCTTTGGTGAATGTGGAAGCTGCATTCACAGCATAGTTCCCAAATTCAAAGCCACCTCAGGGATTTTGCAGCTGGCATCCAGATTGCCTCTGACGACCAGTCTTGTAGTCAGTGGGAACCAGATGCCTACAAACCTGCCTGACCTTACATCGAGCAGGATCCTGTAAGGACAGATCCTGGTCATCTTGCCTGCCACAGGCTGTCAGCACGAAGGCAATTGGGATGCCTGGGGGGCTGTGACCGGGCTGTACTGCCAGGAAGTGTGTGCCTCAGGATGGCCCTAAGTATACATGCACTTGATGTTTCTCTCATGGCACCCTGGCATGAGTACCGTGGAGCAAAACCCATCAGGGATTTTCTACCATGCAGCAAGGGTCTGCTTGGAATTTGAGGCCAACTTTGATGGCTACTCCGTGAGGTACACCTTGTGTACACCTTCAGGCTGTTTGGATTGCCCTAACAGAGCAAGTTGCACAGATATTAAGGGGTATCTTTGTGTAGTATCCTGCTGACTTTAAAATCAGCATGTACTGCAACATTGGCAGCCAGTATGGGGATGCAGGTGGAGCACCACTTACACAGACCTTCACAAAAAGGAAATAGTGACCTTAACCTTGGCTATGAGATTCTCTGACCTCCTGGCTACATTCGCTACTTGTTTTGTACTTGGATGACCCGAATTACCTCTGGTGGGAACATGCAGGGTAGAGGATGTTATCCATGTGCACGTTTGGTTTTGGGAAGCTTTCATAAAGGATTACGTGGTCTTGTTTGAGAAATGGTGTTTCTTTATCACAATTTGCATTCTCAGAGGAGGAAAGGGCATGTGTGGGAGCTGCTCCATCACAGCTTTTTCCTCCTTCCGCTCGGCTGCTGCTCAGATGTAATGTCTTGGTGCAGATACTACAGCCATGAAAGGCAATGGGAAGATCTGTGGGCCAACCCTTCACTAAGATCATCATCATCCATGTTCCATCCTTTAAAATGCCTTTTCCAGCTGCTTAGAGCAGCCCAAGTGACTAGGCTGGTAAGGCAAAATTTTACAAAGAGAGGGAAAAGTGCTGAGGGTGTTAATGGCGAGGTCAGCGGCCAATATGTGTGTGCATATAGAAAATGAAGTGATGTGTGAAAGGACCACAGTTTGTAAAAGCAAACGTGGAACACTTTCAGGATGATGGTTCCACATCATGTCCTCATCAGAATGATGGATCTCCATCCCTATCAGAGGGGAGTAATGACTTTCCTCTCTCTATATAAACCCCCTGCAAAGTCACAGCGTGAATCTTAGCAATATTTGGCCCTGGAAGAGCAGCGAAGAAAGAGCCATGACAAAGCTGTTTCTATGGTCTCCACTCCCATGCAATGTGCAAACTCTCCAATTGACCGAGTTAGCATGAAATACTGCACCACTTCTGCTGTGTTTCAGCTGAAGCTCAGGCTTCCCAAGGAATGCACATTAGCTTTTCCAGATGTACAGAGCTAGCTGTAACGTCGTTATGGCCCCTGCAAAATAGAACCACCCACACCATTGCCAATTTCGTCTTGTGACTGTGATTATATCCAAAACAAGGACTGGTGTGAGCTGAGCTCTGTATTTAATTCTTATATTGTAATACTGTGGTCAGAGGCAGCCAAACAGGCCACCAGCCAGAGGTAGCTGAAGCAAGTGGGGCTCTTGATTTGATGCCAGTGAATGTTGAAATTGGTTAGTTGGTACATCAAGTTTAGAACTATTTTGGGAGTTTGTAAACATTTATTAATAAGGATAAAATGTCAGAACCTGGTCATTTGGGCGTTCTTTCCTGGTTTCCCTCCTTGCTCTCATTTTTGGTAGTCTGTGGTGAAGAGCGTTGATGAAGTAGGTTGCTCTAAAGGTTTCATCGAATCATAAAGTATTTTGAGTTGGAATGGACTCATAAGGGTCATCAGGCCCAACTTCCTGCTCCTTGATTTAGTCAACCAGTTTGGAGTGCTGCTGCTGGTAGCTTTGCAGTTAGATTTTACTACTTTTTTTTGAGGGGTTTCTGGCTGGTTTTGTTTCGCACCTGCACATTTTTGCAAGTGTGGATTCTTGGCCAAGAGGTTTGAAAAGTTTAATATTTACAGGTGCAGCTGACACCTGCAAACTGGGACATATGCTACCAGTAACGAATTCTGTATGTAAAACACCTCACCTGTAGGTACAGGTACTTATCCTTCCAAAAAAAAGTGTGTGCTCATCAGTGGTGTAGGAGTGAAAGGAAATTAGCTCCTGGGATGTTTGTTTTTCCACTTTCAATTTCTGGAACTGCTCAAAGGAGCTGGAGAGTTTGTTCTGAAAATCAGCCCCCAGTTGGTTAATTAGATTTCCCCCCTCCTCCCTGCCATGGTTTCAGAGCCTTGGAGGGTCCTGTTAACCTTCCTCTCAGGACACTGCCTTACCACTCTTTCTTGCAGATCATCTTGAACTCCATGCACAAGTACCAGCCAAGGGTCCACATCATTAAGAAGAAGGATCACACGGCTTCTTTGCTAAATCTGAAGTCAGAAGAGTTCAGGACGTTTATTTTTCCAGAGACAGTTTTTACTGCTGTTACCGCCTACCAGAATCAATTGGTGAGTACAGTTGGTGATTTCCATGGATTTAACTAAATCCCACCCTTTTCCCCAATCTAAACTGGGGGAACTTCCTGATCTAACTTACCTTGACATGCCAATGTCTGTAGTGACCGTGCCTGACCTAATTCATATTCGGGAGTAATTCTTCATGTATGGGTAGTACTACTAACTTCAAAGGGATGTAGGGATTATTCATGGGAGCAGAGATGACATGAAAGAGGCATCATTTGTCTTCCCTTCTGTCTATACGAAGCTGTTTGCATATTACCATTTATTCCTTTTCTAATTATAGCTCATTAAGGAACTGTTCGTCTTTGCAGTGATCCTTCATGCCATGAGCTATTTAGCTGAGAGATATTCTGGTTTGCACATGATGATTTCACGGGCTTAAAAAGTTGACTAATTAAGCTGTAAGGCTCAAACATAAGGGAAATCACTCGGAGATATGCTTTTCAGAGGCTGCCCAGATTACATCCAGATGTCTGAATCTCAATTTGCATGCCAGTGAATGATATATACAAAATGGAGGAGATCACAACAATGGATTGCTAATGAGTAATTTTAGGAAGTATATAAACAAGTGGAGAACAGAGGCTCTGCCCGACAGTGGATAAGGCTTTAATATTTTAAGTCAGTGGAAATATGCTGTTGGCTTCAGTGTGATTCAGTGTGTTTTAAAGGCTTAACGACTATGGAACTTTAAAAAAACCCAAGCACAAAATCTCTTTCCTTCTCAAATTCCCCCCAAGCCCAGACAAATGTAGGTACTGTCCAAACATGTAGGCAGGTAACGTCACAGAGCCAATGTACCTGCTGGTTTATTTCAAGAAGTCTGCGTTTCTTAATATGAAGCAAAAGTAATAGATTTCTAAATGGCATGAATAAACTAAACCTACTGCCTATGGGGTCAAAGAAGCTGTGAAGGTAATAGTGGTAGTATGAAGTTGATCTTTACGACGGACCCCACATCCAGTTTTAAGGCTTTAATAGCAGAACAATTTTTAAAGTCAGGTTTGAGTGCCACAGAAAATGCATTCAGCACCTGGAAGTAGCAAGAGTATATAATGTTTGGACAGGTGGTTAGATTTTTCCACAAAACTTTCTGTAGAAACCAGCAAAATAGCAACAGGCAGAAAACCAGCTACGCTTGGAATTTATTTCTGTAGGATGGAATTGTGTTTACTGATGATGTTTACACCAGAGATGCTCCTAAACTAATCTTCCCAAGGCACATACATTGAGTCCCGGAAAATTTCTCAATGGAACATCTCTGGAACCCCTGGAGGTTGATGCTGTCATTTTATTTATGACTAATGAAAATGGAGCCTTTTTTCATTTTTGCCATTTCTTTCAGAACTGTTTTAAGGAGGGGTTGATTACATTTCTGAAGGTTATTAGATAAAAGCTAAATACATTACACTTTCAACAAACTATCTCATAATTTAAGATTTAAAGGGCGTGCATTTATTTAAAGTCAAACCACTGCCACAGAGTTGAATTGTAGGTCAGATTTCATTTTAAAATGCTTTCTAGCAGATGTTCTCTGATTGTTTGTGAGACAGTCTCTCAGGAAAAAGATGGCCATAAATGATTGTGAGCCTCATCTGGCTTCAGTGGATACAAAAAGTTTCTCTTGTGATGTCATACTGAATCTTTAACATTAAGTAAATGGAAGTTTGATTGGCTCAAGAGATGAATAGACCTCCTTATTATTCTGCAGTGCAGTTGGTTTGGTGTGTTGGTGATCTAAGTCAATGGAACTAGTTAGACCTTGTCTTTTCTCAAGCGAGTTTTGAGAATGTCGCCATAAAAATGTTCATTGTACGTGAGGCGCTAACCCACCGCTCTCTGTGACATCACCATGAGTCAAGTGTTTGCCTGGGAGTAGAATGAGATTGTAATGAATTTGCTGAGCTGTTGCATGGTCCTGTGACAAGGCCAGTGTTCAGGGTAGTTTCCACCAGTTGTACCTGCATGATAAGACAGTCAGCGTTGAGGTCCCTTACTGTCTGACCAGCCCATAGGAACAACTGCTGAGCTACAGCATCTTCTACCTAGTGCCTCAAAGCAAGCACCTTCCCCAGAGATTTTGCCTTTGCAAGTGTTGGGCAGGGAAGGCAGCAGCCCTGGGGTGCAGTGAGTTTCCCAGAGTGGCAGAGCAGACCCATGGCAGCCATGGGAGCAGCTGCTTGGTGCATCGTTCACATACTGCAGACCAGTAATTAAATATACAGGTTTTGCCTTCGTGAGCTTCTTCCCCTCTCACTCTATTTCCCTCCCATAAGGTCTCTTTCCTAGATTGAGGTTTGGTTGTCCTCTTTATTTATTTAAACTCTTTTTATAATTATTTTGGAGGAGAAACCAGCCTATTCTGAAATACCTTTGTTTGATGAGATCATTTGATTGTTTGGGGATTTGGAAAAAATCATTCATTCTGAGTCTTGAGGGCCAGCTATTAAAAATGAGCTTGTGACCTCTTCAATACAGGCTTTTTGGTTTGTTTTTTTTAAGGAACACCAGGCTGATGTCGCTGCTCAGTATGAAATGCTGAGGGCTGCTGATTTTCATGGGTTTCAGATAGAGTTGGTGACATTCACTGACCTGCAGGACAGGTCCTTGTCCCTTGTCAAGCTCTAACTCCCACTTACAGTTTTATTTGCAATTGCCAGAAGAGGTACAACTGGAAAATCTGAATAGTATGACGATTTCTGTTTTTGTTCACCGTGTATCATTTGATTGGACTGCTAGAAAATTTCCCAAGGGCAATGGTATGTTTTTTCTCACTCCCAGAAAATATCAGGCAAAGCAACCACCTATGCCTGAAAAGTTTCACTGCTAAGTCAAGGGAAGCCCAGATGCTTTGGGGCAGAGAGACTCATGATCAGTGGGTTGCTCTGGCAGAATGGAAAGGCTGACAGGATGCACTTGGAGGAGAGTTTGGGCTGTAAGATCCCTGTTTTTCCATGACTATTATGGTTTTAATGGGGTTGCTCCTTTAACTCAGGTTCTGTCACTTTAAACCTGAGTTCTGCCCTCATTTTTCCTCCCCTTCCTCAGCCTTTTCCCACCCAAGAACAGTTAAAGTGCCCCTATGTGATGGGTGGTAGGTCTGGCCAAGGATATTTGCACTCCAGTATAAAAAAGAAAGAAAAAAACCACAAAGAAAGAAAAAAAAGAGGTGGGGCTGAACTGAATTAATGCTTGCAGGCTCCTAGTTGGGGCTCATGTTAGTTGATGCTCAGTTTCCTCATAGAAGCTTAGAGGTTAGCAGCGTGCTGTGCGTTGCTCGTGGAAAAGACAACCTGATTCATGCTGTTAAAGTATTTGGAAGCAGAAATGCTTTACGTGGGTGGGTTCCTCCTGCTCTGGGTAATGTGAAGGCTGAGCCCACTGTACCCTTTGGTCTTTCCGCTGCCATGCGTGTAATATACCCTGGTTTGCCCCCCCCAGCTTTTCAGCATCTCAAGAGTAGCATGGACACACACACACACACACAAGGATCATGGATAAAATTAGCAGTGAAGTCAGGAGGATGGATTGGTTAACACTTTGTAGGCTGCAATACCTTAACACTATATTCATGTTGCATTGCTCTTTTCTGTGTTTCCAGATAACCAAGTTGAAAATTGACAGCAACCCTTTTGCTAAAGGATTCCGGGACTCTTCCAGACTCACTGATATCGAGAGGTAATGGGGACTTTCTGTTTACTTTCCATGTAGATAAGATAAAGAGAAGAGAGAGTTTGTAGGAAAAGCATCCTTTCAACTCCTGAGAAGCTGTGCATTTTAGCGTTATCTTGCTGCATATAGCAAGCCTCCTCCACCTCCTTTAGAAATACTTACAAACTTTATGAAGAAAGAGCTGTTTTGAGTTTTGACATCTGTTCCAGTTGGGGCCAATATATTCATTTTCCTGAGGGGGCTTCTTGAAGCAGAGAGAGGGTCAGTTTTACAACTTCAGAATGAAAAGCTTTTTTTTCTTATCATGCCATTTAATCCTATTGAGGGCTGTGAATTGGGTCAATGGAAGACAAGGGGTCTTGTGGTCCTGTGAAAAACATCTTTATGGCTCCCCACTGCTCCACACAGTGGAAAAGAGTGAGGGGTACTTCTCAAAATACACTTGAGCAGTTCCAGACACTGAAGCCAGCAATTATTGCCATCAGGACAAATCCTGTAACCCCTTCTCTGATGAATAAGATGCCTTTTTTTTTTTTCTTTCCCCTACAAAATTGTACTGCAGGCTGCATCAGGGAAAGTTTTATCTGGAAACTCTTGAATTTTGTGTGTACATAGCTCATTATAAGCAACTGGTGCCATAGGGATAGAAGCATTAACCTACAGTTGAGTAGGAAATAAACTTCAATCTCTTGGTAGCTCTCCAGCACATCACATTTTTATGATATCGTATCAAATAGTTTGGCAAACGAAGCAAATTAAGCTGCCTGTGTCCTTCAGGCTGGAAGAGAATTTGATGGAGATGGATATAACACATCCAAACTTTCCTATGAGTACAAAATCATGAAAGGAAATTTGAAAAGGCCAAAACCCTCCAGGCTCCTACATCGGGATATCCAGATGTATCTGTGAATCATCCTTCAGGAGTGCATATAGGGGACAAACTCCTCAATGAAGTCATATCCATAGAGGTATAGAAAGTCTTTACAACATTTCCAAAGTACATCAATCTAAGCAGGTCCTTGGGTGGGAAATAGTGGTATATTTTAGACTTTACTAGGGACTGCATCACTGAGTAATTGTTTAAAAAAGCAGAAATTTGGGGAAAGCAAGCTTGTAGACTGTAGTGCAAACTTGCAAAGTTGTTAAAAACTGCTTTCTAAGTGAAAGTCTGCACTGAAAATGGGGAAAAAACCCAAACCAACCCAAAGCAGATTTTAATTAAAATAGCAAAGTCTGCTGCGTTGACGGAGTACTAAGGTAAACAACATCCAGAGCTCAGGTTTGTGTGCAACAAATAGTCAAGAAAGTACCCATAGGAAGGGAAGGGACTTTGACTTTTCACATTTCAGTTTCCTTGTTTTACAGACGTCTAACGAGGCAGCTTTGCAAGAGCTGAGGGAGTCTGAATAGATAAGCTGGGAGAAAAACTTAGTTACCTCTGTGCAGATGAACTGACTATCGTGGTGGTGAAGGGAATTTTCCAGAGGACATCTTATTATAACAGCACATGGCATGGAGTCAGAAATGCTGAGCATAAACCGCAGTGCCCTTTTGTTTATTGATAAGTGTAAGAATAGAGCCTGAGCCAGGCAGCCTAGCCCAGGCACGAACGTCGCTGTGACAGATAAGGTAGCCAAATGCAAACCCTACCATAAATACAAGAAACACAGTGTGAGAAGTATTGAAATGACATTAAAAGCCTAGATTTGAAAGTCCATCTCTGATTAAGGTCTTATTTTGACTTAACTTGGAAAGCTTAGCCTTGATTAGGGAACAACGGTGTTTAAAAACCCAAAACCTGTTGCACAACGTGTCAAGTAATGAGATAGTAAAAGTGTAACACACAAGAGAGCTGGGAAGAGACCGTTTGGAGAATTTCCCAAGTTATCCGATATGGTCCAGAAACACTAAGGGGCTTATTCAGTCCCAGCATTAAAATACTCAGGCAGATGAGAATGTCATTCTCTAAGCACCCACTATGGATTTCATCTTCATGCCGGCAAAATTGCCTGAAGAAATCTGATACAGAGCCAAAGAAACAGCAAAGTGAGATATGACGGCAGGGAGAATTTCTTGCTCGATGTCCATCGTGACATGTGTTACAAGATGTAGGTGATGCGTGGGCTGACTCTTGCTTGGTCTAGTTGGAAACAGTTCTTTCTGTGAGATTGTTGCCCCAGAAAAGTATTTCTTCACCAGGGAAAAGGTGACACAGGCTAAATGCATACGTGCACAGTTCTTGAAGACCCAATAGTTACTTAGAAGCTGTGAAAATACCTCCCATGCACTGCTTCCTAAGCATACAGCACGTGCATGCATAATCCACAGCGCTGCTCGGAGGTCCTAATGGTCTCCTGTAAAGCATCCTGTGACGTTAGAGCCAAGGGAGCACTCATTTATTGTGAGCTCCAGCTTATCCGAATGACCTAAGTAGTGTGAAAGTGTACAGAGCTTTGTATTTCATTTCCAGGTATTTAAGCCTGCTTTTTCCTAAACAGCCTTTGGGGAGGGAAACAAATCAGATCAATTGATCTTTAGAGACCTAAAGAAATTAAATTAGTCTGGAGTCAGTTACTGCACTAAACCATCCAGTAATTGGATTGCTCCTTGTAACTGATTGAAAACAGCCTCTATCTGTAACAATATAGGGAGCTTTTCTTTATAGTAGATCTGAGAGAAAAACACATCTTTTTATGACATGATGACAGAAATTGCACTTTTTTAACCTAATTGAATATGATTTTATAAATATGTGACTTTAACGATTTCAGGCTTCCAGTTCAAGATTTACGACCCCTATGTAGGAAATTAAAGCTGCAAATGCCTTTAGGATTAAATCTGTTTGCATTATATGTGTTGAAGTAAAAGTAATATACGCAAAGGTAGTGAAATTTGCAAAATGCTAGAGGAGGTAGGCACCAGCAAAGCAATTTGAGTGCCTGCACTTTCTTTTGTTCCTTATGCTCATAGCTGTATATGCAAAACTTTCAACCACTGGGAAAAAAGGTATCTTTGGTGACTTTGGTATATACTGGATTTTCAGTAGGATGTGAGATTCCTTCCACAACTAACTCTTTCCATACATTACTTGTGGTAATCTATTTATGGTAATGGGGCAGACTTTATCTGGGGCTACTGTGATTTAGATAAGTTGCAGATTCACCTTTTGATCTGTTTTATGTGCTATTTACATTTCCTCTGTGATAAAAAGGCTCCCACAGTGGTTGTGATTGAAAAACTGAACATTTAGCAGTTGTCAGAATGGGGAGCTTAATGTACTGTGGTGTTGACTGTGGGATGCCAAATGCAGTAATGTGAACAAGCGTGATCTTTTTTTAATGGTAACCTTGTGAAGAAGACTAATGCAGGTTTTATGAGTGATCCAGTCTGAAAATAAGCTTTGGTGGCATATCTTTTTGCTTCTGCTGAAGAAAACACTGCCAAAGCCATGAAGGATTGGAAATCAGAACCCTTCATGTTCATATTTTATCTTGAGCTTTGATCCTGTATTTTGAGTTGTTGTGAAGAATTGGCCTCTTACAAATAGATGAATAAATAAACCCATCACAGTAAACTATCAGGCAAATAATCCAGTGAAAAGGGTGGTGATTTCAAGAGTGTGTCAACAGAACTAGTGAGTTGTAAAATAATGCTGAAACAAGAATTGTCAGATCATAATCATGATCTCAACGTTGCTTGTCTATTTGATCCAGTACGTGTTAGGCAGGTTCAGGGTGTGGACCTGTAACTATTAGAGAGAGGTAAGCGAGAATACCCATCTACACCAGTCCAATAATGTGGCGATCGGCAGAGTGCAACACGCAATTCAGTATATGAATTGTAGGTGAAGCCGTGAAGCCATGAAGCCAGCCAGACATTTTATTAGGTGAAATCACACAGATTCTATATCTTTCTTACTGCAAATGTGGCAAGCTAAAAACCTGCTAATTGGTTACACACACTGTTCACACCATATTGATTGGTTAGTAATTATAACGAGCTCTGATAAACCTATCTTATAGCTAAACATCTTTAGTTTACCTTTAATACCTAAAAGCATCCGCACACCTGCTGTTTTGACCCTCTTGTTATGGTTGGCTCCTAACACGTTCCGTTACTCCCAAATACCTTCCCATAACTGCTTCTTGGTTTAGGGCAGCCTGTACCCCTATCAGCAAGGCCGCTGTGTTTTGAGAATGTGATTATTAGGATCCTCTCAGTGTGAGTAACTTTTCCTTTCTCATGGGAACAGAAGAATATTGTCAGGGCCTATGTCTTGGGAGAAGAGAGCTAGGCCGCCAGCAGGCCTGCTGTCTTCCCCGACACAATAACACTTCTGGAAGGTAGATATGTGCTTCAAGAGGCAATATGGAAAAGTTTGGCTGTGCACGCAAGTAAATTTTAGGCAGAGAAAGGAGGGTTTGCGGGATGGGAGAAGTGTCCCAGCTGAATTTGCATGATAATCAGACTGAAATTTCCCCTGAGGAACTTCATGTCTGGGCTGTGGAAAAATATTGTACCAGCTTATAAGGCTGTAAGCCAAACGGATGCTAATGCCTGGATACAGGCAATGCCCTACTGAAGTAGCTGTCAAAGCCATGTGCTCAGTGATGTGCTGTCCAGAGCAGTCCTCTCTTCCATCCTTTCCCTGCTCTCCCCACAGAGCTGCCTTCCTCCTCATTCCCACTGCTTGCTGCCCATCTAAAACAACTTTCCTGACACTTGAAAGCTACCTACCAATGCCCAGAAATATATACCCTCTAAGACCTACTCCCACGTCCATGGTGAAGTAGGGTTTTGTCATAGTTCTCTGACAACTCCCCAGCTGATCCTTTGTCAGCTAGCTCTCCGTCTGCAAATGTTAGCAACCTGTCATGGGGGATGTCCCAGCCTAAACATTGGAGATGAAGTGAAGCCTTGAGTTTAGGTAGAAACACCCAGGGACTCCATTGCCTAAATGCCCAGAATCTGGTGCCATTCCAGATGTGCTGAGGTTACTGCACTCTCCAGTTCCTGCTCCAGAGTGGTAGATAGGTTGTCTACATTTTTCTGGATCATCCCTTCCAGATCATTGCAGATGGCTTGGATGCCTTAGGACATCTAGGAAGCACTATCTGTTTACATATAGGCACCTGAAACATTCCCTTCAAGCTGGTTCCTCTGACTCTTCTTTCTGTTTGCCAGACAGTAAGTCCTCCATGCCAGCATAAAACTGCATTGGTTCTCAAGCTTGCAAGCACTCCCACCCTGACTAATTTTCCATTTAGTTATTCTGTTATCTATCTTCTCACCTGTCCAAAATGGTGTATTTCATTTTGCTAGTGTTTTCCCTCCACCTCTTGCAGGTATAATGTGTGCATAAGGGAAAGGGAAGATTTTAGATCAGATCCCCAGTTTTCACCCCAAAGTTTTCCGAGGACTTTCCCCAGTCCTAGTTTCACAACCTGTCCTCACTGCTCATCCTCTGCCTGGCAGTCAGAAAGAAATGGTTGCAGTCACTGGGTGAAGCGGAGCTCCGTGGGGTTGACTATGTCACAGTTAAGTGTGTCACTAAGAGAAAGAACTTTGGCATACTTTTGCAAGTGTGTACTTTTTATCCAAGTCAGAGAAGAGAAATGTCATTTCTTTTTTCTTTTCTTTTCTTTTTTAAAATTCCCTGTATAAAAATAGCTGTTTTTTCCATTTTTATTTGCAGTTGAGATAAGTGGGGTGGGCATATTTAATAACCCTATGGTCCTTCATCAGTGTAATTAATTTTACAGTGTCATGGCTTCAATCAGACTAAGCACCTCCATGCATATTATAGTCCTTCCAGAACTCCCATCAATATCCAGATGTTTATTGTGAGTGTGCTGGTAAACACCACTTTGGAGACACACTTGCTCTTTCTTCTGCAATCATCAAAGCCTAGAGTTTTCATAGTGTAATTCTAGTTTCCCTTCTTTCTCAAAATTGTAGGTACTCTTGGATTATTGCATCATAGAATCATAGAATGGCAAGGGTTGGAAGGGACCCCAAGGATCATAAAGCTCCAACCCCCCTGCCACAGGCAGGGCCACCAACCTCAGGCCTGGATCTACACAAGGTTGCCCAGGGCCCCATCCAACCTGGCCTTGAACACTTCCAGGGATGGGGCATCCTCAACCACCTGACACTTGCTCAATAGTTTTGACTTTGTGTGGAAGTGTTTGGTGGCTATGTATTAGCTTTTGGGCCAAATTAAACCTCAGCTCATGTGAGACAGTGCAGTCTGATGAGCCCTGGTTTTTCCCTGGTCAGATTTGGTTCATTTTTAGCTCAAGCAGTGGAACAGAGCTACTTTGTTGAGGATTTGGTCTGTACCTCGTCAGAGCTGAATTAGATTCCTATGGTCAGCCTGTAATATTCATCTACCAGTATAACAGCAACTATATGTAGCAAATTAATCTGTGTCTGTATGTTTATGCATCTAAGACCCCCTGGAACATGAAGGCTGAGAGATACCTAAATGTTGGTTCTGATAGGGTTTATTTTTCACTCTTAGCTGCTGTTATGGAAATGTGTTTGTTCTTCCTGCTGCATTGGGTTTTTTTGGGGGATTGTTTTTTTGTGTGTGTTTGGGTGGTTGTGTTTTGAGTGTTGTTTTTTGGGGTTTTTTTTGGGGTTTTTTTACAGACTTCTTTTTAGCACTTGCATCTTGGACAAATTAGTCATCTTTTCCCTTTAAAAAAAAAAGTTCTACTACAGTGCGACTTCCGACAAGTTTATTTTTGTGCCTCCTCAGCCCATTTATTCCATCTGTCTTCACCTCACCTCACTTCTGATGTCTTCTGTTATCTGGGCTTTCTTCCAAACATACTAACTGGCAGCTACAAAAAAAAAGGAAACCTTTGAAATGCAGAACTAAAGAAGTCGTTCAGGCTGCAAACTGATAATTCATACACTTTATATCCTGTTCTGTATTTTTCTTTGTGTTGAACTGAATGGCCAAGTAAAACATGGCTGTCAGTTTTAGTATTTCATTGTTTTCCTTCTATTAATTTCTTTATCACTGCCTTTCTTGTGAGGAAAAAGACAAAACCCATGACACTGGGAACAGGGAGTGGATTCTGACGCTACCTTTGCCTTCTTTTTACTTACCTAGCACTTGTATAGTAAGAGCAAGAAGAGAAAACACTAACAGGTTGCTCAGCCCTGCTTTAAAATTTGTACTTCTTATGGCCATTCCTAGCCAAGCTAGTAACTTCTGCAGAGGAGATGAGTTCAGAGTGCCTGGCTCTGCCACCTGCTCTTTCTCATTGTAGTCTGGCTTTTGCATGTTGTCTTCAAAGAGATTGAACCTGGGTACTGGTGGGTAGCTGCCTATTACACCAACACCATCCTCTTTGGAGTCCATATCTAAAATGAATACTAACCCAGGCCTGGGTCCAGCAAGCTGTGTTAGCTTTTCTAATGCCTTCTGCTGAAACCAAGCATATAGTCTCAAGTGTCCTCACCTCAAAGGGGTGAAGAAAAGCTTCTTGCCTCTGCCCTCTGGGCACATGCTCTGCCAAATTCAGGAAAAAACATGGTTGCCAGTGCATGCAGGCATGTAGTGGCAGCAGTGTTGACAGTGCATTCTGGCCAGGTGAGACCTTTTTGATATCAGCAGGACTTGTGGTCATTACCAGGCTGCTGTGAATGTAAAGCTGAAGCAGAGTAACAGCAAAAGGAGCAGAAAAAATGACATGATGAAGCATCCAAGAGAAGTCTGCTTCCACCTGCAAAGAAAGACCGTTCTTTCATCTTGATTAAAGATCTTGTGCAGAGTAATGTGGGACTTTTCCATTTCTCAAGAGAACTTCTGCAATCTGGGTTGACAGCAAAAGGAAGTGAGCATCCTCACGGAGGACCTTGCTCCTCAGCTGCTTCCCAAGTCAGCTCTGTTTTTTGACATCTCCCAGTTCATATCCATGGCAAGATTTGGGGTGTAGTTTGTAAAGTGTTACTGAATCATTTATCAGCTTCATCAGCATCGACCTGTCTACTTTTGTTCCTCTGAGACTGCCTTGTACAGGGCACTGTTAAATAAAAAAGGCCAAAGACTCAGCTTGTAGCTGCAAGACATAGAATATCCACAGCTCGAAGTTTAGCTTTGGAATTCGTTGCTGGCAAAGGCTGGTCTAGTTGAGAGGTTAAAACCTGCAGAATGACAAGATGCTCTCTGTGCACCCTAAAAACTTGTTAATTGATAAGTTCTCCCAATACTTCACTTCCTTGGTTTCCTGGTCCAATACACACTAGTTTATTTCTTGTGTAAAGAAGTGCTTCATTGATAATAGGCAGAGGCTTATTTACGGGGCTTTGCTCAAGGTGACCATTTGGATCAGCCTAAGTTCCTTTTCCATATTACCTCTCCTCACATTTATCCTACCTCAGCACCTTCTCTGTGGGTGTGCTAGCCAACATGAGCTTATTTTTCTCCTCTCCCTTTGGAACATGGCTCCTTCTCTTTCCTAAACAGCTTCAACCCCTAACTTGCTCTTCTACAGCCTATCATCTGCCGCTATTATCTACGTGTACATATATCTTAGTTTAATCATAGTAATATATTAAGCCTGTGTGTGTGGTTTTTTCCTCTCCCCTCTGGGTATTTAAAAGATAACTGAGATGAAGAGTGGTCTGGAGGACTGAAAATTGTTGGTAAACCACACAAAAGAATTTAACAGGACAAAGACATCTTTCCTTTATCCAGCTGTCAGCTTGTGATCTCTCAAAACAAAGTTTATTGCTAATTTATTGCTATAATAGAATCACAGAATGTTAGGGGTTGGAAAGGAGCTCTGGAGATCATCTAATCCAAGCCCCCCCTGCCAGAGCAGATTCACCTAGAGCAGGTTGCACAAGATTGCACCCAGAAGAAAGTGGAAGATGCATTAAAAAGGTAAAAAATGTTAGATCCAAGTACTAGATAATAAGTGTCTGATCACAAACTGAATAACAGAAGTACAGAAGTTAAGCACTGAGTAACTGAAAGTCACTTTGGTCTTCAGCTACTTTAGTGCAGATCAAATGAAAAAACCTGAAGGAAAGCTTTAAAAACCACTCCAACAACCTCCACCACAGTCCCACAGTCTTCACTTTGTAACTTCTTTTTGTTGAGTAGAATCATAAAATGGCAAATATTGCCTAATTATTCAGTAATTTATAAAATTATTTCCATAAATCCTTTGATGCACATGGAGATATCCGAAGATATTGCATACGGAGCTATAAAGCCAGAGGTTTAAATTAATGAGACTTACTCTCTTAGGAGTATAATTATATTTTAGGACTTAAAAAATAATTTTCTCAGTCCATTCTGGACATCCTAAACAGTTCATATGCTCACAAACAGAATTTTCAGGAAGATTTTGAGATTTAAGTCCTCTTGTCCCTGGTTGACAAAAAGGTATAAGCAGGAACTTGTCTTCCAGCTTGCTAGCTTTGTTCCTCCATTTTGAACTAGATTTCACAGGCACTTAAATCTTCTCATTAAAGTTTTGCTTCTTCCTACACATCTACTTTAGAGCAAGTCCCAAAGCACCTCTGTCTTCAAAGGGTGGATGAGTTTCAGCTTCTCTTTCCAACCTGTGTGGGGAATCTCAACTTGTTTCCATGCATAGATGTGTTTAAATCCTTTTCTTCCCCAAGAGGATTGGATCTCTAGGTAGTCTTTGAGCATGAAATACTGGAGGATGGTGCAAAGGTCATCACCCCTTCCCTTTGAAACACAATGGGAAGGAAAGGTTATCCCTTAGTTTGTAGTTAGGTCACTTATCCAGGATGGGAGACACCTGAGTGCAGACTTCAGCTCTTGTTTTATAGGTGGAAGAAACAGTGCTTCATGGGATAACTTGGGGATGTGCTTCATGAGTTGAGAAAATATATCACTTCTTGCTTTTCTTTGTTTCTTATTTTAAACTTAAGTGACTTCCTGCTCAGCCTTTTGCATTTTCTAGGTCTCTTTGGAGGTTTATATGGAACATGTGTTGTGTGTGGAAATAAGTGTCCAGAGAAGAGGAGAGGAAGATCTCTACAACTAACCGCTCTCTGCAACTACCTGGGGGGAGGTTGTAGAGATGTGGGTGCTGACCTTTTCTCCCTAGTGACAAGCAATAGAAAATGGCCTCAAGTTGTGCCAGGGGAGGTTTAGATTGGAAGTTAGGAAAAATTTATTCACAGAGAGGGTTGTCAGGCATTGGAACAGGCTGTCCAGGGAGGTGGTGGAGTCACCATCCCTGGAGGTATTTAAAAGATAGTTAGATGTGGTGCTGAGGGACGTGGCTTAGTGGTGGTTTTGGCAGGTTAGACTGATGGTTGAACTTGATGATCTGAAAGGACCCTTCCAACCAAGACAATTCTATGATTCTGTGATTCTAATTGATTCTGTGATTCCAACCTGAAGGCTGTGGGGGCCAGGTGCTGAACTACTGGTATGAGTCTCAATCTTTGCACTCATGATGTAAATCATAGCCTCAACCTCTAAAATGAAAAATCAGTAGGTGTATTGTGATTACAGCATAAGCCATCAACATGGTTAGGCAAGAGAAGCGTATACTGCTTTGAATATTGAATCCCTGCTGCACAAAAGGAACTGCTTTTGTGAAATTAGTTGCTTTCCCTAATCCAAGTTTCCTCATTAGACTGCTCCATCTGCCATAAAAAACATCTGCAGCTTGTGCCAATGAATGCGATTAATCTTCTGAAACCTTTTGCATACTACCTGCAACATTGCAACACTGAAAATAAATAATGAAACCTACCACACAATTCCCTGGTTTCAAACTTTGCAGATTCAGGGTTCACTAATAAGTCATTTCTCTTTTTCCTTTAAAAGAAGACATCCATATAGAATAATAGAGTTCTCTGTCTAGCATACAAAACCATCTGGAAAGAATTTAGTCTGCAATAACTGTGGGCATTTGATTTAGCTTTAAATCCCTCCAGGTAATTCAAATGCAAATTTATTGGGGTGAGTTTATCCCCAAACCACCACTGGATCCAACATTTTAGAGATGAATTTGGCCCACTGCACCAAAACTACAGCCTGCATTGTTTCTGTTGCATCGAGCTATTATTACATGCTGTACTATCTGTCATTATAAGCAGACTTTTACTAGAAATGCAGTTGATAGAGAAAATTAATGCAATCACCTGAATCACATTTATTTTCAGACCTTTAAAGACTAGGAATTCTTTAATTATGAATATGTTTGTAGGCTGGAATCTAAACCACTGGGGCAACATTGCTCTAATTCATTATTCTGTTGTTCTGTGCTCATCTGAGATAGTCTTTTTGGTTAAGTAGAATTCTTTGCATTTCACATCCTGCTTCAGGAAAAAAAAAAAGTTTCAAGAGGCGTTCAGCACATAATGTAAACAATGCCATCTGTCTTTTTCTTTGTAAAATCTTCTTTGAGATAGCCCCGATATGCCTACTGTTTTCAATCACTTAAAAGGCAGTAATTCAATTATACCATCCTCTATGTAGGAACTGCCATTGCTTTCAGTCCACTTCCAGTCCTGACACAAGTAAATCACTTTGATAAGATCCCCTTTTTATTTATTTTTTTCCTGAAGAGACTAGCATAAGTAATGATGCCAGTGATAGACCAAGGACAAAATGACCATAATGGGCTTTCTGTAGGAAAGGAAAACATGTGCCATTGTGATTTATCGTGCTACTTGCTTGGAAAATGCTTTTCCTGGGATTTTCTGCAACAGCTATGCTCTGGGAGCAAAGGGCATTAGCAAGTATGAATGGCCAAATGGACAGCTCAGACAGAACCTTCAGTGGGTGGCAGTTTTAAATGGCTATCACCACTTAGATCTCTTAAATGGGAACGGAAGGTCAAAGTGATTCTGGAAATGTGCCTCCCTTGGTTGTATTCATCTTTGGTATAACTGCCACCTACTTACACGGAAATGCGCCGGGAATGTGTAAAGTTGGATCTTCCTACAGGCTGCTATGGCTTATCGCGCAGATATGCCTTCCTTCTATTTAAAAATTGTTTGGGTGACTTCAGTGCTTTGTGCCACCAGCGAGGCAGGGGCCTGGCAGACACATCTAACCTCCCAGAATAGACGTGGCATGAGATTGGTAGTATCTGTAGACTTCCTGCTACAAACTGGCCTCGGCACTGATGCTGAGAGAGGACGGTTAGAGCTGAGCTGTCTCTGGACACATCTATCTCTTGCTCCTGACTTCAGAACAATAGGAGAGCACCAGATGAGGTGGTCATGTGTGATATGAAAGCTTCTTTTTTTTTAAAGGAGCTGGATCACAGGTGTCTCTTTGAACCCAGACTGCTCATTCAGCACAAATAATCCCAGAGCTTGCATTTTTAAATTTGTGAAGAGTGATGGTCTTATACTCACTGACTGAGACCACATCCAGAAAACGCAGTGAGAACCTCACTGTGCTGAATAAGCAGTACCACGCAGCTAAGAGGTGATCAGCAATGTTAAAACACCACAGGTCATGTTCAGCGTTTCCAGTGACATGCTATGAGGGAACCCCCTTTAAAGGAATTTTGGAAAGCCTGTGTGAGAGCTGTGATCTGGACATGGAAAAAGCAGTATGTTCATTGGTTTTAACCTAATGAATTAGGAGGCTGTTTTGGATGGCATTGTTACAGTAGGTTGTTTCCTTTCACAGGGAAAGTGTGGAGAGCCTTATCCAAAAGCATTCCTATGCTCGATCCCCCATTCGAACCTATGGAGGAGAAGACGATCTTGGAGATGACAGCCAGGCAACACAAAGCAGAGGTAAGAAAATGTGCTTATGAGGTAAACTAAGGTGAACTAGTTAGGCTTGAGAAAAGGAGGACCACAGTCTGTACTGTTGTACTCTGAAGCATTTCTCTGGTCTGTTTAAGTCCTATAATGAAGAATACTTGTATGTTATTACTCTTTGGGACATCTGATACACCCATGGCACAAGTGTAGTTGGCTAGTCCAAGAGGTAGCTCTATAAATGCCTTTTACCATCAGAAAAGAACTATCTCTGCTTCCTCTTCAAGATGGCAATTTCATTACCATGATGCTGAGATCAAGCTAACACTCCCCATCCCTTGTCAGGATCTACTAGATGGGGTTCAGTACCATTTGTAAAGTACCATGTAGATGTGCCATTTGTTGCCCCTCCAGCCTTATGTGAACAGAGGACTTGGTTCTGACCAAGCCTTCAACCAGCCTGTAGTTAATCTGCTTTGCTTCTAATGGGAAGAAAAGTCCAGAGTTCCCTGGAAAATTTGGCTCTAAAAGGTGCTTTTCCTGCTGAAGCAATTCACTTCAAATACTTTATCAAATGGTTTGTGTACTTGAGCAGTGGCAGAAGTAGTAGCAAGACAGAGTTGTTCTTTGTGGGGATACTCATGGGACAAATTGCAACTGTTATAATTTGCCACTGGAAATAGATCTCAAACCCACCCCGTGAGACCGCTGACTCGCATAAACTTGGGTTGCATGATGCTTTGCATGTTGACTTTGTGACCCCCCTGATATGCAACAGCCACTTGAGGTAAAGCAGTTCTATCTGCCTTCTGACTGGCAGTGCCCTTGCCTTGTCCTCTAACTTCATACAGTGCTGCTAAGATAAGAGCATTATTTCTGGTCATAAGCTCTTTGGACTTGTGCAGGGAAAACACGCTTATTTTTAACCACAAGTTTCTCTTCAACAAAATGTGATTAGGTGGGCTTGTTCATACACATCTATTCTAAGAGCAGTTCCTTAGGTTGCGGAGTTTCTGGAGCAACTCCTCATCTGGTACGATGTCATCCTTTCACATACTTCTGGGGGATTACCTTTCTTCACATCAGCCCAGATCCTAGGCCAGTTATTGTTGAAGACAGTGTTAAATTTTCCCTTGCCAGAAGTGCTCAGAGCAAGGCACCATCTCTGTAAGAATGAAATTTCTGCCTGGTATGATGTCCTCCTTTGGGAGTGACAAAGTGAATGAGTAATTTATTGCAATTCATTTTATGTATAATATGCGCAGGGTACAGTTCTGCATTTGCTTGCAATATGGCAAATGAGTAAGTGAGGAAGACAATGAGTTGTGGCAACCAACTTTTTCCTGTCTGGGAGCCATATGGTAGCATAGGACATGATTCTTCTGGGCAACCAAAAGCATGCACAGAGGGTAAAACACACTGCTCTTGCAGATGGGTAGCTGGTACTGCTTTCACTCTCTGTTTTGGTCTGGTGTCCATAAATAAAGTCCTCCAAGATATGAGGAGAGAAATAATGATATTATTGAAACTCCACAGGCACTCTAAATTCTTCTGATGCATTTTAAATCTCCCTGCATGCAAAGGATATCCTTCCATACATATGAGAGCTGACAGTCAAATATATACATGTTGCTGGGAGGCGTGCATTGTAAGCTCTGAGGCCTCGACTGCCTCAGAGCACATTTCATGGTGCTGGCAAATGTTGTACATGAGACTTTTTGGAGTACTAAGTTGCAGTTAGAGACCATTGCCATCAGAGAAGGAGAGGGTGCTTATGGAAGCTCCTCATGAGAATCATAGAACAGTTTTGTTTGGAAGGGACCTTTAAAGGTCATTCAGCACACCCTCCCCCTCTGCCTCCTCCCCAGTAAGCAAGGACATTTTTACCTAGATCAGGCTACTCAGAGCCCCATCAAACCTAACCTGGAATGTTTCCAGGGAGGAGGCATCTACCACTTCTCTGTGCAGCTTGTTCCAGCGTTTCAGCATCCTCACATTAAAAAAAATTTTTCCTTATATGTACTCTGAATCTATCTTTCTTTACTTTAAAGCCATTGCCCCTTTACACCTTGTCCTTTCACTACAGGCCCTGCAGTGAAGTCTGTCTCCATCTTTCTTACAAGCCCTGTAGTAAGGTCTCCCTGAAGCCTTTTCTTCTCCAGGCTGATCAACCCCAGCTGTCTCAGCCTGTCTTCATATGGGAGGTGCTCCAGCCCTCTGATCATTTAATGACCATTAATGAGAAAGAATCACACACTTTATTCTGTGTAAAAGAAATAAAGTTTATCACTGCTATTTATTTCTAATTCTTTAACACCCACTCAGATCATTCTCAGCTCAGCCAATTTAACCTATCTAGAGATAGAAGCAGCTGCCCTTCAGGAGTATATTTATCACAAGAAGTTGATTTCCAAGGGAACAAACAGATAATATAGAAATAAATAAATAATTCAAATTAAAACTCTTTAAATGCATCATGTCTGGGTGCCGGTCCTCCAGCATTCACACACGATTCTTAGTAGAATCAATTCTTAGTAGAATCAATTAGAATCAATTCTTAGTAGAGCCAATTCTTCTAGGCAAATCCAGAGTCACATCCGGCTTTCCCTGTTGTGCAATAATGCTCAAATATCCCCTGATTTGTAAAGGGTTTTGCTCTGGTCTGTGAGTACTGTGTTATCCGTAGAGTTTGGCTCAGGATCCTGACTTCCCAGCAGTTAGGATTGGGTTCAGTGATAGGGCCAGGATTTTGTTCAAGTCGGTTTCTACTGCTGAATCAACACAATTTCTCTTTCCTGTTACTCAGCCATTGTATGTGTTTCATTAAGGAGAGGAGGAATTAAGCAAGAGTAGCTCTCTTTTTGATTTGAGAATATACCCCTAAAGAGAACTGTTATTTTTATAATAATAATAATAATTTCCATATTGTCTTTCTATTGTTGTTTTCTTATAGTTTTGTTTTGGGTAAGTGGCTACAGTTGGTTAGTATATATAATTCCAGTAAGTTTACCTTGACAGACAGGTATCTTAATTTTTTTTCTTCTTGCAGTTTGGATGAACCTATCTTCTAGGATCAGATTTTAAAAACCAAAAACCTGTTGCAAAATCTGTGGTCCCAGAATGTTCTGCAATGCTGGCTTGAAACTATATTTTGTCAAATGTTCTTGCCAGTAAAGTTATTTCTTGAAGTAAAAGAAAACATTATCTCAACGGACCAAGATGGACACCAAAGAAAATGCAAAAGAAGCATGAGTTGAATTGTACTTAGAATAGGAATAAAAATGAAGAGGATTTAATTGTATTCCCCATTTCTAGAAATCAGATAACTAATGATGTCCAGATGCACAGAGGAACTGCAGAGGTGAAAGGCAATATTATCACCAGATTATCTGAAAACAACCATGTATAATTATCCAAACAAGTTATCCATTATTTAAAAACAAACAACTACAAACAAACAACTGCAAAATAAAATAAGTAATTCTAATTTAAAGAAACAATCTTTCCTTCTTTTACGATTCTGCAGTCTTCAGAGAAAAAGTGTTTTGAAGAGGTGAAAGATTTGTGAAAATATATATTTTTAAAAAAATTTCAGATTAAGGGATGTAATGCAGTGAGAGTCCATGTCAGAGTAGATGCCTCATTGTTTAGTGGCAGCATTACAAGGTTCTTTGTTGTTTAATACCAAAAATGTCCGATGTGTAAAGCTGATTTTACTATTTAAGCCGCGGCAAACAGCTTCCTAAAATGGAAATTTGTCTAAGATGTAGTGATAAAGGACAGCCACTGGTAAATAATAATATAAATATCTATTATATGCTATCGATATATATATGGTACATAATATGAATATATACATCGCATATAATATAAATATATATGGAGAGAGAGAGAAGTATTTGGGTTAGTATTTCCAATGACAACTTGAGATCAAAATCAGCCTTGCTGTGACAGACTTTCTCCCTTTTTTGCTATTTCACCAGCTCTGTGTGTTGCAGTGGAAGTGTCAGGCATTCTTTCTCTTTGCTTGCAGGCTCAGCCTTTACAACATCTGATAACCTGTCCCTCAGTTCCTGGGTGTCCTCCTCAACCAGCTTTCCTGGATTTCAGCATCCGCAGTCTTTGAGCGCCCTGGGTACCAGCACTGCATCCATAGCTACACCCATTCCTCATCCAATCCAAGGATCCCTGCCGCCGTACAGCCGTCTGGGAATGCCTCTTACACCTTCTGCTATAGCCAGCTCCATGCAAGGTAGTGGCCCCACTTTCCCTTCCTTCCACATGCCTAGGTACCACCATTATTTTCAGCAGGGTCCTTACGCAGCTATCCAGGGACTGCGTCACTCCTCTGCAGTGATGACGCCATTCGTATGAATGATGCCAAGACAAGAGAAACACCAGATTTTAAAATGTGCAAGCTTGGTATGAAAAAATACAAGGGACCTTCCTGGAAAGGCCTGTGGCAGGAGTGCTGAACTTGTAACAAACCAGCTAAGAAAATACATTGTGGATATAGATTCCTCCGTTGAGGGATCAAAAAGAAGAGAGCAGGCAGCTCGGAGCTGCTCACAGATCTATGTGTAACACAGCTGAAATGGATCCCAAAGTTCCCAGGATTTTTGGGTGTGTGCAGCTTGTTCCAAAGGTGCATTGTACCTGGCAGAAAGAGATTACGTTTATGCAGCAGTGTACAAACTAATTGTGTATAGGTCTTTTTTTCTTATGGTAGAAGAATTCTGAAAAAGGCAATACTTTCACTCATCTTCATCTCCTTTTGTGACTGATGAGCATCTAAACAGAAAAATGTATGGCTATAACTTTGAGCATGTTTTAGGCTGTCTCAGCAGACATTTGCTGGGAACAGGACAAAGTGGACAAGGCCATTGTCCTTTTTAAAAGACTGGCTTATATTCACCAAAACCAGTATTTCTTAGTTGCTACTATAATCCCAAAGAGAAAATTATTAATGAGTCTTTCTTTCTTTCTTTGTTTCTTTCCCAAAACACATATCAGTTCCAAAAAAAAAAAAAAAAGAGAACTGTGTTACAGGACTGTAGCAGTAATGAAGTATTCTGTCCTTCAGTTTGTCCTATATGCTTAGGAGGAGAATTTTTAACTGTCTATTAAGGTATGATGAAGGAAAATGTTGATTTGGGAAAATCTGTTACTAAAAGTTAGAAACTCAAGGTATCATATCTTTTAATCAATTCTTGTTTGTTCCTCTGCTTGCCACTGAAGACCCATTTCTAGCTGCCAATGGTGTATCGAGTTAACCAAACTTCAGGCTAGATCAGCCCATAGACTCTCTAGATCAAACTCTAATCAGTGAACTGGTATAAGATGAGTGGCCTTGGAGTACCCTTCCACTTGTTCTGATATTCTTGGGTTTGGTTGTGGCTGTTTTTATACAAGCTCTTTGGCCAGGAAAATGGGGGATTGTACTGTCTGTTCCACCATGTCCCATGGAATGCTGGAGTCCCCTTGGGAAAATACCAGTACAGAACTGCACATGCAGTTTTTGGAATACATATTTGCCTTTGTTTCAGTCGGTAACTAGGATTCCCATTCAAAGTACTGCCCACTTTTTCAAGTATGCTACATCTGATGCAACAGAAGAACTGTAGAGGTGTAAGAAAAAAAAGTGATCTCTCTGCAGAGAACTAGCAGGAATCATATGCACTGCTGAAAACAGCAGGAGTGCGATGCTGGTTTTCTGTGTGGAAGGGGCTGGGGTTTCACTGTAAATAAGAAGTCAGTACAGAGTTTCTGTGTAGAGTTATGTCCAAGTCATAGATGATAACACATCTACTGATAAAAAAGTACTACCAATCCAATCTCATATATTAAAGATCTGAGTAGAACCTGAACACAGAATGGAAAAAAAGGGGGGGGGTTTGGCACTATTCTCTCCCACTTTTGACCAGTGTGTGTTGGTATCATGTAATACCAGGAAGTGGAGTGCAGCGTATTGAGTCATCTACCTCCCATCTCTGTGAAGTCAAGTGTGAAGGCAAGTCACTCACCTTTTTTTCATCCTATTGCTTCATCTTACATGCCCAGTCACACAGAGCTATGACAACCTCCCAGGCTTTTCCCAGTTTCTCCTGTAGGCCAGTACTTGCATCCTACAGATAAAGGCCATCTTTATGTATTTCCCAGTAGTTGAATCTAAACTCTTGTGAAACTGGCAATTTCATTCACCTTAGCTGTCTGCAGTATCATCCCAATTTCCCTTTAGTCACTGTCGGACCTGCTGATAAAAAAATGACTTGAGGCCATTTGCAACTTGTGTGTTCTGGATGTGAAGAAAAATGAAATTTTATTTACAGTTTCTGGGGTCAGACCTACTACAAGATGTTCCATAAATGAATAAAATAGGCCAAGCTCTGCAGTGTTTAAATGACTTAGAATCAGATACAAAATTTCACTTGATGTTTCCAAATATTAGATCTTGCTCCAGGCTATCAGATTCACCCAAAAAAGTGCATGTTGCAAGGATGTGCATCTTTAGGATCCATTTTGATATGAATCCCTTATTTTTCAGGAAATTAGACGATACTGATCACCCCAGCAACATAACTCTTCAAGTACATCTATGAGTCCACAAAAACAAGAATTTCAGGGGACTTCTCTTTCATTTGCTTGACTTCTGTTAGAGTTGTATGAAGGTCCTATGGCAACATGCACTAAAGCCTGTGGGAAAATTCTGTTTCATTTATGTGTTTCTTTCTGCAGCTCCATTAACTTCTCTGGAGTTGCAAGGGATATTGCTAGGTTCAGAATTCAAGCTAGTAGTTTTTAATGTTGATACTTCCATCAGGAAACGGTGGATTAGGTAGGTAGCTTTTACATGACTCCAGAAATAAGTTTGGAACAGGTAGGCTGATTTATTTAGGTATGCTTTACAAGTCATGTAAAGCTTGCTCGTACACTGACCTGTCTTTCCCTCGGGAAGTAAATTCAGAGAAAGAAACTGTACAACCTCTTTAGCCCTGTCCCAGTCCCTGTTCTGGAAACACGAATATTTAGCATGTAGAAATGCCCCTGATACTGTTTCAGAGAAAATTCTCCAGGCTCTTCCTGGAGAATGAAACTGGATTTTGAGAACATCATTTACAAAAATATTAAATGAAAGGCAAGTTCTTTTAACTACGAATAAAATGTGATTCATATCTGAAAAAAATATGGCAGCAGACTGTCTCTCTATACATAGGGCAAATTCCTCATCCAAATTCTCTGTGATGAGTTTCATATTGTAGATGATGCAGCTCTAACTGTCAAAATCCACAACTTGATTTTTCCAGTCGGATCAAGTCTCTCTCAGTGTGCTCATCCTTCCTCACACTGCTCTCTGGCATATGCTGCGTGCTGATGGTTTAGTTCCTTTGCATCAGAAACCAACTGGGCTCCCCATTAATGCCAAATTGTGGGCAGATCCCAAGCAAGGGAAAGAAGGTAGCTTAGTAGAACTTTCCCTGGGAGTAAGGTCAGTAGGCATGCCCAGTTCTCACCTCCTCTTCTTTGCCCTTACAGTCCTACCTCCAGAACCTGTTGTGTTGAGTTGAGGAGTTAAGTTCACAGAGACCACAGGATGCTGAACAAAAAGCTCATGCCACCTCACAAGGTTTCTTCTCCCTGTGCTTCTCACCTTCCTGTGGGCAGGAGGCATCACGAGAGTGATACCAGGGATAAAATTCCTGCCCCACTGAAGTCAGACTCAAAGTTCTTGTCTGTAATGGAGGCAGGATTTCAATCAACATTCTTACCTAAAAATTAAATCTAACTGTATAAATGGTGACTGCAGAGACAGAGCATCAATACAGGAACTCTACAGAAAAGACTAAAACCTGACTACAAATCACCTTTAGCATTGATTTCACAGTTGGAAGAAAATGAATGTGAAATCATAATTAATTGGTTAAAGAGTGAAATTTCTTTTCCTAAAAAAAGAATATTATCAGCACTACTTTGACAATAACTCAGTAATTTATTTAAGGAGTTGCTGTATTGCTGTCAAAATTATATCAAATTCAGGACAGAACATCTGTTGCTGGTAGATGGTCTAGGAATGCCAAATATAATCTAGAGTTTATTTTCCAATATAACTCACATTTTATATCCCATGAGAAGCGCTCTTCACCTTTATGAGCTCTCTTGGCTGAGCAAACTGGCACTGGTTTGTATTGGTGTTTTTTTTCAAGAAGGGTGGAGAGAACTTGCCTGAATATGCTTTTCAAAGAGAATGCTAAGATTATTCTCCAAAGTGTTACAAGTACTTTTGGGTGTCTTCTGGACTACCCTTTTATCTATAGTCAACAGCCTCGGGTCTTTAACCCAACAAAAGCATCCCAAAGACTAACAAAACTGATGCATTTGTCTGACGTTGGTTTTCTTCTACTTTTGGAGCCCTGAGAGAAACTAGACATGAAAAAAAGAAAAAATACCCTCCATTTAAAATTTGGCTGTTTGGTTTGCATTTACTATGGCCCGAGGCTCTGCCAGAGACAGGAATTCAAGCCCGTTGCTTTTCAGCGGTACTCTTCTAGGTACAAACTGACAGACAAGCATAGACCAAGGTACAGAGCGTCTCATGGAAAAGCCTCTTCGTGAGATCAATGGCAGGTAACAAACTTGGCAGTGCAGCCTACAAAATGCAACTGCAAATTTTCTGCCAGAAGGCTTAATCCATGGTGGCTGGGACGCTGCATGAGCGTGTACTCTTCATAAGAATATGTTGCCGCCTCCAACAGCTAGCAAACACTAACCAGCATTTAAAAACAAACCTCTTGTAAACTGAATACGTTTGGGCTGGCAACTTGGTTGTTTGCTGCATCCTCTCAATGCATGTGTGCTACAGGGAAACAGTAGCAAAAAACTGTATTGCAAAAACCTTGGGGAGCTTTCCAAAGCTGTTGATTTAATATAAATTATGGTAATTTAGCCCTAGATAAGGGGTAAAAAGAAGCAGTGAGAAATGTGTGATACTAAGAGCTCCTTATCTGGGAGGGAGTTGTGGCTACAGCAGAGGGATGTCATCTGCAGAGGGATGACATTCAAGATTAATTTTGATTTTAGCAAGATCTTATTCTCACTGTTCCTTACAGAGCATTTTCTGCTGCAGATGTGGTTTCTTTACTAACCACTTACTTGCTGGCCAGAGGATTTATGTATTATTCTGTAATAAACTGTCCTTGCATATAGTCTCTAGTTTATCGAACGACAACTTCTTTTTCTTTATTTTACCTTTTATAGAAAACTAATCAGTGATTTAAGCAAACTCTGAAGTAACTTTTTATGATAGTTTAAGGACAAAAAATACAGTTTGCTGTATTTTACCTTTAGCACATTTAAACAACCTTTCTTTCCCTTTTATTTTAATTTTTTTTTCTTCTTGAAATTTTTATTGTACCTTCAGAAACGTGAGGAAAGACTTGGTTGAAAAATAAGGAAGGTAAAAAAACTGGATGTAACCTCTTTAACAGAATGCACCGCAGTTCTGCTGTTTGCTGTGTTGACTTTGTTGTTTATAATGCATCGCGTGAGCACATTCACCATGTACTGAAGTGTGTGTTTGTGTGTATGGGGTGGGGGTAGGGGGAAATCTTTTTATGGAAAAAGAAGTTATGAACATAAACTATGAAGCAACATCTAATGAAAAGTTTCTTTTTAAGTGCAATATATTTATTTCTGCTAGAAATATAATATCAACATTATGTAATATTTGAAGCATTAAATGTTATTTGTAAACAGCTTAAAATTATATATATATATCACAAAAATTGTACAGAAGTGCAAATGTGTGGATATTCAGTTTCTTTCATTAAAATATTGGGTGTTTTGATATATCATTCTTATTTAGCCAAATCTTTCTGCTTCTTTTGTTTTTCCCCTAATGAAGTCACTGACAAACTCACCCACCAGTTGTGGATTTTTCTGAGCACACAAAATCTGGTCTCAATCTTGGATCCATATGGAGTGATAGTTGTGTTGTAGTTAAGTACAATTTTAGTTTGCATATAGTTTCAAAAATTATTTTTTTTTCAAAGTGGTCTGTGATCACAATCAGAAAAATTGCTGGTTTTGCCACCAGAGCCCAAACAAGTGGCTGAAATATGGGATGCCCAGGATCCCCAAGATAATAAACACAGATCTAGGAAACATAGTCTAAGAATAAATTGGAAAAGAATTTGATCTTTTTAGTCTGTAGGAGAGAAGATAATGGGAATATAAAATAAAGTTTTCAAATGTACGAAGAACATAAGGAGGCAGGGAAGAAACTCCCCTCTGCTGAAGGCTTCTATTTAATACGATTTTATTTCTATTTTAATTGCATATATTAAAGCAAGGGAGAGTTATGAGAGACATCTAAGATATTCAAAGAAGAGGGATAGTGAAGCACAGCTCTGGATTGCCTAGAGAAGATAAGGAGCATTATCACTGAAATTTTTTAAGAGCAGGTTAAACATGCATTATTCAAGAATGACATGGTTAGAGCTAATCTTGCCTTGGGACAACCAAATGATTGCTCTAGGTGCTTCTGAGCTTACTGTATGAGCCATCCCTTAAAGCAACTTCTGAGAACCCTGGTGTTGCTCCAAAAGCTTTTGTTACACACCTGTAGGTCGGTTTGTCCTCAAATTGTGTTCAGCTGCTGCGTCTTCTGTAGCTCCTTCACAAGAGTGCACTAGTTTAAGGAGAAACTAGGTATGGTAGGAGAGTTGCAAGGTCCTAATGAACAGCAGCAGTGATGTGGTTTTGTCTGTGAACATAAGTGAGGAGGGAACAGCCTGAGGTAATTCAAATCCACTTTTAATTATGCTGAGTTGCCATTGCGTATGAGTGTATGTCTTTTGCATGTGGAATATAGGAAAATGAGGGCAGCTCACAGAATTGGTAAGAGTGTGTGATGTCTTTTGTCTCCTTGTTTTTGTGTCATCTTGGCGGCAAAAGCACATGTATCCTCTCATGGATATTCAGTGCTGTGAGTCTTCTGCTTAACCTCAGGCTAGGAGGCTTCCTTGATTACCTATGAAATTAAGTGTGGGCATTTACAGCTTCCTGAATTGGAAATACTGTCTGTGTGCTGGCTCAGGATGTAGTTATGCCAAAGGTCTCGCTGAAATCAGTAGTCTTGCTCGCTTGAAGTTATCCGAGTGCTTAAGCACTTCAGTGGCTCTGCAAATGAATGCTCCTGGGGCTTGGTAGACTTGAGACCTTTGGGAACAGGTTGTCTGTGCAACAAACACCTGTAGAGTTGGAGCCTTTATTTGCTATTGTCCAAAGAGAACCCGGGGAATTAAATAAAGAGAGGATTCTGAATTGCCTTGCTGTAGGATTACTCTGAAGAGATGGATGAGTAGCCATGATGACTCCAGGCTGCCTTGCGTTTCACATTTAGAAACCAGATTTATATCCAAATTATCTATCTTGGAGATAAGCAGTGCAGAAAACAAATGATTTGAAGGGTGATGTTTTCTAAACTTCCTGTGCAGAAGCATGATGAATGCAGTGATTTAATGGTATGCCAGAAATACAGAGCAATGAATTATATTTTGCATCTCCAGTAAAAAGACCACTTCAAATACACACAAAATATTTACATTATACATGACCAGCTCAATATTTACAAACTAATAATTAGTAATGATAATTCTAAGAAAAAATAATTAAACTGTCAGTAGTCTAATGCCCAAGTTACTTATTAAAGTTTGTCATTGATATCAGGGTTGGTCAGTGATGCTCTAGGGACCTTTGTAGGATTGACAGAAGCAGATCCTTGTTCTCTGTAACTGATAATAACTAGAGGGACTAAGAAAAATCTATAGGGATGCTTACCAGAAAAGTTTGCCAGAGAGGTTTTTTTGAAGGGTAGAATGATAATTTCTCCCAAAGCAGACAGAACTTGCAAGGTTTTTATTTCTGTTAATATAAAATAGAGTTTTACAAGCAAACCCAGCAAAATCTGGGGTTTTTAAGGCTTTTTAGGTTGGAAAATGGGCTTAATATATGGACTGCGTTGATTGCTTGATTTAAATTCAGCAAAGTGCTCAATCATGCTGAATCACTTTGGTCTATCAGTTGACTTTGATTTGTTTTTATTCTCATTGTGAAGTTTGCCAGGAATATGTACATTAATTTTTGTGTGACTTCAGGTTTATGTGTCCTACAGAATCTCCTGGGTTTGAGTTATGCTTTCATTGATTTCATGAGTATCTGCTTCAGAATTCTGCACTCTTCCATGCTTGGAGAAAGGTGGTTTGCAGAAATGGTGATGAGATGAATGAGTGCCCTTCAGATAAGCAAGGGACATTCAGCTCTCCGTTTTAATTCAGCCAACTATTGCAGGGGAATAGTTCACTCAGTAAAACAGATTAAAGAAGGGGAAATGCTTGCAACTGAATCTGCAATTGATGATATCTAGAACCAAAAGGTGGTGGTGATTTTAGTTCCTTGAACAGCTGCAGCTTTTCTCAGTTTAGATGCTTAACTTCTGGTTAGTTGTAGCTGTTCTGTGAGATTCATAGAAAGGATGAAGTATGTAGCAAAAAAAATCTGTGCCTTTTATCTGCGTCAGAAGCCTGCAATCTGCTCTTTCAAGGCAATGCATTCATATGTCTTTTTCATCTCATACCAGAATTACCACTGTGCTTTTAACCTGGATCTCTGTCTTAAGGCACCTTAAAAATACCCTGACAGCAATAATACAGAGTTGAAGTTAATGACATCTTCACCTATAGTCTGCACTGCCTTCCAGTCAGCTTCTAGGGACAATTTGTACTAGCGAAGATTTAACTACAAAATACTAAAGAATTTTGGTATTTGGTGTGATCAGAATCCACTGACTTTCTCTTTTGAGCTCTCACAAAGCTGATAGAAGTTGTGATTCTAAAACTGGTAGTCTGTGCTTAATAGGAGCTGCTGAAATTGAACTGCCTTCAATCAAGGGGTCTTTCTACTAAAAATCACACCTCCTGTTCTGTCTGTACCTGCATTTTTATATGCTTTCTTTAAGACAAAAATCTTTTGGTCTTTGGTGCTCTCTGATGTGAAAGGTGAGTGTGGGAGAGAGCAGGTTTTTTCTGTTCATCTTGTCTTAAAGTCATGGTTGATACATAGTCACTTACAAATATTTTATTATTTCTTCCTGTGAGCTCTCATGGATCAATCCCAAGGCAGCCAAAAGAAGGATTAATTTTTATCTTGATGCAAATCGTTGGCTGTAAAATTTGCATTGATAATATCTGAACATGTACCCAGGGCTTTGGAAATTACCTTCCTCTGAATGTCATAGCTTTTAGACTTGAGACACCAGTCATGCTACTCATCTTCAATGTTATTACAGATAAGTTAGTAGCACTCGGGAGATTTATCAGCCTGACTTTATTAGTCACCCCAAATAGTGCATTTCCAGAGGATGATTAGATTGTTTCAGATGGTTAAGGACTTTGGCCTTCTTTGGTCCTTCATTTTACTACACGCTAGGAACCTTGTGCATTTTTTGTATGAGCACATAGAAGCCTGACACTTCTGCCCCCTAATTTCCCCTACAAGGCTTTAAACATTTCTCAGTTGTTCTTTAAATGAATTACTGTGTACCATATAGCCTGCCTAGCACTTAAGAAAACCTTGGCATGGTTTCCAGTAGTTCTGGATGGACAACTGCTTCTGTTTTCGGTCACAGAAAACGTTTTCCTTCCTATATGCCTGATGAGGGGAAGGACTAACAAAGAATATTATAGGCTGAGATTTCAAAGCCGTTACAGATGAAGATGCACAGCTCCTGCTAATTTTAGCAAGAATCATGCCTCTAAGTCCTGTTTTGAAAGTCTTTGCTACAGTGTTTGCTCTTTTGAAAGGTTTATGTTTTTTTCAGAGACCAGCCTAAACGTTTTATCATCCCTTCCTGAAACAGTATTTTAAAGTTCCTTTTGCTCCATGCCATGATATCATGCCTTTGTTCTCCTGTTCTTTCAACCTTGGCCAAACTGTTAGCGAACACATGGACGCTTCCTTTTTATTTGCTACCTCAATAATAAGAGCACTCATCTAAGTTGCAGAGATTAATTTATCTTTTGTGTGTGTTTGTTTGTTTTGTTTGTTTAGGAAATGTTCGCTTTTGTAGATCCTCTTCTTGAGAGCTTAGTTTTCTTTGTTTCGTTTTCTTTATGCTTTGCAGAGGAATAGCCTATATACCTGTCTCAAAGGCAGAGCTGCCATCTCTGCCATCAATATAGTCCATCAATATAGGCAAAACTGTGCTTTACTGATCAAAATATGAGAGATGGGCTCAAGCTGTCTTGCCACAAAAGAAACTGGGAGAAGTTGGAATGTAAAATTACATGGAGGAGAGTAGGATCAGCAGGCTCTGACCACAGCCAGCAAGCGGTGGGTGCCTCCAGCCCTGCTCCCGAGCAGCTGCTGTCATCCTACATGTTCAAGTTCCCACCCCCACCCCCTCAGTCCAAGCAATACATTTTGCTCTTCAGGGCTTTGGCAGAGGCAGCAATGCAAGCAACAGGTTTGGGACTGGTCTGTCCCCACCTTGGCCACCAACTTAGCAACGTGTAGACTACTTGTTGTTGAGGAAGTGCCTTGTCGGCTTGTGCCTAGAGCCACTCAAGGCTGTGGATTCCCTGAGCAATCTAGGAGCTTGAGAACCAAGATCTGCAAGATGTTTACGTCTCTCTTATGCATACAAAAACTTATGGCTTAAAATATTTTTAACATTTGTATTATTCTGGAAATGTGACTCCACAATGCAGCTGTGATGAGAGGGATGCTTTCACCAGAATGAGAGCACAGTGGAGCAACTAGAAAGGCATAAATAGCAACTGTCCGGATGCTGCAGTAGAAATAAATTGGAAGCTGATCATAAGATCCAAGTGGGTATTTAGAGTCAGTGTAAATAGAAATACCAAATTAAGCAAATAACATGTAATTTTGAGATGAATTGCCCTATGAGCCAAGCAAAAAACTTTGCACTGACTCCGCACGGCACGATAACCGGAGAAGAGGGGAGGCATTTTAAAACCTAAAATCACATGAGAAATTGCAAACCACAAAAAAGAACACTTTGCTAAAAGTCACACGTGCAATATGATCGTATGAAACTGCAGCATGATTAAAGAAGACAACTCTAGCTTCGGAAGAATGTTTCCATTAGCATGTAAGCTGAAGGAAAACCAGATCATACATCTAAATTTCAGCTATACCACCAGATCCTGATTGAAGAAAATGTTGAAAATCACCCATATAAGCATGCCAAAGCTCAGGAAAAATGAATTCTTATCCTTTTTGTCTGCGTGTGTTTTTGTGTGTGTTAGCACTTCTAATATTCTATTTACTGTTTTGGTTCTGTAGTACATAAAACAGCTTGAATGGCTGGGGCTAAACCAGTTTATTCACACACACAAAGACAACAAATGGGATGACAATAATAGTTTTCTGCTTTATCTGTGATTCATGACAAAGCCCAAGTATGCATCCAGATGGAGAAATTCAGTGAAGACCGAAAGGATCCCAGAAAAGGAAACGGAGAACTGTATATCATCTTCATTTAAATAATGAAAGCCATAAGAATTAATAAGTGCACCAAGCTGTTGGGATAAAATTGAGAAAAGAAACAGACCTCTGCAAAATTTCCCCCACCATTGAATATGACATAAATAATCTTAAAATGAACAATGACTTCATTTTTGTTTCGCTCCACACTTCACTGATGTTGAATTAACGAATGCCTTAAAATAGATTTCTCCATGTGAAGTCACTTTGAAAAGTAGCACTTGCAAGAAAGATTTTAAACCAGTGAGGAAATCACAAGTTGGTTTTTTTAAAAAAAAATATGCAAACCTTAGCAAAAATGCTTTGTGATGGTCTGTACTTCTGCTAGTGAAGAGAGCAACGATCCTGAAATGTGATAAAATTCTGGCATAAGCCTAATTCTGTGAGTGCTATGCATCTTTGGGATGGAAAGGACTGTAGCAGGGAAATCGTTTGTGAAATACAAATGTGGCTTCAGCTATTTTTACTGGATTTCCTTATTTATATCTACAAGATGTTAGAGCTAGTTGTTTCACTCTGCTCCCCTCAACTTCACATGTATTAGATATCCAGATATAGAGCCGTAAGGTACAAGACTTCAAAATATTGGAATATGGGATGGCTGCAATCCCCATAATCTAATTTTAAGACTAAAACATTTCATTTCAGCACTAGGGCACGTTCCCCTCCCCTAAGACCCTCTGATTTTTCTTTTGTAACTTTTCATTATTTTTATTTGAAGTGTATCCATAAGAAACAAAATTTCATGACACCTCATGGACAGCTTCCGTTTAAAAAAAAAGAGAGGGGGGGAGCACGTGAAATAAATCAGCTCCAAAATTCAGGATAATAATATCTAAACCAACTTCTTAGGTCATTACTTTAGAAAAATAAAAATAAGTTGGGACTGGAAATGGCAGAATAACTTTTGCTGTTGTTGCTGTGCCAGCAAACACGTTTATTTCGAACATAATTTATTCCAGTTACATAACCAAAATAAACAACAGCAGCAAAGTTACTTTTCCCTGTTGCTCTTTAAACAGCTCTAGGAATCTAAAATAATAGGCTTGCGAATATTTTTGGTTGTCTGATGAACTGTTAAAAATAGGGGGAAATGAATTCAGAATGAATTGAGAATTCAAAAATCAAATTTGGAGAAGTAGAAAGGGCTGATTTAGAAGAAAAACATGAACAGCCATGAATTTTGCTAAATGCACCGTGCTGTATTCACTGAAAATACTTGAATGTGTTGTCACGCTAGTTAACACTCTTCATTAATTTACTTGTTTACATCAGTTTCAAAATGAAATATTAAGGCACTTTATCACCTATTGAAATAATGTTGGTTTACTAGTCATATGGTTTCCTCTTTTTATTTCCAGCTGAAAATTTTGGTCTGAATTACAAAGTCATTTCAGTCTTGAGGAACTTGTTGGCCCTGTGGGGCTCTAAGTCATGCTCCCTTGTTTGAATATCTAACCTTTCCATTACCATGTGCTGCTAATAAACCAAACTCTTTGTTAGATTGGCAAAAAAAAAAAAAAAATTCCAAGCCATCCTAACAGAAAATGGCAGTCATGACTACTGTAAAGGCTGAGGCAATACATCATTTCACAGCCCCTTCTGTAGCTTGGGATGCTGTGACAGAATTTGACCCTATTTTGCACATGCAAGGTCAGTGCTTTTAGGGCCTTTGCTGCTTCCCTGCTCTCAAACGCTGCATGACCTTGCGTTGTGGAGCGCTGACTGCCAGGGAATGGAGGTGTCCTAGCCCTGCTTTTGCCACCAGCCTCTTTTTCCAGGCAGAGATGGGTCTCCCTCTTGCACGCTCTGCTTGGGGTCAACAGCTCACGCTGCTCCCTGCCACAAGCCTGTGTCTTTGCTGTGCTGCAGCAGTGGCAAGCTCTGCGTTGTCCTGAGCCCACCTGACGTCCATCCTTATGTCCGTGTGTGCACAAGTTTGCCAGGAAACTTCAGAGCTCAGGGAAATGCTTCCAGGTGCCACCACCGGGGAACTTTTTCCACAGGGAGTAACTCACCGAGAAGGCCGCTGCAGGGGAGGATGGAGTGTGCTGCACTAAATATGAAGGGCTGTCACCTCCATAGTTTCTTGAGGGGCACCAGTGAGTTTCTCTCTTTCCCGGCCCTTGCCTAACCTGAAACTACGCAGAGACGGGGACAAATCCCATCTCTGCTTTCCAACGATGGACTAATGGGTTGGGTTGTTTTGGGACACCGCCTGATCTCTCCCCTCCTGTACTTCGATAACCGGGAGTCAGAAAACGCCACCCCAAGAGCAGAACGCCTGAAGCCGGGCAGGGGGGGCGGCCGTGGGTTTCGCGGGCGTCCTGCGCCCTCCGGCGGCGCGGCCTCTCCGCCGCCCGCTCGGCCTCTCCGCCGCCCGCTCGGCCTCTCCGCCGCCCGCTCGGCCTCTCCGCCGCCCGCTCGGCCTCTCCGCCGCCCGCTCCCCCAGCAGCCTCCGCCCGGGCACAGGGTGGCCCGGTGGCTCCGCCCGCCGTCTGCTTCGGGCAGATATAGGAAGGTGGGAGAGTAAACGGGAAAAAGGGGAATATCAGAAGGGGGTGGGGGGAGGGGGGAAGAAAAGATTTCCTCTATGCCCCTGATGCCATCACTGGTATTCCCCAAATTCCCTCTTTCCTGCTGGCCTCCATCCTCTGACCAGCAACAGCGTTTCTTTGGTTCTTTCCTCAGGGATCTACTCTGTCACTGCTCTAAATTTTACTGGATTGCTTCAAGCATTTTTCAGGCAGCAATATCCACTTTTCCCCCCCTACACAATATGTAACCTATGGTCTGCCTTGAGTGTGTGTATATATATATATATATATATATATATATAAATAGCTTGCGGAGTCGCAAGATGCGGCTTCTCTTCTCTTACACCTTGTATCAGTTTGGAATGAGGCTATAGAGACCCAAACTTCACTTCATACAGATTCTAGATATATGTATATACACACTTATAGATTTTTCTACAAGACCCTCAGGTGCAAAATCCACACAGTGACTGAAAGGATGTTGGCGTGCTGTCCTGCATCAGCAAAATATTTATGCTGCTTAAGCTGATTAGGCTTTTCTTTGGTTTGGTGTTTCTATCTCAGTTAGTTTTGGTGGGGTTTTTGGTTGGTTGGTTGGTTTGTTGTCTACTTACTGGTTGGGTGGCATCAAGGTAGATTTAAACTGTAATGTCTTTTTGGGTTATGGAGTAAGATACGTATTTTTTTACTCTCTTATTTTCAGCAAATATGAGTCTTGTCTGTAATAAATGCTTTCTGAAAAAGAGGAAATAATTAGCTCTTATCCGCATGTGCTACTTCTAGTTCTTTCTGGTAGGCAAAACAAGTGCACCAGTCCATATCTCAACAAAGAAGTTATCTGTAAATACTTTTGGAACTTGTACTCAACACCATACCAGGCAGAAAATACACAGCCTGATTTTCATTGACACAAAAGCCAACTCATAATGCTCAGGAAGCCTTGCAAGGCTTAAAGCAGATGTCTACACCCACTTAAAGCTCTCCTTCCACACCAGAGTTGTGTAACTGGATAGTTGCTCAGGACTTGCCGTTGCTGAACAGGGTAAGTGTGCCACACCTAACACCTTACTCACGGCACAACTATGTAGACTGCATGTTTGCATAAAGATGTATGCATTTTCTTCTGTGGCAATCATCTTCATACCTTCACTTCGAGTCTCAGAAAGCACGCTGACAGTGAGCTCTGAAGAGACCTTGTGACTTATTCCCTTGCAGTGGTCTCAACATTTTGTCCTCTTTCCCTTCCACTGTTCACATAGATCTAAGTTGTTCTTAATACAGAAACACACAGGACTATTGTAAAGTGTGGCTGTTGAATTAAGTTAAAATTGGCTACATAGTAAAGAATCATTTGGGATAATTAACCAAACTCACATATGCATATACAGAGGCTCATTTCTGTAGGCAACTGAGGAAAAATCATGAGGTTAAAGATTTGCTTTAACATTTAATCTTCATGATTTTGGATTCTATATTCAAGTGGATGCAATGAGAGAAATGGATTCATCTCCTGAAAGAGATGAACAGAATTTCTGCTGGAGGATCAGAACAGCTCAGCAGGACTCCCGAGTGAAATGGGAATAAATCTTTCTAATGGAAATGCCGAAGTCCAGAGCACATGTCTACCATAGCCCTGCCATCTCTCAGAAGCAAAGACACATGCTTGACTGCTCATGAAGTTTGAGTTCCTCCTTGTTCTGAAAGCCATACTTGGAAACGTTTTCAGAACAGGAGGGCTAAACCCTAGGAAAGAAGATGCCAATGCCATTAGTGCTAAAATGACAGGGACTGTAAGACAAGGATAGGGAGTAAACCTGGCAGTATCTATTGAGGTAAAGCTTACAACAGGAGAAATGTAAGACAAACTTGAAGATGCAGTTGCAATCTTTCTATTAGCCTTGAAAAAAAGGAGGCTGAGGAGAGACCTTATCACTCTCTACAACTGCCTGCGGTTGCAGAGATGTCAGGGTTGGTCTTTTCTTTCTAGTGACAAGCAATAGGCCAAGAAGGAATGGCTTAAAATTGCATCAGGGGAGATCTAGGTTAGGTATCTGGAAGAATTTCTTTAAATGAAATGGTTGTCAGGCATTGGAACAGGTTGCCCAGGGAGGTGATGGAGTCACCATCCCTGGAGGTATTTAAAAGGTGTGTAGATGAAGTCTTTAAGGACATGATCCAGAGGTGGACTAGGCAGGGTTAGGCTGTGGTTGGACTCGATGATCTAAAGGGTCTCTTCCAACCCAGGTGATTCTATGATTCTTGTAGGGTGTCTGTTGGTGTGGACTCCTTTACCACCTTTAGCTTTCCTTTCCTTCATGCATGAGTGCACTGCTTCTTTTTCAGATAGTAGTGACAGTGAGGAAGAAGGACCAGAAATATGCTCACTGCAAGACCTCTCGAATGTATTTGTGGAGGTCTTGAGGAGGAAGAGACCTCCAGAGTCAGTTCAAGGACTAAGGCAGCAAAAATCTATCACACGAGAGACAGGCAGACTCATTCTTCAAAGTGGGCAACAGAGGGGATACCATTCCATGAGAAAGCAACACTTATTGTACCCGGGGGTAGAGAATGTACATACAAAGATGCCTTCTCAATCTCTTCAACTACATGAAAAATTTAACTATGACTCACTGACCTCTTAAGCACTGCTTCAGAAATGCGAGATCTCAGGGCCTCTGACCTACTCCAAGACCTGTGGTAGACCCATCAATGAAACTTGTATGCCTCTCCAAGAGCCAAGCTAGTTATCAGCTGCAAATTCAGTGTTTCCTCTTTCTTCTCCTGCTTCCCTCCCTGCTCCTCCCCAAAAAAACCCCCCAAAATCCCAAGCAAACCTTCCAAGTTTGGTCTCCTGCTTTTCTGCTTCTAGATTTTATTCTCTTGGGGTTTTGCTTTTGGTTTTGGTTTTAGTTGTTTGGGGTTTTTTTTTTCAGATAGGGGAAAAATTTGAAGGCATTGTCAGGTATTTAATTGTAAAAGAAAATATCTGAGTTACACAGAGTCTTCATGATAAACAAGTATGGAACAGCAGCTCAGGGTAAAAGTAGCATTTTCCTTGGTATATTAGGAGCTGGGTGGTCTCTAGCTCATGGCTGGGTCAGGGGATACTTGGGATGACATTTTTTCATAAAGACTCACTGAGGGATTAGCTGGTATGTAATAATAAAAAGTAGGGCAGGAAGGGATCTTCAGAGATCATCTCCTTGGCTCAAGCCAAGACCAGTTTATAATTAAACCACCTCTGAAAGATGTTTATCTTACTCGCTTTTAAGAGCTTCCAACAATGGAGATTCCAAAGGTCCTTTAAAGAGTCCAATGTTCAACTATTCTTTCCTTAGAAATTAGCCCTAATGTCTAGCCTGACCCTGAGTGTAATTTTAGCCCTTCACCCTATCCAGTGCTTCTATCTCTTCTTGTAGCAACCTTTTGCCTGTTTGAAAACTGATATTACATTGCCTCTGATTACTCTTCTCCAGGCTATTTTTCACATCTTCCTTGTGCAGACTTCAAGGGGGTTTTCTGCTGTGTGTGTGAGTTTGGGGGGAGGGGGTGGGGATCTTCTTTGCAAATACCATGACTGATATAAAATAATAATGACAGTAAGGGATAAAGGAGATTAGAAGATACCCTTATCCTTCAGTGGGTCCATACCTTTCATGAACCACAGCACTCAGTATCGGACACATTCCTTTAACTGTGATCTCCCCAGTACTAACTGGAGTCAATAGATGACTTCATGAGTGAGATATGAAACTCCTTTTCACATACTCTGGTGTAACATTTTCTGCTTCCACAGCTGTGCAACGTTCACTGATTTGGCTATAATGCAAGAAGGGTCTTTTTTATCAGTTAACAGTAAAGTAGGACAGTCGTAATTTATTTTGCATTCTTTCCTCTGCAACTTTTCTAATAATTCTGGCAATAAGGCTTATAATGACAGCTGAAACGTGGAGGTTCCATGCTGCTTCCAAAATGCACTCCTGCGCATACATATGGCATGTAAACATGAAGTTACATTAATCCTGGTACAGGTATTCTGCAAGTTGTTGGTGGGCAATGAAGCTGGGTCTGTTTGAGAGGTGGGTAGAGTTTTTCTAGGTATTGCTTCAATGCATGGGAAAAACTAAGCCTTTCTAAAGAGAAAACCTCCTTTAAAACTTTGTTACCTTTTCCAGACAATCATTCTTCATTTCTCTGCTTCCTTGTCTGATCCCAGCAGTGTGTTCTTGCACCCTAAAGGATCATTAAGTATTCATCCCATCCAGCATGCTCTTCTGATGTTTTGACACCCTTTTCTCCTTCCATCAAATGGTAATTTATAAAGCATTTGTCCTGTGAGGTATTTCTTCAGAGGAGCTCAGGATTGCAAGTGCACCACAGCTCCCTCACAGGGCAGCCTGGGGGCTCACTCTGGAGCTTCGGCTCTACTCAGGTCCACTGAAACTGCCTGTGACTTTAAGATGTGGCAGCTGCATGGAAAAAAAAAAGCTAGATAAAGATAAGTATGCTTCCTACGTTTGAAGCATGCCTTCCCTGCCCAGAGGTACTCTTAGATTATTATTTTTTTAAAGTATTTTTTTATATATACATGCAAGCACACACAGGCACACGCACTTATGTATATGCACACTTGAATGTGCATCACTCAGTGAACTCTCCTCATTTTGCTATCGGACCAACGTGGGAAAATGAATACTGCACTATATTCAGGCTTCAGTCCATCGTCAATATATACATTGATACATATCATCAATGCAATCTCTCCGGAAGGAAAAGCCTCTGAACTCCTACGTGTCATGCTGTGGGGAATCTTGCTACAAGATCTCCTACTGAGAAACAAGTTTGAGTACCCTGAAGAGCTGGAGTGGTTGCACCTGCCTCCTGAAACAATAAGCCGGCAGCTGGTCTCTGAGCATAGTGAGATGTTCTGCCAAGCTAGAAAGGATTCAGAATATGGAACAAACAGTATATTTTAAAAAGAAGTGTTTCCTCCACTCCCATAATCCCTTCAGCGCTACCTTCTCCAGGCTTCTTAAGAAATGGTTCAGGATGAAGAGTTTTGTTCACTATAGATGCTTCTTTTTATTTGAATTCTCCTTGCTAAAAGCAAGTAGGATTCACTACTGGTAGGGATGGAATGGGGACAGCAGCCCATGGGGCTTTGGGGTGTGACAGGGAGTGTCACAAGAGGTTTGTGGTTCCTTATGAGAGATGGTTTGGCAGGGGGCAAGGGTAGTCCCAAGAGACTCATTTGCAGGACAGTCTGTGGTGCTCCAGGGGATGCTCATAGTGGAGTGAAACTTCCTACTGTGCCTCACATCATTCATGAGAAGAGACAGTGAAGACAAACACAAACAGGAGAGGGGTCTGTGAAGGACACTTCTGTATGTGTCAGATGATTTGTATCTGCAGAGTTGGAATGATCACCAGGAGCAATACAAATCTGTGGCAGATGTATTTACAATCTGCATTTGAAACACAGGCCTGATCATTATTACTTTGCATGTATGTCAGAGCACTTCCTTATGTGGAGTTACTCAACACTTGCAAAGTCAGGTGTGATTTGAGCTCTGCATAGATCAGTGGTTTAATTTCAATTAACAGCGACTCTGACAAAGCAGCCTTATAGTCAGCAAGAAATTACTATGTCCTGGCCGACCTGTTTCCTGCCCAGTGAAAACAAAAGTCTAGGTGGAAGTATAGGTATCGAAACAGAAGTGAATGTGTTAATTCGGGGTGTGTGTGTGGGAGTGGGGCGCTGGTGGGAAAAAGTTTGCTCTTTTTAGTGAGTGTATATAAACATTTGGCACACTTTTTTTAACCATGACACAGAAGTAAAGAGTACGTCTTAGACAGTAGAGGGCACTGTGACCTCAAAAATAAGCTCCAAACTGGGCCATAGTTCACAGAATCACTGAGTTGTAGGTGTTGGAAGGGACCTCGAGAGACCATCGGGTCCAACCCCCCTGCCAAAGCAGCTCCCTAGCTCATACTGCACAGATAGGCATCCAGACGAGTCTTGAATATCTCCAAAGAAGGAGACTCCACCACCTCCCTGGGCAGCATGTCCCAGGGCTCTGGCACCCTCACTGGGAAAAAGTTCCTCCACATGTTGGTGCGGAACTTCCTGTGCTCCAACTTGCAGCCATTGCCCCTTGTCCTGTCTCCAATGACCACTGAAAAGGGGCAGGCCAATTCCCCCTGCACCCCATACTTAAGATATTTATAAACATTGATTAGGTCCCCCCTCAGTCTTCTTTTCTCCAGGCTGAACAGCCCCAGCTCTCTCAGCCTCTCCTCATAGGACATATGTTCTTAATCATCTTCGTAGCCCTGTGTTGTACCTCTGTGTCAGAACAGCTGATGGGATACAGGCAAAGGTGTTTTTCCCAAGTGAAAGGAAGCACTACTTCTTTCATGATAGTTCAAGAGACCAACGTCGGTATGTGAAAAAGTAAGGGAGCACAGGCTGACAGGTAGTGTAAAGCCGTGTTGCCTAAAAATGTACTGTCTTTCCACACGGAAAATCGGAAGGAAGGGATGAATTCCATCAATTTGTTTGTGGCACATCTGAACTTTTCGGGAAAAAAAAGAGTCTTTAAAGCTCAGTTTGGGCATCGTTATTAGCAAGGTCTCAGAACCTACAATGAAATTACATAGATAATCAGGATCATGATTTGAGTCAGATTATCAAAAATTTTAAAAGATGAGGAAGACCTGAACTGCTGCTGTTAGTTATCAACAAGGCCTCCATATAGGATTTTAATCTTTTTGTGTGCAAATTTATATTATATTTTTAGTTTTGCATGGGTATAACTTAAAGAGTTTGTAACCTCAGCTTTCCCCTCCCCCCCCCCCATTAAGGTACTGCCAAAAAGATGAGACTTACCAAGAAAGCAACCCTGCAGCCTTCAAAGTGACAAAGTTGCTTTGGTTTGTCACAAAGCATTTGATTTTGCTCAGTCATATACAACAAGAAAAACAACATTCCCAGGTCTTTGTATGTTATTCGAGGGGTGTTTGACATGTAGGATCATCTTGTCTTCGGTCCGGTCTGCCATTTTGCTTAGTTTGCCATAGGTATTTCTGTTGCTGTCTGTGGGAAATTAATCTACCTCTTCTCTACCTACCTTCATTAACTAGGGTAGTAAAGGACATACTGAAATCCCCTCTGAAATTAATATACACGGGTAAGCAAATGGTGAGACAGAAATTAACTTGCTAACATCTGAACAGGCAAACTTAGACCCTGCCACTGTTTCTGATACAGCTGTCTGTAACTATTTCACAGTGGTCCACCAGCTTCTCCTACTCTCTTGTCAAAGTAGGCTCACCAGTAAATCTCCAGCAGTGACTTGGATATGGCAACATATTGCAAAAGCCCTACTGTTACTCACATCTGGCCGCTCTGCCAGCTGTTAACTGAAAAGCGATTCTGTGGCCACTTCCAGATCACTGCTTTCCTCATGTTTCTGTCCTAAGTCCATTGCTGGCCTTCCTCTATTCCCACCATAAATGGTGTCCATATGCTCAACCTCGCACAGAGGGCATCTGCCATGAAATACAGTAATAGCTCAGCCCATGTTCATACGAACCTGTTCTGTTGCTGCCACTTAGCTCCTGCTTGTTGCTGCAAGCTGTTTGCTCAGTCTTTTCTGATGCATCTTTTGGCAGCAGCTACTTAGGGGCACACCAGATAAACACTGACTCTGCAAAAAATGAAGCAAACCCATGGTGGCTGGGAGGTCAGGTTAGGGTAAGCTGGATCCATTGCTTCTGCTTGTAATAGTTGAGTTCTGTGGTCCTCAGATAATTTCCTCTGTAATTTGCTCCTCCACACAGAAGCGTAGCAAGATGCAGTTGCTGTGGCTGTGAATCATGGCATCTATGCCAAATTAGCATGACTACTTGCTGTGGCCAAATGCCACGCAGTGAGAATGTGGAGTGTACAGCAAGAGATCTTCATTTGGAAAGCTGTAAGGAGATTATATCGTGCAGAGGAGTTAAAAGTCCTCAGAACGGTGAAGAATTACAGAAACATTCCAGGCCCCGGTTGGGAGGAGATGATCACACTCCATGTTGTAAGACAGAGCATTGGCAAATCTCCCAAATTAGCTGCTCAACAGAGCGAGTGGATGGCTGTGCTGCTGTGATCCTTCTGTCCACAGCAAGGAAGGAAAGGTAACTGAAGATGTGTTAGACCTATGAGGTTACCAGTATAGCTTGATTTTTTTTCTCTTTATATTCATAGTATTTCTTGTTCCCTTTTATTTTTTTTTTTCTCCCCAGAGCTGCAGGGAAGCATTTTAAGGTAGCATGAAAATGGTACTGGAAACTGAAAGCCAAGAAATCAGAAAAAGTCTGGTAGAGAATAATTGGTTTTTCTGAGTCACTAATGTTCTTCAGTGTTATTCTGGCAGCAGGCAGTTTGAGGCTTACAATCATCTCCATACAAATGAAGGAGGTAATTTCTGTGTCAAAGATAGAAGGGTCTTCAGGACCTCTCATTCAAAATATGTGATTTTTTTTGTTGCCAGGGTAGGCAAGCTGAGCAAATTGTTCTCATTTATTTCTAGTAGAAACAAGCTTTTGCTTGTATGAGAAGTTAGACACACAGACATAGATGTTCCAGTTCTATATAGTTTTGTGTATGTATAGTTAAAATGCAACTGTGATTTTAAAAGTGAGAGAAGGTAGATGTAAACAGGGATGTGCAAGCAGAGATGAGATTGCTGTATTACCCGCTTACCAGGAGTATATTTTTCCTTCTTCAGAATACAGACAATGCATGTTTAAAGTAGTTAACTCAAGGGGGCGGGGGGCAGGGGGAATATTCTTGTCCTGCAGAAAGAGAACTGGCCCCACAGAGTTAATAAATAGGACAAGGCACACAACAGAACTTGGTTGCCACTACATCCTGCCATTTTTTTCTCAGCAGATTCCACCATGTACAAACTCCAAGGGCGATCCCATTTCTTTACGTCTACTCTAAGATACTCCTTGCCCTTCTGCACTTCTGTTTTGCCTGGTCTGCACAAGAAGAGGTTCCATTTCTGTTCTCAAATGTTCTTCATTTAGGTGGGAATTTACTCTGTGACTGAAGCTCCAGGAGGATTAATAATGAGTTAAGTCAGATACAGCCATATGGTTTGGAGCTCAAAACATCCTCACTGCCTGGCTATAGTTACCTGAGATGCTGTGCTCCACGTTGCTGTGGCTACGTTGTCGTCGTCACCCAAAGTGGCTAATTTAAGGCTAAGTTCAGTGCATCTAACCAGGCCATGCACACCTTCTAGACATCCCTTCCAGATTATGTCTTCATTGCATGATAACCTCAGATTAAATAAAGCAGGGAAAGGGAGCCTGAAGCTCCCTAACTTGCTACACTGCAGTCCTGCTATTATTAAGTCTGCTGCCAAATGTGTGAAAGCGTGGGGGATCGACACAAACGTTGCAGAAGCAAAGCCCCGTGGTAGGTGGCAATGGCAGCCTTGCCACAGAATCCGCAGAATATGCTCAGAGGCAGAGCCACTGGAACAAAGCAGAGCAGTACAAGAAACAGCATTATAGATGTGAAAAGGGAATTGTAGGATAACCCAAACACCCTTTGAGAGAGAAGGGGTGTTGGTAAACTGCAAAGTGAAGGTCTTACTTGAGGCAAGAGGAAGGGTGAGAGAACTGGCGGCAAGAAACAGTACAGAAGATGAGAATGAGTGGTGGAAAAGAATATATACTCTGGGTTACTTGGCCACAAAGTGTGCGTGCCTGGCATCCTGAGGAATGAATGCGGACAGAGCATAAGCAAGAACTGCCGAGGCAATGTCTTTTACTTGCAGGCCTTGATACCTGAGAACTGAGTTATCTCCATTGCATGTGTTAGAAACTTAGCATCCTGCAGTGGCTGGTGTCCAGCAGAGTGATTTGGAAATATGAAGAGACAATCCAGTGATCATACATGGAAAATGTGTGGTCAGAGAGACAGGAGAGATTTAGCAGAAATAGGATGTTCTTTGTCCTGGGACAGCAGAAAAATGTGGAGCAGCATCTTATGGATTTTGCTGTCCCTGGACAGAAGAGGTTAGAGTAAGCTGGTTAAGATGACATATCTCCTATGACCTAGTATATATCTTTCATCAACCTTAAGAATTGAGAAAAATAAAATTTACTTTCAGAATGATCACATTTCCTAACCTGTTTGGGGTTTTTTGTTGTTGTTATAAACAGCAAGGTATGTGCTTATCCTGGGATAACTCATTTTGCTGTGATGTGCGGGATTAGTAATGAGCCACTGTGTGTGAAATGATGTTGGAAACATACATAGCACTTCTGGAAAAATATACGACTCCTGTGATGATGTAAACCCTAGGTTTGTCTCTTACTACTCCTGTCTTTTATAGATAGAAGCAAGTGTCATTTTTATTTTTAGAGGTGTACTGATCTACTGCAGCTCTTCTGAAGTAGCGTTGACAGTTTTCTTTGGCAATTCATAGCTGCTGTATATGGGCCCCTTTGCGTTTAAGAATGCGACATTCTGTCTTTGCATACTTATAATAATCTTTTAAAATCTTTAGAGTTGTTTAGCTTAGTAGTATGGGCCTTTGTAATCAAGTTCTCTGTGTTGTATCTTTTGAAATAAATTGTCTGAAGAGTTTTAATAAAGGAAAACAGCCTGAAAGTAATTGGTTTTCTGCAGGCTGGAGCAGGCCCAGTTAACCTCGATGGTCGGGCCATCCCACAGCAATCGCTTGAACCTTAATAATCTCAACCCTTCAGGTTCCTAAGTGTTCCACGACTCTACTGATTTTAGCAAAAAAATGAAGACAGATTTCAGGAGTTAAAAATTAGCAGAGTGTATCATGTTACTCTTTTTCTATGCCAGTTACATGCAGAGCTCCTTAACTAGCTGGACCTGTACATTTCAATCCCTCAGCCAGCAACAACAGACTCCTTTGGTTACTAGATTCATGACACGATTGAAATCAAATATGAAAAAGAGCAGATTGTGGAACTTCTTTTCTTGGAAAGCAGGCGGGAAAATAGCATGTAGTCTTCAAACATGTAAATGGTGTTCCTTTTATGCTTTCATTTATATTTAGTATATAATAAGCACAGCTAATTCTTTCTTGACATATGGAACTGCTATGGGTAATTCACATTGGAAGGAGGGCCTGCATGCTCAGCTTGTTTTATACACCTATATAAGCTGGTCAAATGAAAAGTACTACTTCCTTGCTTATTTTTTTGAGATGGGTGTAGCACATGCTCTTTGCAATTATCTCCCCAAAACAGCTGGGGGTAGAAGGATGATTTTTCTCCTAACAAGCTGACAGATGCCAAGAATACTTTGTGTACACACAGGCCCTCTGTCAGTCCTGCACACTTGTCTGCTTTATCCCGCTGTACCAGCTTCTGTCTTTATAACCTTGTATAAGAAGCAACCTTCCTACTAGCACACAGACAGCAAAGGTCATCCTGTTCTCAGACATTCGTTACCTCAGTAACTGACTCTGGACTAAAACTACCTTCCTGTGCTAACTATATGCTATTATTTTTTCTAAATGTTCAAAAACTATCTTGGTGTGGAATTTGCTGCCTAAGGCTCAAACCTCACATTTCACAGGATAGCATTCAGAAGAATAATTGGGAAAAGGAGATGAAAATAAAGAAAGGAAGTTGTAAACATTTTAGAAAGAGCCACGTGTCTACTATGTCAGATCAAAAGGATGGAAAGGCCGGGAAAAATAAGCAAAGAGTTGAGTGGAAAGTTGATGATGCCAAGAAAACTCAAAAGACTTGGGGGCAGAAACATATAAAGAAAAATGAAGAGCGAGCAGGGTCAATGAAAAGCCTGAAGAAGGCAATGGAGAGCACCTGGGAAGTAAGGAATACGTATGATCACAACAGAACTTCCAGAGAAAAAAAATAAGGGGGCAGAGAGGAAGGAGCGAAATGGATCCGTTTGGAGAGGCTGCAGTTAATGAAGAGGTTATAGTCTGCAATATTTATTCAACTTTATAAAAAAAGTGGTAACTGCAGTAATGTATCGCTACTGGCTGACTTGCTGCCTTGACCACTGCGGTGTGCTAGGCAGAAAAGCACAGGTAGGAGGACAGGTAGCTTCTCCATAGCTAGGTCTCGCCTGACCGTACATTCACCACCAGCTATTCCAGCCATTAGCAGCGGCAGTATTGAAGGCAACCGCTCTAAAAAAGTTCTGAAAACAACACTGTGGGTCCCAAAGGCCTGTGCTACACAGCACCTCGGTGCGTAACGGGACCTTTTAACCTCTGGTGCCAGAGTAATGTTTTGCCTGGAGTTGCGCCTTGCCTGCGAGCCGTGAGCTTGCAGTGCTGCTCCCCTCTCCTGCCTGTGTTACCACACAGCTGGCACACCACGGAGCAAACCCACCCTTGAACTCTGCAACAAGGAGGAGGCAGGGGTGGTGTTTCCTGCGGCCGAGAAGCTGCTGGGACACAGCCAACACCGCAGCCAAGTGACCTCCTGACAGTTAAAAATCTGAGGGTGGGAGGACTCGAGAGGGGTCTCCTGTCTCATTTGGGGGTACACCGAGCTGAGGTGGTGCCCGGAAAGCAAGGCGGCTTCAGAACAGGACAGAGAAAGCCAGAACAGGACAGAGAAACGCAACAGGAGGGAGCAAGAGGTCAAGGGAGTGCGGGGCCACGAGCAGCCCCTCCCGCCCGGGGGCCAGAGGGAGAAGCGCGGCTGTCCGTCGTGGGGGAGGCTGTGAGCGGGAAGCGCCCCGCTCCCCCTGAGCCGGGGCCCGGCCAAAGGCCGCAGAACAGGCGCGGGCCCCGCGCGCGGGGCTGGGAGCACGTGCGACGCGCCTGAGAAAAGCTGCCAGGGCTCCGCGCGGCCGCCAGGCTCCGGGGCGGTGCGTACGTGAGCGGCGGGGCGGGGCGGAGCGGGGGAGGGTGGCGCTGGGAGCTGTTACCCGCCCCGGAGGGGAGCGCCGCCTCCACCCCCACGTGGCCAACCGGGCGGAGCAGGCGGCGGCAGTGGCGGCGCAGCCCGGAGGAGTAGCGGCTGGCCACCCCCCTTCCTTCCCCCCCTTCTTTCGCCCCGTTACTACGAGCTCCGCCGCCTTCGTCTCTACCCCGTGGCCTCCGGGCCCTGCCCGGGGGTGGGGGAATCTCCTCGCTGAGGACCGCCCCCCTCACTTCTCCTCCCCTCCGGCGCGGCTACCCCCGGCCCCGGCGGGGACTATGCGGAGATGGCCGTCCCGACCCGAGGCAGGAACAAAGAGTCGCCACCGCTTAAACCCGGGCAACAGCAGCACCAGTCACCGGGCGCCAGCCCCAGGAGCGGCCGCCGGCGCCCGTCGCGCTCTCCCGGCAGGCAGGTCCCCGGCGGGGCCCGCGCCATGCGGAAGGGAGGCGGCGGCCGGCGGGGAGCCAGGAGCGACCCCCAGAGACCCTGCAGGGAGGGGCCCGCGGCTGGGGGGGAGCGGGACGTGCTGGGCCGCAGCCCCCTGAGTTTCCTGCGCGTCTGCAGAGACCGGCTCCGAGGTGAGGTGGAGGATGAGGGGAGAGTAGCCCCCCCCCATCTCCCCGCTCACTCTGCTCCCCGCTCGGCTTGCGGGGGCAGGGTAGGGGGCAGCCCTTGCGCCCGGGGGAAGCGGGTTGGAGCTTGCTCCCGTCTCCTTCCTCTCGTTCCGGGTGTCGGTAGACTTGCCCGGAACGAGCGGCGGCACGGCGCCAGAACCGCCTTCGCATGGGGTGGCGTTTCGCTACCGCCTGGGGAAGAAGGGGAGCGCCGGGACGTCCTTCCTCGGGAAGGCGACCCGGGAACGGGGGAGGGCGGGTTGGGGAGCGGAGAGAAGCGCCTTGGCGAGGAAGCGGCCGCCCCTCTGGCCTCACAGCGTCTCCCCGCGGGAGGAAGGCGGGAGGGTTGCGTGTGGCGCTGCCTGGGGCAGCGGCGGGCGGCCGGGTGCTCTCCCGCCCTCTCCGTGCCCGTCCTCCCGCCTGGCACAACGGGAGGAGGCTGGGAAAACAAACAGTAGAATGACACGAGCCACGCGTGTACGGGGAGAAGCGGGGCCGCGGTGGAAGAAAAGGGCTTTTTCACCACTTCAGCATCCCCTGGGGAGAAGCGTGCTGTTTGTGTACCTAACCCGCGCTGAAACAGCCTCTCTGATCGTGTCGTCTAGCTCAGCTCATAGTGTTGGCACGAACAGCTTGTTTTCTTGATAACCTTCTGCTGAAATAACGGAGGGCTGCTTATCCTTTAAAAGTCTGACTTGCTGTTTGAGCGAATTCGGCAACAGAACGCCCGTGGAGAAGTCTTTCGGCAAATCATGTTGGAAAAGTTATTTCAGAAATTGAGAACCTGATGGGTTGTGTAGTCGCCTTAGTAGCCTCCTTAGCCGTGGTGCTTAAAGGTTCCGTGCGCAGTGACTAACTCGCTGTACAAAACGTCTTTCAGCGGGTTTTTTTTGAGCCTAGTCAAGATTTTCAGGGGAAACTAACGCTGCAGGGTTCGAGCAGATTTCCTTTTACAGAGACTGTTCGTAATTGACGCTTAAGACGCTTGTTTTCTTTTCACAGTGTTTGTTGATGACAGAAAGGCCTTCATCCTAAAAGCTGATAGCAAGATATGGCTCACTTTCCTTCTGGGTAAGCGGAAGGAATATGTTGTGGGAAAAAGACTGTTCTTTTTACCTTACTTTCTCTTGAATCGTAAAAGGCATCAGAAAACATTTGGAAATATAGCTTGGTAAAACAAAAAAGCAGGGCTTGTATTGAAAAGGGACAGGAAATAACATCCTACCTACTACTTTTCTAAAGGTGTAATATCAGAAAATCTGTGGGAAAAGAATTGCCTGCATAGTTATAGATCTCTCTTATCCAGTCATAAATTTGGGGGGGGGGAGGGGGCAGGAAGAAACTCTTAATAAGCAGTGTAATCAAACCAGCCTGTTTTGGAAGGATTGCTGGTGGAAGCAGAACTGTAGGGGTATGTAAATTCAGATGCTGTTATCTTTGGGAATATTTTTGAGTAAATACTAAAACGATTAATGGCTGAAGTTTTGACAAAAGCACCTGAACTGTCTTCAAAATTAAATTAATAAAGTTAATAAATATTAAATAATAGCATATTTGTCAGATGTGCAGTTATATGTACTCTTAAAGGTAACTAAAAGACTGTCAAGGTATTCCACAGATGCTGGTACTATTAATCACGCCACCAGTAGTCCTTGTTGCCAAAGGGAGTTTCTTCAGTTTGATGAATTACATTGCAGAGTAGTGGCAGGGAAACAACCCTTAGTTTACAAACTAATTGATGAATAAACTGTTACTGAATTGTTTTGCTTACCTCTGTTTTTTTTTTTTTTTTTTGTCATTTCCTGGACTAGTATTTACTTAAATGAAATAGAAGTGTTAAACCTACGGTCAAAACTGAAAAATGCTTTCATTTGGAATTGGAGAGCGGATTAGGTAGAGAGCTTTATCATTTCTGGACTTTGAATTTGACTGTGAACCCCAGATAACCAATTAAATACTTGAGGGAGCTATCTATATTTTTAACAGGAGTAAACCCTTAATAGCAAAGTATGTGACAGCATATGGGATTTGCACTCGCAAAGAATGTGTCTATAGGAAACACGATGTGGTGTTTTTTCCTTAGTTTTAGTAGTTGATTTTTTGTTGTTCTGCTTAAGCTGTAAGGTCCCAATTTAAAACACAGAGGCTCACACAGTTGGAGCTAGTTTTGTTATAGTGTATGGCCTTTTTTCCCTTAAGAATTAACTACGATTTATGTGCAACAATCAAGTTGTGTGTGTGTGGTTTGTTTGGGTTTTTTTTAATGACCATTGAATTGAGGCCCTATTCTTGAAGACATCCTTTCTACATTGCACAGACTCTCACAAAAAAACATCTTGACTAAGCTGCAGAAGTAGTCAGTGCTTGCACATTCCTCCTTGTTCCTAGTTCTGCTGTATTCCTACCTGGTCATGTTGGGGATACTTGCATAGTACTATTCAGTTTCTCTTATGTTTCATGTTCTGTTGCATTAGGGTGTCTCAGCATTTGTTGCTTTCTTGGTAAATGAGCTCTGTATATTACGGCTTTATTCTTCAGTATTTAATTTCCAGAATTAGAATCCTTTTTATGTGCCATTCATATGGCTTTTCTTAGAACAGAACACAGACAGAAATAGGAAATTTGAAGAATAAACTATCAGATTTTACATAATAGCCCTAGTCTGCAAAAATCTGATCATATGCTTTGCTTTGAGGGATTCTTAGTTTGGGTGAGGAAATGGCATCTGCGTGTTCAAGTAGCTGTACAAGTCTCTGTAGCGTTAGGACTCTAGTATTGCTCTCCTGCCCTTCATTCCCTCCCCAGTAAGGACATTGATGGGATCAAAGGATGGTAATTTGGGAGAGCTGATCTGCATGTTTTCCATCAGAAACTAGCTTAATCTAAGTCTGGATGCAGTCTGCTGGAAAATGCCAATTTAGGCTCATAGTGGAAGTCTGTGAATTAAGTGCATTGTGTCTTGAAATGAGTAATTACACGAATTGCTGTGTGATTATAAAAGGTCTTCGTTTTATACTCAGAGTGATATTGTGAAGTTTTATAACAATGTATATGAAATTCTCCAAAATAACTATGAATGTATTTACTGAAGGGAAGAATCAGATTTAAATATATTATTTTCTCTATGAAAAAAGTGGTATGTTTGAATCAGAAATGTAATTTCCATAGTAATAGATAATTTATTTGCAACATATTTGGCACCATGTGAATTTGAGATCATGAGCAGTGCTGGCAGCTAGTGTGCATTTATTTTGACTGTATATTCCTACCTAACATGTAATCTGTCTTAAAATTTGTTTGGGTTTTTTAATAGGATGTGTGCATATGTAAATGTATTTCAGCAGCTAATCTTTTGGGGAATCTTAGAAATGCTGCTGAGGAATGAAATAATGGCTTGTACAAACATTAGACTCAATTAAGTAATAATTAAGAAAGGTACAGACTGCTGTTTCATTCCATACAAATTTGTTTATGGAATATAGTTTCCTGTCTTGCTGATACAGCTAATTTGCTTACTGGGAATTTCATATCGTATCCATACATGTTGTTCTGAAAAGGGATTTTGCAACTCTCCATAGGAACTAATGTAGATGTCCTTAGTACAAAAAAAACCCAACCCAAACCCCCCCCAAAACAAATCTGAAAGTTTCCTAAGACAGTAAATTCCATTTAATGTAAACTATACTGAGCAATCCTTTGGTGATTTTTCTGCTCTAGAAAGTATATGTAAAAACGTACCGTTCTAAATGAAAGCTTGAGGTGTTCGTTTTCTAACTGAAATCCAGGCTTCTCTTTGAAAAAACTACTTCAGTGACTGAAGTCGAGCTGAAAAACTCTTAAGGAAGTTTCAGTGTGGTATTGTAGAACCTCAGCTACTAAGTGAACTATGTAACTTGAGGTAAATGTTAAACTTTACAGGCAAGTAGTTTAGAAATACGGGTTTTTTTTCCCCTTAGGTAGTGTCTTTTTCTTTCCAGTCTTACCTGGTTTGCCTCATGCATCTTTGTATACAAAACTTAATATTGTAAAGTGAGGTTCGGAAGTGCACTTTGTTACGTTATGACCTGTGGTGACAAAGTGTTGCCAGCAGCAGCTTTGTGGTGATAAGGATAACAAGTACTGCCAGCAGCAGCACTTCAAGGCTCCGTGTTGAAGGAACACGCGCTTTGGGATAGGTTTATACTAGGGCATGAAGCATATGTTCAGGCCACTCCTCTTCCACATAAATTCAGTGGTTTTCCAAAGGTGTTTCTCTCTCTTGTCCTTGCTGCTTTCCAGAATCTAACCGTCACACATGTGAAATGGGGTCTGAGCTCACCAGCATTCACTTTCACCTAATATATTCTGCATCAGCCTCAAGCATTTTAGATTTTACCCGTGTGCAAGTAATTTGACCCATTCCAATCTGTCAGAGAGGCGAGGGCTGTGCCTGTGAACTGTGGGAGGTGTGTGCAGATCAGCACCCTGGAGAGAGACACGGTGCTCAGCACCTTTTTGTCTCCAGCTGGATGTAAGCAGGGAGGGTGGTTGTCCTCTCCACTTTCGCTCTGCTCTGTATAGCCTATGTGAATAAGCTATGTGTCATGGACCACAAATATTTTATTGGATTGAAGACAACCAGTCTACCAGATCTTCCTATGTCAGAGAGACCTCCAGTGCAACTAACACACCCTCAGTCTAGAAGGAGCACACTGGTTGCTCTAGATGTCTACTTTTTATCCCTCACTCATGCTGGCTTTGCTTTCATGGTGATTTCTGGGTATGTTGTGAATGCTGCCCAAGCAAAATGGAGTGGCTTCCACTCTCTATGGATCTTGCCATGCTGAAGAAGTTGGGCTCCTGGACTTTACCCACCATTCTTTAATCATTTGTCTTTTCCCTTTGTCCCTCAAATTACTTCCCTTGTTATGTACCTCTGTGACAACAGTCCAAGTAGTCTCTGAATGGTAAGACAATGTTACTACATGGAGAGTCTACCTTTTTTAGCAATTCTACTCTCAATTAGATTTATGTGGGTTGTCCTGGTCCATTTGAATCCCTCAAATTTACAGGACTATGTACTATGTAAGTTTTTTTGAACTCATTAGGAAAGAAAGCAAGGGCTCAATCCACTTTGTACAGACAAGTCTGACATGGGGATTCACTAAATACGTCACATAGAGAACTTGTGAGTTCTCATGCTTTAATTTGCAACTCATAACGTGTAACTCTGAACTTGTGCATCTGTGAGCAAAACAGTTACATAGGCGATGGTGGGAGCACTCATCCTTCCTCTTCAATCGTGGTACAGGTGTCCCCTGTATCATAATGGGAAGCACGAAAGCCTCAGCAGTCCAGCTACTGCTGGAATCTGCTTTCAAAACTTTTTGGGTAAGCTGGTGTCTTTGTCCTTTCCAGCTTGCAAGTTTGGCCTGTACCATTTCCACGAGTTAGCAGATCATGAAGAAGCAGCCAGACAATCAGTATGTGAAGATTATGGCTGCAGGAGGCAGCGAGCTGCATGTGATAATGGCTGCATGACAACCTTTAGCTCTTTCTGACCCCTGGGTCCTACCAATGTGTTGCACTTGCTTTGACCTAACAGCACTGCTCCTAGCATATATGAGGCCTTAGTATGGGCTGTGTGTTAGTCAAAATCTGAGGAGCTGTGTAAGTAGTCACAGTAGGTATCTTAAAGTATTGAAAATATTTGTGTGTTAAAAAACCGTTTATAGTTGTTTTGTTACTTATAGCTGAAATGGTGCTTAGATTCTGATGGATCAACTTTAGTGATGCAGTAAATGAGTGGGAACATTGCCTATTGCTGAATGCCATCAGCATAACTTTTTCAAAGAACTGTCCATAAAGTTAATTCAGATTTTCCTATTCTTCTGTTCCTTTGGAGACTGAGTACCTTCTGTGCACCTCTGAAGTAGTACTGTAATTACTTTAAAGAACATGATTTCATGTTCAGTGATTTAAATATTTGAGTAACTTGACACCTTTTGTTTCCTTTACAGCTGCTTTTGCAGGAGTCCTTCATTGGTAAGGTTAAATTTATTGCTTGAGAGTAGTATGATATTTTAAAATAGTAAAAGTATCATTTTGACTTATATTATGACAAGCTCTTGGGATAATTTATATTGAGATTTTTTTCTCTCAAAACCAAATTGTTGTCTCTAAGATGAGTAATTTTGTTCTTGTGAATCTGATGTGAAAGGTTTCTTAAGCCTGTTCAGTGAAGAGTAAATCTTGCTTTCCAGGTGGATAATTATTACTTAGCTATAGAAATTCAAGTACATTTTCACTAACAGTTTAGTCTCAGTGGATTTTGACTCCAGGTAAACCCTTCCAACTTTCTCCTGTGTTCTGCTTATTTGGATTCTGCTTCAATTTCTTAGTTCTATATTGCGTTTTCTCTAACCTCTTCAGAGAAGTCTGACCAATGTTGTCTTTGTATATTGAAGAAGAGCCTTTCAACTAGTCTTTGTCAATGTAATCCTTCTGTTTCAGGTTCCATCTCCATCTTCACCCTTCCTTTTTGTAGTATAGACTTGAAATAGAATTGCTTCAATAGTGGTTTTCACCAGCTGCTTTTGCAGAGATAAAAAGTAAACAGCTTCTGCCACTCTGTTTCCTAGCTCAAAAAGAACTATTGATTTTTGGTAGTTTGTTTCTTGCAAATTCCTATTCAAAAGCAGAATCATGTGCAGTGCTCTGTTTTGTTTCTTTTTCCATCAGTTTTGGAGGTGAAGCTTCTCTTGGAAATGGCAAATTTTGCCTCAAATTGGCATTTTTCCTGGCGAATTTTTTCCCCCTGAATCTGCACCTTTATTTAAATATATTTCTGATAGCAAGCACATCTATATATAGTTGCAGATATCTGCATTAAAATACAAGTCAGGGAAGGGGTTTGGTTTTTTTTGAAAAAAACCTAATACTTGTATGTGGACCATTGTTTTCACCAGGTTTTAATCTGTGATTCTTTTCATTTGACAGATACTTGCATTTTCTTTCCTAAATAGAGTTGATAGCTTTAGATTTTTGATCCTTGACTATCTGCACTTAAGTTAAAATGTATTAAGGTGTTACAGCAAATTATGTAATACAATTTAATAAATGCTCTATGAATTAATGTTTTTCCCATCTAAAATAGTCTGAGTAGAGGAGAATGTTGCTATACTGTAAGTAAATTAAAATAGCAGCTTGTAAGTAAACTTTGGGTCTTCAATTGAATGTTTTGCCTGCTGTTCCTTGGTATGTATGACTTAGTACAGGTTCAAAAGCTCTTTATTCAGTTTTAATTATTATTGTTTCTTAACAGGTGTCACATAACAACTCTTTTTGAAAATGACCGTCACTTTTCTCACCTGTCAACGCTAGAAAGAGAAATGGCTTTTCGCACGGAAATGGTTAGATTATATTTGAAGACAAGTTCAGTGATTAAATAAGTTCTGTCTGTAATTTCTTGGTTGTGGGTTTTCCAAAATTTTTCAGTACCTTCCCTATAAGTAATTATATTGATACCTTTTGATTAACATGCATTACACTTTTACATGCAGGGCACTTCTGAGTCTTGTGGTTGATCACTGTGAATGTATCTCTTTGTAGTCTACTTCAAATGTAATTTAAAAATATGGTTCTAGAGGACCTAAAATACAAAACTGTGAGAACCTTGAAGCATACTTACAATTGCAGTCTCATTTTGCAGCTTTAGAAAAAATATTTTAAAATAAATGTTTACATATGTATGCATGTCTTGTCTGCTTTTATTTTGAGAGCTGTGAAATGCTATGCTAGTGTGAGATAACTAGCCCAGAGGAGAGATTTCCAGATGTCATATGAAACAAGGTTGAAGGAAACCCACATTTCTTCTTTTAGTGGCACAAATATGAGAAATTTGAAAAATCTGGATAGTCATCTTGAATAGTTTCATCCTATTTGTTATATTACGAAACTTGACTTTAAAATGAAGCTTGTATATGGCAGTTCATGAAGCAGAAGTGACCTCTATAATCAGGAATAATGATTCTGCTCTCCTGTAGGGTCTTTATTATTCCTACTTCAAGATCATTATTGAGGCACCGTCGTTTTGGAATGGAGTATGGGCAATTATGAATGACAGACTAACTGAATATCCTTTAGTGATTAACACCTTACAAAGGTTCAATCTTTACCCAGAGGTGAGCTATGTTCTAAAGTTAATACCTTATGATAAATCTTTGATTTCTTTAGATTTGACTACAAATATGTAAGAAATGTTACTCTGGAATACGGGGATGTAAAGATACAGTGGCTAATGAAGTGTTAAATACCTTGTTTTAATTCCAGATTTAAAATGAAAAAGTTATTTCATATGTTGTGATCGGCTTTCAGACTTCATGTTAAAGGTCTCTAGATCGTAGTATTTCACACCCTGAAGTTACAATCCATTTCTGTACTACTTGTCTTTTGTTCTTTTCACTGAAAGCAAGTAAGTTGCTGGCATTGTATACTTGAGGAAATATGACTTAGGAACTATCAATAGTATGTGACAATACTGCCTGCAGTGATATGGGTACTGACAGGTTAGTTTGACTTGTGTTTTGTGTAGGACATTGTGCTAACAAATCGCAACAGTTCACTGTGGCCCTAAATTCCAGGCATGGTACTAGTGTACTTACATGTTGCAGAAGAAAGTCCTCTATAGAAGACTTGATTGCTGCTGTTTTGTTTATACTTGATGTTACGACTTACTACCTGGTTGGATTACGTTCCTAATGTGCTTTAGTGTCATTAAAAAGAACACATTAAGTGCAGAAGTGTTTGGGGGGTTTTACCTTACACTTTTGCTGGTTTGTATCAGACATTTTGCAAAGGAAAAACTCATTTGGTTAATGTATGTTTCTGTAGCTGTGTGTGTCAGCAACACAGATTCTCTTTTTGAGAATCAAGGACTAGTGATGGTTGTAACTGTTGGATACTAGCATTTGTACTCATTTACCCGCTCTGTCATAGCAGAGCTGCTTTCAGGAACCCTATGTGTAAGACTTCTTCGGCATGCAAATGTTCATGAAATTTGCATGTAGTGGTTATGTTTGTTTCTTAATTCCTTGCTCTGGAAGAATTAAATGCCACAGATGAGTGCTTTTTGTTACTTTTGTACTGGTTTTCAGTTTGTTTGGGGATGTTTTGGTGGTTTTGGACTTCAGCTGTATTCTGAAATATAAAAATAAAAAGTGATTGGTGAAGGGAATGTGCTATTAGAGAATCATCAGTATCCGCTCCTTTCAATCATTTACTGCTTAGTATCTAGCCTTCCTGTGAATAGTTGGGGTTTTAAAGTTTATTTCTTAAATACTTTTGTTTCCACATAATTACATCTATGAAACTGTCAATAGATGCAACTTTACATTTGAAGCACGTTCTCCAAAGTTACCTCACCTTACTTCTGACTACTACAGTGGTACAGGGTGGTGGAAAGATGCTTGTGGATTTCTTTGCAGCGATATTTTTCTTTCTGATCCTCAGTATCTGGTCACTTTCAGAAAAGTGTTTCTTTTGCAGTTTTATATTTTAAAATCTATCTTTTTCCACCCAATGGTAGCATTAAAGCTGAATTTCAATAAAGATTTTGTTTGTTTAGAGGAATTCAAAGTCAATTTCATCAAAAATAGCTGTGAAATCCAGTTACTAAACAGGATGTTAAACCCATTAAGAAGACTAGAAAAAGTCACTTGTATGCACAGCTGGTACTAGTCATGAAAACTTCTAAAGAAGAAAATAAAGGGTAAAAGGAGTCCCTACCCATCATTATATCGTCTGTGTAAACTGTAAATATAAGCAGTAAAAATCCCCAAAAGCAACAAGTCAGTCTTTGTAGTTGTACAACATCATAGTCCAAATAGAGTCGTGATTTTTCCAGGTATTTACTGCATAGTCAGGTTGCTCCAGTAGTTGTGGCGGTGTTCCTGTCAGTGATCCTTCATGCTAAACAGCATAAAGATAAGGTGTTAATTCCTGTGGTGGAGAGATAATGTTATGTTTACTCTCCAGCTGTTCCTCATTACTGAACAGTTGATATTTCTGTGTGTGTCAGCAATGATGAAAATTTTGAGTTGGAGTGATGAGTGTTGTGTAGTTGGCGTTAAGATACTTACCCAAAGGCAGGTAGTAAAAGGGATTGACTTTCCTATGTGTTGTTTTATAGCAAAGGACTAGCCCAGTCTCCAGGGATCTGAGTCTGTGAGCCAGTGTTTTGGTTTCCAAGTTTTGCACTTGCCTGATCTGATACAGGACAGTAGAAATTCCAAAAATGCCATTGTGCTCTAGTTGACCCTGCAATTTTATACTACTGATTTCCTTCCATTTTTATACCCATGTTAACTGTTTCATGTAAAGTCACTTTGGCAAAAAAATGTTTGTGTTCTGCATGAAGTACCTAACCTGGTACCTTTTTAGGGAGTATTCATGTGTAGTAGTATCTACAGCAGAGACAAACACTTGTGACGTAAAAAAAGTTAAGTTGGTAAATCAATAATTTTTGTTTTTGTGCAACATTGGTACAGCAAGAATGTTTTATGCACTTCTTAGGGTAATGTCAGCTTCAAGGCTGGTGATGCAAACACGCTAGACAGATGCCTGTAAGATGTCGTGTGTTCTGTTAGCGGTGTACCAACCACGTTCAGGTGGTAAGAGGGAAGATGTGGATTTGGATTTGGAAGTACACATGCACATCCAGAAGTGCCAGCACACTGATCTTCAGAAAGCCTTCAGGAATTCAGAATACTTTGTATACTTTGTATACTTTGTACAGAACATAGTGCACTTTGCAGGACAGAATATTGAGGGAGGGAGTCTTGGTCTGGAAAGATATAGTTGTAAGATTCATATTGTGAGTATGGGAAGGCCACAGATGAAGTAAGCCATGATGACCGGAGTCCTGGTATTAAAAAATCAATTAATTACAGAATCACAGAACAATTTAGGCTGGAGAGGCTGCCTGAAAATCATCTAGTCTCAGCACTGCTTGAAGAAGCAGTGTGAAGTTGAGCAGTTTGCTCAGGATCATCTCCAGTTTTGTTTTGAAGATCTCCACCTTTGGGCAATGTGTTCCAATGCTTGACCACCCTTAGAGTAAAAGTATTTTTTTCAGATGAATTTCCTGTGTTTCAGTTTGTGCTCATTGTCTCTTGTCTTGTCAACCTAAAAGTCCAATTCAGTCATCATTGCTCTATGTCCCTCTTGTCTTGGGCAGCCCAGAACTGGCGGGTATAGTCCTAGCAGTGCTGAATTAGAGGGGAAGGATATGCCTCTCTTGTCCTGGCGATACAGTCAAGGATGCATACATCTGGCTTGCTTTTTGCTGGGTCAGGTACAATTTGTCCACCAGGACTCACAGGTCCTTTTCTGCAAAACTACTTTCTAGCTGGTCAGCTCCAGTCTGTGCTGGTGCATGGTGTTGTGCCTCCCTTGCGCAGGACTTGGCATTGCCCTTTTCCTTTTCCTGTCCTGTTGGCCCGTTTCTCTAGCCTGTTGAAATGCCTCTGAATGGCAACACAAGCATCAGCTAGTCCTTCCAATTCTGTATCATGTGCAGACTTGCAGAGGATGTTCTCTTTTGCTATTATCTAGTTTTAATAAAGACAGAATGGAATTGGAATTGGCACCAGATGAAAAAACCCCCGACATTCACAGCTGTCCCCTCATCTGTCGAGACAGTCATCTCAGAAGGTTATGAAGTTGGGCAGGTGTGATTTCCCCTTTGTAAACCCATGTTGAACTCTTTCAATCGCTTTTTTGTCCTTAATACATTTGGAAGTGGTTTCCAGGCATATTTACTCCATCAGGTTCTCAGAGACTGAGGTGTAATTCCCTGTGTTTCCTTCTTGCCCTCTTTGAAGATAGAAGTGACATAAAGAGTTTTATTAGTTGTAAGGGCAAAGAAAAGAGGGAAACACCCTTCCTGTACATGTTTTCTGTGACCCAGGGCTGAGACAGCTAATACTAGAGTGGTGAAACATTTTCAGTCTGGGAACCCCTGGGTTATAACTTTCAAAGCAGCTCAACTGGAATGGCCACATTACTCATTTATGAACTCTATAAAAGTCAGTTATATCCTGACAGGATAGCTTGGGAATGTTAACTAGTGACTTTGCTGTGAGATGATTCATCATTTTTCTGTGTGTAAAATACTGGTATTTTTGGGGGTCAGGTGTTTAGATTTAATTTAGTGGTTGTTTTAAGACCATTATGACCTTTGCATCAAAAATGGAAATGCTGTATTATGTTAATCTGGAATTCCTTTCTATGAAAATTTATCTGAGTAAAAACCCTTAAAATTTGGTCCATTAATATTCTTGCCAGGTGGAAAAAAAAAAAGTTTGGTGTTAATGGATTTAATTTGCCTAACTGTCCTCTGTCAACACAGTCTGGGATTTTAATATCTGATAAACAAAAAGAGTTAGATGGGGAACCTTCCAGACAATATTGAAATCTATAACTTTTTAAAATATTGCAGCTGGATGCATGAAACGATCTCTTGTTCTAAAGCAGGCCTCGTTTGAGTCTGTTCATGAACACTTGCTCTGTTTTGGGTGCATTTAGGAAGTTACAGACAGAAATGTTAAGTAGCTGAGAAACTGTGAGTTTAAAAAAGATCCTGGGGGAGGTCCAGTTGTCATGACAGGTTACCTTGGGCTTTGAGCTAATCTGAGACTTCCTTTTTAGAAAGTTCAAATCCTGTTTTCCACTTAGGTGGTCCTTGCCAGCTGGTACCGCATGTATACTGCCACTATGGATTTCCTTGGTGTACCGACAAAGATGTGTTGGACTGTAAACAGAGGAAAGGGGCTTAGTCCTGTTGAAAGCTGCGAGGGTGAGTTGTGTTTCATTCTAGCTCCTTCCTGAGAGCATATAATTGTGGCTTTATGTATTTCTGAAATAATAAATATTCCTGTGTCTTTATCAGTGTCATGCTTTCAATTGGTTAAGCCTGTGGTTTTTGGCAGGTTCACAGCATAAGTGAAAACCATGAAAAAAAAAAGTTTTAAAAACACCAGGGATGAGTGTTTTTTGGGCTTTGCTTCCTAGATAGCTCCTTCTACCTATGTCAGATTGCTATACTACACTGCAAAACTTCACAGTTGTAGTCTGAGCCTTTGTAATGTTGGACTGTTTTAAAGAGTAAGATGTCCTAAATGTAATTTGAGGCCACTATGCATGTGTTAAATTGTTGTAGCTTCTGTAGAATCCTAAATACTTTCCAAGTTCCTACATTTCAAAAAGTTAACCTCTGCATTTTGCCCCCTAACTAGAATTTGAGGAGTGGTGAGGAAAGGGAAAAGGTACATGAGTTCAATGGATAACCACAAGGCTCCCTTTTAGAGAAATCTTGTCTAATGATTCTGCTGGGAAGAATCTTCTTCCTCTTGTGTCCTACTATTCAGCATAATAATTTCAGTCTTGTACCTTGATTTTGATATCAAAGTGTGGATGCTGCCACTTTTTTGTGTGTTTTTTTCCCCCCACATTTATAATACTGGTTTGCCAAGTATTAAGCAATTCAGTTACCTTGTGGAGAAGCCCTTTTGAGATGTTCCGTGACTATATAAAGCTGAATGATAGATGGTAGCTTGTGGAGTTGTTTAATTTTTATCATTCAAGATGTCTTTGTATGGTGACAAGTTGGTATTTTTCCTTCTCACAAAGGCAGTAAGAACTTTTTTCAGAGCTTGAATGATTCAGTTGCTCTAATTTTGTCAGAAGCAATAAACAGTGAATAAATCTATAGCTTTTCATGCCTGTTTTTTATAAAAAAAAAACCCCAAACCATCAAACCCACCAATATTGAGACTACCATGTTTGGCGAGCATATCCTCTTACTTCAGAGAACTGTCTTGCTGTATTTTCAGCAAAGGTGAATAATCATTTCAGCATACACAACTGTGTAGTTTTGCTACCTTCTCCATAATGATTAAGGCTTTTTATGCTTTACTGCTGAAATGATTAGAGCCAGGAGGGTTTAAAGAAATAATGGGAAAGAGAATAACAACAGAAGTGTGTACACAGAAGGGTTTGTGAATTAATAGATTGGAAGACTTGCATTCTTAGGAAATCTCTTGGCTTCTAAGGAAACCAAGAAAGCAGGGAACATCGATTGTGATATGTTTAGAGATGGATTTACTCTTGCAAGCGATGGGAAATAAGAGCATAGGGAGTACGCACCTGTTCCCAGAAGCTCTATGAAGTCAAGAGTCTATAGAGAATATTTGTAGTGATGCTTATGCCTTCTATGCATTGCAGGTATTTTCTTTAGAGGTAATGCTTTCCCACTTGTTCTGTTGCTAATTGCCCCAGTGCTGTGCCACCCATCTCTCTTTTTTTTTTTCTCTTCTTCTCAGAAGTGTAGCCTTCCACTTGAATCTCCACCAGAATTGTGGTGACATTAACATTTTTTGTTATCTCTTTCTATAGATAATTAAGGTAGTATGCTGTATTCTGTATTATACTGATTGTAGGTTGGATTGTGTGCAATGTGATCATCTGTATTTGACAACATGTTAACTATTTGTTTGTTAGGGTTGGGAGACCCTGCTTCCTTTTATGTTGCTGTGATTTTTCTTTTGAATGGATTAATGATGTCACTGTTCTTCATATACGGTACATACCTCAGGTAAGGAAGTTGAGACTGAGCTATTCAGATAGTACTAGCTGTCAGATTTTATGCAAAATTTTGACAAAGTGAATGCTAAAATACTTTTATGGAGTATTACTTGTTTGTACTGTAGTAGTGCTTTATATTGCATATGTATTGTCACTAAAAAAGTTACTGGAACAGAGCAGCATTTTGCCTAAAATAAATGCTGATGCTGGAAGAAGTTGTGGAAAATTTCTGTGAAGTGATTATCTCATTGATGCCACTGGTTTGGGGATAAAACAAAATGCTGTACAGCTTTTAAATGGCTTTTGATGGGTTTCTGCTCTTAAAATTGCCTGTGTAACTCACTTTAAAACAAAGTTTGTATGACAGTATGCTTTTAACCAGGATTTGAGTTTTCTTAATCTTTTGCCTCAAATCTTCTTGCATGACTTTCAATTTTAACTTGAGAAGGCAAAATATTTTTTTAAGATAACGCATTATTTTGGAGATATGTATAAGCTTCCCTTTTTCTATTAATTTCTGTTTACAGTATCCTTAAATTTCAGGAACTGTAATACACTTTCATGCAAAAATAGATTCCACATTCAGCAGGAAAAAAAACAGAAGTGGAAGTATTTTTTTGTCTACCTCTGTTTTCATTTATCAGTTTTGTAAAACAAACAAAGGCTGCTACGTTTTTCTCTGAAAGATGTGATTCCCCTCCCCCCACCTTCCCAGGCTTTGCTGTCTTGTGGTGTCCCCCCCCCCCCCCCCCCCCCCCCCCGTTCTCTCTGAGGAACTGTCTGGTAATCCAAATAAAGAATAGTTCAGGGCAGGGGCTAACAGTAAAAAGGGGATGTTGCCTAATGCACCTGTTAAATGTTTGGGGGTAAAGTGTGTATGTTTGTATTAGGTATATTTGAATTAGGAAATTAGTGACTTGTGTTTTGAGGGAGCAGATAAACTTTGAATATTTGTGTCATCAACTTGTATTTTTTCTCTTATGGGGGATGTGTGGAAACCCACATTTTATATATTATTGTCGTTGGAAAATCAGTAAACTCTTAATTTCTCACTACTTTACTTAGCCTTGGACTATTGTAAATGTAAATAACTATTAAGTATTGGCAGTAATTCAGTTTTTAATATAAATGATCTGCAGTGTAGGTAGCCAAGATGGCTAAAGTATGAATGCAGTTTTGAAGGTGAAAGCCAGTAGCTGTCTGGCATAATGAAAAATAGCAAGTGACTGAAAATTTCTGCAGGTAGGAAATATATTTTGCATAATATTCATAGCTGGATACTAGATCTGGATGACTGCTTAATCATGATGGCTGTTACAAGGTTCCTCTTAGTCAAAGCAAATGGGAATACTTAGGCTTTTCCATAAGGTGTGAAAAATAAAAGAACTGAATCTGGAGTAGTGCAATTAGGTAATTTTATGATTGGGTATATATCTCCTTCATAAAGCTGATTTGTTTCTGCTATGAATTTTGAAAAGCATTTTTCATTGCCTGACTCATTTGATGGTGAGAAACCATCCTCTAATATTCTCTCTTTTCATTCCTGAATTTATTAGCACTAATCATGTCAAACTTAACACAGTTGTTTTTTCTAGGATTTTTTGTATATTTTCATAGAAGGTGTAATATTATTTCATCCTTCATATGCTTTTGTCTCTTCCCAACTTGACTAGTGGTGGAAGGTGATAGCCTAATAGAAGACCACTTTCTTGCCATTTTTTTCCAAGCTAGCATGTGTTCTCTCATCTGTGCTTGCTGTACTCTGTAATGAGCTTGTTCAGAGTTAAGCTAGCAGAAAGCTAGTTGCTCTTAGAGGAGTAGTTAGTTCCCTTACCCATTTTCTCCACAAGAAGATTGAGAGATGTAGTATGTTCCTGCCCTAGTACTCTCTGTATAGTCTCTGGTTATGCAAACACACTTGAGAGTCTTATGTGGTGCAAGTTAGTCTCAAGCTGTGGACCGTTGGCTGTTAAGATAACTGCAGCAATATGGTGAGAACCCATGCCATTTTTAGCTTGTTGTTTGGGTTTGTGTTGTGGGGTTTTTTTTGTAAGGACAAAGGAGTGGCATTTGGATGATAAGTACTTTATGCAGTTGTAAAATTCTGCCTCCCCCAGCATTCCACCCCTCTCTGCTCTTGTAGAGGAGGGAGGGAATACTTAAGCTGATTGTCAAATACTGCGTCTTGAGGAGCTACCAGTAAATTTCCCGTATCTCCTCCTAACAGTCCTTTTTCAGTATTTTGTTTCTTGCTTGTTAATCAACAATAAATTACAGCATTTCCCCAGATGACTGTAAGCTTCAGCTTCTTGTACCCAGGGAGTCAAAAGAATAGATATTTTTCTTATTCCAGAGCAGAGCCTAATAGGCAAAGTGTTAACTGTTCATGTCATCTGCAGTTCATTAAAATTACTAATTAATTATTAAATTTAGGTTGTATTATATTAAAAATGGGGAATTACCTTCCAACTGAGGAGCATGTACTTCACCAATTGTAGTATGATATAGGAGTTTCAGTGGATAGCCTTATCCCTTATTTATTTATATCATCACAGAAGGCTTAACTATTGTACCTACTACATAATAGCATTGCACTGCTAGAAGATAACCCATCTAGCTCAACCCTATACATAACCCCCTGTGAAATGTGGTCTGTTCACTTCCTTTGCTGGAAAAGATACTGATAAGGTGCATTTCCCTGTTCTGTGCTACAGCTTTACTGATCTTTTCTCATGTGGTGAAATAGCAATTTCTTATATAGGCTAATAGCTTTGAAGTGTTCATAATACAATTAACACCTTTGTATTCTAGACTTTGAGGTTTTATCACAATGTTAACCTTTAGCATAGACCTTCAATTTTTTTTCAGGTTTAGGGTGGATTTTTTTGCAAATGTTTGGTTTGCTTGGTTTCTAAGACTAAATTTATTTATTTTTTTTTTTTTAGAATTTATGGAATGAAAGGTTGAGGTTTTATGTGCAAGAATGCACAATCCCTGGAGACGGTTTTAGCACTCAGTTGGTAGCTTAAATCTTCAGATTTTGAACCCAGAACTCACTGATTCTGTTTGACTTGTGTATTTGTGGCAGGTGAAGGATCTGAGAGGATCTGAGGTCGGTTTGTTTGTTTTTAAAGAATCTGAGCAGCTGGCTGATGCTTTTGTTTAGTAGCAAAAAAAGGTATATTCTGTAATTCATAGCAGTAGTACACTTGTGTGCACAAGAATGTTCTTTGCTTTATTTCATGGGACATGAGTAATTGCTAATCCAGTTAAATAGGTAACTGATCGCTGTTTTGATGTGGGATGAATCTAAGTAAGATCTTTAGGTTTAGTGTTGACTCCATGGTGCTAATTGTTCATCAGATGAATTTGGGTTTAGAAATGTATAAAAATTCTGAAGTCAAAGGCTTAAGAAAAACTTTCTCACGTTAACACCAGACTGTGTCACATCAGAATTAAATTGTCTGGTATTGACCATATAATTAATTCATTTCTCAATACAGTTTTTGAACATGCTTGATTTGAATCAAGTCTTAGATTCATATCAAAAATCAAGGCATAGTCTTAGATTCATATCAAAATTCCCTGTTTGTTGATAGAGCATGCAGATTTTAAAGTTTTCTGATCAACATCTTAGGGAGGAAATATTCCATTTATATTGCCTGGTATTTTTTTTTTTAAAGTTTTTCACTTCTCATGACCAAGCTTTGGCTACAGCAAATGAAGCACCAGATTTAATGATTGAAACCAAAGGTTGTGAGGAGTGGAATAACTTTTCCAAGTTATTTATGTTAAAATTGGTGTTCTGCAGAAAAGAGCTGATAAATGAAGAGTACCCGACTCTGAAATAAACACCAACTGCCTAGCTTGGTTAATACTGTAGGTACGCTGTAAATTGCTTTCCCTTGATGCTTGAAAGCATTCCCCACCCCCCTTTTGTCCCCCCAGTTAGCTGTACATGAATGCTGTTTCATATTTTTAAGCAGCACTGACCATTATGGGGTTCTGCTGTACCTATTTTTTTCTGTTCTTTTTACAGTGGGAGCCGTTTGGGAGGCCTTGTTACCGTCACCTGCTTCTTTTTCAACCACGGAGAGGTAGGTCTCCCTCCTCAGCCTTCCCCCCCAGCTTTTTAAAATTTCTTTAAAGTTTAGGTTAATTCTCATTAAAGATAGTGACGTTGCTTATTTGTTAGGGGGTGAAATGAAAGGGAATAAGACATTTATTGAAAGCAAAATAGTCTATGATTTAAAAACATACAGCACAGTCCAGTGTGTCACCTGTTTAAAAAACCCCACGTTATAAAATAGCCCCAAGATTCTTAGTAGAACACCGACTTCAAGCTTCAAAACATAAAAATATTCTACTTCTGTGCCCATTTCAGACATATATGGGCTCTATGTACTGTTTGAAAACTACAGAAATTGAGTAGGTTTTCTTTACATTGCTATTTATTTTACTGGAAATTGATTAACATCAGCCCCCCACCCCAAAAAAAAATTTGGGGGGGAGAGGCAAAGAAACCTCTATTGTACTGATAGACTATAGCCAGGATACCCAAAATTTTGTAACTTTATATGTATATCGAGAATTCCAATGCTAAAGATTTTTAGTAAGCTGCATTATGGATAAGTTAAAAACCAACCCTGCCACTAAAAATATGTCCCTGTCCCCCCAGGTGATACTGTTCATGTAATTGTTCCATGTTTTGGAAGGAAACTCATGGCTTTTATTCTGATACCCTTGGGCACTGTTGCTGGGTTTTCTAATGTTTATTTTTTGTATATAAATGTATCTAAATACTTGCTCAATTTTACTTACAATGTAGCTGTACTCTAAAGACTTTCAGGATGGGAATGATTGTAAGGGTTAAAGTTATGTTTTGTTTTCTCCTGTTACTGAGCTGAACCTGATATAAAACTAAAAAAAAAAAAAAGTTGAAAAGTTGCACATAAGACAATGAAAGATGCTTCCACTCATAGTGAGATTTGACAGTTTCTTACAAAACAAAAATCTATGTGATGGAGTAGCTATTCTATTTTTAATTTTCATTTGACATGTTTTTCTCTAAATATCCGCTGTAAAGACTTTTCACCCATGGATGTTAACTGCCTGGTCCAGACCAGGTAAATGTTACAGTTTCTAAACTTATTTTAGTTCTATAAGGGGCTCTGAAGTGAATCATAAAATCTTTTGCTAGAAAATGCCAGTACGAGAACACACTCTTTTGCCAAGCTGTGTGGTGTGGTTGACGTACTGTAGGGAAGGGATGCCATCCAGAGGGACCTTGACAGGCTTGAGAGCTGGGCCTGTGTGAACTTCATGATGTTCAGCAAAGCAAAGTGCAAGGTCTTGCACATGGGTTGGCACAATCCCAAGCACAACTAGAATCTGGGTAGAGAATAGATTGAGAGCAGCCCTGAGGAGGATGTTGGTTTATATAAATCTCAACATGAACCAGCAATGTGTGCTTGCAGCCCAGAAAGCTAACAATGTCCTGGGCCTCATCAAAAACAGTGTGACCAACACACTGGTCACACTGGGGGATGATTCCTTCTGCTCTGATGAGACCCTGCTTGAACTACTGCATCCAGCTATGGGGTATTCAGTACATGACAGATATTGAGCTGTTGGAGTGAGTCCAAAGAAGAGCCATGAAGATGACCAGAGGGCTGCAGCACCTCTCCTGTGAAGACAGGCTGAGAGAGTTGGGCTTGTTCAGCCTGGAGAAGAGAAGACTCACTGCCTAATTACGGCCTTCCATGTGCATAAATGGTTGTAACTTCACTGTGTGTACTGTTGAATCACACACAAGGGATCTGCATGAATGTGTGTGTATGTAAAATCTTTTATTTAACTCTTCAGTATGCTTTTGACTCTGTGGAAATCATCTTGCATGTGGTTGAACAGTGTGTACAGTGGAGCTAGACCAGTGGCTAAAAACTTGCTTTCCTTTTCTGGAAGGATAGGACTGAGCTACCTGAATAAACTGATCTGCAAGGCTTGATACTTCAGATCTAATGCTGTGTAAAAGTGGTTAGCCTTCTGGCACTGAGCTGAGGATGCCAAGGCAGTATGTTTTCATTTGTGCTGTGCTTGTCCTACTATGTTTTAATGATTTCAACCTTAGACAGATCTGATAAATTTATACCTGCAGCAAAGTTAGTTTACAGCCTTGATAAGTCATCCACAGATGATAGAGTTTAATATTACGTCCCAGATATAAAAAAAATCTCATGAGCTACTTTAGTCTATCCACTTTTAAGGGAATGCTTCTTTTTATGGCTGTATATGGTCATAATTCCATTCCTGGCTTTATATCCACCAGTATCAAAAGATATGGTAAATCAAATGTTGCAGTAGTCTTGAAAAATAATAAAAAAGACTACGCTGCTTTGGAGTAATCATGATTATATTTATTACAAATAAAAATTATTTTAACTAATCTAAACTGTGCAGTCAGCTGAAGACAACACATTAGTGTATATATTTCTGAAATGTTTATTTTAATGGTAATTGAGGTGCAGCTTTTACAGAGAGTGTTTTTAGACAGCAAGGGCTGTGTTTGATTAATATGATGGGCTTCTGGACTTTGCTTTCATTTTACACTATTTATGTACGTTTACTTTATGTTTAGTAATTTAACATCTTTTTGAAATGGCAAGATAATAAGCAAGGAATTGTATAATGTTGATTCTAGTGACTTCATTGGTATAAGAGTATTTTAAAAAATGGTTTTAAGATTATAGGAACTAAAGGAACATCCTGGCATCAACATCCTTTTAAGTTTTCATAGATTTATTATGGTCCATGTTAGGATTAACTGCATTCTTGTCCTGGAGTTGTAAAGAAATGACTTGTAATTTTTAGTGCATATCTGTTGATAGCCATTTTGAACTCACTTGCTTTTATGTCAAAGTTGTCCTGTAAAGTTGTAATTATTTTTTGATGGTCAGTGCCATCTGCAAGCACTTTATAAAGGGTAAACTTAAGCATTGGAGATCACAGTTATAACAGAGTCATTTGCTGTGAACCCAAAGAAATTAATAAAAAAGCTCTGCAATTGACTTCATTATCTTATGCTTTAATTTATTAGGGTTAAAGAGTGAAGTATGTGAGTTAGTATAAACCCTGTAAGAGCTTAATTTCATGTGTTCAGTTTTACTGGCTTGTTTCAGAGGGTGGTTTTGGATTTTATACTTTCTGTGCTGTTGCTTGTAGAAATGTGCAATGTATGTAACTTAGAGAACTCTAGCATAAAGGAGGGTAAGCTATCTAAGCCTGGCAAGTCACAGCCTGAATCTGAGAGTGGTTTTAGTTACCTGAATGAGTTGTTAATTTCAGCAGAAGCAGGGAGAAGCAGCTGCTGTCCTGACTTTTTCTTGTTCTCTAGCTGCCACATTTAATTTTGGGAAAGCAATGATCTATTTTAACTAAACAGTGCTTCACAGACCTCGAGTCTGGAAACTTCTTCCTTTTTATTCCTCTGGTCTGCTTCCTGGCTTCTTATTTTTCTTTTTCTTTGTTCCTAAGTAAAATCTGATGTAGCTTGGGTTTTGCTTTATTGAAGTAACAAATTTGAAATACAAGTACATTGTTTTATGGGAATGTAGCAGCAAATGGTACCATCTAACCCAGTTCTTATTTTTAGTGCACTCGCGTCATGTGGACTCCACCTCTTCGTGAAAGTTTCTCATACCCATTCCTTGTGCTTCAGATGTTGCTTTTGACCTATATTCTCAGGTACCTTTCAATTTATACTTAGCTCTTTCCAATAATTTTAAAGAATGAATGTTACAAGACATTTATTTAAATGCATCTATTTAAGTGTCTCTGTGTGCTGTAGCAGTGATATCATTAACATAGAAACTTTCCTGTGGCTGTTACATTGCAGACCCTGCACCAGTAGAACTGCAGTCGTATTACTTATTAAAAGGAAAAACTTTCCAACTTGAAGACATGATTAAAATAAAATTCAGAATTACTGTGTTGGCAAATACATATCTAAACTAAAAAAACAATCAGAGTGTTTGGTTGATGTCACTTCCTTCCCATGAGAAACAAGCTGATACTCCATCAATTGGTTTTGTCCCTCTTGGAGAGTGGTATGTTGGTTGCACTTAAAGTAAGCCAATGCTATACGACAGAGGATGATATAGGCACCTATAAGCTAGTATGTTCTTGCGGTTTTCTATAGCTAAACAACTAATTAACAAGTTAAATGATTTAGAGCAATCTAATTACATTAATGCAGGGATGCTCTTGAGTTTAACCCTGCTTTTCCGTGGTTGTTTCTGGCTTGCAACATGGTTATGTTAACGTCTTGAAAAATAAGCATGATCGTTGATACTTGAGGGGTTTTTCCTCAGCTGCATTGCATCAGATTTGCAGTGCATTTATGATATAGCTGAACTTTGTGCTAGTAACCCCAGAATTTTCCTTTATTAGGTCAAATTGATTTGTAGCTCTTGTTTAAACAAAATAATATTTTGTGTGTGTCACTAACTTGTGGGTTTTAGGTGAGGAAAAGATACATGCTGTCTAGAAAAGTTATCTTGAGGATTAGTTTTTAGAGTCATCACTAGATTTCATATTAGAGACACCTGTTCATTTAAGGCTAAATTGTGAGGTCAAACAAACATGAAGAAATTGCACTTTACGTTAGGGTGATCAGAGCACATGTATTCTGTACCTATAATTATGACACTTCTTGATTAGATAGATTCATTCCTGTTCTTCAAATCTTGGTGCATAAAGTAGTACTTGGGCTTGCTTACTGATGGTAAGTAGGTATTTAATCTCAGCATTTCAGAGCAAAGTACTGAAAAGGGGATAAAACATCTTAATTTTCTGTTTCTCAGTTCCTGCTTTGAGAACAGCTCTGGTTTGTGTATGTCAGTATTTTAGTGAAATAGAGGAACTACTGTTGAAACAGAGACTTGAATTTGACTTCTCCATTGCTTGCATCATTTATGTGACGTTTGTATGACATATTTCTTAATACATTAGGCTCATTCTCAGCATGGTTTGCATTGGAAGTTAATCTTGGGGCTTTTAAAAACAAGCTTAAGAAAATGTTACAGGATTTGGCAAGACTGCTGTCATCTGTTGGGTTTGGGTTTTACAGCAGGATATATATGGTGTCTTCATCAGTTGGAGGCCACATAGTGAAATTTGAAACATAATGTGTTAGTGAACTCAAAGCTAGCACAGGGTTAAATAAATAATACTTGCAGCAGGATAGAGAGAATGGGTTGTTTTCAGTTAAAGATGAGTTTCATGTGTTTTGTTGTTTTCTGCCCTGAAACCTCACTCAGGATTGCTAGTAAAAAGTTGCAGAAAGTAAGTACGAAAGACATTTGAGAGAGAGGAGTGAAATCACTTTCAGGAGCAGACTGTTCTGAGAATAGTTGTGATCCCAGCTGAAATGGAAATGGTTGTGATCTGACTGGCAAGAAGGTGGACGTGTCATAAGTTGGCCTGCTATATTTATTGCATACTGCCAGGAGAAGACTTGTTTGGTAATGACTCATCAAGTAGTTAAGAAACATTAAGCATCACAATTATTGTTTTTGGAAACTGATGGAAAATGGATATCAAATTTACTTGAGAGATGTTATCTGTAGTTGATCAATATTGCTGGCTAAATTCCAAGGTAACTGTTTCTATTACATTCTCTATTGTACTTTTCAATAACATGTAAACACTGATGTAATTTTACTTACTGATGCCTATTCTGTCTCTTTTTCCCAAGGATTCCGAATATTAATACAGGAAGCTTGATTGCACTGTGTGTTTCTAATATCTTTTTCATGCTTCCCTGGCAGTTTGCTCAGTTTGTTCTTCTAACACAGGTAAGATCATACTCACCTCTGTATAGCTTCTTTGTCATACCTGGGCAAATTGACTGCTCTGTATAGATGGCCATTGAATTCACGATACTGATTCTTTCCTTTTAGCAAGATTCCACTCTTGCTCTTAGGAAAGATTCACACCATTTATCACATCTGTATTCTTCTAGTCTTTAAATTCAAAAGCCAACCATTTATACCACTCAGTCTTCTGTTTCCTGGACTAAAAAAATGACTTTTTTCTGAAGCAGCCTCCAGTTTAAGATCAGTATATTAAAACAAGTGCAGAACAAGGAAAAAAAAATGTTACGTTGAAGTATAAAACCAAAAAAGGCATTGACCTTGCATCTCTTTAGACTATTCCAAGTTTTTTAATGGAGCAATGTTTGCATGGCATGCACTATCTGGCATGATTTCTGCATGAATTCCTATTTAATTTTGGTGGGCCTATGACTAGTGGGAAAATCTTACAGTCTAAGAGTTTGGGCAGTTGATGTAACTTTTGCTCATGTTGAAATATAGTAAATGGTAATGTAAGCAATAAGATTCTGTTGGGCAGCATACTTTTAGTATTTAAATTGATTAAAATGTAGCCTGTTGATTGAAATCCATGTAGTCTTCATACCTTTTCACTTGTCTGTCCAACTTGGAGCAGTTGTTGCTTGATTCGAGTTGATAGTTTTGAACAGTCAATATATGCTGTGGTATGCAAATTTTCTAGCTGAAGAAGAGGAAGCCATTAAAATCTGTGAAATGTTGGGAAAAAATGCATCGCTATAACCTCTTTAAGATGCTGGGCCTGAAATTTGAAATTACCAGTTCAATTTGTGATTTCATTCATTTCTTTTGTGACACTCAGCAAGCTGCCTATTCCATGAATCTCATTTTCTTCTGCAGCAAATGATGGATGTTTCCATACTTTGCTGAAAACTGAAGGTTAAATAATGTTAAAGAACTTTTCCTTTTTGTCTTGATTAAAAAAATCTAAGAGGGGAAGATGTGATAGTGCTGTTCTGACGACTTGCATTTTTGTAAAGCTGATACAATATTTCTAAAATATTTTAATTTGTTTGATTGTTATTCAGAGCACCAGGATAGGGTGGGGTTTTTTTGGGAAGAAACCATTATTAAATGCCTGAAATGCTTAGCAAAAAAGTAGCAATAAAAGCTAGTTATGATTAAGTAATCACTCTTTTGTATGAATGTGTGCAGAGAGAGTGCACCACTGCAAATTGTTTTAACTTGTCTTTCACTTTTGATTCTAGATAGCTTCATTATTTGCTGTGTGTATTATGGGTTATATTGACTCCTGCAAATTACAGAAGATACTCACTGCTCATATGGTAATACTTTTTTTAAAAAAAACTTAAATCCCCTCAAAGAGGTCAGAGCATCAAAAGAGAGCATTTGTCTGAAATGTTTTCCCTAGTTGCAAGATGATTGAAAAGATGCAATAGTAAGGGATGGAGGGATCTGGCTTTGAGTATGTGTTCTTAATGTACACTTATATCACAGTGTCAGACACTAGGATTGATCTGGTGCACAAGTGTTTTCAAACTCCAGAAAAACTATCAACTTAAGACTTGTATAAATGTTTGCCTCTCCTTTTTGTTGCTACTCATTCCGTGGACTTGAAGATACGGTCTCAAACAACAGACTAGAAAGCATACCGAGTAATAGAGGATGAGCAATTAAAAAGCTGAAAAAACAGCATTCATCTCATGCTATAGGTTAGTAGAAAAAAAGAGATGCTAGTAAGTCAAAACTTCCTGATAGTAAATCTTTTTCCATGAATGAAAAGGACCCCATCTAAAATTGTGTTTTGAAGGCTATGGTACTCTTAAGCATGCAAAGATGTTGTGGTTAAATGATTTGGGAGATAGTCAGAAAGGGAGACAAAGAAAATAAACTACTAGTGTGAGGAAAAACTGGGTTGTTTTTTTTTTTTTTCAAAAATGATTGAGAAAGTCAACAAAGGAAGGAGACAATATAAAAGATCAAAAAATGTCTCCTAAAATTTTTTGCTGAAATTGTGTTATGGAAACTTAGTGGGCAAAAAGAGAACTTTTACCACAGGAAAGAAATTATTTGAGCTAAATGGTATTTCATATGTTTTCAAATGCATTTTGAAATAAAGGTAGTAGTAAGTTCTTTGTACCTCAATTCTGATACAAACCTGGGACAGCAAATGCTTGTTCCCAGTCAGATTTAACAGGAAAATTTGCGAATAAACAACTTGGCTTAGTAATTTTTTTGACAGAAGCAGGATAAAATACTTAAGCCTTTTGGCTTATGCCAATAGCTTTAACATAATTTTGGTGCCAAAGTGTCATAAAAAGCCTATTTTGAGATACACGGTCAATCATGGTCTATTACATAGAAAGCTTAATGAGGCTGACTAGACTGCCAGTCTGTTTTGTGATGTCTCAATTTGTGCTCCCCCAACTCTTCTGTGAAAGTTTGTATGAGAAGAGAGTTCAAAAATCTGCGTATTTTAAAAAGAATTATTTTTCCTTATTCCCATGTATAAGAAGGCAGAGATTGATCCTTAAGGTTGTTCTCCACGTTAGAAAATGTAATTCAGTTGACTTTCTATTGAAAAGACAGCATAGTAGGAGAATCAGGACTGAGGATAAAAGTTGTGTTTCAGCTTTGACTTTCAACCTCATGTAGTTAAGTGCATATGGTCAGAGTTCCGATTCCTTGACTTTAGTGATGATTGTATTTTAAATATATTCTTCTCAGAAGACATCAAACATGATATTCAATGTTTTTTATGTTTGTCCATGGATTCTGAAAGATAACAAATAGGATGGAGAGATAATTCAACAATTAAAAAAGAATACATTAGGAATAACTTCAAACATGTGGCTAGTATATGACATAAGGCAAGTTAATCCTATGATCACCTCACTTTGCAAATACTTTTAAAATATAAATTAACATAACACTTGGCTACGTGTTGCCAGTATGTGCTTACAGTTGTTTTCACAGCAGTTCTTTAAGCTGAATATCAAGCTTGCACTTGCTGTGAAGTAGGTGTCTTAAAGCTCTTGATGTAAGGTAATTTCTATGTTTGGGCAATCCATTTTATTTTAAAATTTAATTATTTTTATTTTTTTCTTTCAGGTATCTCTTATGGTGTGTTTTATTCTGATGTTTGGTAATTCAATGTTATTGACATCATATTATGCTGCTTCGTTAGTAGTTAGCTGGGTAAGTTGTTTTAGAAAAGAAATCATGACGTGCTGAGACTGTAATCCTCTACCATCATGTATTGATGTAAAATGTGAAGCTACTGCATTGCAAGATAGTTGAGGAATCTTTTGCATGACAGACAGAATTAGACCTTGAATGTATTTGGGAAATGGCTAAATACTTATTTTAAAAAATCAAGGTTTTACACCAAGACCTCCATTAAGGCCCAACACTCTTGTTTTTATAGTTTTATAAAAATGTAAGAATTGCCACCTATTTATTTTTGGCCCAGATAATTGTAAAACAGGAACATGAACAGAGAGGAGTTTGTTTTAAATGCTTCTATTGATTGTGAAACTGCAGATGCAGAACAAATGAGTAAAACACATAGAAAAACGGTTTTAGGCTGTTTGAAACTGCTGAGTCATGCTGACATGTTAGTGAAATTAATTCAGTGAAGATTCATCATCTCATCATTCGCTATCTTAATTTTTCCTTAAATAGGAAAAACAACCCCCAACTTCTTTCAGTTTCATACCATTTCACATAAGCAATTAAGAATGGCTAAAATACAAGATGAGATTGTGTGACCAGATGCATTTTAGTACACTGGGAATCATCTCCACTTCTGTTTCTTTTGCCTTCTCACAGAAGCTTGGGGCAAACTCAGGGATTTATTTATTTATTTATATTTTATCCACCAGTAAGACTGGTATTCTCTCACTTATGCTAAGAATAAGCTGCCTTGGCTACTGGTATTTGCTGTGATACAGTCTGCTTGTTAAGAACTCATTCTAATTTCTTGTAGCAGCTTTTGTAATTATATAGTAAGTACAGGCACATTGAATTTCTTGCCTATTTTGTGATCAAAATAAGTATTTATTAGTTCTCTGTTATTTGGGTGCTTATAGTCACCTCAGTCTCTGTGTCACATATGGAGTGGTTTCTCTTAAGTTAATCCTCGGTGTTCCCTAATTACTTTGTTTATCAAATTGGCTTAAAGTTCATCTTCCTTTTTTCAGAATATGAGGAACATATTGTGAAACAGGGAAAAAAAGCTTCTAACTCCTCCCACCCCCCATATTCTGTTGCCTTTTTAAAAAATTGTTTGCTTTATAGTGCCAGTTGTTTATTTATTGCTTCAAATGTTGTCGGGATATGGAACAGGCTGCCCAGGGTAGTGGTTGAGTTACCATCCCTGGATGCGTTTAAAAGATGGGTAGATGAGGTACCTAGAGATATGGTTTTGTAGAGGACAGGAGTAGTTGGACTCAATGATCTTAAAGGTCTTTGCAACCTAGACGTTCTGTGAAATGTGTCTTGTCATTTGTGGAAGCAGACATAATTTGGTTTCCCATGGGCTTTGAGGTAAATAAGCTTAGAACTGTACAATACAGAATCTTACTAAGGGGAAAAGTAGTCTTCCATTAATTGTATATAGACTGCTGCTTGTTCAAGCTTGGAGAAGAGGAGGCTCCAGTGAGACCTAATTATGGCCTACCAATACTCAAAGGGGTCCTAAAGGAAAGTGGGAAAGGGACTGATCACCAGGGAGTGCAGTGACAGGACAAGGGGTAATGGCTTCAAGCTGAAAGAGGGTAGGTTTAGATTAGACATTAGGAAGAAATTCTTTACTATGAAGGTGGTGAGGAACAGGTTACCCAGAGAGGCTGTGGAAGCCCCATCCCTGGAACTGTACAAGGCCAGATTGGATGGGGCTTTGGGCAACCTGGTCTAGTGGAGGGTGTCCCTGCCCATGGCAGGGGGTTTGAGTCTAGGTGATCTTTGAGGTCCTTTCCAACCAAAACCAGCCTGCCTATGTTTTGCCAGTGCAGGGTGAAATAACAATATTACACGTTCATTCATATTTCAGGTTGTATTAATTATGGAGTGCTTTTTAATAAAGAGCTGTGTGGTACAATAGGCATTTACCAAATAAAGACCCCAAAACTCATCCAGGGTGCTGAAATATCTTGTTACTATTATATGTTACCTAAAAATCTATATTCATTTTATTACTAGGGAATTCTTGAATTAAGTCAAAAAGTCTTGAAAAGCAGCAGAAGAGGAGTCTGTCTATGGGTAAGGAATTTAATACATTTTGATTTTGAGAAAAGAACTAAACCAGAAACTATTTCTGTAATAGTTGAAAATCAAGAAATACAGCTGAACTATTATTGAAGTTGTCCGTGTACCCAGAAATTAATCTTAAATTGCTGAAGGAGGAAAAAAGGTATAAGCATGCATTTGTATCTGAAAATTGAAATAGCCTTCAAGTGGCAACACATTTAATTTTAAAATACCAACTTAATTGTGTTTACAAAACCTGAGATCTGTATGAAAATCTCTTAAAATAAAGTACAGTGCTTGCAGAAATTGAGCCGAAGATACTGCTTTAGATGTTTACTAAAGTGTGTCCTTGAATAGTTTTTTTAAGGATAAATTCTGTAACAAAAGCAAGCAACTTAGAATTATATAACTAAAGTAAAATGCTGTGAGGTGTGTGGGTGGGGACTGAGAGCTGTCATATTCAGACATTGAGGACACCTGCAAGACTATGACAAAATATAACACTGTAGAAAACATGAGAAGCAACTTGCTTCTTAAGACAGAATAGCCAATAACTTGTAAGCAACACTTGAAATCCGAGTCTCCCAAGACCAGGCCTGGCTTAAGACTGGCATTCTTATTATTACATGAAGGGTAGCCTGTTCACAAAACTGAATGGAATTCATACAGTTACTGTAAAGGAATGATAAAGGAATTAAAGAATGTATTTATAAATAAGTGCAGTGCATATAACTTGCCTGTGCAGTTCTCTGTGGTACAAGGGAAAACAGGAGCGTAGGCATGATATGTAACTAAAAGTAGCAATTGTGCATACTTTCTCTGCATTTCCTTCAAGTTCTGATCTGAGATTCCCTTGACAAGGTGCAATGAACGGGAATATTCCTCCAAAGATTTGAATGACCAGAGCAGTACAGCCTGGAGGGGCTGTTGGTGGGGAATAATCAGTACGCGCTGGTGTGTACAAAACAGGTGGAATCAATGGTCAGGCTGCCCCTGACTGAAGTTAACTCTGGTACCTCCTCAGCTAAGATGTTGTCTGCAGCCATAATAAACATCAGTTGCACCAGATTATTTCAGCTGTTATAGAAAATAAGAAAATACTTAAAAGACTGTAGTGTACTGAAATTTGGGAAGTGTAATTGCTTAGAAATTACTGGTAGCGTAGGTGAGTTTATGACTGCTAGCCAAATTTAATCAGCCTTTTAGAAAGAAAAAGGGTTTTTTAAAGGTTTGTTGAGATGTTTATTTTGTACTCAATATATATATTTTTTTTAAGGTCATTGAAGGATGTGCCTGGTTATTTGGGACGGTCACCTTGAAATACCTAACTTCTTTAGTGTTTGGAATAGCTGATGATGTAAGTTCTCTTGTCTGTGTATTTGGATAGTGTCTTTCAAAATATTTTAAATTCTTAGTATTTTGATTTGGCATCTTACTGATCAGCTTAGCTGGAATTCTGAGATTTGTTTTGCAGAAAAGGGAGAAGGGCTGCATATTTCTTTCTCATTCGTTATTATCACTTTGAGCTATTATTAACAAAGCTTTTGAAGAGACATATGTTTTTATGGTCAAGTTAGTGCTTTGTGTGATTGCTTTTAAATGTGGATTTATAGATTTTTATTTGTTTTAGATATCTTCTACTTACATCTTTTCTTTACTCAGTTGCTTAGTTTGCTTCCCTTTGAAGCTAAATTTTAAGACAGTTTTGAAATGCTGCTTGTAACTAAGACTCCTTGCTTCACTTCAGCCACTTCAGTCAGATTCTATTGTTAAAAACCTGCATCAAGGACCAAAAGATGGGAAGCTCATATCTTAAAATATGAGCATGCAAACTGTACTGTTGTTGAAACTAGTTGCAATGCCAAAACCTTTTTTTTCTTCTGCTTTCCACTTTTTATTTAACACAGTCCTATCTGCAATACACTCAAAGATGCCATCTAATATATCTGAAACAGATTTTTGGTGCTATTATAATGACAGTGTAAATTATATAAACTTCTGTCCTCATTTAAAAATACTTCTCATACACATTTAAACTACTTTGTTGTGAAAACCAGGGGAGTTTTTGCTTACTATATTTTTTTCCCCCCCTACCAGGCTCATATAGGAAATATATTAAAATCTAAATTTATTGGCTACAAGGATTTTGATACATTAATGTATACCTGTGCTGCAGAGTTTGATTTCATGGAAAAAGAGGTAATTTGATCAATGTAGATGATTATGGAAAAAGGAACTTTTTGGTTTGTCTTAATTTATAACTTTAAACATCCACAAGCCATAACTGCTACTCTTATAATAAGTTCAAGTTCTTACTCATTGAATTAGAGACATTAATGAACTAAGATAAATTTATCTGGTTTTATTGCTTTTAAATTAACTAAATCCAAAAGTGGTTTGGGTTTTGGGTCTAAGAAATGGTCTTGCTTGAATGAAAAGTGCTTGCTCAGGGATAAATGAAAGATGAGAGTTCTGCAAAATTCAGATTTTTATGTGGTTGTGGGAAATGTACTGGGAGCCACAGAAGTCTTGTGCGGTAGATTTAGACAACAGAACAACATCAAAATGTCTTAATGTGGTGTTAGGCTTTTTTTACTTCATCAGTATCTAGATATACATTTAGAACATATATAGATTACTCAGAGTACTCGAGATGAAATTCAATCAAATGTTAGTCTGTGGTTGGCTTGCCAAAGAACTGGGACTAATTTACTAATGACCCTGATATTATGGTCTCTAGTGCGATTGCTGGTTAGAGTTTTAAGTGTAAATTCCTTTAAGCTTGATTTGCTCTTGTTGGATGTTTAAATTTACATTTTACTTGAAGAACTCTTTATATTGTTTTAAAGAAAACTTTTATTGAAGTAATTCTAGGTGAACAGAAAGCAATTAATACAGTTTATTTCTGTTGTAGACTCCAGTAAGATACACAAAGACTCTGCTATTACCAGTTGTTTTGGTGGTTTTTGGGGTAATCATCAAAAGGGTAAGTGATGGATTTAGGGAGTTACCTTTACCTTGAATTTAGTTTTTAGGGTTGTTGTTTTTTAAGGCATCACTATTTATTTTGAGATGGGAAGAGGTTACTATGGTGGGTTAGCCTTGGCTGGTGTCCTAGGTGGGACAGGGAAAAGAATAATTGAAGTGTCTCCTGTGTCAGGATAAGGACAGGGAGATCGCACACTAATTTACTCTCATGAGCAAACCAGACCTGAGTTCGGGGTGATTAATTTATTGTCAATTAAAAATAGAGTAGGATTGTGAGAAACAAAGGAAAACTAAAGCCGCTTTCCCTTCATCCCACCCTCTTCTTTCTTGGCTCAATGGGTCCCTCACACAGGCTGCAGTTCTTTAAGAACTGCTCCAGCATGGATCCTTTCCATGGGGTAAAGTACTTCAGGGTCACAGTTTCTGCCAAAAAAACCTGCTACTGTGTGGGCTCCTCTACAGGCTGCAGTTCCTGCCAGGAGCTTGCTCCTTTGTAGGCTCTCCATGGGCTGCAGTGGCCTTTAGGGCATGTCCACCTGCTCTGGCATGGTGTCCTCCACAGGCTATCTGCTCCACCACAGACGTCCATGGGCTGCATGAGGACAGCCTGTCAAGCCATGGTGCTCTCCACAGGGGAATCTCTGCTCCAGCTCCGGGAGTGCCTCCTCCTTCACTCACCTTGGTCTTTGCAGAGTTGTTCCTCTTCCATCATCCTCACTGCTCTGTCTTGAAGCTGCTACACACTGATTTTTAATTTTTTTTTAACCTTTTCTTAAACTTGTTACCAAGAGAGGCACCACCAGTGTCCCTGATGCACTCAGTTTTGGTAGATCTGTTTTGAAGCTGACTGGAATGGGCTTTGTCTGACATGGGGGCAACCCTATGTCCCTTCTCACAGAAGCTGCCCCTGCAGCCTTCCTGCTACCAATACCTTATCCTGTAAACCCAATACAGTTAGATAAAAGACAGCTTTTCAGAAATACTGGCTTAAAATCTGTATTCTCTTTGCATAGGTTTTTGCAAAGGTCTGGTCCCAAATTAGTGGTAAAACTTGCTTTGATGTTAAGCACCTGAAAAGTTTGTCACTTATCTGATGAGTGCTATAACTGAAGTTTATAACTGTTTTTGTAAATTTGATTATGTATAATTTGTGTGAAAACAACTTACAGTTTACACAGGAACAGATGGGATTACTGCTAACTGCCTGGCTAATTAAACATCCTCAGAAAGAATTTTTAGCTAAAACATTGCATTTCTTTATCTTAGCATTATCTCAAAATGAGGTTACCCAGGTGTAATTTGATCTAGCAAATGGGGGAAATGCTTTAGAAAGTTGATTCCTACTTTTTGTTTGCTCTTGTTTTTTTCAGGTGATTAAATACGTTATGTGGGCCTTATCTCAGGCAGGCCAATATGAAAGGTAAATATTGTCTTTTTTAATGCAAAACTGACTGGAAGCTTATTTGATTTGCTGTATGCTAAATAATTCAGAATTCTATGTTGTGTTAGTCCTTTTTGAAGAGTAAATTAGTTCAGTAACTGAATGGCTTGAATGTGCTATATGTGGTATTTTTACAGGATGTCTAAAACTACATTTAGCAGCTAACACTTTTACCCCCAATTTTTCTATTTAATCATTTAATTTTCTGCTTTGTTCCTAAAGCAATATTTATTTATGGGCCTATTTGCTTTTCTCCTATAAGTAATGAATATGAAGTCTTTCCTCCCCTCTGTTTTCTCCAGATTATAAAGATACCTGAGTTTCATCTTTAGGCAGGGATCCCAACTCTATTAAATACATTTTCTAATAACACATGTGCTACCTGTTACAGCCATTTCACATCACTTGTTGATGCTGTGCTCAAGAGCAGTCAGTTTATCAAATTGAATATTGTCATTTCCATAATACATCTTTTTGCTTTTTTTTTTTTGATTTACCACGAATAATTTCAGTGATCTCTTCTTCCTGCAGTGTAACAGCCCTTACCAATATTTCAACAGATGTGAGCAGGATTCAGCATCCTGTCTTCACTAATGTTTTTGGAGAGCAGCAAGTACACATGACTCTCTCTTTTCACATTTTTTTCCTTATGAGAATCCAAAGCCAATCTATATCGTATCTGAGGAAATGATGGACATCTCCATTGCCCCCTCCCCCTTTTTTTTTCCCCTCTTAGCTTGCTGAAGTTTCATTCTCTAAATAAGCTGTTCTGTATATGAAATAATTTGTGGAAGGAATTAAAAACCCACTAAAGTTAATTTTCAGATTTCCAATTAAATACAGGGATTGAGGAAGATAGGTACTGATTCGCTATATATTTCAAAGCTTGTTATGTGTGGAGGGGGGAAATCTGTGCAGGTGATGACTCATGCCTACTGGATTAGTTCAAGTGTCTACAGCCACTGTAGATGACTTGTAAATAAAACCAGTGCTTCTGTAGTACATTAATAAAGTGATTTTTTCTGTTGTGGTTTTGTTTGCATGCTTTTTTCCAGGGAGGAACGTTTTAACCATGGTGAGGTAAGATTCTTTTTCTGCACAATTTTATTCATATGTGAATACTCAGTATTAAAGTATAGTTTGCAATGGTCTGATCCCAGTTCAGGGTTTATTTGAAGGTGAGCATTTGCATCTTTTAATCCCTCGCCTTACATCGGGTCCTGTACATCAACAGAATAACTCTGGGCTGTTCAACAAAAAACTTATTAGCTAATGGTGGGGTGGTAGTGCAAGAGAGGAATATTTGGGGCTTTTGCTGTAGCAGTATTGAAAGGCACTGAAATTATGCTGGATTTCCATTTTCCCCATATAGACTTAGAAGGAGACTGGGCCCAGTACTGAGGCTTCACCTGACAGATCATGTTAAAATTCTGATATGAAATATGAAAGAAAAGAAGTCCGCATGTGGTTCTTGTAATAAAACTGCAAAAGATATAATTAAATGGCAGCTTTCTTACATGGTTTCTCTATTTGCAATTAAGTCAGCAAGGACATTGTAAATTTTCTTAATAGCAGTTTATTTGTGGCTTGTGCTGTGAGAGGAATCTCATGCCATTCAAAATATGATACTCAATTAATTAGATAAAGCACTGATCTCACAATGGTTCTATGATTTACCACAGCACTTCCACAAGTAACAGAGATTCAGTGTTAGGAGTGGTGAGTGGCATAACTGCTTTTTAACCTCTTTGGAGAATACTGAAGCAAGCTGCCTGGGGTTCTGTGAACACTAATGATGATTTTATGTGCTGCTTTAATTTTATGCTTAGTTGTTTTAGGTATTAAATAGGTCTCATGTCTCCTTACTTTTCTAAAGAAGTTACCCAAGAACTTTTACGTATGCTATTGCCTGCTGGTTTCAGGCTTTATTACACAGCTAGCCATTTCTTCAGCTGCTTTTGGTTTTATTCTAATGGTTATCCTTATTCTAATGGTTATCCTGTTGCTCCACACCTTAGCATACTACATCCACTTCAGAAAAAAAGCTAACAGAAAGTCCGTGTTGCTATCTGAAATGTGAAGATCTTTACTCTGACTTTTTTCAGACAAGTTTGTCACTTAAGCTAAACTGAAAAGAAATTTGTATGTTGAGACAGAAATGAAAAGTATGCAAATATTTTGCTGTTGTATGGTATGTGTGTGTTTTTCTTTTTGCAGCTGGTATACCATGCGTTGCAGCTGTTGGCATACAGTGTCCTAGCAATTTTAATAATGAGACTAAAGCTGTTTTTGACACCACATCTATGTGTTATGGCTTCCTTGGTGTGTTCAAAACAGGTAAGGTCTTTTCTTTTAACCCTGTAGCTATCTCAGTACTTAGAGTCTTGCCCAGATATTTGTCCTAAAGCAATATTCTGTGTGTGTGTAACTGCTGAATCTGAGTGTACCCATTAAAAATAAACTAGATTATATTGCCTATCGAAAACTATGGTTGCACAAGTTCCATTCTCCCCTCTTCCCAAATGTCTTGTCTTATGCAACTTGTCCATTTGCATTACTACACGAGCTTCTATGCTGTGTGGTGAGCTTGAGCGTAGGGAGACATGCACTGGATTTTACTGTGTTTACACACTTCTCTGCCATTGCAAGTTTTCTTTGGCTATTAATTTTATTTAAGCAGTGTTTGACTTTGTTGTCCCAGCTCTTTAATGCTTATTGCCTCACATGTTGAAAACACTGCAGCCTTATAAGTCGAAAGTTATATGCCTAACCCGAGGTTTAGTTTTTCTGGCTTGAAGACATCCATAATATAAAATGTTCCTAGATCTTCTCCAGATGTAAAAGCTCTGAGAATGGCTTTTTATGTTTTGTTATCTGTGATTTTGAGAAGTTAACCTGGTTGAGTCTGGATCTAAGCATTTGTTTGAGAAGCTTTGCAGTTGCAGCCAAAGTAGGGTAAGCAACCCTTTGTCTGGCAGGGAGGTAGATGGGAAACCAGCCAAACACCTTGGACCAGAGAGGGGTGATCAGTGATACAAAGTCTGATTGAAAGGCCCTTAACTAGCAGTGTACCCCAGGGGTTAATACTGGATCCAGTCCTGTTCCAGCATTTTTAATGATCTGGATGATGGGGCAGAATGTACTCTCAGCAAGTTTGCCAATGCTACAAAACTGGGAAGGGTGACTGGTACACCAGATGGGTGTGCTGATGTCCAGTGGGACAGCCACAGGCTGGAGAAATTGGCTGATGGAAACAATGCAATTCAATAAAGGAAAGTGCCAAAGTCCTGCACCTGGGAAGGAAAATCTGCAGGCACTAGTACATGCTGGGGGCTGACCAGCTGGAAAGCTGCTTTGCAAAAAAGGACCTGGGATTCTGGTGGGCACCAGGTTGAACATGAGCCAACAATGTGCCCTGGCGGCAAAGAAATCCAATGGTATCTTGGGCTGCATTAGGAGGAGTGCTGCCAGCAAGTTGATGGAGGTGATCCTTCCCCTCTATTTAGCACTGGTCAGGCTATGCCTGGGGTGCTGGGTCAAGTTCTGGGCTGTCCAGTACAAGAGAGACATGGAGAGAGAGTCCAGCAAAGGGACCACAAAGGTGATTAAGCAGCATAGCTCCTGTGAGGAAAGGCTGAGAGGTGGGGACTGTGCAGCCCGGAGAAGTGAAGTCTCAGGGGAATCTTACTATTTCATGCAAATATCTGAAGGGAGGGTGCAAAGAGGACAGAATCAGTTTCTTTTCAGTGGTGCCCAGTAACAGGACAGGTGATGTGTGCACACTGAGACACAGGAGGTTCCTTCTGAATATCAGGAAACAGTTTTTCACTGTGTGACCAAGCACTGGCACTAGTTGCCCAGGGAGATTGTGTCATCATCCTTAGAGATTCTCAAAAGCCGTCTGGGCATGGTCCTGCTCAACCTGCTCTAGGTGGCCCTGCTGGAGCAGGGAGGCTAGACCAGATGACCTTCAGACGTCCCTTCCAGTCTCTGCTGTGATTTTGTAGAATGTCTTATTTAAACCACACAAAATAAGTATCCCTCATTGAGAGAGCGGAAGATTATGATTAATAGTGAGCTAGGCTTACTAACAAGAAAACAAATTGGGAAGGTGAGACAGGGCACTCATGCAAATGTCTATATGGAGAATGTCTCAATGAGGATGAGTGGGAGAAAGAAAGAATCCAGTGCTAAGAACTGTTGTGGCATAATACAGAAGGAAAATAGAAAACTGTTTGGCAGAGTGGGGAAACTGGCAATGGCTGGGGAGGAAAATAAGGATTTTCATAAGAAACCGGAGTCACTAGGTTTGCTGGTTTTGAAAGTTGAAGAAATACAACAGTACAGAGTTCAGTACTGAAAAGTCTTGAGTGCCAGTATTGGTGGGCTATGTACAACCTTTTTCTGGCTGCCTTGTGCATATGCATGTGATACAGACTATAATACGTGATACACATTGATTTTCCCATAATACCTGTGGTTGGACCCTGTCCTAAAGGTGAATTAGGGTTGCGTGGTGGAGGCGATTACTGTCTCTGGAACATCTGACAGCTGTGTTACACAACTGGAAGATGTGTGAATGAGAGAGAACTATGCAAAGAGGAGATGCTGTCACTTGTTAAGGCAACCAAACGAATGGTTGTTTCCCAGAAAATAAATTGCTTCCCTGGATGTTCTTTCAAGGAAGAGCAGGTTTGGTAATGCAGGACCGGCTACAGAGTATCAGTCTATTTAAATTGTTGGCTTGTTTTGTTACTTGTCACAGGTAAAAGTGCTGAGTATTTGCCAGTATTAAATGCATCTGTGCAGCAAACATAAAATGCTAAAAATGTGTCAAAACTCTTTAAAAAGTAACTTCCTTCATCTGCCTTGTAACGAGTATCAGGACTTAAAGGAATTTAATTTCCTCTACACTTTTACTCTTCTTTAAGGTTCACAGGTGTTTTTAGGAAATTACCCAGCTTTTAGTTAGTTGTTGAAATGGTGGTGTCCTCTCAGGTGGTCAGGCTGTTTAAGTGATAGTAGCTACACTGTGGTTAAATGTTTCTAAATGAAATTTCAGGAGGTGTTTCTAAGTAATTTAAAACTTAAGTTGCTATTCACAGGTCAGGAAAGCAAAAAGAAAAAGCATCAAATTTGTAGAGAGAAATTACAATATAAATGAACTGTGTCCTAAATTAATTTGTTCTTATTTCTTCTTCTTTGATTTTTGTGTTTCTAGAATATAATTGATGGGCTTTTCTGCCCTGTTAGTGAAACTTTTTTATAGACTTTTGCAGTGGGTGAAGGTGAGAACTGAAATATTTCTGAATTCCATTTCTGAGGAAAGGGTCTCTTAGCCTTCTGAAAGTTTTCTTGTGGATTTTGTTGCTTTGGTTGTGTTTCCTTCTGTATCGAGAGAAATAATCTCTGAAAGATAGGGAAAATTACCTTGCAACTGGTAATGACTGAAAGATGAGCTGCTAGGAATGGTTCCTGTTAGTATGCAGCCTCACTTGGTTTTTTTTAATATCATAAGTTAGCCACTGCATTGCAAGTTGTAAAAAGTTTTCAGCTGGTGATCTTTTTATATATTTTTTAACATTAATTCATCATGGATTGTTGTGGCTTTTGCTTTAGTAGTGCAACTAAGGTTATCAGGCCAGTTAATGAAAACTGGTGCACCTGGTAATCATTGCATTTTAGATCTTAGAGGATGCCACATGTTAGCACTGTGTAAATGTTGGCAAAAGGACAGGTTCAAAGGAGGGGAGACCTCATCACAGTCTGTGGCTTCCTGATGAGGAGAAGTGAAGAGGCAGGTGCTGATCTCCTCTCTTTAGTGACCAGTGATAGAATGGCATGAAGCTACAACAGGGGATGTTTAGGCTGGGTATAAAGAAGAGGCTCTTTACTGGGAGGATGGTGTGGCACTGGAACAGGCTCCCCAGGGAAGGGGTCACGGCATCCAGTTTGGCTGAGTTCAAGAAGCATCTGGACAATGCCCTCAGTCACATGCTCTGGCTTGGCTGGCCCTGTGTGGAACCAGGAGTTGGACTTGATGATCCTTATGAGTCCTTTCCACCTCAGAATATTCTGTGATTCAGAGTATTTTATCAGTATTTTCTCTCTGCTTTGAGCTGCATTTTGGCCCTTTTTTTTTTTTTTTTTTTTGTTCTGCTGTTTCCTCTGGTTGTAGAGTGAGAGTAAGCTTTGTGGGAGGCTGCAAAGGCGCCCTATTCTGGGAGCTGCCCCTGTTGGACCAGGTGGCTCAGGTCCAGTGACTTTTTCTTTCTTCTTTGAAACATCATGGAGGTATAGTTAGCTTCAAAAAAAGTCTTGAATGCTAGGGAGGACGAGGCTTTAGATGACTGCAGTTTGAACAGTGTTTCTCTGCAGAAAATCATTGAGCAGCTACCCCAAAGAATAAGGCCTGTGATTATCCTGGCCCTGGCTTGGGTCTCAGGAGAAGTACATACTTGCATTCAGGAGTGCCCAGCTTTAGGTGAGCAACGTAAGTAAAAATGAAATGAATTCCCTTGTTGTGTTATCAGTGCAGGTTCTTATGCCCGTCTGGCATGTTCCCTAGGTTGGAGTCTGTACTTGTAAAACGCAAGCCGGATTTTTTTCTGGTCTGATTGATGTACACCTTCTTTAGTAGGGAGCAGCTGGTAATCTTCCAGGTAATACGACTGGCTTCAGCATGAGAGAAACACTGACCCATAAGGCTGCTGAGCTGCTATTGATCAGACCACTTCTAAGACTGATGTGACTTAAGCAAGCAAAGGGATAAGGAAACTTTTTTTTTTGTAGGCTCAGGAAAATATCAAGTGGGTTCTAGTGAGCTTTTTCTGTCTTACTGGCTGCTGATTAGAAGTAGTATTTTGAGGTTGAAAAATCTGACCGTATTTGCAAAACTGACTCAGAAGAATTGCTGCAGTGGAAGGAGATGAGAAGGGGAAGCTGAGACTTGTGGTGAAAAGATTGATTAACACTTGGTACGGTTATCGTTATGTAAAGCTTTAGATGTTTGCCTAAAGGATAAGTTGATAAATGGTAATTTGTTTTTACAAAGGCAAGATAAAATTTAGCAAATTTAACTTAGGTAATTAGCTCACTGTAATTACGACCAACACTACCCAGCAACCAGGCTGGTGAAGGGGCTGGAGGGCACATCCTATGAGGAGCAGCTGAGGATGCTGGGGCTGTTTAGCCTGGAGAAGAGGAGGCTGAGGGGAGACCTTATCACCACCTACAACTACCTGAAGGGAGGTTGTGGAGAGGTGGGCGATGGTCTCTCCAGCCAGGTGACAGGAGATAGGACAAGGGGAAATGGCACAAAGCTGCACCAGGGCAGGTTTAGATTGGACATTAGAAAAAAATGTTTTACTGAAAGAAAAAAGCCTGGAACAGGCTGCCTAGGGAGGGGGGTGAGTCATCTTACCTGTATGTGTTTAAAAAACAGGTAGATCACAGAATCGCAGAGTTGTAGGGGTTGGAAGGGACCTCGAGAGATCATCGGGTCCAACCCCCCTGCCAAAGCAGCTCCCTAGGACATATCACTCAGGTGTCCAGATGGGTCTTGAATATCTCCAGAGAAGGAGACTCCACCACCTCCCTGGGCAGCCTGTCCCAGGGCTCTGGCGCCCTCACTGGGAAAAAGTTCCTCCCCGTGTTGGTGCGGAACTTCCTGTGCTCCAACTTACAGCCATTGCCCCTTGTCCTGTCTCCACTGACCAAAGATGAGGTACTTAGGGATATTGTTTAGTTTAGGTTGAGAATGGTTGGACTTGATGATCTTCAAAGGTCTCTTCCAACCTAGTGATTCTATGATTCTTCTAGCAGACCATGAAAGTTTACCTGCAGTGGTATGTTAGTAGGACTGATTTATTTTGAGGCTATGTATAGATAACGTGGCAATCAGCTGCCTTTCAAAATATATGCTTTTATTGGTGAACACTCAGTCTGAGATGGACATTTGTAACTTAAAGCAAAGATGAGTAAACAGGCAAAGCACATACTAGAGTTATTCTTCTGCACATGGATAAGTTCTTATAGCCGGTTGCGTGAACCTGCGTTCTTTACATTTACCTCAGCGTTGTAGCCTGTGGCACCTGGTGGTCAGTAAAAATAACTGTTTACATCCACACACTTCCTCTTTCTCTTAGGAGGAATTATACTATCCAGAGTGGAAATTTTGAAAGCAAAGAAAAATAACTGGAGAAAGACTTAGCATATTCATTTGACAAAAACAAATTAGAAAACTTGATATGAAAACCACATGAGGAACAGCATCCCTTAAAAGAAATTCCTCTTTTGCATTGCATATTTGTTTGACCATGCCAGGCTTGTTATGTGAAGATAATAGGGGTAAATTTAGATACTTCAAGCATGAATGTTGTTTTATAAAAACAGGATAGGAGTGTGATTTTCTTTTTTTTCAAAAGGCGTGTATCTCAATAAAGAATTCTAAACTCCTAACATGTTTTTGAAGTGAGATTTTTGCAGCTGTTGGCAAAAAGGAGGTTTGCTCACATAGAGCAGCATGCAGATGAATACATTTCCCTTCATCCTTCCAGACCTGTGCAGTGGTCAGGTGTATCTGGTACACTGTTTGCTTGGATGGAATTGCAGTTCTTGCTGGAATGTTTAGCAAGTCTTCGAGAATGAGAGTAGAGAACACTACTTTGGAGAGGTGGCTTGAGAGTTTTAATACTCTTAATGTAGTTTACAATTAGTTATAACAGATAACATTCACTACCTAATTGGTATAGTCAACCTAGTGGAAGGTTTTGCTGTGCAACTTTATGGTTTCATGATTTAATTAAAAAGATGGGTAAAGGTACTCGGAGTGAAGTGTATTTAGTTAGTGTGGGTTTCATATTTTTGAAATGTTATGCCTTACCTCTAATTACTAATAGCTTGAAAAGTAAAGTAATTCATACTTCAGTTTATTTAATTTTTAGAGCAGATATGGATGAGATAGTGCTCTTGCTCAAACTAAACTTCAGCATAGCAGATTTGGTGGTACTTTCTTTGTAACTACCCATTTCACATATTTATGAGTTTGCTTAGAGGCTCCAGCAAAAAATGTCTTTAGGAAAAATGCAATGTCCATCTTTTTCAGTTTAAGAAAGGGAAGAGTAGGATATAAAGCAAGGTTACCCTTGCATCCAAAATCTGATCTTGGGATATGTTTTCAGAAGCTTGCAGTTCAATCTCTAAGCTGTATGCAGCAGCTAGAAACTCTTGATGTGAACAGGACATAAAATACTGTAAAAATGCAGTTAGCATTACTGAATCATCTTTATTTGCAGAATTTTACATTTGAACTACAACTTTAAAAGCTGCATTAATGTCAAACTTCTTTTTATTATAGAATTACAAACATAATGCCCTACATTTGGTAAACAAGAATAGTATTTATGAGGTCTTGCTGAAGTGCAGAAGCAATTGCAAAGATGTTTCATATAAGTTTGGCTCCTTATAGAGAAATAAAAATTAATTGTGCTGCATACAAGGTTATGGAATTGTTGTCTATAAATTAATTGATTCTTATATTTCAGTTGTTTGGATGGCTCTTCTGTAAAATCCAGCCCAAAACATTGGTGTTTGCTATTCTAGCATTGATGGCAATAGAGGGATCAGCAAACCTTCAGACCCAGTGGAATGTCATGGGAGAATTTAGTAATTTGCCACAAGAGGAACTTTTGGAGTGGATAAAAGTCAGTACCAGACAAGGTAAACTATATCATAATGCATGATGTTCCACATTTACTATGAGATATATGTAAGTATAGAACTTGATCTGAATGACCGCAGAGGTATTATTAATATCTGTGGCTTTGCCTTGGGACTATCCTAATGCTATGGTTTAGCTTTTATAAAGGTAAGTGTATATGACTATCTCAGATGAAAAAGACAAAATGAACACCAAAAATTTGCTTTGTTAGACTCTAGGAGAACAATCTGGAGGTTCTAGCCAATGGAGTAGTAGTTCTGAGACAGAAGTGTTTTTTGCAAAGTCCAATTAAAGTAGGTTTTTTACTTAAATGACACTGGCTCCTGTCTGTGGGTCCATGATCCCATGATAATGATTTGCTGGAATAGAATTTGAACTGTGTGTTTTGTGGTTACCCCTGTCCTTTTTACAAAATTGAGTAGAAGTCATCAGAAAACTTGCTGGAAACATAGTAGTTACCTTCTTAGCAGGAAAATGCTTCCAAACCCAAGTGGACTGAGATTTCTAAGAAGTAACAAACTTGTTAGAATGAACGTGTCATTCTCTGTGCAAGAAAAAACAAGATATATTAAATCTCTGTTCTTAGGTCTTTACTTATCTAATGACTTAAATTGAGTTCAGGGTGGGGTTTGGTTTGGGGTTTTTGTAGTTTTTAAAGCTGTTTTTATGCATTGCCTGTTCTTGCCACGTAAGGCATTTTTAAAAAAAGCACCTTATCCCCTTTATGTTTTTTCTGCAGGATTAATATTTAGATATTTGAAGATTACTTCTCTGCATTTACTGCCTGATCTCAAACATGCCTTCTGTTTTGTGCTTCAGATGCTGTTTTTGCAGGAGCCATGCCCACAATGGCAAGTGTTAAATTGTCTACACTTCGTCCTATTGTAAATCATCCTCACTATGAAGATGTAGGATTAAGGTAAACTTCAAAGTTGAAGATTTGTTTTTGTTTGCTACTAATTCTCTTGATGTTGGTAGAAATGAATCACAGAATCACAAGGTTGGAAAAGACCTTTAAGATCATCATGTCCAACCATTCCTGTCCTAAGCTAAACCATATCCCTAAGTACCTCATCTACTCTTTTTTTTTTAAACACATCCAGGGAAGGTGACTCAATCTCCTCCCTGGGCAGCCTGTTCCAGGCCCTGACAACTCTTTCAGTAATTTTTTGTTTTCTAATGTCCAATCTAAACCTGCCCTGGTGCAGCTTTGTGCCATTGCCCCTTGTCCTGTCACCTGGCTGGAGAGACTGTCTCTGACCTCTCTACAACCTCCTGTCAGGTAGTTGTAGGCAGTGATAAGGTCTCCCCTCAGCCTCCTCTTCTCCAGGCTGAACATCCCCAGCTTCCTCTGCTGCCCCTCATATGATTTGCCCTTCCCCAGCCTGGTTGCCCTTCTCTGGACTCGCTCAAGGACCTTAATGTTCTTCTTATGGTGAGGAGCCCAGAACTGGACACAGCACTTGAGGTGCAGCCTCACCAATGCCAAGTACAGGGGCACAATCCCCTCCATAGAGGTGACTGTGATAGATGATATATGTTTACAATATAACATGATATCATCCTCAGGTGATTGTTATAGATGATATCATGTTATATTGTAAAACTTCTTAAAAATCCATAGAACTTGATTTGTTATTTTAGATGGAAAACACATGCAGAATTTTTCAGGATCTGTGTTCATCAGAAAGGGTAAACAGAATAAACAGAATAGGTCTCACTTCAAACTTATATAGAAAAGAATCAGAATATAATTATGGAATGGAATTACCCTGCAGTATTATAATCTTTTCTTCATTGTAGTTACTCCTGATGTTGTATACAGACTTGATTTTTTTTGTTCTCAAGACGGTCAGTTTAGTTATTCCCATTGGCTTTCTGTGATTGGTTGCCATTTTGTTTCATAATATATCTAATTCTTGAGATATTAAGACTGTTGAAATGGAAATTTGGTAACGGAGTTACCAAGTTGTGTACTTACTCAGTAATTTGGTAAAACTAATTTAAAAACCAAAACAAAAAAAAAAAGAGGAAAGCAACAAGCTAGGGATACAGAAGAAAAAGGAAGGGATCCATTTTACATGCCTTATGTCCTGAGTTCTGTGTCTGGCATTAACTTGTGGTCAGCCCTGAAGTGGTCAGACAGTTGGCTTGATGATTATAGGCCCCTTCTAGCTGAAATATTCTATTTTATCTATGAAACGATAGGATGGGTCATGTTTGGTGATACAGTAGCTGAAAATGAGCAGGAGTTAACAATGTCATGCCTTGCACAATCAAAGGAGAATATTACTGGGTAACACAACAGGATCATGGTTCACAAGTGGTGGTTTTGCTTTATTCAGCATAGGCAGACATCAGGTCTTGTGCTCTGAGCTCTTTTTTAAAAGTCCAGAGGAGGGCCATGAGTATTGACCTTTTGCAGAGATACTGGGCAGATGATTTCTTCTGATCACCTCCAGTCTAAAGCAAGGTCATTTCTAGCCTTGAATGTGATGTGGGGAGTGCATCACTTTGACATCATTACTTCTGTTCACAGTAACCCTGGATCTTGTTATAAAGCTGTCTCAAAGACATGTATACATTGGTCTTGCAGTCGTCGTATTCCTGAAGAAATAGTAGTATTGTTTGCTTTAACCTGATTAACTTAAACTTTGGTTTAGCCTAATTGTCTTATGAAATAAAACCCCTTCCTATCCAGTCTAAAGTTTAAGCTTAAATTTTCATGCAGTGTTGCTAGCTAACTTGTACGTTTCTCTTTTGAAGGGCCAGAACTAAAGTAGTGTATTCCATGTACAGCCGAAAACCTGCAAAAGAAGTAAAGAGAGAATTGATAAAACTAGGAGTGAATTACTACATCCTGGAAGAGTCCTTGTGTGTAAGCAGGAAAAAGTGAGTAATTTCCCCACATGGGAACAATATGCTGCTCAATTAAGTAATCTGAGGTTCATATCAAGTTACAGTTTTGAAATGTTGATTTGTGCTCCATGAAAAGTGCCCAAAATACATTTCTGTTCAACCTTGCCACTGGACATTATTAACTTTAGTATAAACCATATATATTTAACATTAGTATAATTAACTTTGCCCGCATTAGCAACCTTGTGGTCTTGTCTTGGCATGCTCCTGTAAAGCTGTGTTGGATGTATCTTTAAAATCCACTATAAAATACAGAAGAGGTTCACAAAGGAAACAAGTTATTCTGTGGTGGCAAGAACAGACATGTGTGTATACTAAAAGCCTACGATGAATAAAAGGTGCAAAAATACTATACTATGTTTCCACCTCCCCCCCCTTCTCTTTTTGGCCTTTAGAACACACTTAGTTTGGATTTTTTATTTAATTTTCTTTGCATTCAGAATAAAATGAAATTAACCTGTTCTATTTCTTTGCTGTTACCTTTGAAAAAAATAGGAAATTCTCAGTAATTCTGATTTTGAAAGATGACTGTACAGGGAATTCATGATTATGTGCCTTAATTAAAAAGCAAAGAGTGACTATATATTTTTTTTTTAAAAGGTGTTTTATTTCCTGACTTTTCTTTAGAAATGTTAGGAGTATGAACATCACCCTCCATTTTATAAGAGGTTTTAATGCTCCCTGATCATATATGTTGTATAATTTGAGTTGGTTTATATGCTCTCTCCTCCAAATTAAACTTTCTAAATTACAGAACTACAAAGGCAGACAAATTGTACACATTCTCAATACTATTTTTTTTAATTACTGCTGTATTTATTGATTTTGTAATGTGCTCAGAATTTCTAGTGTAAAGACAAACTTAAATACAGATGGCACAATTTGGGGTGGTGGTGTATAAAACTTAGTCCAGCAAACTGTATGCTTTTTGATGGAATTTCTAAATTACTATTTTTTTTAATTATTATTTTTATATTTTCTAGGCCTGGTTGCAGTATGCCTGAAATTTGGGATGTTGAAGATCCTGCTAATAGTGGCAGAATTCCTTTATGTACCCTTATGAGCAAGGAGTCCAGGCCATATTTCATCACAGTATTTGAAAACAGCAATTACAGAGTCTTGAAGATTCCAAAGGAATAACATTTAAATGCAAAGAACCATCAATCTTCCAGCTTTTTAAACTAATAACTCTAAGAATTCTAAATCAGAAATATGTTTTGTACTGGACTTAAAATGGAAACACGTGTATTTTATTTTTTACCATTTTAAGTGAATTCTGATTATAGAAATATCTTAAACCTAACAGTTTGGATTTCTATTTCAGGGTCAGTCCCTTGAGATTTGCTATGCAAATGATTATATGTTTGCACATTTTATTTAACACTGATCCAAAAAGAGTTAAAAGTAGCTATGGAATGTAACTCCATTCTCAAAAACCAATGATGATGTGAAATGGGACTGTCAGGATGTCTTAGCAAAGCAAGTTTGTGTAAAGCTTTGGAGCTAGCAGCTAGGAACAAAGGAATGGTGCTACAGCATCTGGCATCACGTTTCTTATGTCACTTTCATTGCCCATCTCCCTTCTGGACAAGGTGATACTCTTAAAAGTCACGTAGTTTCACTAGATAAGCCTGAGAGTAATAATTATTTTCATTGAGAGGATTAAGATCACTGGTGGCTTTGGATTGCTTAACGCAAGCTTTTTAAGCTTGCCGTTGAAATGGGAGAGTGTGTGGGCAGACTTTGAAACTTCATTGCTTAGGTGCATGTTCTTGGAACCTTACTGATATTAAAAAAAGAAGACTAATAAGGGTAATGTTTGCAGTGAGCAATAGTTTAGCTTCTCAGTGTCCAAGGATTTTTAGCAGTCTTACACGTTCAGAATAAGCTGGCATAATATACCTGAAGTTTTTAAGGGGAAATGCTTTATTCAGGAAAAATCTGTCATAGCCTTAGAAAGATACTAAAACAAAACCCTTCACTGCCTTAACTAGACCTTCAGCGCCTAACTTGGTAAGAAATTGCTTTAAAAATTTATGCCCTGTTTTCTTTCCCCCTCTATTAGATCCTGCCTGGATTTTGCCATCAGCATTAAAGAAAAATGAAATGCGACCCAGTTGTGGTATGGGTATAGTCAGTTGTGTGGGTATAATTGCTCCAACAATATTAGACCAGTTCTGTAGTTCTGTCATCTTGATGTCACACCAATGTTATAGGTAATAGAGAATCTGCTTTCCAAGATACCCTGTGCCAGGCCACCCTCTAGTTGTTTAAACTGACTCGGTATAACTTCTGTATGTCTGTTGCCTTTGGGAAGTTATCACAGTCATTGTGATTCTGCAGTACCAGGCTTCTGAAGTCCCGTGTTTCTCAGTGTATCATTCATGTTTTCTTTAAGCTTGGTGGTTGTTTTCTTTATTGTTCAGGCATCAGTCTATTGATATGACTGGTCGTTTTAGCCCTGACAGCATCTAGCAATATTAGGTGCTGTAGGAACAGCATCCGTCACACCTATAACGGTATCAATTAAATGGGAACCTAGGATAAAGTAGTAGTGTAACAACTGATCAGTATTCTAAGACTTATTTTTTTAAAATGTGTTTTATTGAGAGGGCAAGGGAGAATGGCTGAAAATGCATTAGCTTTTTAACTTTTACAGAATAGATTTTGGAGAAAAATTTCTACAAGGAAACTCACAAAAAAGGGCTTTTGGGAAGTCACTTTTTAAAATGTTAACTGAATTCAAGGAAGCGGGGGGGGGGGAATCTTTATATAAACATTGTGACTAGTGTTACAGCACAAAAAGGTACTGTATTTTTATGAAGTTTATGCCAACTGTTGACATGTACTTACGTGGTTAAATAAAAAAGAAAAAGATGGAAATTGCTCTCTTGTTTCTGGATGTTATGTTTCTGCTCGTACATCTGTGAAACTCAAGCTGAATGCAGCTGCTGCAGCAGAAATGATTGAAGCTGAGCTCTCAACTAAAGAGTTGCACGGAAGTGCTTCAGGTAATTAAAGCAAAGTCAGTGGCCTCTTTCTGGACTCCTTTTTATTTGGACTGTCAGTGCAGGGCTACATGAAAAGAAACAAAATGTCAAGCAAAGTGAACTTGGAGGGTGGTTCAAAATCACTCCCTTTTTTTGTTCTAAGTTTCTGAACTTGGGCAATCAAGAGTGAAGCCCGAACACTGGTAGAATGAAGAAACATTTAAAAGTTCAAAGATGTCCTTCAGTGAAGATGCTCCTCATTTGATGTGGAGGCTGTTGTTGCTGACTGTGTGGCCAGATGCTCTTTGTAAATGTTCAGCTCATGCTGAGGGGTATGATACTGCCCCTCTCTTTGAACTGGGCTTAAACCCAAAGAATTAATTGAGGTGACATCTAATTTCTCTCCACAACTACCTGAAAGGAGGTTGTGGAGAGGTGGGAGCTGACCTCTTCTCCCTAGTGACAAGCAATAGTTCAAAGAGGAAATGGCGTCTCAAGTTAGGCCAGGGAAGGTTTAGGTTAGATGTTAGGAAAAAATTCTTCACAAAGAGGGTTGTTAGGGATTGGAACAGGCTGCCCAGGGAGGTGGTGGAGTCTCCATCCCTGGAGGTATTTCAAAGATGGTTACATGTGGTGCTGAGGGACATGGTTTAGTGGTGGTGGGACTTAATGATCTAAACGATCCCTTCCAGCCAAGGCAATTTTATGATTCCGCGATTGTCATCTAATGTTAAGATGATGAAATCTAATAATGGAAAAATATGAAGTTAAAAAGAGCAATATGTGATTCTGGGGAAGAAACATGGGGATTCTTGAATTGGGTGAATCATGTTAAGTATTTCTTGTCTTAGCATTAATATGCTCTCAATTCCAAAGGAAAGAATTTGAGTTTAAATACTATGACACTTTAGGAGCACCATGTTAACCAGAAAATGGAAGTTTGAGCTCTCTTAGCTCTCACTGAAGTGGTTTCTCCCTATTTATTGATCCTAATCAGTAAGTGTGCAACTCAAGGAAAAATTCTATTTTAAATATGGGCTGGCCTTGGCATAATTTATTCACAGGACTGGAATACTTAAGTACCTGTAAACCATTGCACACTAATAGTATTGGATTATAGAGATTTGTCTGTTGGAATGTGAACTATTGCTAGCTCTGAGTGAAATAAATGTCTTCAGTTCAATGGGAACAATGATAATTCAGTATCAAACTTCAGGTAATTGTGCAAACACTAGTATTTAGTATGGCCAAACGAGCACCTTTTGTGAAACAACGATGCCGAGCCCTGTGCAGCGCTGCATAGTACTTGCACTTCATCGTTTCCCTCTGCCATTTAAAAAGATACCTTTGCTTTTGCCTTTTTTCCTTTTTTTTTTTCGCTTTTCAGTGCAGCTTAAACACTGAAACTAATTCAGCATCTCTTGGAATTTTATGAGTAAGACATCAGAGTTACACACCACAGGACTGGACTCCAAATGAAGCAAAGAAAACTCATTTGGCAAAAGTAGCTATGTAAGGCAGAGTATAAACACAGGGTTGTTACAAATCAGCATTGCTGAAAGCAACCAGAAATTGCTAATTATGGCTTGGGACTCATGTTTTCAGATTGCATTGTTCCAAGTCTGAAGGGATAGTCATGCTGTTCTGTGTAAGCTTTAGTGCTGCTCTGAAGGAAGAGCAGGATGGCAGGTGGGGTGTGAAAGGAAGACTTTGCTATTTGAATATTAATACTGAGTCTAGATGCTAAGGAAAAACCCTACTTTGAAATTCAGACTGGGGCAATAAAATGGCATGGAGAACAACTGAGTCAGAACTGGTCAGCTCTGCAGGAATCACTTGGGCAGTGAAACCTTGGTGCCATGATAAGCCAATTTTCAGCTGTAGCTCTGTGATGTAAGCACTTCTATTTCAGTACAAAACAAAACCTTTTAATAAACTGTCTGTAGCAGAGGCTTAAGCTCACTCATTGGGTTGGAATAATGGACCAGAAGGATTTACAGGGTTAGGCAGAATCTCCTTCCTTCTCAGCAAAATGGCTTGTTTCTGATCTCCTGTAACTCTCCATTATTGAAAAAAAATCACTTAGTGCCTGGAACCATTAGTTGTTTGAGTGGGTCCATCATGTAGCAGTTCAACAACTTTATTGCTTTCTATTACAGCTTGTATAGAGCATTTATTGTCAATAGATCTTGAGATGTGGCTAGAAGACATGGAGCGAGTGAATAATACTGGTTTCATATCTGTCTGAGGGCTGGGGCAGGATCCCTGCAGCCAGCTTTCCGCCCTGTCAAGGTTATCAGTGTATTAATTGATTCTGGAGCAGCACGTCTTTCGCCTGTTGGGCAGGAAGGGTGAGATGTAGCTTTTAGCCTGAAGAATATGAAAACGCTTACTGGGATCTCATTTAAAGGTGGTACTGAGCCTGACACAGGAGAACTTCTAAAGGGAAAACCTGTGTCCTTTTGATGTTCATCTGAAAGGAAAACAAGTCATCTTGAGTTCATTCTCCAGGCTTGACCAAGCGGATTTTCAAAGCTGGTTCTTACTTTCAGTGCTACTTCCTGCTGTGTTTAAACATCTGTGCAGAATTGTCTTTGTGTTACTGAGCAACTGGCAGCTCAGCTTCTCTGGCGACAATTCCCTTGAGTGCCTTCGGATGCAGTTAGCAAACATTATTTGCAAGCAGCTAATGTTTTGCTGTAGATACCTCTGCTTCAGTTCGGGGGCGGGGGGGGGGGGGGGGGGGAGAAGAAAGAGGCATGTGCTAGCCTCCTGTCCTGGTTTCAGCTAAGATGAAGTTAATTTACTTTTTAGCAGTGGATGGAATGTCGTATTTGGGTGTCAGAATGAGAGCACTGCTGATAGCACCCTGATGTTTTTAATTGTTGCCGAGCAATCAAGGACTTTTTCAGGTCTTCGTATTTCCCTACTAATGAGAAAGGAGAGGACACAGCCAGGACAGGTGACCTGAACTGGCCAAAGAGGATATTCCATGCCAATTATGTCATGCTCAGTAGAAAGGGGGGACTGGGAGAAGGAGGAAAAAAACCTCTGGGATGTGCGGTTTTTGGGGACGGTGGGGTTCCGGGACAGCTCTGGGCTGTACAGTCTAAGTTGTGTGGTTTGGTGAGAGACTGCATTGAGTATCACCAGTTTCCTGTATCTTGTGCTCTAAAGTCCTGTTATTGTTGTATGTTTTTTATCTTTTTCTGCTATTTTAGTAAACTGTCCTTATCCCAACCCGCGGGGTTTTGGTTTTCTAGGTTTTGGTTTGGTTTTTTTTTTTCCCCTCTTTACATTTCCCTTTCCTCCCCCCCCAACTGCCCCCTCCCTCTTCTTTGTGTTAAAAGAACAAGCAACTGTGTGGGGCTCAGCCCTCAGCTGGGGCTAAACCACCACACCTCTGCAGTATTAGCTTTTATAGTTTAACTATTTCTAAAAATCCAACCTTTTTTTTTCCATAACTAAAGAAAGGTAGCAAAGCCTGAAAATAAACCAGAGTAGGATGTCTCCTATTTTTTTTTTCCTGAATTACTTTATGATGGTGCTTGAATCACTTGCCTTGCTTCTCTTTGATTTTGATTAGGACAATATAATGCACTTACATTTGGAGACATTTATCTTTCACTGCTCATAAAAATAAGCTGAAGTTCGAAAGCTTAGTGGCTGAGTAGAGTACAAATTTTTGTATTCCTGATGTATTTCAAAGGCCATTCAACTCAAAACACAAGTTGCATAGAAGTGTTCCAGGAGCAGATGTTTTCCTTAACCTTAGTTTTCTTTGGTTTCAATCCTCACTGGATTTAGCTGCAGTTACCATGCTACGGGCTGCTGCATACAGGATCTTTGATTTGGTACATTTTGGCCATTTTTGTGTTACTACATAATTTAATAGGAATAAATAGTTGGAGAAGGGAGAAATAGTAACAAGATGATCAAAACTAAGTTGGATGACATGAGTTCTTTATTCAGTGCTTTAATCTTAGAGTTACTACCCTCTACTTAAAATCAATCAGATATTACTCAGCAAGCGGTACTGCAGAATCTGTAGTTTTTAAACTAATGAGGACTTGGCTATTTACTTGAATAGTTGCAGGTTTGTTTCATCCATTAGGTTTTTGCCTGAAATAAAAAGGGATTGTAAAAATGCCTTTGAAATTTAGAAGCCTGTGACATGTATTGCCTTCCTCAGAACCCTCCATGCACGACTGAATTGATAATTCAATTTAGCAAGAAACCAGTCAGCGCTGATGGTTTGTTTTTGTAAGATTGCCCTTACACATGAGGTAGTAGTGGAGCAATAAAGTTCAAATTGAAATAAATTGAAAAGCGTAAATATTTGCAGTGTCAAGGTGCAGCAGGATTGCCAAAAGGAAACACTGTTTCAATAAAGTCAGAGTGTGTTTAGAATTGTGTTTTCCTGGGTTTTTTTCCTGTGTTGTATTTCATTTTATTGTGTTTCACTTCCATGTTGGGAAATGGGATAAAACTGAACAGAATAGAATTTAGCAAAATTGAATAGCAGAAGCAGAGATGATGTTTGTGTCTTTTTTTTTTTATTATTTTCCTAAACCTTGTCAAAATACTTGGCTTATGGCAGTGAACTAGGTGATGAAGCTGTCCTTGCATTCCTGCACCAGGCTTGTCTGTCTTCATTCTCCATTGCTTTGCAGTTCATTTATTCACGAATTAAAAAGAGCCTGGTCCTTTCACAACGTTAAACCTGGAGTATGTGTCGTCATCAGGACCTCACAGAAAGGTGAGCTGGAGGAAAAGAAACCCCACACATGTCATTTGTTTGTGTGTGTGTGTTTGTGATCTGAAAATAACTTTCCTGGCTACAAATTCCACATAGGGCAGGTCTCAGCTCATTTCTGGACACGGGTGCTCACTGCAGTAAACCACTGAGAGCATGCTCTGCTGCACTGTGATGGCAGGGACCAAAGGGGATGTATCACGGGTACGATAACACTGTGTCGTCTTCTGTGGGGTCTTGAACTAGTCACTGAGTAAGACCAGGGTTTATTTTTAGTGAGGACTAAGCATGCTCTAAACAATCAGTAAATCCAGAAGTGTGTTTTACTGAGTAATTAATTGAAGCTACTATGAATCAGAATGACATGTGTGTTACATGGGAGTGGTGATTTCATCAAGTTTCCTATACTTTGACTCCAACTTAAAAGTCCTTTGGACAAATGTCATACACAGCATCATGCTGTAGTCCTTCAAAAGGAGTATAATCTGTCGAATGTACTTAACCAAGTAGAAGAGCACAGAGGAAGCTCACTGGCGATCAAAGTACTTCCTGTCATAATGCTCGTAATACTCAATATTTTATACGTATTAAAAATATGTATCGATTTTATAGAAGGCTATTTAGAACTAGGATGCTTCTCAAGACTGCAGCAGAAAAAATGAGGGATCATTGGGACTGTTAATCACTGGAAACCTAAGAAACAAACTTTAGCATGAAAGAGGTGAAGGACTAGCTTTCCAAAAGTTAAGAATGATTTTGGGTGCCTTCAGCCTAGGATGTGCAGTCCTGGCCCAACTTCCAGAAAGACATATTGGTTCAGTCAGTCACTCAGAACTGCCTACTGAAAGCAAAACTTTTGACACCGAAATCACACTTAAAAGAAAGGCAGAGAGACTTCCTACTAGTAGCTTACTCCTGGCTATCTGTATAGCACTAGTTATGGTAAATCTTGGAAGTGTCTCAACAAAGAAATCTTCAGTTTAAAAAATGTCTGATCTTCAGTGAGCACTTTTCAAGCTGCTCTTCTGCTTTGAGTGTAGGACTAGAGCTTGCTAATTGTTTTTTGCTGCCACATGAGGAACTACATGATCCCTTTGCTCAGAGGCTCCTTTTAATTATTTTAGGGGGGTTTTTTTACCCCCCAAAGACTGATGTTAAAGCACGCTGAGACAAGCCACTGAAGAAGAAACAGGAGGATGTTGTTCTGCTAGGCTGAGTAGTTTGGTTGGAAAGCTTTTGTGAAGGTCTGTGCTTAATGAACGTGTTACCAATGCAGTCACCTCTTCTGGTCTCAGAGCTTTTGAAGCAGAAGATGACGCATCTGGAGTGTTTAAACCCATGAAATTTGGGTTATTAGGGGTTGGTTATGTTATTCTATGGCAATATTGATTGCCAGTATAACTGTTTTTTTTAAATCTTTGTACTGGTATGCTTTCAGAATTGTTTCAAACCATTTAGACCCTCCATAGGCAGCACACGGGTGCTGTCATCTTTGTTGTCTGTGTGGTGAACCACAGGGCCTCAGTGTTCTGTTACCTCATCCTGTGTCATTCCCCCACCCCCTTTTTCACCTTTTTACCATCATGCTTCATCCAGTGCCTTTGTGCCACAGAAGTCACTCCACTCTGCAACTGAAGGGATTTAAACGCCACCTGTGCTGAGCAGTCCATTACAGAATCACAGAACGTTAGGGGTTGGAAGGGACCTTGAAAGATCATCTAGTCCAACCCCCATGCCACAGCAGGATCCACCTAGATTAAATCACAGAGGAACATGTCCAGGTGGGGTTTGAATGTCTCCAGAGAAGGAGACTCTACAACCTCCCCGGGCAGCCTTTTCCAGTGCTCTGTCACCCTCACTGTGAACAAGTTTCTCCTTACATTCACATGGAACTTCTTGTGTTCCAGCTTGCACCCATTGCCCCTTGTCCTATCTCTGGCCACCTCTGAGAAGAGCCTGGCTCTGTCCCCCTGACTCTCACCCTTTGCATATTTATAAACATTAATAAGGTCACCCCTCAGTCTCCTCTCTCCAAGCTAAAGAGGCCCAGTTCCCTCAGCCCCTCCTCATAAGGACATAAGATGTTCCACTCCCTTGGTGGCCCCGTGCTGGACTCTTTCAAGGAGTTCCATGTCCTTCTTGAACTGAGTGGCCCAGAACTGGACACTATTCCAGTTGTGGTCTCATCAGGGTGGAGTAGAGCAGGAGAAGGACTTCTCTTGACCTGCTAACCGTACCCCTTCTAGTACACCCCAGGATACCACTGGCCTTCTTGGCCACAAGGGCACAATGCTGGTTCGTGGTCATCCTGCTACCCACCAGGACTCCAGGTCCCACTCACCTACGCTGATCTCCAACAGACCAGTCCCCAACTTATCCTGGTACCTGGGGTTGTTCTTCCCTAGATGCAAGACCCTACACTTGCCCTTGTTAAATCTCATTGAACTTTCCTTGCCCAACTCCCCATCCTGTCTAAGTCTTGCTGAGTGGCAGCACAACCCTTTAGTGTGTCAGCCACCCCTCCCAGTTTTGTGTCATCAGCAAACTTGCTCGCTGTACACTCTATTCACTCATCCAGGTCATCAATGAATATATTGAATACTGGTCCCAGTACCAACCCCTGAGGGACTCCACTAGGTACAGGCCTCCAGCTAGACTCTGTCTCATTGATCAAAACTGGTTGGCTTCTTCCCTTCAACCAGACCACAATCCACCTCACTACTCAACCTTCCAGACCACATTTTCTGTTTAGCCATGAGGATGCTGTGGGAGAAAGTGTCAAATGCTTTACTACGATGGGAAGGTGTCTGCTCTGTGCTCCCCTATTTACACTCCACAAGGAGATAAGAGTGATGTACTTTTTGATACCGTTGCCATCACTCTCTAAATGTCTCCATTTCCTTTGGGAACTTGCTCTTGCAAATACAGAAAACACATATGCAAGTTCTACTGAAAACATCACAAATCAAGGCAGTTCCCTCTGATAAAGTGTCCAAAGAAACAGAAGACATTTGCTGACAATGCTACAGAATCACACTGGTCTGTTCCTGTTGGGTCGTATCACCCTTGGTAAGAACCAAGGAAGAGGGAAGGACACAATTTGGACACACAGCTGAGGATGAATGGCACAGACTCTCTATCAGTTCCCAGGCTCTTGATACCGCTCTGTATTTCCTTCCTTATGGCACAAGGTGGCTGCAGGCTGCCCGTCACTATTGCCATCTGAGCTGGCAGCGGAGAGGACAAGAGCAGCAAAACCATTTTAAGGTAAAAAGGCAGAGGAGCCAAGATCTCTTACTGGCTCATGCTCACTGAATTCAGGGTGTCTACTACTCCTGCACAGTGGGTGGCAGATATCCATTGCAGCAAATCCTTCCAAATATTATTCCTGGAAGTAGAGTCTGTAAATTAACTGTTGATTCCCATGTGACTGCCGGATTCATGGCTGTAAGAAAAAGATGGGTGGCAAGGAGCAACCAGCAAGGCCCATCCAAAAGACACGTACTATGCTGTGGGCTGTCACCATGGAGAACAGCTGATGTGCCAACATTCAATCAGATTTCATCCATAGCATGTATCACTGCCATTCAAGTGCACTCCAGTGACTCTGGGGAGGTTTCCTTTGGCTTTGGTCCACTTTTCCAGCACCCAGGAGCCTGTTTTCCTCAGGCTTTGTTTCATCAGAGATTGGATTTAGTCTTAGCACTGGATGACACTTCATTGTCCATTTGGAAGAATTTAGAGGAACATAAATTGAACTTTCCCTGAGGTAGAGATTTTCCATGTTCTCAGGATTACAGAAGACTAAACCTCGTAACTTCTACGAGCTGTAGTACCACCTCCTAAAACTATTCTTTGAGACAGATTGTTAGACTAAGGGTAAACACAGTGATTGCATTCACTTAGAGAAAAAAAAACATTCATTATTCTTTTTCATTGAGTTTATAAAAAAGAAAATTAAAAATAAAATGAATAGCAAACATTTGAAGAAAAAAAAAAGTTAATTTAACTCCAAGGGAATAGCTAATGCAAAATACCAGTAGGAGAATGTTAAATACAATCTTCTTCTAAAGGTTTTTCCAGTTCAGTGGTTTTAAAATGGTGGAAAGATTCAGTCTGGCTAATTCCACATATGTGGCAGACCAGTGTAGAGTACCACCAAAGAAGTCATTCTTCTTCTGCCAGTTCACTTGCTAGCAGGAACTTTCATGGAGTCAGTGCAGTAAACCAGATTAGGAATTGGTCCAGATGAAACTCACCTGGCAAAATAAATGGGTTTTTTACATCAGCTGAGTGTGTAATGTCATTCACACACAGCTACAGGAAGCCTTGGAACAACCAAGGAGAAAAAACATTGTGGAGGAAGACACAGGCAGCCAACATCAGCTTCTTTCAGTGGCTGGGACACCCTACACTGGTAGAAAGTGTCTGTGACACTGGACCTTCAGGAGGCCCCTTCTCTGTCAGTCCCTACCTAAAAACTTTTGAGCTCCTACTCAATGAAATTTGCTGGGAGGTAGAGGCCCCAGAGATATTTTTTTACAGGCTTTGGTGAAACTGTTGGACAGGAAGAAGGCAAGAGAGATCATCCTTACCTCCCCACTGCTAAACCAGCAGAACCTAGCTGGCCCAACAGCAGTGTTACTGCCTCTCACCTGCATGGGTGTAGTGAGGATGTATGGAAAAGGGGGCTAGAGAGATAAAGCTAAGGGGAGGGGAAGCTAAGGAGAGCAGGAGTCACTGTTTGTAGGGCTGCCAGGTTTTTATTCCTTTGGCAAGTGCTTATATTTCAGAGCTTTTTCCTACACCTCTATGCACTGGAGGAAGAGTCAGACCTTTAATCAGAAGGTATCAAGATGCCTACAAGGCATAACTGTTGCAGTAGCCTAACTTTGAGATAATACTATTGCTATCTGCCCCCTCCAGGAAAAAAAAAGCCCTTCTCCTGCCTTAAATCCACAGGCCATGATAGAGAACTGGATGCATCCTGTTATTCATTCTAGGGGATCAACCATGCCTCAAGGGCTTGGAGGTGATTGCTGCAGCTGCAGCCCTTCCAGAGCACACCAATCCCTTGCTGAGCAGTGCTGAGTCAGCACAAGTGGGACGAGCACCTGCTGCAAGGAGGTCCAGGATGGCAATATTCTTTGAATGTTACTTAAAGAGATATGGAAATTCTGGCAAAGTGTTATCTGGCTTGTGGGGACTGCAGTCATCCCTTCAAGGGCACAGCAGAAAGCCAGAGGGGGCTGCAGGTAGGTCCAGCAATTGGTGGCTTTTCCCTGGCCTGGGTGAGGAGCAAGTGGGCAGGAGGTACAGAGAGGGTGCTGCTGTGGGGGCTGTGGGGTTTGCATCTATGTATCAAGTCATGAACCTTAGTGTGTGATGAGACACAAGCTGTGGAGCTGGGGGGTTTCTGTGGGTCCTGTGTTTTGTGCAGGTTTGAGTGGACTGGGTTGGGGACAGTGAGGATGTGATGTGTAGGGCAGTGGCTGTGTCTCCATTTGACCTGAGGAGTTCCACAGTTCTGGGGGACACTGTGATGTGCACTTCTGTAATGTGGTGAGTTATCTCCTAGGATGTGGTTGAGATGCTGGTAGTTTAACTAAGTTGACCAAGCTAAGGGGCTAATAAGGCTTCTCCAGCCTTCGCTGATGCAAGTTTAATTGACTTGAAAGAGACCTGAGAACTCAGAGCTGCCTGTTGAGCCATTAGAAGGTTTCATTTGAAAATACAGATTTAGAGCAGATGACACAAATCTCCTTTTCTGTAGGACCAGAGGAATGGGCTTCCTCACACAGGTGTCAGGTGGATAATTTCATGGATGTGTCTGACTTAAGCTTGTGGTTTAATGATGGGTATGAAAAAACCCAACCTATGGCCAGCTCAGCTGGAAAGTGTGGAGTAAAGGTGGATGGGTGTGTGGCCACACACTGAATGCTCTGGATAAGGTAAACTAAGGAACAATAATTAATCAGGGTAGTCTATTCTGTATACAACATAAAATGAATATACTTGGTGGTAGTAACTCTGTTCTATGTGCTGTCCACATGCAGGAAGAAAGGAAAATTGACTGTCACCCACAAACTTAATTTTGACTTGTGCCAATTTTGGAGGGGTTAACTTTGATACATTCCTGGGTGTCTGGACACCCTCCCTCCATCACCCTCTCCTTTGGGTAGCTGAGGTGATCCTGCAGTCACACTGGGAAATGGATATAGGAACTGGTTGAGATAATACTTACTGTGTTGCTGACATTAAAGAGAACTTGAAGTGCTTGTGCAACATAAGCATGGGAGTGGACACACACAGACAGCAGCTGAGAGCTGAAGGTGAGGGAAACATTTGTGCTGCAAACCCTCTGCAAGCCCTCTGATGAACTTGCTGTACATTATGAAGTCACACTATAAAGCCTGAAGTGTCAGACTCATTTGTTGTGAAAAATGAGGTCTGGTTTTGATGTCAACGCTGAACAACTGTGAGATGAAGCAGTGTGAGGTTCTGAATGTGTCCTGGGTAGAGAAATGCCCAAGGCAGAATACCCCCCCTCCCCACCATCACCAGCACCTGAAAGGTTGTTGCAGAGAGAGAAATTCTACATTAAAGCCACAGACTATTTTTTTTTCTCCATCATTTAAAATGTGATGAATGTTTCATGACAATTATTTAAGATTATATTCAGATTTTTTTGATTAAGAGGGGAAGGGGAAGTGCATGCCAAACAGGATAAATATGGGTAGATGTGATAAATAAGGTACATGATATATATATATAAATATAAGTCATCACTTAAGCAGTCACCAGCTTTGCCTGTGCCATGCACAAGGGGAGGGAAGTATATGGTATGAGCTTGTTTTGTAGGGTGAAGCTGTAACTATGCCTGAGACACTGTGTGCTACAGAAGTTTTGTTAGTTTTCTTGTCTCCTCCTGCACTCTTCCTCAGATGTGAGGATATGTAGCAATTGTGTGATGTACTAAGGAGAATCTCAGAGTGCACAAATGGCTCAAAAGGGTGAGAACAAAGGTATCCCATCTCGTGCATTGCCAACTCTTGACACTGACACAGCTCTGAAAATCCAGGAAGAAAAAAACCCCATAAAGTCATTGAGCAGTGCCAAAGATGAGAGGAGCAAAGTTCTCTTATTGAGTTTGCTCATTTTCAGCTCAAACAGCCAGGGATTTAGAGAGAGTTCGGGATAAAATTTCTAGGAATGAAGAGAATGACTTTTGATTCTGGCATCTGGTTGTGTTTGACCATCAGAAGCAGGCTTTGCACTGCTGTAGGTTGTGACATATTGAAAGTCACGGACTCCGATTGTGGTGGATCGAAGACAACTTTAATAACAACTGAGCTAACTTTCATACCCTCTCATGGCTGATGCAGCAGCCTGGAGTCAGGTTTCAGTACTTTTCATTAACACAAGAACCACAACTTTCCTATACAAAAGGTTGTCCCACCCTGGTGGGACATCTGTGCAGATATGTCTGACTATCGAGGTATCTTTCTATCTGCACCTTCCATAACATTACAAAGCATACCATGTCACCTCCCTGATAAACCACACACAAATTTGTTTCTCTACAAGACCCTCCATCTCGTGCTTTACTGCTTTTTCTCTTGCTTTCACAGCTTCCCTCCAACAAGCACAACTGTGTCTCCTTTCCAGGACCGCTCTTCCATTTCCCACAGTAGGTCAGTGCCACCTATACCACCCAGGAGGACAGGTACTGGATCCAGACTGTCCACCCTGGCACTGGTCAACAACAGAAGTGTTTTAACTCAGTCACAGAGCTTGTAGACTTTTAGCAGTTGTTTCAGGCACTGAAGTGCTGAAAAGCTCACAGCCAATGTGTTGAATATGGCACAATACCCAACAACTGCCCATATCCAGTGGGACAGATCCAGTACTCTCCGGTTTTGCTGGAAGGATGTGTGGGGGCCCAAAGAGGCCTTGCCCATCCAGGACACTTGATACCTAGATATCCTGAATTAGAGTGGTCTGGATGAAAGCTAGTGTAGATGTTAACTGAGAGTCTGGTTGGCACAGTATAGTATCTGCTGATAGATCAGGAGGGAAGCTTAGTCCAATGAGGAATTCATAGAATCATAGAATGGCAAGGGTTGGAAGGGACCCCAAGGATCATAGGGCTCCAACCCCCCTGCCACAGGGAGGGCCACCAACCTCAGGCCTGGATCTACACAAGGTCACCCAAGGCCCCATCCAACCTGGCCTTGAACACTTCCAGGGATGGGGCAACCCACTACTACTCTGGGCAGCCTGTTCCAGCACCTCACCACTCTTTCTGTAACTTCCCCCTAATATCCAATCTAAACCTTCCCTCCTTTAGCTTTAATCCATTCCCCCTTGTCCTGCCATTATCTGCCCTTTTAAAAAGTTGATTCCCCTCCTGTTTCTATGCTCCCTTCAGGTACTGGAAGGCTGCAATGAGGTCCCCCTGCAGCCTTCTCTTCTCCAGGCTGAACAAGCCCAGCTCCCTCAGCCTCTCTTTGTAGGGCAGGTGCTCCAGCCCTCTAATCATCCTTGTGGCTCCTCTGAACCCTCTCCAACAGTTCCACATCTTTCTTGTATTGGGGCCCCAGACCTGGACACAGTGCTCCAGGTGGGGCCTCACGAGGGCAGAGTAGAGAGGGACAATCACCTCCCTGTCCCTGCTGGCCACCCCTCTTCTGATGGAGCCCAGGATACCATTGGCCTTGCGAGGTGCAAGAGCACACTGCTGGCTCATGTGAAGTTTCTCATCCACTATGACACCCAGGTCCTTCTCAGCAGGGCTACTTCAGAAAGAGAAAGAATTCAGAAAGACTGAGTTGGCTGAATGCACATCATCAACTTCAGTCAAAGGGTAGTCAGTCATTTCCCAAAATGGCTGGGGTTTGCTTTCAGCTCAATGTTTGGTATGCTGTTATCTCTATAAATTGTACGTACTGGAGCACTAAGAAAATTGCACTCAGCCTTTTCTTGCCTTTTCCTGTTCTCTATTTGGCTTTTCCTCGGGTAACTACAGAAACAGAGCTCATTTAAGTGCAAAAGTTCCTATGTCAAAATGCTGCACTTTCTGTGCTGTATGACTAAAATAGGTGCTAATATATAACTCAGAAAAGCATTCTCACTTTGAATGTAAATGCAAAAAATAATGGAATTTTACCATTCTAGAAATAGTCTGGTTTTCTTTGGGTTCAGGCTGGTTTCAAATCTTTTCTCTCTCAGATTTTTAAATGCTTACTATAAGGAACTACATAACTTAAAAGCCAGCCATAAGGAACTTTTCTTGCCTATAGTTTTGCCTAAGCAGCTCTTCCTGTTTTCATTCTATTGCACATACCACTTAATTCGGATACCAACAGTGAGTCACAGCCTCAGCTGATAAGCAAGTAACAACACAGACACACACCTCCAATTATTTCCACAGGGTTTTGAATGTAAATTTGGAACACCAACAGGTTTTGTCCATAGTCCAAAGAAAATGAAAAAAAAAAAGGTGTTTTTTCTCAAGCCCTGGCTAATAGGTCAGGACAAGGGGGTGTTTCAAGGTGAGCCTGAAACCTGCAGTGCTGCAATGGTCCTTGGGGTGATATCACTGCCTGTGTACAAACAAGGATGGGTAGGTCAAAGGGTTGAGAGCGTATTGACTTTGCAATCAGGGATTTAAAGATTGTAGCTGGAGTAAAAACAGAGATGTAAAGCTTTGTTCTCAATATCTCCAATGACAAAAGAAAAGGAGCAGCAGCAGCACTGCTGCTCCTGAATGTTTATGCTGATATGCCTTGGAGTAGGGGTGGTCTTGGGATCCTGCCTGGTCAGATGAAAAGCCACCTTGTGTTCATCTCCACAGCTGTATTTGTAAAGCCTTGCCATCAGTGTGCTGGAGAGCAGACAGATGCCTAGGCACAGTTAAGATGCGCTGTGACCTCCTGCATCCTGAAGAACAGATAGGGATCTTGTGGGACCACAAGGCATTCGTTTAAATTTCAAGGAGGCTGGGAAGCACAACCCTGACTCCTACCTCCAGTCAAGTGTATTTCAAAGAAGGTAAAGAAACAGTCTTGGAGACCCACCACAAACTCAGTGCAGTGTGAAGTCTTGCAGTGGTGCAATTAGAGAGGAATTCAAAGTGTAGTCAAAGGTTCCACACTTTGCTTTCAGTGATACAGTAAAATATAATTAAAAAGAAGCATATAAATAAAAAATATGTGTGCCTGGATGAATATAACAGAATTTTAAAAAGGGCAAAGGATCCCTCTGAATAATATTTAAAATTTAGTATTGCAAATTGCTTGAATGAATAAAAATGACATTTTTAAAAGGTCAGAAATTGCTTCAGAAAGGTATCTAATATTTAAAGTTGAGTAAAGGAATCAGCTTCTTACAACCAAATTCTGCTGGTGTTGCCTGGGACTTGCTTCCAGCAGAGGTTGGGGAGATGGGACTGACCCTCTTGCTCTGTGGGTTCAGGTGCACCAACCTGGATGATGTTCCTTTCTGTATTCTTTTCCTGAACACAGGAGACTGAGCTACTCAGTGAGCTGAACAAGCCTCTGGGAAAAGCCATCACTTCCCCAAGGAAAGGCAAGGAGGAAAACCAGAGCATCCCATGTGAAACTTGGTTTTTATTTTCCATAGACATCTGGCTGGCATCCTTTTTCTTTCAGCCCTGCATGGAGCTTCTTGATGAGGTTCTTGGTGTTTCACTCTCCTTGCTTTTATGCTTGTGGTCTCAAATTAGGGTTTTGGGGTGGGTTGGTTTTGGGTTTTTTTTTGCTTTCTGGGGACTGTTTATTTGGGTGCAGGGCATGCTGCAGTTGTGGGGTTGGCAAGGTGCAGGAGAAACACAGGCTACCCCAGTGCAGTCAGCTCAGCATCCTGTACTCATCGGCTGAACTGGCATCTCGGAGCTCAGCCAGTCTCCATTCAAATGCTCACTTAAACATGCTTTTAGGACCTGTGGTGTTACAGACAGCTCAGTCAATCCCATGCCACGTGTTAAGGTGCCTGCTCTTAAACCTTATCCTCCTGCAGCAAATGCCTGAGGGAATGCAGGCAGATGGGGTCTGAGAGATGCTAGAAAGGATAATTGGTGGAATAAAGTTGTATTTTGAAGTGCCTCTTTGAATTCTAGCTATGCTGGTGGTGGAGATTGACTTGATGTATGGAGAGACAGTGTCTGGCTTGCTTTGAAAAATGCAGTCAGCAAGAAGCAATGTCCTTTTGGAAATGTGCTCATGCTCCTTCCACCTCTCCCTCCTTGCCTGGCAGCCAAGGAGAAGAGGCAAACAGGGGACAAACCACACCACTGTTTTTCTGTACTGGGTTAAATAAAGTCCATGGGAGTTTTGAGTTGTCACACTCAAGCCTGGAGTTTCTCACCCAGGAGAGAGGTGGCTGTGTGGTTGTGGATCCATGTTCTCTGGGGTCCAACATCCCCATGGCAAATTTTCGGTCTGTCTTGGTCCATCTTATTTGCATGGTAAGTGGCTACACTGTATGGAAACTGCAAATGTTGCATTGACCCTTTACTCCATGTTTTCTTTTAATCAGTTTTGTGAAATTCCAAGGCACAGATACAGAGAGGCTTAAATAATTATGTTGCTGCTTTAAATGCCTGTTAAGTAATTACAGTTACAGAGACAGTATCAGCCTCTTTTCCTCTAAAGCTGTTATCCTGGTAAGGGGTTTTTATCACTATTGTATTTGTGTTAATTTATTTTGTTCTTCTTAGGTTAGTGCTGACTTTAAAAGAGCATGCATCATCTAGATGCTTGTCCTTGGGTGGATGGTCCCCGGGGGACACAGGCAAATGGTACAAGCTACTGCAATGTGTTTGGTTAGCACTAGACCAAGGAACTGAATAAACAAGAAGGTTTTGCCCGTGCTCATCAGCAAATTAGATAAAATAGTCTTTGCAGGCTGATTGAGACACTAGTTGTCACAGTGTCAATGAACCCTTGTTTGTGAGCTGATTGGAAAATTGCAGTTTTCCTCCTGGTAACTTTGAATGCCTTTCTCCCCCTACTTCCCACCTCCTGCTATTGTTTCACTCTGGTGCTTCCAGAGCTTGCTCTTTGTGGCTGGCAGTTCCAAATAAAAAAGTCACGTTCAGCAACAACAGAAGTATTGTTTGGAAATCTGCTGTGGGAAGAGTTGTCAGGACGCAGTTTTTCTGGCAAACATGTAAATCACTGAAACCTGGGGTTTGCCTGACTCTCTTCATCTGTTTCAGGAGGGCTGATGCGGATATGCCCTCGGATGGGTGTTGACAATATGTCAGGGAGGTGACTTCATTTCACTCTTCACTCCATTCTGACTAAGAAATCAGCTCAAGGTCACTCTAAAACCTGGTAAGGCTCCCTTTTTCTTTTTCTTTTTTCTTGTAATGGTGGTAACCTGCCACTGTGTTACTACTGAAAGGTATAAAATGGCAAGTGTGGTAACAGTTGAATTGTGAGGCACAGAAGTTTCACAAGTGTCTGGACCAAACCTCTCCATGCTCAGTGGCAACTCGTCAGCAGTGATTTAGTTCTTTGGGATTTGCAGTAGAAAGTTCTGGTTAGGTGGAAGCAGTAAGCCCATCAGCTAATTTGATGTGCTGTGCCCTGGTTGGACAACAGATGTCTTGCAGTGCAAAGTCAGATGGCTCTCTCTGGCGAAGTGTGGAATGGCATCCGAGCCTGACTGTCTCTGTTTTGCAAGTTTGCCAGAGGCAGATCTTACCTGGAGCACCCATGTTTTGGTTCATCTTGTTTTTCTGTAGAGTTGAGACCCTGGCAAGATACCCCTGATGTGTAAAGGAGGCAGGAATTCGGGTAGTGTGAAGAGTTTGCTCCTCTGCCTCAGGTTTTGTGTTAACTAGAGGTGTCATTGGGCTTGTCAGGGTGCAGGCAATTTTGCACATGGATTTGTGCACCTTTGTAGTGGTCCTGGTGCTGATTTGATCCATCAGGGCTGCTGCTGTTTGGACTCCCACTGTCCTCCACAGCACGTCTGCACTGCGTCCCTCATGCTAATGCTAGCAGTTCTTAGAAATGATCCGGCTAGGAACAAGTCTAACAAAAATAAATAGTCATCTTTCTGCCAGCCTGGTGGCTGTGGCACCTCAGATTCAGATTGGCTTCAGTAGCTGTGAGAAAATATTGGCTTTAAACTCCATGGAGAGATGCTGCCCAAAGGACCTAACAAGCTGTCAGCCTAAAAGCTGTGTGAGAGGATGCCCACCCCTTCTTTCTCAGCATCCTTGCCTGGTAAGTGCATGGAAGTGTAGGTGGAATTGGCTGCCCTGTTGCTATCTTCTTTGGAGATAATGAAGCTGAAGAAACCAAAGAAAGCTGAGGAAGTGGGGGTTTTTTTTTAGCACGACCAAGAGCTCAGCTCGTGCTTTCAGATGCTTTCCATTTGTAGAGATTATGGCCCAGAGAATTGCGAAGTGAGTACATCGCTAATGGTTTGTTGTGATGGAAGATGAAAAAGAAATTAGATAAACTTTATCATTCAGAGTTTGGGTGACATTTGAGAAATGCTAAATTAACCTTCAAAATGTCTCCAAATGTCTTGTTTATGTGGAGAGAGGGGGGAAGAAGGGAAGTCAAAGACATTCAGTCTGGTTAACACTGACAATGAATGAGTACATGTAAACAAATTCCCTCAAGCATTCATGAATGCATTTCCTTAGCTGCCAGTATTTTATCAGGTAATGAATAATTTCCACATATGTCTTATTGAACAAAAAATACCATCATCTGAGCTTGAAGGTGAAGAGGGAATGATTTATTTAAACTAAGCTTGGATGCAGTTGAACACAGAGATATTATTAAAAAAAAATCCAAAGCAGGGTGCTCACAATATTACTTTCCTGTTGGAATTACAGGAAATGAAAACAGGTTTAATTCTGTATTTTTGTTGATAATAGAACTTTGCCATTAGTTTGTGGGATTCTAATTTCAGGCTTTCAAGTGAAATGAAAATTGAATGAGAAAATGGTATAGATAAACTGCTGTGAAGACTTTTACCAGCCTGTCTTGCACTTGTAGGTCCTATGCTTGCCCTCCCATGTATGAGATGCTGATGCACATACTTGTTCTTTCAAAGAGAGATTGTCTCTTGAGGATGGCTCAAGCATGTTGAAGTCCCAGCATCGCTGGTGGAGCTGTGTAGTGAACAGATTTTTCCTTGCTGCCCTGTGTTCCGGGGTCCTGTATGCCAAAGTTCTCCCAATAGGCAGCCTGGCCCATCGCTGCTTGGCTGCAGGCATCCTGGCATTTAGACAAGAGCAGTTGTCAGGTTTTTTCCTGAAGCAGAACATCTCAATAGTCACAGTGGACCATGGTGCCCATGGGAATCTGCTTAATATACTGCCTTCAGGAAGGATTAATACCCACTATGTCTCCATTCAGGAGAAAACGACTCTGGTGGTTGCCAAGCACCAGCAAGCCAGTTCAGTCCCTTTTTGTTACCACACCTCTACCCCCTGCTGTGTTTTGGCTTGTGGGTTTTTTTTTTAATAATTCCTTCTCAAAATTACAAAAGCAGATCCAAGCCATCACAGTGACTCAGCTGTAGAGCTGTAACCAGTCCACGCTACCAACTGAATTTGCAACTAATATCGTTGTGCTGCACTGTGAAAATGAAAAATTACCCTCTTCCTACTTGCTACATGCAAAATACCACATGCAAAGATTTATATCAAGTCAGAACAGTTGCTGGAAGAGGAAAGGGAAGAACTGACATTCTCATATGGGTTAAAGACCACCCTCCCCCAATGTCCTGTTTTACCTGTAGAGTGGGTTTTAATGGGTTGGTTTATCAGCAGAGGAAAAGAAGACAGACCCAAAAGCAATACAAAAAGGGCATTCATTCACATTCATTCACAACTATATGTTGCAGGGAATGGAAGCTTAATTCTGATCTCACTGGTGATTTTAATTTTTTTTTTAATCTGCAAATACAGAAATTAGGATATTTTTAATCTGAAACCCACACAGAGCTACAGGAACTGCAGGTGCTGCCCTTTTCAGTCAAGCATTAAAGAGTTTATAAAGATTTAAACTGATTAAGTGTTAGCATGGAGTAATGAATTCCAAATACTGATATGCTAATTATAATATTGCATTTACAGTGATTGCTTACAAGTGTGACTGCCTTCCTAATTGAATCTGATGCTTTATCTCTTTTTGGTTATGGGGCAAAATAGATAGCAGTGTCCAATCTACTCTGTATCTCTGACTTAGACATCTTATTTCTGCCCTTTCAAGGCAACTGTCCCACCCTTTCCAAATTCTGACTTTTTCCCAAATAAACTAGGCAATGTTAGTATGCAATCCTGATTTGGTTTGAACTCAAAGGCATAATTTCCATTGACTGCAGGAGGGCGAGGAGAACTCCCTCAGAGTCCTGCAAGTTCCTTCCTGCCACCTGGCTGTGGTCTTGTTGATCCCTTGCCCTGTTTTTCCTATGTCCTGCTGGGATGAGGTTAAGAGTCTGCTTTGCCCAGTCTGAAAGTCCATTTTGCTGGTTTATCTGTGTCACTTCAACGTGTTCTGGAAAATACCCGACCTTTTATTCCTTTTGATTAGAAGTAAACAGCCACTGGTTTGAGTTCGATTCTATCCAAAACCCAGGATGCAAAAATCAGGTTAGAAGCTGGCCAACTGTTTAACTTTTTGGTTCTTACATTACCTGATACATCTAGCTATTGCTAGAAGAGACAGTGCAAAGCAATGCAGAAGATTTCAAAGACCTTTAAACTGTTGAATAACGTTTATAAAATATAAACTCCTCAATTTCAACTAGAAGATATCAAAGGTAAAGAATCCAGTATTTTTCACAGTAATTCCCTCCGCTGGTTCAGAATTGTCACTGTTAAAATGTGACCCTAATGTCTGACTTGATTTGTAGTCTTTAGCTTTGTGCCATGGTTGTGTAATGCCTTGCTCCACTAAACTCAATTTTTTGGCACTGTGCTTTTTCTCCCTGTGAAACTTCTTAGTTGCTCTTATTGGTAATTCTGTCCTAAGCAAAAGAGATTGATCTTGACTTTCTTACTGTAGGAGATTTCCTTTCATCCTCAGGTTCATTTATGGCTCTTTTCTGGCAGCCTACCCAAGTTCTGTGAATGCCTTTTGAAAAAGGTGTTATCTCCACATCTGCCCTTGCCACTGGGTGTAGAAGGGTATTGAACACCCCTCATTTTTCCCCCACCGATCCCTTTTGATCCCCTGATCACACTGGGAGCTCATTCTATGTTGTTTATTCATTATTATTCGCTCTATTTCCTTTCTAGTCTCGGGCTTTCCAGCCACAGGAACAATTCGAGGGGACGTTTTTATTTCCCTTCAATGCATAGCTTGGTGTTTGACTGTTCTAATACTTCTTTTGTATAGGACTAATTTACTGAACATCCCTGTCCTGCTTTTGTGAACGCTCAGCCCTCATCTGTGTTTATATCTCTGCCATCTGCATAGTAGAACAGAGGTCGTTTACTGTATGTTTCCAAATCAAGTGATAAGCATATTGATTCGGATCAATATGGTATTTCTCCAGACTCTTTTTGGTCTGCCTGCAGGCTTCAGACAATACAACACTTGGTAGCAAAGGGATTTCAAGATCCCTGGTGAAAAGACCTTCAGTGGAAGGGGATTTCTCAAAGCCCCCTTTGCCTGCACTGCCTGCCCCTCACTACTCCCTGTATTTCCTCCTATCCCTTGTCTGCATGGCAAGTAGAGATGGAGAATTAGATGGAAAGGGTATCCCTGCCATCAGCAGGATATCTCATGCTCCAGGTTTCCAACACACTGCAATATGGTGATGGGAGGATTTCTGATCTGCCATAAAGGATTTATGGGGTTGCCACGGAGTAGCAGGAGAAAGCCTTTGAGAGGGCTTGATATGCCAAAATGCCATGCTGCACATCTGATGGTAGCTGTGGGTTGCACTAAACAAACTTTCCTGAGAGTCACTCTCTACTGGAAAAGTCTTCACCCCCCGCTCCCCCCCCCAGCTCCTTTTCAGCAATGCTTTAAAGAACTTAAAAGCAGCTTTAGAGCAGAAGTGCCACTTCTGTCTCTGCAGGTATGCCACCTGGAATAGTATGAACCATAAATCACTGTAATAGATAGCAGCAGAAGCTTCACAAATCCTTGTGATTCAAACTTCAGAGGAGGCTAACACAGCCGTTTGGAGGAGGGGAACTGGGAGACTGCAGCCGTGCGTGTTGTGCTGGTGACTGACTGAAACGATCGTGAACTGAATTCCGCTGATCACACAAAGACTGTCAGTCAATAGAGCAATGGTTATAGGTTTAAAGGGTTTAATGACTCTACTGGTGAATGTCCTGTGGCTTGATAACCATTTGTCCTTGAGTTAATTGTCTGAGTCATATTAGCTTTGTGAAGCAGAGATGGAGTGGTGGGTGGCTTTTATAACAATATTAACATCTGATTGCTATATCATGAATATTAAAAATTAATGTCTTTGCACTCTGGAGCTCACCTTTTACTTGTGTCTGTTGGACAAACAGCAAAGCAAGCAGGTGTGCTTAGTCTTTTATCCGATAGCTTTTAGGCTTTGCTGCTTTATTAAAGAGCCAGCCATCAGATTTGGTGTGACTGTGGCCTAGACATAAGGGTAGCATGTACACAGAGGTAGCATCCAAGAATGCATCTGGATGCGGCAGCTTGCAGAGGTGTCCAACCTGGCTCTGAATACGAAGCAGAATGGTCAGGGTACTATGACCCCTGATTTTATTCTTTTTGCCTGTTACCCCACACATGCACACAAGTGGCGTGCAGGGGGCTACTCAAATGATGGGCTTGGACAGGGCTTTTGACTCCAAGTTAATTTTTCCTGGGCTTTTTCTAGCCTGATGTCTTCCCTCTCCAGACGGGTTCAGACTGCAGCCATGGGTATCTGTTACCAGTTACTCCCACAGAAACTAGGATTTCCCCAGGGTGAAAAGAGAAGATGACAGTGACTCCTCAAACTCTTCATGAAGACATTGGCACCTGTCAAATCCTTCAGACCCACTTCTGAAAGTCTGTAACTTTTGGTCACACTCTGAGAACTCATTTTATTAAGTTTAAGGGGGGCGTGGGGGGTGTTTGTTGGGACTTCTGAACATGTAACTTGGATTTTGTGCTGCTTACTCCCAGTTTGGGGTGGGGAGGACTGAAATTCAGCAGATTTCTGGTCTTGAGTAGGGAGAGGCTTATGTTATCCCTTAGATTACCTTTAGTCTCTATAGGTGGGTCTCTAAGCATACCCAGTGATCCAGGAAATATCGCATACCGCTGCCAAGCTCATGAAAGTATCAAGAATATGTTTGAGGGTTGTGCAATGTTCTTTGAGAGATCTGTGCCTCATAATGTTATCAAAAACACTCTGTTCAAAGAGTGTTGGCATTCTCTGATGTTCCTCTCTGTAGTCTAATTTGAATCCACTAAACTTCAGCTGGGTATCAGTTCAGGGTTGGACTCAATGGTCTCTGGAGGTCCCTTCCAACCCCTACAGTTCTGTGATTCTTTATTAGGGCAATCTGTCAAGAAATAGGAATGACCCCTGCTTCTATGAAGCATATGTAATGGTGGTTGTTGGTATGGTTTGGGATGTGTGTGTTTGCTTTATTTTTTTCCCCCTACTTTGTCAGCATTTAACTGATTCCTCCCATCCTATTTCTTAGGTAATTCTATGTCAATGTGCACTATTTTCTCTTAGTATTTTTCTTGGCTGACCTAAAAAGTCTCTGTGACCTGTTTTTTAAATGTCAGTTGAATTTGGTATGGCAGTTAAATCAGTTCAGTCCTGCCTGAAATAGTAAATGTAAATATGTTAAACAGGTCTTGTGTTCTTGAACAGAGCCTGATCAACTCCTACTGAAAATAGCAGGAAAAGTCTTCCTGCCTTGTGATAGGGCTGGGTTGATCTACCAGTGACACTTATTGACCACCCAACAGATCTCCTCTGACAATGCAAATTGAAGTTCATGCTACTTTATGTAAGAAAAGAAATAAATGTATTGGATACTTTAGAAAATAGCAGCTTACTTGCCCTTAGGCTTTTTCAACCTCTCCAGCTGAGTAGACGCCAATCTTTTGCAATTATTCTCATAATTATAAAAATATAATTATGCCTGTTTTCTGGTGATTGATTATGGTTCAAAAAGGTTCATATGTATATTCCTTGATACATGGATGTAGGCCTGATCTAAAAAAACATGGTATGTTCAACAGCAGGTGATAAATCCCTGCTGAGATACAAGAATGGAGGATCTTGCTCAGAATATTTAACAGGTCCAACTGTGTACCAGTGGGTTCCTAGCAGATCCACTGTATGAACCATATCAGCAACATGCCTCTATATGTTATTAATTAGGTATCTCACCTACACCTTTTGGATTTGAAAATAGAATTTAATGTAGTCATGTAGCATAGAATCATAGAATTGTAGGGGTTGGAAGGAACCTCGAGAGATCATCGGGTCCAACCCCCCTGCCAAAGCAGCTCCCTAGGACATATCACTCAGATAGGCGTCCAGACGGGTCTTGAATATCTCCAGGGAAGGAGACTCCACCACCTCCCTGGGCAGCCTGTCCCAGGGCTCTGGCACCCTCACTGGGAAAAAGCTTTTCCTTATGTTGGTGCGGAACTTCCCGTGCTCCAACTTGCAGCCATTGCCCCTTGTCCTGTCTCCACAGACCACAGAAAAGGGGCTGGCTGATTCCCCCTGCACCCCAGACTTAAGATATTTATAAACATTAATTAGGTCCCCCCTCAGTCTTCTCTTCTCAAGGCTGAAGAGTCCCAACTTACTCAGCCTATCCTCATAGGGGAGATGCTCCAGGCCCCTAATCATCTTCGTAGCCCTTCTTTGGGCTCTCTCCAGGAGATCCCTGTCCTTTTTAAACCAAGGAGCCCAGAACTGGACACAATACTCCAGGTATCAGGATATCATGGCAGACAGTATCATGATGGGAGACAGTAGCATGATATGTTGATATGATTCTTGCTTACCAGGAAATCTTCAAGAAAACTGATGCTAAGCAACATTATCCCTCTTGATTCTTGAGATAAACTCACTTGCATGAAATTTCATTTTTTGTTTGGGATTTTTGTTTTCTTTTTTGTGGGGTATTTTCCTTAAGAATACAGTTTTCCAGACTTCATAGCAAGTGTCAAGCCACGTGAAATGCTTGATAGGGGAGGGAAGATAGACTGAGACAGAGGGGAACAACTGCACAGGGGTGCAAAGGCAAAGGGAGTCCCAGGGTACTGCTCTGTGGGGATCTTCCTTCTTGAATGGGGAGTTGTGAGATGAGTCCGAGGTGTTCACTGCTGCAGGGTGGATGCCGGGTCCATGTGGGAGAAGTCACCAGAAGCCCTTCCTTACCTCTCTTGCTGGAGCTGTTCTCATTTAAATGAGTGAATATTTCTTTAGTACCTGGCTCTATAGCCATAGGGTCTTCATATCTGGGATGCTGCATCAAGACCTTGCTTAAACATGTTCTATAAGCCCATGGCCATGTTGAGGTACTTCCCTTTTCTGTTTCATCCAGAAGGCATTCTTCGCATGAAAAAGCCTTCAAAATAAAAATATTATAAAAAAAAATTCCTGCATGTTTTTGTTTGAGAATAAATATTCCCAAATGATGCTACACCCTGTCCCATGGGAGTAACTGCATTGACATTCTGTTCTCTGGGGGATGTTTGGGGAATTGCCAAGTATTACTTAATGAGTGACTGCATTTGAGTTTCCTTTACTAATTATGCTACATCCATGACATCTTATAAACAGAGAAAAGTAGAGTCATCTTTAAATTTTTTTGGTGCCTGAGTGTGCTTCTTCCACCTACCTGATGTCTGTGCAAATCATAATTCCTCTGTCTAAGTTTTTAAAGACTCTCTTGGAGTAATCCTTCGCTCCCAGATGATAAGATTTAAGCCATGGGTTCCAAATGGGACTTAGTGATATTTTCCTACTTGATCACTTTAAAGTCTTTTCTCGCTCTATGGCAGCTTCATAAAGCACCTTTTAGCTTTTAGCATGATCAAGGGAATCTGACTTCTCTTTAATTTTCTGTGTAATGCTTTTAAAGGACCTAAATCCTTTAAGGCAAGGACACTTTATTAATTTACAGCTACAAGAATTTTTCCCTGTGGCTTTAGCTTGTACTGCCCAGGAGGTGCAGTTTTCCAGTCACGCCATGCATAAATGCATGCCCAGTTACAGGCTCTTAATCACTTCCTTGTAAAACCAAGAGCACATGTGACAGTAGTTGAGCGGCAGCCTAGATACCAGGTGAGTTGACCCAGGCTGTCTACAAGCTACCAGCATGGCTATAGGCTGCTGCTCTAACTCAGGATTGTCAGGTGAGGCTAAACAGAGTGAACCGTGGTGCCTTGGGCAAAGAGAGGATTATACTTCAAAGAGTAATGCTTGTATAATTCTGCCCTCACTAACATTGGTCTCAACCTGAAAGCCCAAATACAAGCAAGAAGGCCAGCTGCTACCTTGCACTTTTTTGAAATCTGTGATGTGAGTTGGTAGGGCAGGGATGGGGTGGGGGTGCTCCTGCCTGAAAGTTCATTTGCTTTTCCAGCTCAGTCACCTTGAGTAAAGAAGATATTATCTCTCAAAATCAATGTGCCCCATCGACATTCTTCATATCAGATCTGCTTGCTGCACCATTGCAAAGGCATGACCATTAGCACAAGTCAGAATGAGAGAGTCAGCCCCTTGAAAAGCTTGGACAGAAAGTCTTGCCATGCCTTGCATTTAGATCTCAATAAACAGCAATAGCACAAACTAGGTGTGTGCTCTCTTATTTTCAAAAAGCCTGTTCCTGATGCATGCAATAAGGTCTGGGCAAGCTGATGGTTATGTCTGTTGAATTTATTCAAATTTATTCATGGTGAGGTTATTCCAGAGGGAAGGGTTTGTTGCAGATTTATTATTAGTTTTATGTAGTTCTCTCTTCTTCCTCCTTTTCCCATTGACATCCTCACATTAGCAGGCAGCAGAAATACCCCTTTTCAGCTTTCCATTTTTACCAGCCCAAACAAGCTAAAATCTCAGCTTGTTCCTTTCTGTGTCTTTTCCTTCTCATTTTTGCACAGGGTATTCTCAACACTAGCACAGCCTTCTCTAGCACAGCTCTTCTGACAAATGCTTCACCAGATACCTATTGGGATCATATTAGCTCCCTGATCCCACTGGCCATGTTGTAGTCAGTAGCCGGACATCATCTGGCCAATGAACACACTCCAGGCTTTTTTCTCTTCGGATATTTGATGAGCTTCCAATTTATAACAGGATTTCTTGTAACTGATGTACTTGGCTATCAGCACACTTCACTGCATTTCTGCTTTCTTGGGTTCTGAAGATCACCCCCTCCTTTCTGTGTGTGGCCTCAGACTCTGTTCAGTTTTATTGAATTTATTAAAGCAGCTGAATTTTAGCCCCTGCTCATCTTTTTTGCTTGGGTCTAAATTAACAGTTAAGCTTCTAATTATGTACCGCTATAACCAGCTCAGTCTGAGGAATCAGCAATGTCTATTTGTAAATTCATGCCCGTGCTTCTCTGCCTAACCCTCTACCCCCATATTTTATGCGTACTCAGAATAAGATGCCATCAAACATGACAAAAGATTATCTGATGAACCATTCAGCTATAATGCTTATCTAAATTGAATGCTGTGTAAAATAAATTACAGTTTGCTAAACAAAATGAAACATGTTTTACCTTACACTAAAAATTGCATTTACTCCCCAAATCAATCATGTTTCTCAGGGTTGATGAATAAACTAAAAATCTCTGCTCCAGTAAGTGCCAGGCTGTGGGTTGGAAGGTAGAGGCATATAGCTCCTGCACTAGTTTATTTTTATCTGTGGAATGATTCCTGTCTTTAAAGAAAGCACTTGTGCCCTTGACGTTTATATACTGGTTTTTTTGCCACACTTTCTGCAATTTCTTACTTTTGTAGTTGTTCTGTTTTCATCAAGCATTTCTGAAGACTGCATGCAGTCCTTGTGAGTGGTAAGGTGAAGTGGCAGGTGACATAATGCCTTCTGGGTACTTGTCTGAAACAAATTTGCATAAGCAGCAATGTAGGACTTTCTGAAGGGACGTGTAACTTGAAGCATCTTGCCAGCAAGAATATTCCTTGTAGAGCCAAGTGCCAAGAGATTGTCCTTAGTTAGCTCAGGTCAGTGTTACCCTAAAGCGCTCAGTTCTTGAGAAATTCTCTGCCAAAGTCACTTTGAAAATGTTCTTTTATTTGTTTGTTTGTTGTGTCATTTGTTCCTATGTTTTGGATATGGGACTGCAGTTTGAAAGAGGATTTTCCTGATTACATGCATCTTGTAGTGTCAAGAAAATATGACATCTTAATAGACACAAAGCTTTCAAATGTCAGAACTTGAACTAAAATAAGTGCTGGACTTGCTTTTACTTCTCCTGCTTATATGTCCCCCTCAGAGACTGCTATCGTTAGGGGTCTGACACTTGTAATATAGCCAGTAGACTGAAAACACATTGTGTAAGTCCACTACGGTAGTGAGATTTATGTGCCTGATTCCCAGCAAAAGAATTCATATTTACATGTCTTGGGAATTCATAGAATGTGGATATTCATTAATTTGTGCCTCACAAGTCTTAGAGCTGTGTAAAAATGATACCTTTTTGTTCTGTGGAAGACTTCTGATCCTGTATCATATGTGATCATCTAATCATTTTTCCATGAAAGATACCTTTTTAAAAAAAGAAAAAGCAACCCAAACCTACAAAAAAACCAGACTGATAATGCCTGTGCCTCTAAGTGCTTGGTCAGCAGCATGCAGGAGGATGCAAAATGCTGCTAGGTAGACATTTAATTTGCTGTCCTTCTACGGTTGCAATGTTGAATATTTCACTCTGCTAGACTATACCTACCTAGAGAGTTGGATGTTAAATTTTGCTGTCTTGCATTAGTTTTTTCAAAGTAAAAATATAAAAGGAGACACAAATTTCAAAGCCAAAACCAAGATGAAAGACAAAATACTGCCTTACGCTTTTAGCAACAGATGGAAATCTGGACTAGGAGAACTGCACTTTAAATTCCATCAAAAAACGTCCAAGAGCAAGTTAAATAGCTTTGTCATTCAGATTTTATTTGAACCTGTCACAGAAAGCACGCGTTTTCTATTCTCTTGAATTAATGTATTAGTTTGAAAAGCATTCTAGTCCTATGCTGTTTGATGTGACTTCTCTGAGGGATATCAGATTTTTTCATGGTTCCTGGGAATCTATAATCACACAGGAATCTATAATCATACAGGATTTTATGTCTTAATAGTCATGCATACAGACATTTCTGGTTGCCGTGGGAATGTCAAAAGGATCTCACAAATGCATTGTGAAGTGTCACAGCTGATGAAAAACACAGCTCCTTATGGACTGTCGTGGACACACCAGCTGGGTGCTCCTTCTCTGGGCATTTGGACCTTGACACTGACTTTTGCTCTCTCTCCTCATAGCTGTGAGGTCTTTCATAACAACTCTTGCCATTAAGAAACGAAAAAGTCGACAGATGTAGCGCAAGTTGCAGACATGGAGTAAGAATATGAAACCTACCAGAGTCGGATGAGATTTTCTAAGTTGCTCTCCCAAGAGACAAGGGAAGGCCATGCAAGGGTTTTCCAGACTAATGGGAAAAACTTGTCCCTTTCTGTTTCTTTACAACAAATGGTTTTGGAGAATACAAAAAAAGGTAGTGAAATGCCATTTTCTGCACACTAAGAAAGCAGGATAAAAAATGAGATGAGTTATTTATTTCTGCATTTGAGCACTTGGGAGGGATGCAGACAAACGTGGTGTGAGGCCATTTACACTGAAAGATCCTTTATGTGGGGGAGGGCATCTCAATCATGTCCAGAGGAAAAAGGATACGAATGACATATAAAAAGTGCGTAATACAATAATATGAATAAATGAAACACAAAGGGGTAATGACTTCACTTAAAGCTAGAATACTACATTTACTCATGCATATGCTTAATTTAGATTGGATAATTCATGTGGTGACCCCAGTGAATAATATGTAAATCTTAGTGAGGTTGAGTCACGTTAAATTTGCAAATCAAAGTACTGCTCAGAAATGTTATCTGGTTTCCAGGTATTAAGTCTACGAACTCTATTAATTGTTCAAAACTAAGTAGCCAGTATATATGTATCAGATGAAAAAGTTAAACCCCAAAATCTTTATCTATATGAGGCTTAAACCAAGCAGTCCATTTTTAGGAAAGTTGTAACATGCCCCCAAGAAAAAAAGTGTTGTCTAGTTCTTAGATACGATCTATCGAAGGTGGCTGCTGTAAAGGCTGGTGTAGATTAATGGTTTTAATTAAGCTGTTACCAAAATTCACATATAGCAGAACTTCATATTAATAAAAAAGAGAGAGAAACCTTATTTATTTTCCTGAGAACATAAAACCCCATGATTTTATTTATCTCCTACTTAGGAATAAAATTATTTTGTAATATAGGTAATTATAAATAAATTTTATTCAGTTCTTGTTTTTCAGGGGAAAAAAGTCATTGCAAAGGGTTATCATAATAAAAAACCTCCTTTTTAAACTGTCTTTGTTTAAGTAAGAATACATTTTTTTAATTGAGAGGAAACAACCACACTTGCCATACAGCTGGATAGTGTATATTATCATACAAACGCTTTAAGCTGCCTTGCGGTAAAATGAATGTTGAAGTCAATATCATCCACCCACCTGCTGAACCTGCATGAGAATGTTTCTCCTTAAATTTGAGAACAGTGTGGCAGGAGGATGCCCCAAGGGCTGGGGGAAGAGGATGCCCAACTGCTCAGGCGCCATGCAGCAGGGCCCTGCCTGATGGCTAGTGCTCTGTGAGCCATACGTCTTTACAAGACTAGACCATCAGTAGATAACTTTTTCTAAATGTAATTTGAGTTTTATAGTTTCACTCACATTTTTGTCCAGCTCTGAGGTTGCCCGAAGATGTGTATGGTTCTCTGCATGATTTAAGTGATGTGGATGATTTACACAGGGCACGAGCCAGGAAAATGCTGCTGTTTGGGCGTCGAGATCAATCTTCACCGATGAAGTGCCCCATATGGCAGCTCCCCATAGGGTCTCCAAAGGACTGCTCAGGGCCTGTGTCACAGAAGCACAGGAAGATCTGTACTTGCTGTGCACCACTGGATCAAACACTTTTCTTAATGCAGTAGCCCAGAAATAAAAGACAGTCCAGGTATGTTGTGTGGGAACCCTGCAGGGACCCTGGGATGCCACTGATGTGCCAAGATAGGATAGCAGGGAAGTCCTGCATGGGAAGGGAAGCATGAGCTGCAGGGACTGTGTGACTGGAAGTGCTGGTGTGAACTGAGGAGAGAGACCAGGAGGGGTGGGAGGCAGTAACCCAGCCCTTCAGCCCCGTTCGCTCTGTATCACGTCATAAGTGGTTGTGTATGAAAATCAGATATGATTAGAGAGAGTGATGGTGGTGTGTTCTTGTTGGAAAAGTGCCAGTGTTTCCATTTCAAGTAGGGTCCCTGCTCCATAATTGCTTGTAAATACTCTTTATCAGTTATGCAAGCCATACGGTAGAGTAGATGGCTTTTAGCGACTCCTGAAAAATAGAGAGAAGACTCTGACTAGACACCATTTACATTGATTTTTGCCATTTGGAACACATATATATTACAGCTTGCTTGGAAATGTGTGGCCAAGGTGAGCCCTCACAGCGGTGGCATGCAAACCTCTTGGACCAAGTTTGGCACTAGCAGCATGCGATCGCTGAAGTTGCAGTGCCGATCCAAAATACACATGCTGCTCGACAGAAGCGAGGTGTGGGCTATATTCAGTTGGCATCCATCAGCTCATGGTGCTTGAGGCTTGAGGGGGGCCTCCACTTTCCTGGGTACAGGTCTCGGCATGGCTTTGCAGGGCATCACCCGCACTAGATCTATTCTGGTTTAGACAGGACCTGCATCTCCTGCCCTCCATCACTCCTGTCTCGGAAAGTTCCCCCCAGCCTTCGTGTTCTTCTTTCCCTAAAGAAAATAAGGAATGGTCAGAATTAAACCAGGTGAAAACAGGTAGTTATTTTAGGGTCAATGCTTTTGTGATCCCTCCTTTCTTGGGGGTAGTCAGATTGACAGTAAAGGAGCAATACTCGAAAGGGGGGCAGAGGCGGTTGCTGAAGAGGCAGTAGATGAGGGGGTTGATGGCACTGTTCAAGGCTGGCAGGTTCTGAATGATCACAGATGCGTAGAAGCGCTCTTTGGTCTCAGGGAGTATGTTGAAGTTGTCCAGGATATCAAAAAGAAAGTAAGGGCTCCAACAGAGAACAAATGCTGGAAGAGAGACAGAGAGAAGAAGGAGCCTGGCATTAGATAGTTTAGCTCTCTAGGGATGTAATCGCACACACATAGAGAGACTGTCATAACACGTAAATATTTGTTCATGCAAAAACCAATATCTCTCCCTCTTCAGGGTCTTATTTAAGAGAACAGTTATTAGATTGTGCCTTTATTTATCTTTATTTTTATTTTAAAGCCTGTAAAATGTATTATGTGTGCTCCTCTAAGTGTTTAGAGTGCTCCTTCTAGACATATTGAGGCACTTCTGAACACTACACAACACATAAAGGGTGAATAGGTAGCCAGTTAAAGCATCATAAGTTACAGTGAAGTGCTCTTTTAATGGCCCCCTGAGTGAGCAGCCAATCTAAATGTACACACCACCAAAGTGCTGCTCTGTGACAGCGCTGCCTGTCACTGCCACCTATTAAAAAGGGGCTCTTAGACTCCCAGGAGCAAGGAATTACACCCTTTCATGCCACGTTATGGCAGACCAGCATGTCATTTGGCATGCTGGTTTGGAGGTGCCATGTATATGGAATGTGCAGGAAGACTGCCTAATTCCTATAATGTAATTTGAGAGATTAATTTGGAGAAGGGAAGCAGGGTAGGTCTGACACTGTTCATAGCCCCTGCTTTTGTTCAGAGGTGGTAGAAATAAAAAGGCCCTATGTTTACATATATTGGCAGACATAGAGAATGAATCCAACCCTCACAAATGTCTATGCCGCCTCCTTTCACAAAGGCTATTGATTAAAGGTTTACACAGAAACACTGGGACAGGCACTTCCCTCAACAAAAGCCCTAAGTACCTGAGTTGCAAATTACTTGGGTATCTGTGAAATCAGATACATGGTGTCTCCCTGACCCGAAGGAGACAGCAGAGCGGCCCCACACTTGCTTTCTTGTAGCAGTAATCAGTATTTCTTGGTTGGTAGTCAGCTGAGCGCTCTCTGGATGTGCAAGGAAGAGGTAAACTCTCCTCCCGTTTTCTAGAGTAACCAAACAGGCAGTGTCTACGCACAGATACCAGCAAAATAACAGTGTCATAGCACTTGACTACACAGGACTTAAACTGGCTCTAAAGAAATCCCTGACTGCCAGGTGCCTTAATCTGCATGTCTAGAGATGCCAGGTGCCCAATGTTATCAGGGTCCTTTGAAATACTGAGCACCCAGGTGAGCTCTTGACATCTGATAGCATTGCGATAGCAGTTGTTTCTGACAAAAGCCTTTCTTTGATTGCCACACAAGAAAGTTCACACACAGAGAAGCTGATTTTGGACTTCTGAAAAGCATGAATTATACCTGCCTCTCTCATGTCTGCTGACACTACTTCTAAACAGTGGGCTAAGCACCTCACGAATAACTATTATGACAATATCATCCAATCAGAATTTTGTGTATCGTTGGAAAGAGGAGCAATCTCTTTTTCAGTGGCAGGGGATGGCTGTCCGCTCTTGGGACTAAATAGCTTCGGTCGCCTTCCTGCTTGTCTCTAGCAGCTAATCACAAGCCCTGTGTGACGCTGTCTTTATTTATCGAGATAGAATGTCAGCCTCCTAATTCCATCAGAATAATGTCATCTCCCTGGGAGACGGCGGACACCTGCACTGAGTCATCTGTTGCCCGGTTGGGAAAGGAGAGCTTGTTCTTCCCACCTTGGCTGGCAACACGCTTCTGACATCAAATTCAATTGCTCTGCATCCCTTGCCTTTCCTTCCACTCCCTTGAACCACCCCAGCACCTAACGTGCCATATGTGGTCTCTAAGCCTAAAAGACAGCTCAGTTGTGTCAGCATCCTGGATGGGAAGGAGATAACCTCTACCTTTGTTTCTTTTAGGCAATGTCCCTCCTTTACTTTCTCTCTGCACATGAGGGGCTGTGCATACAATTTCATTTGAAGCTTGTCTGATGCCTAAAATAGAAGCTTATCAGCCAGAGGAGAGGGGAAGGACAAGGTCAGAAGGCAAGTCGGGGGGTCTAAGAAAAGCTCCTTCACTGAGTCATCTGCCGCATTTTATTGGCTGATGACGAAGGGAGCTGAGGAAGACTGGCTTCCAAATGTCAGCATCATCCCTAGCTACCAGCCATGGGGCTTTTCACTTACCAAGGATAATTACGATGCTGTACTTAATAGCTTTCACTTTTGCCCTGGATATGAACCCACGACTGGTGTAGCCAGCAGAGGTTTTGCCACCTGGGGAGAGAGAGACAGTTCAGCTAGTAAAAGAGCAGGGTTGGTGTGCGGGTGTGTTGGTGTGTACCTCCGCAGGCAGGTCAGCGATACGCAGCCCATCCTTCCCCGGTGTCAGGCAGGGGCTCAGTAGTTCCTGAAATGTGGACACTTGCAAGCATGCTCAAGTTGGACATGCCAAACCTGAGCCACCCAAAGTCAAAAGGGGAAGTGTAAGCACAAGAGATTGTGCTGAAGCGTCATGTCAGCTGGGTATCCCTGATCCTTAACACTGAGGTGGAAGAGACACACTGCCTATGTCCCAAACTGTATCAGTCTAATAAGAGCCATGTGCCATCACAGCTACAAAACCACAGCCAAAGTGGTGCTGGAGGAGGCATTTTCTGGAAGGAACTGGCAGCTGTGATTAAGAGAAGAAACAACCTGGAAAAACAGACTACTGCTCACTGCATTTCAGAGGGCTTTTAGAAGTTACATACTCCATTCTCTTAACCTTTTACTCTTTTTGATGATTTGGATAATCAATCATGCATTTTACTCTTCATGTTGACTCAATAACGAGATACGAAATGTTCTCAGACTAGCTTTTCAGAAATGAAAATGAATGCTTGAATCGAGAAGCAAATTCTGTTCAGTCTCACACCAAGGCTGGTTGATCTCATTTCCTCTGAAGTCACACTAATGTCTCTGAGAATCAAGTTCTGTATTTGAATAACAGTACCAGCATGATTGCAATAATATGCCTGATTTCATTATTAATGTCAATTTGCTGTTCATGTTGCTGGGTCAGAATAATTAGGTTCACCATAGTGAATACACAAGAAAGTAATTTTTTTTAATCAAAACATCTTTAAACTCTTGTAGTCTAAATTTAGGACTGGAATTTTGATTAACGTTATGAGAAATAACTCTGTGTACACAACTTCTCACACCTCTTACGAAAACAGTGCATCAAGGCTGTGTAATTTGTAAAGAAATGTAAATAAATAAAATTAATGTGGGCTTGTTATCAGTGAAATATTCCATGTAGAAGCTTGAAAATCATACGTAATATTACTGGAAATCACTTGGTGACTTACAGAGTAGAATATTCCTCCTGGATGAGGAGAAAAACATTTTATTTCAAGATTAGTTAATGCTTATTGCATCATGAAGGCAGGATCATGAAGGCAGGATCATCAGAAAATAGCCCTGCTCCAGCTTTGCAAGGGAGGAGTATAACCTTTGCTTAAGGTTATAGCTGCCAGATGTCAGGTTATAACATAAGGATATCTGAATATGTGCAACATCACATCAGGACGCTTCCTCCTGTATTAGATATGATCTGTGAGTCTGCTTCAGGCAAGTACCAGCAACTGGTCCCCATGGTTCAGTGTGTTTCTACTCACCATTTGGCTGGACTATCTGGTTGTGCACTCTTACAGTTGTGTGCTAAAAGACATTAGTGTAAATTAACATGCTTTTCATCATAACTAATAGGAAAGGCAGCTGACAATAAGTATGTTGAAATGGTTCATGCTTTTTGCCAAAATAGCTCAGAAGAGTCAAAAAATATTTATTGGGGTGGAAAGATCAGCTCGTTTTATGGCTTTCCCTAGCCAGGAATTTCTGTGCTTGACCAAAATCCAGACTTGCAAAGACATAGAAAAACACAGCAAAAATGTTATCTAAGTATATGCTTGGAAAAAAATATTCTGGAAATTGGCAAAGTTCTAGAAAGGGGGGGGGGGTTCTAAGCTCTAGAGTAAGTGTTTTATTACTTTTTCATTCTTTTCTAAGAGATGTTTTCTATAATTTCTCTGAAGGTGTTTCGTGTCAAAGAGTTATGAATGAACAGTCACAGAAACCCCATTCCCACTGCAGCAATGGAGACCCACAGTGATGCCCTATGCCCATGCATTCCCGGATTTGGAAATCAAGGCTGGAGACACATGTGTGCTGAGACTCACCAGCGCAGCTGGAAAGGATGACAGCCTGAGCTTTGCTTTTCATCCAGATGGTTCGAATCACAATCGAGTATATGACGCTACAGAAGGGAAAGAGTCATTGGCATTATGAGGCACAGCAAATCTGACTGGCATCTTGTTATTTGTGCTCGGCACGTAGGGAGCTCATTGAGATGACGGGGATGTGTAGCAATAATGATAACAATGATGGCGACAACAGCAATAACAAAAACATGGCTCTCCTGCAGTACTTTTCTGAAGTGGATCTGAAGAGTTTTCACTGTGAAAGTTGTTGTCATCCTGGCTTTGCAGATGTCACATCTGAAGCTCAGAGGAATGCAACAATTTGGCCAAACCTTGCAGGCAAGAGCTCATTGAGGATTTTGAGCTAGCTGGGGCCAAATATGCCTGGCTACCAGCCCCAGGACACTAGCCTTGAAATTGGAGAAGTGACCTGGATTTGCTGCTGGTTTGGTGTTACGTTGTGTGTATGAAGCTGACAAATAAAATGATTGCCTGGGGAATTCAACAGGGTCAAGATCCATGAGAAATGCAGTGAAGTGCTGTGGTGCTCACTTTCAGGTCTCAAGGTCCTGGGACAGAAATTAAGAAAGACAGAAATATCAGATAGCTGGGAAGAATTTGATGATCCAAAATCAGGTTCACCTTGATGTGCATATTTAGAGGTGAATATATATATATATGTATGTATGTATGTATGAGAAAGATGAAAAGTGCCCTAATCCGCAATGACCTCGGATAGTTATGACATTTCTCTAGGCGACAACAAAACTGGGACTCTATTTATTTCATATAGAATAGCTAAAAATAATTCCTTCAAGCTGAAGAGCTGTTTGAACCCTCATCCTGGATGAGCAGCTTATACAAAAAACCAAAAATATGAGGCCTTGCTCTGCCTGCCTTTTCTCCTGCAACCGTGCATAACGTGCAGTTAAAATCACTAAGCAACAGCATACTTTTCACTGGTGTTTTCCTTTTTAGCCTGCTAAGGAAGACAAAAATAATTTAGAAAATACTCCAGCTGATGCATTCGGGTTGCCTTGTTTTCCTGGCGTGAAAAACCAAGTGTTGGAACAGAAGTTGTGGTGTGCTGTTTGCAATACAGCGCGGTGTTTTGAGGGGCCTGGAGCAGCCTGAGCATTAGTTGCCATAAAGGTTAGTGACAGCTCTGTGAAAAAGGTAAAACTAAGGGAGATGATTTCTGGGTGCTTTATAGAGACAAAAATGTGTCTTACGATCATGTGGTTTATTTCTAGTATCAGAAGAGACATTGTTATTAGGGCTTTCAGGCTGATATATGATCCCTTCCTAGAGCTCCCTCAGTTCCTAGACACGCTTGCACGGACAGTATGTGTGTGTCTTGGAGGTTCCCTTTCTGTGGGAGTTTGAGCCACCTGGTTTGTAGGCTCCATAGGTGAGAGCTGGAAATTCAATGTGGAGTCCGGGCTGTGGGGCAGGGCAGCAGTGCACTTGCCCAGTGAGGGCCCAGTGAGGGTTTTGCATGCATCTGCTGCAGACTCTGGTTTGCTCTCCTTAATCCCTTCAAAGGTCCAGCATGGCTCCTAGCTGACTTGAACATTTTCCTCTTATCTCCTGGCTTTCCAAGAACCTGTTCATTTATCAGCTGGTGCACTTGAGAGTTCCTTTGTACTTTGTACTGACAATGGTGGAAAATTCATGTATCGTTTCTCCTTTGATTGTTCCAATGAATAAGAATGTATTATAATGATAATTGTTGTAATCTTCAAGGAAATTTGCAGGCAGCTCCTGAAGGTCCTGTTTCTATTTTCTCCCCACTGATAACTCTAGCCTGACCTTTTTATTTGCAGTTGAAACAATATCCCCTCTGATGCAGACCTATGTCTCCAGCAGGACATATTCAGAGTTGCCTAAGCATCAGGATGAAGTCAACTCTAACTCTGAAGTAAAAATACTCCCTTCTTCCAGCCAAGTGCCACAAAGATTCAATTACCAATCCAGGTTCCTCACTTGCTTTCCCTATGATCCCCCAAATCCTGCCCTTTTGGCTGCAGAGTCTGGGAGGAGCATCCCTTTCACCAGATGCATTTGTAGGGGCTGTCTTCTTGGCATTTTATGTACGAGATTATGTGCTGGTTCATTTGAATCCTTAATTTTTATAAATCCAGGAAAAAGTTTAATTCCTGGTTTAATCCAGTGGCTTCTAAAGTGCTGCCAATGTTGCGGATTTGTACTGGTGTTTTTGCATCTGTGCATCTTTCTTTTCTCTATAGCTGGATCTACCGGAACCTTCCTTATCGGGAGGGGACCAGAGATGGTGTAAAGCTGCTCAGGGTGAGTATCAGAAAGAGGAGTCACTTGTCATGCTAGCTACACTTCCCAGAGACTGTTTTGCCAGCCACATTTATGCCTTTATGCTTTGATCTCGCTGGGACTACGGATCCTACTAGTGTTTAATCTTTTTTTTCTTTTCTTCAGCTATGCTGGCATGGAGCTAAGAAACTAGAGTTTCCAGAAATGTGTCAACCAAAGCTTGAGATCATAAAAAAGCATCTGTGTGTGTGTGTGTTTCAAAGCCACAACAATAAAAAGAGAGCACTTATGGAGCAGAAGTTGTATTTTTCTTACAAGGGAAAAGTAGGGTTTTTTTCCAGAATGTGTTTGTAGCTTCTTTCCTTCTGTAAAAGGCAGCTGGAGGAGGATATGAGCATTGGTGACATCTCAAAAGGGTGGGAAGAAATTCCCTCTTGATGGAAAATGAAGTGGCAGATGAGCAAAGAGTAGCAAGGGAGGTGGGTGACAACTGGTATTCAGATGGGCAGGAAGATGTTTGGCAATGGTCTGCACCATTCTGACCGTATCATAATCTCTGTTTCCTTCCTCTTGACATTAAGCTGCTCAGCCTTCACTGCCAAGACGTGAAAGCACAGTGTACCGCGTTGCTACAAATCTCATTTTCCAACAGACGTAGCACGCCTGCATGCTGCTTGCTCTTGTCTCCACTGAAAGCACCAGGAGACGTGGTTTATAGTTTGTTGGGTCCAGTAATTGTCATGTTTCTTTGCGTCTGTAAGTGAATAGTGCACTAGTCTTCCTGCCCTCAGTAGGGATTCTCAGAGGCTACATAAGCATGTGCTGTAGTAATTTTAAGGTATACTATGATATTAAAATACTATATGAGTCACTGTGGCCTGTTATTTGCAAGTGAGAGACTAAAGAAAAGGAGCTCAGGTGTAGTAGTCAAATCTGGATGGAAAAATAAATTGACTTTTTTTGAGAAGGATCTCCTCAGGCTGTGAAGACCACAGGATAGAAGGGACATGTTGGTGACCTGAAAATGCAGTGCTTTTTCTAGCCCTGATAAGACACAAATCAGTAGGGGTGGCAGGAAAATGCAAGAATATGGTCCAGATGATGGATGTAACTCAGCAAATTAAATTCATTGCATCTCCAACAGCAATTTAGCTTGATCCAAATTCTGAAGGACTAAGATGCATGTTCATTGTAGCGTGTTATTAGTTAATGGTGTTGTTTAATTTGACCCCATTGGTAATTACAGCATTCTTTGTCCATGTAAATAACTAACTTACAGTTAGTCATGCAAATGCTACCTTGAATAGTCCCATTCCATCTTTATTTTTAGCTCCTAGATTTGGAAAATAAACTGTCTTCTGGTAAAGCTATGTATTGATATTAACAATCATAAGAATTATTGATCTGCCCACTCTCTAGACAAATATTTTTGTTATTTTAAAATAAATGATTGCAATATGATAGCATCTCACCAAGGCTCAGTATTTACTAGTAATATGAATCTTATACCACACAAAGAGGACATTTAAGCTCCCTGCTAATTGCTTGTATTTATCATTCAGCGCTGCCTATTATTCCTTGTACTTTATTCGTGCAAAGTGATGCAGCTGCGTTGTGTTTTATGGTAGCTAATTTACAGGACTATTTATCCAAAGACAAAAGGCATATGTAACTTCATCTGAACAAACCATTATAGACATGGGTAATGGCTAAAATGAATAGATGGGCAGATATTAGAGCATATGTGTAAGGATTTCTTTATATAGAAATGAAAATTGCAGGCGACAATGACTGTGATTCTTGAATCAAGCTCCAAAAAACGGCCTCTGGTATTTTTATTAATGGTATTTTTATTCCCTTTATTTGATTTAATTCAGAACAATACCTTCTATTGAATCTACTTTTTATTTCATTGCAATGACTTGTTTTTAGTTCCATATTTTTTCCTTTTTACCAGTTCTGGTGGTTTTCCTTCTAATTATTTTTCTGCTGCTCCAAAGCAAATGTTCTCTTTGGAGTTTTGATTTTAAACAGCAGATGGATATATTTTCCTCTGTGTTTCAAGAGGAACTTTTGCAATTTATTTTTTTTTAACCTGAATTTGAAATTATATTAGACAAATGTCTATGTATTAATTTATCAGTTAAAACACAGAAAATATATTTGGCAGTCACGACTAACAGCTAAAAAGGCTCTGAATTGCAGGATACTCAAGTGCCAGAATATAATTATGGTTTGGCACAGGGCACTGGTACAGAAAAGAAACCTAGTAGCTCTCCTGTCTCCACATCACAGGACTTGAGGGGACCAGGTGCAAATATTTGCAGGAGACCACTCTGTAATCTTGATTTAACCCATATGTAACCTCTGTTCAACAGTGCCCCAGAAGTATTCAACTATCTCAGATACCACTTGAGCTTTGCTTGGCATATCTTGGCATAGGAGAAATGACTTTGGTTACAGCTGATGACACTTATTCCAGAACAGGAGAGAACTAATTGCTGTAGGTTGCCTAATTAATTTTTCTGAATTTTCTGGGTTTTGGTAGGCTGATGGTATAAACTGCATAAAAAGTGGTAATTAGTCTAAATAAGAAGGAAGAACAGGATGAATTTTTAATCGCTGTAAAGGAGAATCTCGTGCAGGATCTGTGGCTCTCCCTAGCCACTACTGTGGTGGTGGGAATAACAGTAGCTTTTCCATGAGAAGAACAAATATTCTCCCTTTCTTCTCAGCTCTCAAAGATAACTACACACTTGGATTAAAAATCTAATCACAGCTTTTCATTCTACTTTCATTATTTAGGTTTTGTTCATTTCTGTTATAATCAGATAAAAAACTCGCTACAAAACCACAAGATGTTTGATTTTCCAGTTGTCAAGAAGTGGTGGGAACAGACCTCCCAGGAATTGAAATCTTACAGGGCAGTTGCAGTTTTGTTCATAAATTGCTTTTTTATACATATGGTTGTTTTTTTTTTTTTAAAAAGAGGCTGTTGTTTTCTTCTGGTTTGCATTTTGACTTGGAACCTATAGGGTTTGCTCACACCACGTCTGGGGGATTAGCTCATCAGTGGAAGGGTTTTCCAGACTGAGCATAAGGTTACCAGCTAAATAATTCATTCCATGGGCTGTGGCGTTATGAATAACACAACTCCTGTGAGTTAGTTGAAGGCTGTGTCAGGAACGTGTGAAATGAGCTCTGCTGAGAGAGCCTAGGGATGGATGAGAAAAGCTTAAAAGATGATGGTACCTGGACTGTAGCAAGTGCAAACCGCTCAGCCAAACTGGCATATTTAACGTGGAATTAAGTCCTGCACCTGAAAAGTTAAATTTTATCCTTTGTATGCACTTCGGATGAACTGCACCAGAAAAAGTGCTGTCATCAGTGAACTGCTTTGCTCTAGAGGTTAGGTTTTCAGCAGATTCAGGCAGCAGAACTAATTAAGAATTAACTCCGCCAGCCAGTGTCCCACATTGCACGAGGCACCTGCCATGCAGCTGAATCAGAGTGCTTCGGCAGAGGAAATAAAGTAGCTGCACAAACAAAATGAATTATTGCAGAAAGGGTCTTACTCTTTCTCTGTGCGCTTCTCTTCCTCACTAAGTGCGGCCTGTGCCTCGGCTTCTGCTTTATTCATGTACCTGGCTTCTTAGGTACTGGTCCTTGACTTTTCAGTTGCACGTTTATGAGTTGTGTCACCTCTGTTATGTGATGAACTTTCTTTATTAGCATCTTTAGTGAAAGGCAGCAGGATTAAAAAGCAAACCCCAATGCAAAATGCCTGCCTGCATTTACTAAATAACACCTCTTGTTATTGTAATTAATCTTCCGGCAGAGTAACACACAATTAAGAGCGTGTATGATCTCTCTCACTCACCCTTCTGGAACAGAGTTTCACTTGTCATCAAACCTACTGTGCACCTGAAAGCGTTCAGTGGTACAAAACCTCCGTGGGGAAACCGAGTCCCTGCAGATGTTAACAGCCATTCCTGCCATACTTTAGCTGCAAACTGCTTAGCAGGGCATTTATGTGTTGCAGCCATATTAGGTGGATTAGCTTTTAAGATTAGCCTTTGAAGAAAGAGATGTCATGCCTCGGGGCTATGTTGACAGATGTTTCACAGATGCATCAGCTGGGAAGTTGCAACCTTCAGTGTTGTGCCCAAAACTTGAAAAAAATGTTGTGAAGAGTCAGCTCTTTCCAAACTGCACAGCAGTTGTTCATAATGCCTCTGCTGACCTTGTCCTGGTGGTAATCCTCTTTTTATGTGGTTTTAGACAATCATCTTCTCTATTCTGAAGAAAATACTATGAGTGACAACTAGAAATAAATGGGCACAAAAAAAAAAATCCTTTCCTCACTCACCCCACTTCCCTCTTCCAATTAGGATCTGTCAAGAATTTGCCTTCCACTGGCAAGGACATGGGAGCATTTGTGTCACTATACACTGAACCCCAGAACGTGTTTGGGCAGGCAACAGGCACCGCTTTGCCCCGGGGCTCCAAGGCCAGTGTTTTAAGTACCTCCCCTGCCATAAACTTCTCTCATGGAAAGTCACTTAAGGTTAAAGCTGCAAAAAATTTTAGGATGCTTCATTCAGTTCTCAGCTGTCAGGGCAATCTCATGAAATGCCAGTTTCACCAGCTTTCCCTTTCCCTCATGTCTTCATTGCCTTCTTGCTTCTGGGAATTTACTATAAAGCAAGTCACAGACCTGATCTGGTTTGGATAGCTTCCTTTGGCGAGGGGGCAGAATGGGGAGGGTGGGGGGGAGAGCATGATGTCAGCAGCTCTGGAAAACTTGTTGCTATGTAGCTTGGTTTTTCTTGCCAAATAAGTATATATGTCATGTAAGGAGGAGTGGCTGATCTGTAATAGAAACCATGCAAATCTGTAAGTTTGAGTGTGAAAGAGATGTTTCACACAGCCATGGGATGACTGATAACCGGATGGGCTATGGGCCTTTTTCCTGCAGCATTTTAGATGCTGTTAGAATTTCCTCATTGCTAGTTACTTGAGAAATTTCATAACAAAACTCCTCTTGTAGTAGCAGCCAGCCTCAAAGTTTTCTAGTGCTGTTGCTTTTGTGCAGTTAAGTTGCTTTTTGTCTCTTCTCTGTGTGTTTATTCTTTGTGCTGCTAGTGCTGGGCTGCAGATCCACAATTTTTATTTACATATGACCAAGAATATTTGTTGGAAAAGCTAGGCTGGTTTTAAGATACAGGAAAACATACAAAGAGAAATTACCTTGTTCAGGAAGGAAGAGCAATCGAATAATCGGATAATCTGGGGGTATTTTTTCTCTATAGTTTTTCTCTCTTCTTGGAGAGAGGACATGATAGCAATATCCAAGCAGAATTTCTCATGATTTTGTTTGTGTATCTGTGTGATCTGGTACAAAAATGGAAGGATTAGCAAACTGATGTATTAAGAGCAAAATATGAAAATTGTCGCTTCACTCCAGTGACTAACACTGGTTGATGTTGAATCTGTCTCAAAAAGTCAGCAAGGTATGTTCAAGCACCACAATTTCCATGCTCCTGTGGTTTTGGTTCTGTAGAAGAGAAACTTGTTTCCATTAGAAGCTGAAGAACCTAATGTCCGTGATTAAACAGTAAGAGCCTTCAAGACACAACTCAACTGGAAAGGAACAAAACCCACCACATGGTCTTTACTATTAAGTTTATGTGGCCAGTGTTGACGTCATCTAGAAAAGATCAGTTCTTCTCCACCAGCTCTCACCTGGGACGTCAATGAGAAGGAAGCTAACTAAGACTTGTGGCTCATCACCTGCTGGAATAGCAGATGGACCACAAGAGATGTCCGAGGCACATGCAAACATTGTTCCTTTCTCACAGCCCAGACAGCATGTCACCAAATTATGGGGAACAAAAGGACTCCCAGCAACTCTCTTTCGCCACTGAGAAGACAGATGCCAAGAAATCCTATTGTAACCTTGCTAACTGAAAGAAAACGAAAGGGAAAGAAAGGAAATGAGACCTCTGCGCTTGGAGAACAAATAACTGCCACCAGCAGCCTTTCAAGCTAGTTAAGAAGCCTCATTCCTCTTCCACATAATTTTTTGACTGGTCCTTTGCATTACTGGCTCTTCATGGCCCAATAATTTTTGTTTAATAGTGGGTCACAGCAACACCCCAAAGGCAGGCAATAAAATTCACTGGTCACCAAGCACTGTCTAGGACATCGATCGACCTCAGTTTAAAAGCAGATTCTGCTGCTTATCAGCTCTGTGATTTTGGGCAATTCAGTCTCAGATATTTGCAGCTCAGGTTTCTCATTACAAAATGGGAATGATTTTATTTGTTTGGATTTTAGGAGTAGTTGGCAGCTTCAAACACTTGGAGATTTCTTTCTGATCCTGGTGAAAAAATACTCTTCTAGTACTATGGAAGCTTGAGAGCACTTTAATTTTACCTTAATTAGCCATAAATATGGTTTCCTGTTCCTTTATTAAAACTATGTTTTGTCATAACAGCTAGACATTGTTACTGCATTTATAAAGATGCATTTCCAGCCTGAAGCTGCAGAGATAAGTGGACACACTTTAGAGATTCAGTCCTTTTATTTTTTTTGCAGAGGAAACTTTTCTGGCTATTAATGCCCCATGGACAACACCCAGGGCAAGTACCTCGACTGGACTGTTATGTGGTAAAAACCAAAGCATCTTGAAGGCAGGTGTGGAAATGAAATCGTAATGGATGAGAGGAAATTAAAGCATTAAGCTGATTGCACACTTGACAGCTTTCACCACACGCTTACTGACTGTGTTTCAGGCTTACCTGATAATGATGAGAGGAATGAAGTACACCAGGAATGCCACCACTGTCATGTAAGGTATCCAGTAAGAGTCATCAGGCCAGAGAGCCCAGCACTGCACTTCCCCATTGGAAAGCTGCCTTTTCCCAAAAATTATCAGAGTCGGTATGGAAAACAGGAAAGAGAGGCTCCAGGCCACGCCGATGAGAACCTTCGCCTGTCTTTCTGTGCAACAGAGTCAAACAGGAGGTGTTAATGGGGGTGTTGGTGTGATCGACCTGTGTAGCAGTACTGACAGAAGCTGGGTGAAGAAAGGGTTGTGGCTGGCTGATGTTGAAAAGACTGCAAAAGGTGAATGGGGGTTTCATCTCTTCCTCATGATAAAAAGCCAGGTTATTATGGGCTTGTATTTTACAGGTTTTATTTAAAGCTGCTAAGGGCTCGCTGAATCTGAAATGCTATGAAAAATGCACTGCTCAGGGTCAGCAAGTCAGAAACATGAGATGTAAACGGTTCCTCTCTGCCACCAAGACAACATCGTGAATGAATGGAAAGGCCTGCAAGCCTGCCCTGCTGTTACTCTGGTACAAAAAAGCAGTGGTTGGTAGGAGGACACAGATACAGATAAGAAGCCCTTGTGCTACAGATAACAGAGGAAGGCTGAGACTGGGAAGGGATACTTAATACATAAACTAGTTTGGAGCATACTAGATGTACTGGTGGGGAAAATATGCTTCTTGGAATGGAAAGGAAATATTTTGATACACCTTGAGGTGAGAAAGCTCACAAAACATTTCCTATCAGGAAAGAGAAAATGCCTCAGTTTAGAGTGGGGACAAAACTGCACAACCAGCTGCCTGTAACTCCAGCTGCGACTTTACTGCCCTGAAGAAACATGGTCCTGGAGAACCCAGGCATCTCCTGAAGTTCTCTGCATTATGGTCGAGACCAAACCCAGCTCCTACTGATGGGCATATGCCCAAGCCGTGCCAAAAGTAGACTGCTAACCATGAGACAAGGCAGATGACGGTGGGCTGATGCTCAAGTGCTTGACCCCGTTTTATCTGCCACAACAGACATCAACTAGGAGTTCCTGCCGGACCTTGTGGTGAAGATCAGGAGCTGAAGGAACCCAAAGCACCTGGCAGGTTTAGGCTACTGCTTCCCCTTTACTTTTGGTCTCCTCTGCTGCCAAGTGGGGAAAACTGGTGGGAAACCAAATGATGCCTGGTGGCAGCTATGGGATTTTGTAAAAATCAATGAGTTGGAGCAAACAACCCAAAGGCTTTCATTCTCACAAATCTGCTTTTTCTGGTTAAAATCAATATAGCTCTAGCTGAGAAATGGGGAGAAAGGGCTGATCTGTGGAGCACCAGCGATTCTCAGCAGCAGCTATTCCTCCTGAGTCAGATTGTAAGAGGAACAGATGGGGACAGATTTTTTTTTTGATCTGGGAAGCTTTAGTGTCGAAATACTTTATTGTCCTACAAAATACCCGAGGTTGTGTGTGAAATAGAAAAATCACTTTAAATTATGCATATCAAGACAAATGTCTTCCCTCCTTGAAGCTCAAAGAGCAATACGAAAGCATGTGGGAGAAACATTCAAAAAGTAATTTTATGCTTTATAAAACATCAGTTGCAAATATTCACTTATCCTGCTCATTTTTAAATGCTACTCGTGTTCAGCAAAATATGGTCTTGCTAATCTAGGGCTTAAGGGAACTCTGATGACATATATAAAAGTGAGAGGGTTAGATTAAGTCTATAAATATTGCACAGGCAGAGGAGACCTGTAAAGTTTCCCAAAGCATAACAGAATAAACTTAGCAAAAGGAATATTAAGAGTAAGTTTCACAAAATATTTCCTGACAGAAAGGGCTTCTCACTTGTGCATTAGCTACTTAAACTACATACATACAAGCCTCAGTGGGGCCCACATGTCTACTTCTAAAGGGAAAAAGATCATACTCTGTTTTTTGCTCTGTGTAGCAACACACTTAATTTGAAGAGAAGTGGCCAATTTGAGCTGGGAAAGAGTGGTATTTTATCTTTGTGTTTTGTAAAACATTACATGCGATGTTCATTTAATCCTGCTTTTAAATGACCCTCTTGTCTGGTAGAATATGGCCCTGCTAGTTCTAAAAGGCTTTGCAGGGCACTGATAACATCCAGGTAAGTAGATTTTTGTTTTATCAGGTTAATGCTAATTGGCTGCTGCACAAGTGTGTGTAGGGGGGTTTATGTTGGGTTTTTTTTTCCTTGTTAAATTATCTACTATGCTCTAGATGCCAGCAAATCATATAACTAGAACTATAGCAATTATAAATGGAATCAAATAAGAAACAGCTTTTGAAATAGGATATTCTATTCAGCCAGTCTCAGTTTTGTTGTTGGAAAACAATACTGCTCTTTAAATGGAGAGTTTTTCCATCTGGGGCAGTCAAGACCAACAACTAGGGTTGGAGCAGGAATCACAGTCATGAGCTCTGGCACTGACTCTCCTAAAGGACGTTCTTATGTCACTGACCCCATTGCTCTGCTTCTGCTGTCCATGTGCAACAGCAATGGTTTTGTACACATTCACTTGCTCCCAGCATCGTGGAGCAAGGAGACACCCCTTGAGGGGGGTTTTGGCCCTTTCTGCCATGAAGAGCAGTGGAACAGAACAATCCTCCTATGAAGCTTGTGCCATTATAAAATAAGGTTTTAAATTCAGAGAGAGTTTTCCCAGAATCTTATTGACCTGATGGACATTAGCATCACCTGCAGCCCAGCGCCATGCAAGGGACAATTTGCCCCTACTTGGGTTTTGTCTTTTACTTAAGCAGTTCTACTCTTGCCTGCTGTTTAGTTTGAATGCTGCTTGTATGTATCTTTTCAATTTGGTGAAATATTTATGAAATGTCTTCTGCTATAAGGTCTCAGTTTCTTTTCTTTTAGATCTTTAGATAATTTTTTTCTTAATGATCCCTTTGGTTATTGAGTTAGGTGCCTCATGCAGTAAAAGGATTGGGATTAGAATGTATAATTCTTCCACATCCTGCACTTTCTGCTGTCATTTATGTGTTTGCATAGCGAGTATAAAATATTAAACTGTGGAAGTTTGGTTTTTTTAGAAGTCATGCAAATGTTTTCTTAACATGACCTTAGGTTAGTAGGTAAACTAGTTTGTTTTTTTTTTTAAACTTGCTTGACATTTTCAAAGCAAAATGTTTGATTCATTATATATTTTTTCCAAAATGATCTTTCAAGGCTACATGGAAACATAATTTTCAAATGTGGTAAGGAGAAACAACTCTTTTGTCTTGTGATTGAAGGATTTGGGGGGATGAATGCTTCATTCTGGAAAGAAAAAACAATGCTATTTGCTTGAAGGATGATGGGGGATGAATGCTTCATTTTGGAAAGAGAAAACAATGCTATTTGCCACAGGTTGACTCAGAACTGGTTTTAAGGTTTCTCTATAAAACTTTGTCATTGGTGATGACACAGATCTCTTTGTTCTCTGCCTGAAAAATAGCTAAGAAAGCATTTCAAAGGCCTCACGTATGATAACACCGCTAGGAATAGCTGGGGTGCAAAAGTTGAATACTCTTTTATATTCCATGAAACTGGTGGTAAATCTATATGCCCAGAGCTTCTACTGGATTTACAGCTGCCTCCTTTTTCCCTTTGAATATGGTCTTTGCTTGCCCATTAGGGCTTAGGCATCCCTTGCCAGTGGCAGGTGGGCTTTGACAGCATTATCTTCGCTCATGGCTTGTTCCCCCACCCTGGGCCAAACCTGCATCCAGCTGATGGCTCTGCTGCCCCTCGGCTGGGTGCAATGTCTACTCTACTCCATCCTAACGAGGAGAGGAAAAAAAAATATGGTATAGCTGTAGGAAATAGGGCTGCAGTATAAAAAAAAAAGCTTTTAGAAAGATTCAAGGTAGCTTGATGGGGTTTTTTTTCAACTTTAAAGGGGTTCATAAAGACTAGCCACCAATTATTTTACTAAGTAACTTAACAAATGCTGTTTTTCCTGTACCATGTATGAAAGAGAAATGTTAGTGGGTCTGCCTTGCAGCTCACCCTGCTCAGCTGGCCTTCAGGGCTTGAGTCAGTTTATGAGCTTGTCCCAATGTTGGCAGGAGCTGCAGAGTACTGTGTTGCACCTCTCAAAGCCCGCTGAGAAAGCCTTGACATCAATCCCCCTGGACTGAAAAAGCTGGTCTGCAAGCAGCACGCAAGTATTTGAAGTATTCAGACCTTAACATCTGCCAAAGCTGCACCGCTGCCTGGGCTGTGACTGATTCATAGGTTTTTAAGGTGCGAAAGGACCATTAATCTGATCCCCTGAACAGAGCAGGCTGTCAAAAGCCATTGTTGCACCAAAACAAGAATGATATTTCTGTCTGATTAAAGCACATCTGCTGGACCTCACGGTTCTTGTAATTCTTCCCCTTCCTCCCCACCTGCTACTTCTGTTTATTCAGTCAGTGCAACATACTTAACGTCCCACTTCAAGCCCTGTGGGAAAGAACTAATGTTCTTTAAATTGTACTGCTAAGCAGCCAGGATATATCTGAGTGCCGTAAAAATAACAAATAGAAGAAATTATAAGAAATAATAGATACTCAAACTTATATGCTATAGCTCTTTAAGTTCTCTTATCAAACTGTTGTATGAATTCTCAGTGCTGCACTCTATCCAAGTAATTTTTTTAGTGTGAATAAATAGACAGTATAGCTCTTGCTGCTCTTAGAGTCAGTGTAGTTGTACAAGGGATAGCTTTGGCCCATAATAACCTTCTCAAAATGCTGGAAGATAATGAAAACCTCCATACTTTTTAAAATGTCATTTCATTCTTTGCTAACACAATGCTTATAAAAACTGCTGAGGGCTAAGTGCAGCTAAATAAATCTCAAAGCCACAGCTCCTTTGCCATTTGGAAAAATGTAACAGAGTCCAAATATTGCTCCAGCAGGAATGAATAATTCATGGCAAAAAGGTTAAGAATTTTTAAACTAAAAAAAAATAATCTAAAAATATCCATAGCAAGGTACAGAAATTCTCCTACCTCCTTGCAAGAACTTCATTGGGTAAACGATGGCATGATACCGGTCTATGCTTAGTGACACGAGGACGTAAGTCGAGGCATATAGAAGGACCACCTGGGGCAGAAGGTATATAAGGCAGTGGTTGAGATCCATTCATTGCAGAAAATAATGTCAGTGAGAACACTGAACCAAGAATGTTTAAAAACTTTTTCTGAAGAGAAAAAACAACCACACTGATTTTTTCCTTTGTCTTGTCCACAGTTTTCAAGATTTAACATGCTTTCATTAAAACTGTTTCAACCTTAAATGAACACTTTCAGCATTTATTACTTCTGATGCTAGTTAAATGTCTGTACAGCATTTTTGTTGGGGTTTATTGCTGTGGGGACACATACAGGGGAGCGTGAGTTTGCTATACCTGGAAGTAGCGAACGACTCTGCAAACGATATCAGGAGCCATGAAATCTCCAGTGTAGCGCCAAATTATGTCAGTCATTATGTTTATGAGTCCCGTGAATGAATCTGCAAAGAAAATTAGCTGAAGGAGCATTAAAAGAAGCAAACACATGACTGCAGGTGAGCTGCAAAGGCAGGTATGACCCCTAAGATGTACCAGTTCCCCCAGTCTTGAGAGCAGCTGTGCTGTCACCAGTCAACCCTGGATGCAAGAAATGCTGAGAAAGCCTCAGAAAATGTCTAAAGTTTTGTGCATTTTTTTTTCTTCTTTTCTTAATTTAACACCAATCCATTCAGACAGACAAGGCAAAATTCCTCTAAGAATTGGAGCTGGTTTTTCGTGAGCAGGACTTGCCGCTGCCTTCTGGGCTGCAGTTGAGCCTGGCTGTCATTTCAAATGGATCAGATGAGCTGCACCCTTAAAGTGCCTTTTTTCTCTCTGTTGCTTATAAAGGGATATGAAGTGACCAGCTGAGATGGCCACGTCAGCCCTAGGCTGGATGCAGGTCCTGGTCTTTACCCACATCTATACCAAAGATACTTAAAATTACCTGAGATCAATTCCTCCTCAAATAACAATTTGCTTTTTGTAAGTAGAGCCCTAAATGTTTCAGGCTCATTGCTGAGACAGGTGGAGGGAGCTACCTGGTGAGGCCTGAGGTCTGCTGAGGGCCACCAGGTTTTCCATGAGGTGTGGATAAGAGGTGTTTTCATGAGGTGTGGATAAAATATAGCGCTGGAGAAGATGTAGGTTAGTGCTTAAGTGCATCAGCTTGATCTCAGCTGTGCCAAATATTGAACTATTTAATGTCTTTTTTTTCATTTGTCTTTCGTTTCCCTGTAAAAAGAAGTGCATCTGCAAAAGCACCTGGGGTGATATCCAAAAACTACTGAAGTAGTGGAAATTTTGTCAGCATTTTATTCGCAAACTTAATTATTTAATGACTAACCCTGCCCTGTCAGCTTAAAGTTAACCTACTTATGCCTGTGCTTTTGTGTTCACCAAAATAAATACATGTCAGGCCATCTTTTCTTTTCTTTTTTTTTTTTTTTTTGAGAAAATCTAAGGAGATGTTCCAGCCTTTGTTCTTGTTCAGCTTCTTATCAAACAAATGAGCGCTCACAGCAACACAAGCTTTACAAAGGAAATGCAAAAAGCTGGTACTGCTGTTGCACATATGGGTGATGCTGAATTTTGTCTTTAAAACCAAGATAATATAAAAGTTCTCTCTGGTAGGATGATATAAATGTTTTAAGAGCTGTCCATGGAAGAAGATGTGCATCAATCCGGTGTTCTACCACTTCAAATGGCACAGCATGCTGCTTTTCTTGCACAGATTACCACAAAGGGAGAGAGCAGGTTGGGAAAACATTTTGTGTGGTTTGTCAGGACAAAACCAAGTACCACAAAGAAATATCTTCGATCCATATTTTAAAAACTTTGAGCCAAAATGTTTCATTTTAATACTACTGTTTTACGCATTGAAAAACCATCTCTGTACTTTGATAAAGGCATCCTATTCCCCACCTCAGAAGATGCTGAGTTGAAAAGTTTGCTTTTGGAAACAAAATATTTCAACGATTTCAAAGAATACTTTTTTGGAGCAGTAAACAGTTTGAATCAGTATTTCCAAGCAAATAAGTACAGTCTTGGCAAAATTAGTTACTTCTAAACCCATTGAAATTAAGGTAATTCCAGATACTTCTAGCTGGAAATTGAGATCTCAGCTTAATGTGTTAGAAGCAGCAGCCTGTTTTGCTTCACTAGAAAACTAGGATTATTTTTTCTGTATCAGTATTCCTTTCTCTCCTCTTTTTCTTCAATCCTTTATCTCCTCTCTTTCTTCAAGGCTCAGTTCAAAATTAAATGAGAGCAGAAATATCATTGATGTTGCACATAATTACATCACCTCCCTCCTTATGACTTTATCATCCAATTAATTCTAGTTTGCTATTTCCTTTCTTGGTGTTTTCCAACCCTGTTTTCTCTCTTCCTGCAGAGGGACGCTGGCTCAGAGATGACCTCCAGAAAGCTCCTCCAACCAGCACTTTTGTGGTCTCTGCTCTCACACCCACCCAAGGCAGCAGAAAATAATGTCTTGGAAAGTCACGTTAAAAGTTGCTCACTGATTAGAGTGATAGGACCAGGGATGATTGCTCCTCTGCTGAGTATAGTGGCTTGAAGACTTTATTGAAAAGATTGTGGGTGCATGTGTTTAAGGTGGTCTTTGATGAAACCACTGAGTTTAAGTGTTTTAAGAAGTAAAACTCATCCTCCAGCGGTGGTTCAAACCCATCCCTTCCCCTTTCCTTACTCCTGAATTATTGATTCATATTCTCTCTCTCTCCAGTAATGAAATATTCATTGGTTCAAAGTAATACACATCAATAGAGCTTCACCTCAGGGTATCCTCCAGCTTTTGATGGTCTGAGCATTTTTCAAGCAGGTGGTAAATGGAGGTTCAGCTTCTCTCCAGAGGAGGAGGGTGTGGGAGCTGCCCTCACTCCTACCCATCTCAGTTGTCTTCTCACCACCACGTCGCCATACCTTTCCAATGCAGTAGGAGAGTGCTTTGTAGGTGCATCCTACTCGTGAGGTGAAAAATGGGACAGTGTCATCCTGTCCAGGATGCAGCCAAGTGTGGAGCTGCCTACTATGCAAATGCTGTTTGAGAAGACCTAGAAGTACAGTTCCAGGGTATTCCCACATTGGCTTTTTAGTTTGCATTGGGAATGTGTTTTTTAACCTGTGGATGGTCCCTACTTTACTGGCTTGTGTGATGGAGAAGTTACGGGGCAATGAGCCTTCGTTTCAGTTGATGCTTGACCCAAAGGTCCTCTCCAGGGGTGCCCCTCATGCACCGCACACCATGTAGCTGCCAGCCACTACTTGGGCTGATGGACCATGGGGGGTTTGCTCAGCTGAAGAAGACCACTCCCACACCCTCAAATACGCAGTCTGGATACAAGCTCCATCTTTGTCATGCTACAGATCTGTTCCCCCTGCATGGCATTAGCTACTAATATAGCTGTAGCCTTAAGTACTTCAGGCACTTTAAAGATGACTCAAAACTGTCTTTCCCTTGAAAGCCTTTGAGTGAAGTTTTTCAGGTGACTGCAGAGCTTTTTAAGCAACATTTTAACTTCACAGCTTCTTTGTGCTGGCAGCCTCAGGTTCTCTCCCCCAGAGGTACACTTTAAGAGCTCTTTGTGCTGTTTCTGAATCACTGTGAAGGGCTTGGCATGCTCTCCACCAAGTGTGTGCCCCTGAGCACAACACACATGTGTGTGCCAAAGCAGATGCATCCAGCTGTGCATGAGTGCCAAATTAGCCAGATTTATCAGTACTCTTTAATTATAGAAGTATTCTCGCATGCAATATCCTTATGCCTTCCACAGGTTTCAGAAGCATCTCTTCCTTTTTTGGTCCCATCAAGTATCAGACCAACTTTTCTCACTCCTTTTCCCTTCAGCTGTTGGCTCCAGAGGGTGTTTCTTATCCCATATCCTCAAAGGATATATCCTCAACTGCACTGCTTTTAGGGGATTCATCACGTAGATGCAGGTTACTTAACACAGGGACACCAAGTAAATAACATGCCTTGTGCAAACAATCAGGCAGCGTGCAGGAAAAACGCTGCAACCCTACAAACCATGGCCAAGAATTTTTGCTGTCGCTGCCTGCTGCGTGCACTTGAATCTGTTGTTTCTGTGCATCGTTTCCTGTTGCGCGTCTATTATTCGTTCCCTAGCCAGCTGCCTGGTTGCCTCTGTGCTAAGCATACATGCAGGCTCCAACAATTACCAGAGCTTCTTGCCCTGAATGTCCCTCCTGGCCAGTTCTCACTTTGTGTCTCCTCCTCTCCTGTGCCACAAGTACCTGGTGCAAACTGTTATTAGTGATTTAGACAATGAATGTGCTGCTCATTATTCTTTTATCTTACTGTTTATCAGACTACATGTTTTTCACCGCTTTGCAACATTGCCTTAATCTACAAGCCCCCTATCACACGAAACCCCAACGTGCTGGTGTGATGCATCTGATGCACACATCATGAACTACTGGCAGAGCTTTAGTCAGTGGTAGATGAATCCTCCTCACCCACATATCATCTCAGATGCAATTACAGCCACCATCCCGGCTCGTTTGTCGCGCAATTTGTATTGTGTTTTTATAACATAATGATTTGGTTTTGCATTTGTCTAACAGCTGATATCAGCAATGTGCTCTCAGCAGATTGCACCTTCCCTTTTGGCAAGCCTACACCTCTGTGAGTGTCACTGAATCGCATCATTGACCTCCTAAGTGTGGTAAATGTCAGGTGTAGAAAACCAATGCAGCCAATCCATCACTCTAAAGCTTGGTCTCCTCGTTACTGCTGCTATCGTCACTGCTCCTTACTAAGCTGGTGGCTTACACATCAGGTACTTGTGTTCTTTCACTGGTGAATATTCCTGGGCCAAATGGCACTGTGCTTGTTCCTGAAAACAATTCTAATCAGCCTTCAATCATAACTCTGTGTGAACTTGTCATTGCCACTACTTTCTTAATATTCTTTTTGGGTTTGTGTCGGTTTTGGTTTGTTTTTTTTAACCAAGCAGTTGTGTGTGTACTGTGGTTCTGTGTCTGCATTGCTAGGCAACTGTGTGGTTATAGGCTCCTTTCATTTCTCAGAAAAAATAGGGAGAAAAACAATTAATGACATATACTCCCATTTGATAGAAAATATGAATACCAGCAAGCGATAATTTGTGACTGTTAACATAAACCAGATGAATATTCATGCAATGATGCAGAAAAGACAATTTCTTGTTGAAGAGAAGACATGGCACTAGTGTGATGGGGATGATAGCAGTTTGCTCTTGAGGGGAGGTGGAGTTTCTATAAACTAACTTAAAAGAAAAATTCCATGGGACTTCAGTAATAAGGAAAGTTAGAGGGAGGTAGGGAGGAAAGATGACTCTGCCTGGGGTGCAGAGGGAGGGGAAACTGGCCTGGTAATTGGCCTGTTGGGATCTGCACAACTTGGAGCCGCAGGAACTGGGCAGGTCTGCAAACCTTCAGCTGCATCCTCCCTTTTGCTACCACCGCCGCAGCCAGTCCACAGAGGCAGAGCTAGCATCTGCCTTTACAACCCTGTCATCATTTCAATGTGCAGCATTTTTAAACAGCATTTCTCAAAAAGACTGAGAACACGACTGAGAAATGGAAGCAGACTGTTGTTCCTAGAGGAGACTGAAACGTGCTGAATGAAGTGCTACAGCATCTGTGGCTGGGAAATACGGCAGGTACTGACACAACCTGTGAAAATACTGGGCCCTAAAGACTAATTTTACCCAAGTTCCCATCTTGCCCAACAAAAAAATGGATCTTTCACAGCTGTGTCTGAATGCAGGCATTGCCTCTATGTATTTAGCACAGGACCTGCTTGGTTCAGGAGGCAATTGCAGCATCTTGGGTGGTGGGCACCACTTTGTGTGACTGACAGGCACGAAAATGTGAAAAAGAAAACACTGCCCTTGGAGGGACGAATCTGAACGCGGGATTGCTCTTGCTGTGAGTGAGACAAATTTTTGTGGCAAAAAAACCCTCCACGGAGATAGAAGTTCATTATAGGAAACAAATGGGGGTAATTAGCAATCTGGCAGGGGAATAGAGACAGGTTACAACTGTCTCAGTTAATCTGTTCACAGAAATTCATTGACTTGATGGCATTGCCAAAGGGATGTACCTTGTGCAGACTTCAGGATATTTCTTACGTTACAACTAAGGAGGTTAAGACAAAAATCTGTGCTAGCAAGTCTGCAAGAAAATATCTCTATCATTTGGTTATTAGTACTGACACCACTCTTCCCTTAAGACACTTACCCTAAAGATACTGAAAGTCTTTTCTGTCAGAAGTGGAAAGCAGATTGCTGGTAAACTGCGGTGGGTTAAAAAGCTCCACACATCACCTCAGCTACAGCTCGATTGTTTTTTCCCCTGATGAGAACAGTCCTATTTAGTTGGATGTGGTGATCCACGCCTTCTTGGTGAAGCTGCGTTTCTTACTGAATTTCCATCCCTCCTTTCATGTTGCTTACAGAGTGATCCCATTTTAAGGAGGGACATTTTGCTCTGCTTTGCTGACAGCACCGAGCTGCAGAAGGCACCATGGCAGCAGCAAAATTTTGTAAGGCAAGACTGGGAGGATGCCAGTTCCTCATCAGGGCTGAGTATTTCACATGGCTTTATTGCTCTGGGCTTTTTCTCCACAGAATCACTAAATTGGAAAAGACCTTTGAGATCATTGAGTCCAACTGTATCTGTCCTCTACTAAACCATATCCTATCCCTGAGCACCTCATCTACCCATCTTTTAAATACATCCAGGGTTGGCAACTCAACCGTCTCCCTGGGCAGCCCTTTCCAATGCCCGACAACTCTTTCATTGAAGAACCCTTTCCTAATATCTAATCTGAACCTGCCCTGAGCAGCTTGAATCCATTCCCCCTTGCCCTATCACCTATCACTGCCTTCATCCCTGTCACCTACTGCTCCCCAGAGAGCACACACCCTGGAAGCAGCAGAAGCAGCATCTTTACTAACACCTGCCTGCAACAAACAGGGTGATAGACTCTTAAAAGCAAAAATGGCATCTCTGCCCTACTACAGCAATAAGCTCCTGTCTATAATATTTGAAGTGATGAGGGAGCCATCGCTGCTCTGACACTGTCTCTCTGGATCATGCTTGATGTGCAGTCAGCTGACAAGGGTCAGTGCTGCAAACTTGAATTGCAAGTCAGTAAAACCCGTAGCTGATTTTGTCACAGAACTGAAGGTGCAAGCAATTTAAATTTAAAGTTTAGCAGGTTGGCACAAGGGACAGAGAGCAGGAGAAGCCGCCCTACCTCCCACAGCTCATTTTGTTACTTACCACTGTTCCCTTTCTGCTCTCCACTGAAAACAACTCACATGCGTATTTGTAGCACTAGAAATAATTTTACTTTCACCTTAGCTAGAAAATGCACCCAGCCTTCTGTGCCCATTCAGCAGCTGATAGCGAAATAGGTTACGTACCTGCTCTGGGCACCTGTAGGACAAGGTACATGCAAGATGCCTTTCAAAAAGATTAGATTGAAGCTCTTAAAGCACTGAGCTCCCAGGAGCATGGTGCAGTGCCTTTCCATGCAGTGCACCCAGAGTGCAGCAAGGGCTGCACACGGGGCATGGATGGGTGATAAGGGCCCAGGGGTGAGAGCTGCAGCCACACTTTCACCCCTTGATAGCCTATTCATCCTCTTCACAGTCCCTCCAGGTGCGTTTATCTGAGTTTGTGGGTGTTTGCATCCCCTTGCTCCAGCATTGCAGAGCATCTGGGCAAGATTTTGGAGATGTGGGACAACGTGGGTGGGTTTGGCTGGCACCCCAAAGGGCTGCCATGAACCCTCCCACACCAATTTAAACTCTTTTAGAAGTGTTGATGTCAAGCAGATGTAGTTGTGCTTAGACGGTACAAGGATCCCAGCTCTCTGCCAGAGAATCCCTGGCAAAAGGGGGGAAAACCATGAGCCAAAATTCAGGGTGTGCTAAGCTTTTGCAAGGAATCAGCAAGCACCCCCCCAAGCACTCTGTCCTGCTGCGGTGCCTGTGCTGCTTGTGCTGACGCATGGGTGAGGCAGCGGGTTTGCCACATGTACCAACGATGCGTGCTGTGTCGCTCTGCGTGTTTTCTCCTTGAGGCCTGGCAGCCTGGAGCAGAACACAACATGTAATGGATGAAACAGAGGCCACTTGAAAATTTTCAAGAGGAAACCTGTTCAGTTCCCCTGTCGAAGCGATGTGGATTTTTCTTCAGTGGCAGAAGTGATGCTTTTTTTCCTCTTTCTGGCTCATAGGAAGTGACAGGAAATTTTGTTGCACTGGGTGAGCATTTTATTTATTTATTGCATTTCTTACATTTCTGCTCTGAGGTCTCCCTCCTCCTGAGAGGAGGCAGGCCCTGTTAGACTGCACGTTGTAAAGGTTGAATGCAGTGAGGCTTCAGACTCATCCCAGAACTCATCAGGGTTAAAAGACGAAAGGTTGAGAAAGTCATTCACTGCACCGTGTTTTCTTCTTAACAAACAACACTTACAAGAGAGAGCTGGAGAGCAGGTCCCTAGGAATTGAATTCAACATGCCCTGCCACTGTTAAGGGCATTAGGGTTTTGTTTAATTTGCCTTTATTTTAAAAAAATATCACTTCCTACCTTTCATTCCCATCTCACCCTTGTTGGAGGGACAGAGGGGGCTCAATTGAACTGGCAGTGGTGCAGGAGGGAACACAGCACCCACCAAAACAAGGCAGGACAAGTGGAACAGGAGTGGCATGTAAAATGCAGTGGGGGGTGAACGAAGAGAACTTGGCTTATAGTACCAGTTCATCCATGTCAGCATCGGTTTCTGTCATCAGAAAACCTGGTTCCTCCTACAAAGGAGAACTGATTGGAAAATTCTTTTCTTGTAAATTCAGGATTGTCCTGGTATTGGCCAGGCCAGAGTCAACCTCCCCAAGGAGCCAGCACAGGTGAGCTGACTTAGCCTGAGTTGTTTTCCACACCACCTGACAGCACTTCCCCATAAAAGGGGCTGGTTGGGGAGAGAGCCAAGGGTTTGGTGTCTCTAGGGTAGGTTGGGTGTGGCTGGTCTGTCCTTGTGTCAGGCAGCACTGGGTACTCTGGGTTATCACTGGGTGTGAGTGTAATTTGCCATTATTGTTCCATGTGGTGGTGATTTTGTCAGTAAGATGTCCTTGTCCCAACCCATGGAGGCTCTGTCTCTCTCCTCTGTGAGTGAGTGGTATGTGGTGCTCAGCTGCTGGTTGGACCTGAACCACCACAAGGGTGTATCATGAACCAGCCAGGAAGGTGAAGGTAAGTGATTTCTATTCAAATGCCTCCTTCTTCAGACCTCTGCTGCTATCATGGCTTGGGATTGGCAGTTCCTTTAGGGGTAATGTGCAGGGACAAATGAAGCTGATGATAATTCTGAATGTTAGAACAAAGTTCCCACTTCCCATCTTGTGTTATTGGCACATAGATGAGACTACAGCCTACTAGATCAAGCATTGTTTTGTTGCATGTGGTTGCTCAGCAGGAAGTTCTGTTTAAAGAGACAAAGTTTTTCTGAACAAACTATATAGAAGCAGCTGAGTAGTGTTTCACACTTGGATTTGAAGAGTAGACAGAGTTTTAGCAGCTGTTTACACAACAGGTAACAGCAAATCTGTAAAAACTATAGTCCAGGTTCCTGTTTTATTGAGTCCAGATGCTGTAGGTTTTGAAATAGGAATTTAGCTTCTCTAGGTATACCAATGTATGAATTAGGCATGCCTGAATATGTAAGTCAAAGTTAACCAATGAGTGTTGGATTACCATTATGTAACTGTTGGGAAAGTGTATTTCAAATGCAGCTCATTAATTTAACTCCCTTTCACTCCTTTAGGCAGACCGAACAGGTAGAATGGAAAAAGGAATTGGGGGAAAGAACCTGCATAGGGGAGGTTGACCTCAGGAAATGCAAATGCACAAGATAAATTCCTGTGGTTCAGCTTGTTTTACCTACACACTGGGAAACAAGGGCCATGCCTCCTCAAAGGACATAGCAATCACACCATTTGTGTGTGAATTTGTTGCCTCTTAGTTTATTTCCTATGGTATCTGTACTTGAAGGATTTACCAAAGGGAATATAGCTTCTACGATACCAAGTACCAAACAAGTCCCTATTAATTCTGTCCTTCTCCACACAGTTTCCTTTGTTGTTCCTTCTGAATCTTCCTTACTGATCCTTTCTGGTAACTCTTTACCTCAAGTATTTATTTTAAGGACTGAATGTTTGTCACAATAGTGCTGCATGATTATTCTTACTTGAAAAATATGGACTATCTTGGGAATATTTTCTGTTGGTGTAGTTCAGGCATCCTGGTCATTATAGTCACCTATACTTCTTTCAGTTTTGTAGGCTCAGATATTGTTGATGTAGATACTTTAGCTTAAGTAGGAATAATGAGAATACAGCCGTCTTTCCTCCTTCATGGCAAACTGTAAATCAGATTCCTGTAATGCTCAAGCAGGGGCATTACACACTGTGGCTCAATTTTTGTCCAACCTTAGGCTCACAATTGCTGAATAGTTATCATTCTCATTTTGGAACCTGCTTTGTCTGCCCTGGTGTTGGCTGATAGCATGAACAAAAGCATACTGGTAAGATTCGTTGGAGAACTCCTTGTAAAGTCATCATGTGGGGAAGGTTGCACGAAATACAATGCTGCTTTCCATTAAATATACAGCAATAGCAGAGCAGGCTGAAGATTTCATTACATATGGTCTGAATTTCAGTCTTATAATTGGGCTGAATTTGGCCAAAATGGACTTCGAAGCCTTTGGTTTTATCAGAACAACTAAGTCTCTGTAGTGCCATATGTGATATCATTGACTTGAATTCCATAAATCCTGTTAAACCTATGTGAGCATTTGGTAACCAAGCTAATCAAGGGAGTTTAGGTGACTCTCCACAGAAAGCCTGTAAAGTATGTTAATGTGAGTCATACAGGCTGGCAGGTAAGGAAGCACTGCATGAAAATGCTGGGTGTTTCATTCTACAGCCCCTTGAAAAGATGGGAAAGAGAAAAAGGGGCTTATTGTTGTTGGCACAAAGAAAATCTACCTCAGAATAATAAACAAACATCGCTGCTTTAATATGCAAGAAGGGAATAGAGAAAATCCCTGCCTTCTTAATGTAGCTTTTTGTTTCAGTGATTTTTTTTTTAGTTCACTTTTTAGGCTATTTCCAGTGTAATTTCCATTTGATTGTAACTAGGAATGCTGCAGTTCAGATGATGGACTAAAAGGTGTTAGTGACTTATTTGTACATCTAATGTCAGAAGTTTAAAGTAATGTATTTTAAAGGGAGCTAGTGAGATCCTAAAAGACTGTTCCAAGTAAAGCCTGGTTGTGGCCCTACTCCTGGCAGCTCTGTGTTCATCCTGTCACCTCTCAACGTTTGCTGCCAATGTATGAAGAAGTTAGGTGAAAAGCTCCATGCACTCATCCTCATTTATCATCAGAAGTCAAACTCTCAGAGTAATTGTAAAATAAGAGTCTCCTCTGTCAGATGACAATCCTGCCTGTGCTTTCAGCAGGGAATCAAGCTGGAATCTGTACATTTGAGAGGCAACACATTTTCCAAGCAATTCAGGAAGAAATCCAATTCTCCCCCCCCCCCCATTAATGCTAAAATGTTGGACCCAAAGGATTATACGGCTTGGCTGCCAAGCACCTTTTATTAAAAACAAAAACAAATGTAGCACAACTGTCGTTAGGATTTGAATGTCTGAAGCAGGCTGAAGGTAGAAAAACCATAATCAGTCCTTCAGGACCACAGAACAATTCTGTAGCTGTCAAAACAAGAATTAAGCCTTCCTATAAAGCAGTATAAATTGACACAGCAAAAGCTGACTGCTGCTGCCGCTGATGTGGGAAAAAAAATACCTAGTTCAGCCTTTTGGCTGCTGAGCATCTCCACAAAGCACATTCAGGGCCACCACTGGGACACAGGAAAGGTTATCAGCATTATCAGGCCCCAAAGAAAAGACCAAGTTCACCTCTTGGCCTTCACATTTGCGTGTGCCTCGCTGTGTGCTGAGTGTGATAGGAATATAAAACCCACTGTTGGTCTTGCACTTTGCCACGTCCAAAAAAAAATGGGGGGGGGGGGGGGGCTGCTGCATTGAAGGTACTCATTTAGGAAAAGGTGCATTTACAGGGCTGAAGTTTTGCCAGCCATACTTAGAGATGCTGCTGCTCTGTTTTGCCAAATACAATGTTACTAATACAAGCAACAGGTGTGCTTATGCCACCCCTGACCTTGTGTCTGTGGCTTGTGACACAAAGTGGACCTGGGGCATCAAATGTTCGTTGGTGTAGCCAAGTCAGACCTTTCTGATAGTGCTGATTGTGCGCACTCCTTCCCTGGGGTCCCAAAGAGTTCAACCTGAGATGACAGGAGGGCACACGGAGCCCCTGAGACCTGCACAGAGCTTTGCTAAAATGGAATCAAAGTTTCCCACTGGTGTCAAGAGTTTTTGGATGAAATGTGATTTTTGGTTCCAGGGCTAAAGGCAGCCAGCAGCTGTGTCGAGGTTGCAATCCCAGCCCAAAACTGAACTTGCAGCATGCTAAAATTATAAAGGAAATTAGTTTTTTAAAAATGTATGGCTTTTCTTCTGGACAAAAAATATCTGGTTAGCTTTGAGATGAGTAACCAGAAATCTGGATTTTTCTTGCAGGTAATTCAGTGAGATTGATGAGTGTAAACTACAACTCTGGCTTAAAAACTAAAGTCAATTTACTTGTCCCTTCTCCACATCGCCTCAGTCAGCATCCTAGCAAAGTTCTGAAATTGGAATGTCTTGCAAAATAATGAGTATGAACTTTCATATTGATTTACAACTCACACCAAAAGTGTAACTCTGTGGGAAAAGCTTCACGCAGATTGAAGGGTCTTTCTCCACTTTCTGGAGCAATGAATGGTCAACCAAGAAGGGATGTAAATATCTTTAGCAACCTCTTAGGAGAAATAGATAACATAAACCACTGACTATAAATAGAGCAATCCAATGAATTCAGAACATCACTATATTTTCAAAAACATAAAGCATAAAAAAATGCATTGTGGAAATAGTGTTTGCTGAAAACAACGCTAACCTGCCAAAGGACTTATTTGAGAATGTATTGGATGCACTAATGAGTAGGTGTTTATGGCTTTGGAAATACAATTTAAAATGTGTACTGCTCTCTTGCAAGAGTAGGTAGTCCATTTGCTTGTGACATTTCAGGATGATCAAATTAGTCTTTGGCAAGAACAAAATGTTTTTTTGCGACGTTATCTGCACACAAAGAACTACAATGAAGGAACTCAAACCCGTCTCCTGTTCCAGATCCTGTCAGATTTACACTGGCACTAAACTGTGTAAGTGAGGCACAGAGTTATTTAAGAGCATGAGAGAGATGTACCTGTAAGGGGCATGGTTTTGGAAGCACTGCTTTGTTTTTCTGATGGATCTTATTGAATCAATTTTTTCCAGTCTATTTGTATTAGTTGGGCTCGGTTCACAGAAATGTAATTGTGTATTGCAATTTCACTTTGATCACAGTCATTTTCTTTCTTGTGTTTCCCAACCAGTCTTCGAGAAAATGCAGCAGTAATGGCATGCAGCACTGGATATTGAACTGCTTGCAAACCACTCAGGCAGCTCATAAAAACATTATTAAAAGGCAAATGCCCTTTGTGCTCATAACTTCCAAACTATGCGAGCTGAAGTGTTTTAATACTTCTAATGCATTGTAATATATTGAGATGTGCTCTGCTGGGGTTAGTACTGCGGTTTTCTAGTTGACAGCTTGTGCTTTCCTGTCAATCACTGGTTTGATTTGACTTCAACTCTCCCTTCAGTTCAAGAAGACAAGTATCTGAGTGTTGTTTGCTGGGGGGTGCTGTGACAGGCAGGTGGCACATATATTCTTCCCTGATATAAAAAGACCTTTCTCAGAGTGTGCAGAAGCATCTCCCTGGTGCCCATGAAGGGCCTCCTCCCAAACCATGGGCGCTCTGGAGATGCTCCATCCTACAGAGGTTCTCTTGCTCCCCTGCTAATGTGAGTCTGTCCCAAAAAGGGGGATCCGAGGAGCCATGGAGGAAAAGGGGGCTTTCTGTACGCACATGCTGTGAGTGTTTGACTTAGCAAAATAATAATGGCGCTATCTTAAAGGTACCCTTGGTGTTCACTGAGGAAGTGGCATATGGTTTTAGTTTCTGGATGCATAAAACAGCCATCTTCCTCTCTCCTGAGGTCATGCTTTGCTGAGAGATGAACGTAACATTCAGACGTGTGAGTTTATTCCTTTACTTAAAGAACTGGGAGTTCATCTAAGGATGTGCTTCCCTCAGTATCAGACCATGTGCAGGTGATCTGCAGCTTTCCCAGGTAGGGAGAATTTATACATGCTGTAGCGTCCTGGAGGTGAGTTGCCAGAATATTAACAGTCTTCACTTTCCACCGTGGCAGCTGCCCTGGGTTTAGCCTATTCTTTCCCTCACTATAGATTTCTTTTTTTTTTTTTGCTATAAAGTTTTCTGTAATTCTCTCTTTTTTTGTTGTTTATCTCTGCAGTAAACTAAACATTAACTTAATACTGTCTGCAGAGTCCAGGTTCTGTAGCCTGAGACGTCTTTCTGTAAACCGCAGTTATAAAAGATGCAGAATGTGTTGGAATATCTCAAACCTTCACACAGACAACATCTGCCACAAATCCAGCCAGTATCAAACTATCAGTATATTAGTTATTTTTTCAGCTGTCCTCAAGATCTTTATCTCAAATAACAATTTCTCTATTGGCACATGATTTCACCCAAAAGGGAAATTATTTTTCCCTTGCAGTGTATTAGTGGAATATACTTTCTATTCTAAGTAAAACTCACTGCTTTCTTTTCCTCCTCTTCACTGCTTCCATCCCCATCCTTCATTCCCAGCTCTAATTGTTGATACGTACTAATTTGATAGCTTTGGTCTAGGTAGGAGAGTTCCTCCCAGAAAGAGCCCTTAAAAGTTACTCTCAGTGGTGGAGTTTGTTTCCACTGTACCCAAAAGAAGGTAATAGGCAATGAGCTGAAGTATATTTTTAAGCACACTAGCTGCTCCATGCTGCATGCCTTTGGAGATGATGGGTGCTTATGGTAAGCAAGACCCTGAGAGCAATATGTGTTTTTAATGCCATTGCTGACAGAAAATCTATATTTGAGGTAGGTTACGCTTGTATTCCCCTGCCAGAGATGCAGTGCAAAACACTTTAATGCTGATTTCCATCAGCCACCCATTTGCTCCAAGGCCTCAGAAGACAACCAAGATTGAACCTCTGTCTCACCCACTCTACAATCAGATCCCTGTTATCCAAAGTGCTACATGGCCGCACAACTCAAAACTTGTGCTTGAACAAGATTTTGCTGTAGAAGAGACAATAACTGCTTCCAAGAAACACCTGAGGGTGCAATAGGTACCATATTTTGAACAAATGTAGGTGGTTTACTGTCTGCATGGAAAGGAAACCATGCATTTGGGAGGTACTTGATGAAAACCTTGTTTGTGGTGCTCCAGTTAACTTGCCAAGCTCTATGGGCTAGCATACCCATGCAGGGAGATTTACAAACAGTCTTTACTTACAACCAGTTTGCAAAGGTACAGGATTCACTCCTGATTTGTTTGTTCAAGAAGCTTCGGTGTTTGAGAGAGGTAAGATTTTGCAGCACAATATTATGAGAGGACCCTTCAGAGAAACTAGGTTGATGTGCAGCTGATGTGGTTGACATGTATTAATATTAGATTAGATACCTTTGAAAAGCAAAGATTTCAGGTGGGTATTTTTTACAGCTGCGTTGTCTTCCGTGCATTAAAATTTCATGAGGTTTTCTGACATAGAGCAGCAGTAAGATTTGCCACTAATAACTCTTTGACACAAAGAAACTTGTTTGATGTTTCACAGGGAGCCTGAGTACCACGCTGCTGTAAAAACTCATCAGAGAGGATGATGAGAAGCTGGAAATGCATACACTGGATGAGTGGATCAGTGCTGTAGTGCAGTTTTCACAGGTCCCACGCAGCCAGTACTGTGAGGCTTACTCCAAATGGGCTGTGCCATCTAACTAGCCCTGCATTTAAAATGTGTCAGGATAATTGTGTGCCCATGTGTGTTTCTGCCTGAGAAATCTAGGAACCCACATTTAAAGTCTGTAAATTAAATATAGAAGAGGTTACATGGTATCCTCCTTTTGGAGAACTGAAAAAAACACTGGGAGACCCTCGCTTTTCCTGAGTTACATACAAAGATGGCCTCAGAAGTGGTGATGCTGGATTCTTTGCTAGGGGGGCTGGCAGAAAAAGCCACTTTTGTTTTTCAACTCCTTTAGTGGGAATCTGCTACTGACTTCCATAAGCAAAGGTCAGCCTTACAGTTCTCAAGTAAAGACTTTAAATAAGACAGAATATCTCCTTTTTTTTTTTAAATATTTTGCATGTTTCATTAAAGCAAAAAAAAGAATGAGTAATAAATGACATCTCCGGGATTTCAGCTGACTTATTAAATATCACTGGAGGGACAATTTCCTAAGGAGCAATGTGAAATTAATATATTTAAGATACCTTAAACTGCTTTTCTGTACTTAATAGTAAAATAGTAGTAAGTCCAGTAATCTCATAACACATCATAAAAACAGTGTTTATACAATCCATATCTCTGTAGCATGGGAAAGCCATTTTTCTAAGAAGGCTCTCCATCCCTCCTGCATGTGGCATCTGTCCCTGTTTTGCCTCCCTGCCTGTGTAAGCTGGAGAGTGATAACAGATAGCAATCAAATAATCTATTTAAGAAGAAAATATCCATCCGTAGAATACCACCATCTATGAATGCAGAAATGTGCTACACATCTCCAGTTAAAGTTGCGCTAAAAACCCAATAGTCAAAAAGTTGTACTGGTACATCCAGTGAATAGGTTCTAATATTTTCTGTTGACATAATTTCTTCAGTTGATAAATGACTTTTTCAAAGTGTTTACACACATACAAGCATGTAAAATACTGTTGGCTTTGGGTTTTCTTAGGAAACAGTTTACTACTTCTTTCATGTTTCTTCAGGTTCCTACAGCTTCAAAGCACACTGTTTCATTGTGCTGGAAAGTCCTTGTTCTCCACTTCTAGTCTGCAGGCTTCTGTAATGTTAGGGTTAATAATTTGTCTAACATTCTCTTTTGCTAGTTTACAATGAAAGCACAAACATCTTGCAAGGAAAAATTGCTTCTGTTCATTGTCAGTAATTTCAGTCTATGAAATCGTTGTGGTCAACCCGCTGCTTCTGCTTCTCAGAGCTGTGATCACTGTTTCCTAAGAAGTACCAAAGTCAGACTTTGAAATTAAATGTTTGGGGGTTTATCCATATGTAATCTCCATCTTGTTTTGACTGCTCCTCCTCTTGTTAAACAGGTCTTTTCCCTTCTTTCTTTCTTTCTGATGCCTGTCTAACTTAAGTGTGGAGAAATCTATGACTTACCTTCAAGTTTCTTTTCGATTTCAAAGTTAGGGCTATGGAATTTAGCCACCTCATTTTACTAGTGACAAAGATTTTGGTTTTGTTTTGGTTTGTTTTGGGTATTTGTGTGTGTGTATTACATGTGTGCAGAAATGGAGTGAGCTGCTAAAATGCATTCATATCCACACTGAACCCTTTGGTAAGTTCAGAATGTTCTTTCCTTGCACACAGAGGTGCATGGAAGGTCTCTGCAGTGCAGAGGTTCTTCTTTAAGGTTAAACATGCAGCTGTAGTGTTACCACACAGCTTTGATGTAACATTGAAGCTACCCTCTTTTCCAGACCTCACTTGAATAAAAAGTGGTTTGTGCAGAGCCCAGAAAAGTTGGGACAAATTCCAGATGGCTGCTTAGAAACAGGGCTGAACACAGAAGAAATAATAATGTGCTTTTCCCCAGGTAACATGTTGCTACACCTTGCTGTGCTTAAAAATAAATAGAAGTACTGAGGAATACCTTCTTTGAAGAACTTTGCATTTGCGGGTGGGTTTTGAGTCAGAGCTGCCTGAGGTCTGACTGAAATGGTGGGAGATTAGGTTCCTCGTTGTCAAGGACTAGTAGTAATCCTGAGATATTTGGTGACGTACGAACACTGGAGGGATTTATATAGCCAACTTTAGGGACCTAAATTAGGAAATGAATCCTTCTGTATAAGTCAGTGAAACTTAAAAGGCAGCTCTGAGTGTTTTCCTCAATTGGCTATAAATGGAGCGCAGGGTGAGTGACTTCCTATCATACCTACAGCGAGGTGCCTAAAATAGATAGCATGAATAATCCCTAAAATGAATACCAGTGTGCAAGAAGGTAGTCATGAAACTTAATCCAATTATCTCTATGACAGTTATGTCCCATTCTGCTTCCCAGGACCGATGCAGAGCCGTATGTTTTCTTTAGACCTGCTTCTGTACACATGGCAAGAAGCTGACAGAGAATTTTTCCCTGCACCCTCCCTGCTAATAATGGTGCTGTATAAAGCAAAAGGTGTAATGCCCCGATTAACAGTAACTTCCTCAGGTGAAGAAGGTCACAGATTAAAATCCCTTTGGCTAATAAAACTGCAAATGTGGTTGTCACCAGTGTATTCAACCACCTAACTATAAGAGAAAAATGTGTCTGAAAATGTTTGCCTAATTTACAGTTCACTAGGCTGACTAGAAAAGTTGCTAAGATTAGAATTTAGTGGTTCTTTTTGCTGTTTCTTTCAAATACGTCATGGTCAGTCTAGCACATGGACTCAGACCACATTGCATTTTTGTTTTACAGCCCTCAAAAGTGCTGTAGTCGGCCAGGCAAGCCTTTATAATCTCTACACAGCCCTACTGGTACCAGCAGAGCTGTAATGGCACAATAATTTAGCTGCACAGTACAGGTCTCTGCACAGAGCTAGAGAAGTTATATTGAAGGTGAAAGTGGGGGGAAAAAAGCTACCAGCAAAAACTGTCTGAAAGGAAGTGCTTTCATTTTCCTCACACAGATGCCTGATCAGGAAACGGATTTGTATGCAAAGATCTGAAATAATGGCAAGTCCTTTTTAAAAGAGTAGAAAAGGTAAATGTGGATCTCCTACATGGAAATCTGTGGGTGGGGATGTGGAATCAAGTTTAGGCTCTGTGTGTGTGTATATGCGTGTCTGTTGAAATGAGAAGACGATGCCTTTGTATAAAGATAGGGCATCTAAGGTCCATTCATCATTTTTTAATCCTTTCAGAAATGACTTATTACCCAGGAAAAGCAAACAGAGGAACCGATTCCAGCTTAGTTTAAAAATGTATGGTCTGGGCTGAATTTTGGGTGATTGGATTGTCACAAGATGTTCCACTAATATTATTATTTCCATTGTGGGAGTGTCCTGGGGCTCAAGCCTTAGGGGTGTTGTTCAAAGGCACTCCCAGGTGACTTAGGAACAGAAGTTTGAAGCCTGCTTGTGGTTTTAAATATACATATACTCTGCAAAGGAAAAATCATTTCATTCTGTATTGAATATTTATAGGCATACTGTAGCTAGTTTTCCTGTGCTTTAGGAGCAGGGGGATTTGTGAACTGAAGCCTATTAAGCCCCTAAAGGTTATGTAAGAAAAGACTCAAATTCTTTGTACAGAAATCCACACCTTTACGGAAGATGTGTTATGGCTCCACAAAATAAGAGTTGAAAAAGCTTTCTCTGGCTTGAGAGTGCTATAGTGACTGACATGTAGATGAAATGGGGGTATCTCTCCTTTGCTGCTAAATTCTCAGGGTTCCAGGTAGTCCTGTGCAATCTATAAAAATCCCTGCCACCATATTCTACACCAAAACTGGCTCCGGAGCTATTGGCAAGCTGGAAGAGTGTGCCTGCCATTCTGCAGTTGCAGAGGGGATACAGATTCTATCACCAGGCTCTTTGAAGTTCCCACTCTGAGCACCTATGGATAGTGAACACACAAACTGTCCCCTTCTGGAACAATTAGTATGACATTTAGATGCTGTACATGGAGGAAAGAAGAGGGGGTTTTTCCATGAGTTCTCCTTACCTGCAGGGACCTCAGCTCTACACTTGGAGCTATGCTGCAGCTTTTTGCTACCTGTATGGGATCTGAAGACCACTGCTCAGAGACAACAGGCTGAAAAATGCTGGTTTAAGAATGCCTGCCTAGTGGGTTGTGATTGCATTAATTACAAACCACAAATCATGGACATCTTGTTCCTGCATTCGTGAGATTAAAGTAGGCTATATAAATAACAGCCATTACAAGGTTTTTAAGTGGATGACCATTCTTGCTTCCAGTAGCAAATTTGGAGAGCTCATTATCTTTTTATTTCCACTAACGGGAGGGACATTGCATGCTACTCTTACAGATACAGCACTTCAGCTTGCTTTTATTTATTTTTTTTTTTGCCTTTTTGCCAGACCTGCTGTTTCCTACTGCAGTGAGCTACAATGGGTAGAATCACAGCAAACACCAATGTTGTGTCCAGCCCTGGACTTTCCAGTGAGCCCTTAGGAAGGTATCTAAAAACATTGGAGTATTAGGCAAAATACAGAGTACACAAGCTCAACTCCAGGCTGGTTAAAACCACTTTTAATTTTTGGTTTGGAATTGGAAAAGAGAGCAAAAGTGGCTGCCAGCAAACCTGCAGCTCACTTCTACATTCTCCAAGTGTCCCACCTCTATAGGAGCTCCCTTGTGGGGCACTCGCCAGCCTGCTTTTTGGGGTACCAAGTTCTAGAGTAAACCTCTCTGCTAATGCATTGAGATCAGCTCCATCGCTGTTTCTTTTTCTTTCCTAGCATATGTCCTTGATGCCAATTCTCTCACCTGTGTACGTAGAAAGCAAAGGCAATGAAGCTGCCTTAAACCATGGGATTACTGCCAGCCCTCCAAGGCCACTTTTTTTTCATAGAGCCCCAATTCTCGTGGTAGCACAACTTTACCTTTTCAAGGAGAGTTAATTTTGCACCAAAAGGAGTTTCTTTTACATTAAACCTCATAAGGATGTTGTGTAACTAGACCAAATGCTTGTGTGCTAGCCCAAATTTCACCATTGCTACACTATTAGGCTGGATTGGAGCAATGCATTTTCAGGATGCCAAGTTCTCTGTGTCCAACCTTTGAATTCATGGTTTCACCTCTAAAGAATGACATATGCTTCATTTTCCATGGCTGTTTTTATCTTTTGGCTGTAACAGAGGTTCTGATACTCCCAAAAGAGGCTACTTCTTCACATAAAGTCCCTTGGTTTTGAGGGTAATGCTCACTCTTGGTTTCCTCACCTAACTTCTAAGGATATTCAACTTCTTATCCCATCCAACTTCAGGCTTGGCTTTGGAGAAAACACATTTTAAGAGAGATGCACATATTGGGTATTTTTCTTGGGAAAGATCGAGTCTTGTGTTAACTAACCATCTATGCAGACAAGAATGATTGTATATAGACACACAGGAATATTCTTGGCTGTTCACGTAAGATATCTAAGAGTATAGTAAAGCATGATTCATAACATCAAACTGGAATCACACAGCATCAGTGCCCAAGTTACTTATTGCGATCTAGGGTACTATGACTCATCTTCAAATCTGAGTTAAAGTTCAACAGAGAATTTGAGTTTCTCCTAGGAGGCATTAAATCTTCAGAAGTGGTGAGGGATATCAAATCTGTCTTGCCACACACTATCATGGGATATTGCAGACAGCGAGTGACCGCTTTAATCTTAATCTTCATTGTGTCTCAGGTTTTGGAGGGTACATTAACGTGTACCTAACTTAAAGTAAGCCCCATGTTGTTTCCCAGTTACTGAGTTAGTCTTCTTGGCAGAATCAGGACAGAAAATTATTGCTTCTTCTCCAGGCAACTAATGCAGCCATGCAATGAATTTTCTTATTCACTCCCAGCCCAAAGAACTCAGCACAGTTTCATGGGATGCACTGAGTAAGTGATGTTAATATTGCTGTGTTTATTCCTGGAGACCAATTCTTTTCTTGGTAAATTGATTCTCATTTATTCTATGAATGCAAAATGAATAGTTGTACTAAAGGCTGTAGTTTCTTTAGCCTGCAGAGAAAAGGTGGATATAAGCTATTTTTCCCCTTCTTTTCAAGCTGTGTGTGCATTCAGGTGATTTGCAGAGTTGTTGGACTTCCAGCTAGGTGTCCAGGAACCAGGTTGCTTCCCAAAATGGGGGATTTAGATGACATTGGTAGTATGGCAAGTTTCTCTGTGTGTGACTATGGGAATATTAACAAATTACTCTTTTTAATCCTTCATAGTTTTGACATATCCTTTTCAGTGCTGAACACAAATGATCCATAAGCCGAGAGTCTTTCCTTACCATATGGTAATTACACTTTCAAGAGGTTTGTTGTGGTTTAACCTCAGCGGAAAGCTGGGACCACAAAGGTCAGAAAAAGAAGCCCCCTACCACTTTAAGAGGTGGAGGATGGGCGAACGGAGCTAATCGAGGGGCTGCAGAGCCAGAGGAAAAAAAAACCACAGGCTTGCAAGGTTAGGATAAGGATAGTTTACTAAACAACAGGGAAAAGTATGAAAACAACTAACTACAGTGCTATTATTATATACAGTGCAAACCTCTCCCCACACTATATCATTTGAGCCATGCCCGAACCGATTCAGATTCCCAAACGCAGCACTCCCCGAGCCCAGCACCCCCGGGCACCCCCCTCACCACCGCCTGCCACGCCGATCCCAAAAGAGAGAGAAAGAAACCGGAACTCCCACACGCCTGCTCAGACCAGCACTTCCCATGCTGGGAGCAGTTCCTGATAGGTCCGGAGTCTCCCCCGGAACTGGCACTGCGCCTGCCCAGGCCGGGACTTCCCGTGCCTGGGTCCGAAGTCGCCCCTGCAGAGGGGGGGCAGCCTGTCTGATCATGATGCAATTGGTATGGAATACTCTCAGGGCTAACACAGCCTGCTGCTGGGCTGAACCCAGGACAAGGTTTTAGGACATTATAAACATCAGAAATACAGGTAGCCCTCTGTCAATTTTAGCAGTGAACTCTACAGTAAAATTGCTAAACTCCTCCAGTCTTTTCTGCAGTTAGGATAATGATGCCTCTCACCTTCCCTTGGCCTTCACTTTTTTCCTTGCAAATTAGCAGAAAATAGAGATGTGGAAAGGGAAGAAAAACACAGCTTTCTGAGAATTGTTGAAATAATCTCTCTATCAGTTCTGCATTTAGGTTTCTGTGTCATGGGTAGGCAATCATGTAAATCAGATGGCAGGTTCTAGCCAAGACCCAGATGACAAGGTATAGGTTTTCCAATATAACTGGGAACTCTGTGGGCTCTTTGGCTGCCAACAGCCCACCTCCATAAAGGTGACTTGCTGAGTTAGCTGTTAATTGGCTCTATGCAATTAACTTCCGATGCTCATAATCACTGTGATGTCTAAGGTACTTGTAAAACTGATTAATTCATATTTCTCTGAAGTGCGGAAATATTACAAGTGCCATTTTCCAGATGAAAAGCTGGAACAGAGACAATTAGCTGCTAATATTGTTCTACATGTTAATTTTGTTAATGGTGTTATTATATTAAGCTTTTGTACAGATTGGGGAGTAACAAGTCATCTTCATTCCTTCAAGTCACATAGACATGGAAGAAAATTGTTGAAGTCCATTGAAGTGGTCAGTGCCATAGTTTTGGTGTAGAGGGGGGGGGGGGAAAAAGAGGGAAAGGTCAACTTCTAATGTCTTTGCTCATGTCTAGCTGTTGTAGTAGTGGAGTTTACCACGCCTGTTTAGTGAAATTAACTTGCAGATTAGTTAGCAAACTCTCCCTTTAGTCATCTTAACCAAAACCATCCCAGAAGTCAGTGTATGAGCACAGTTGGTTTTAGTCCCATGATCATCGTCTCTCTGGTCAGAAGCAGAAGGCAGAAAATAAACACTCCTTGCTTTAACAGGGTTCATTTCCACCTATTTGCTCACATAAACCTCTCATATCAAGTTTTCAATGTGCCGGCTTTTCCCTGAACAGTGAAAAAAATGAGAGCAGTTTCTCAAGAACCAAGGTCTCCTGTGGTCCAGCTTTCTAGAAGCAACTGAAGAAAGTGGCAGTGATATAAAGAGATACTTTCAAAAATACCTCCTTGTCTTTTTAATGTCATTCTCAAGTCATCCCGTAGGATTTGGTGTTTATATCATGAAATAGAGTGTAGCTAAATACTTCTACAGGTCGTAATTTTGTTTTTGTATATAAACTGTCATTGAGGTTAGCTAACACTTTTTATTTCCTTATTTCATTGCAACCACAGCAATACTGTGAACATCTATTTAGAACTAAGTCTGTCAGACTATGGCTTAAAAATTGGGCATGCAGTAAATTGTCTACATGTAGGCACAGGCTGAGAGAGCTGGGGTTGTTCAGCCTGGAGAAGGCTCTGAGGAGACCTTATAGCAGCCTTTCAGTACCTGAAGGGGCCTGTGAGAAGGCTTGGGAGGGACTTTTGAGAGGTGGATGTAGTGATAGGATAAGGGGGAATCATTTTAAATTGGAAGGAGGGACATTTAGATTGGATATTAGGAAAAAAATATTCACTACAAGAGTGGTGAGGCCCTGGAAGAGATTGCCCAGGAAAGTGGTGGATGCCCCCTCCCGGGAAGAGTTCGAGACCAGGTTGGCTGGGGCCTTGAGCATCCTGGTCTAGTGAGAGGTGTCCCTGCCCATGGCACGGGGTTGGAACTAGATCTTTAAGGTCCCTTCCAGCCCTAACAATTCTATGATTTTGTGAATCTATGATTTCTGCCCCTAAAAATGGACAAAATCTAACATTGGTCTTAAGGTACTGATTTCTGCTAACTGTTGGAATAGAAACTCACATAGCTAACGGTCGTAATATTTCCAGCTCCAACTTTCCAGAGTTTAATGTTGAAGAAAAAATCCCCAGTCCTAACTTTTGATGATCAAAAGGAACTTTTTGTTCCTCTATCAATAGTAGTTGAAGTTGCATGAAAAACAATGACAAGTAAAACACTTTTCAGCAGAGTTTTTTCATGTTTGTCTTGATTGGTTTTAGAATTGGTCAATAGTTTTTATTGAATAGACTCTTTAGCCAATACATGATGTTTCCTGTCCAATGCCACTCAAATAATTGTGTTCTACATATGTTCATGTGCTATGCTTTTGTATTTTGAGAGTAAAGTTAAGGTGGCCTTCATTTGGTAGGACTGGGTGAAGTGATCTAAATGAATATGAATGTGTAGACAGACCTTCTTTTCTGAAAACAACCATACTTCACTTGAAAATTTCCAGTTTGATACAGCGCCTATGAACTCGCCTGCCTGTCAGGCCTCACTCTTTGATCTTGAACCACTCAGTAAATTCAGTCAGAGGCAAAGATTTTAAAGACACAAAGGCTCTGAAGTTCTGTGAAATAGCATCAGGTAGCAGAAGATGTGAGAGGTTTCCTGCCAGGAGAGATAACTATGCCATAAGCATAACTTCTGCTAAACTCGGAAGAAATCTATTTGGGAAAAAGTGTTAGAAATACCCTCTTTGCAGGGTAATCTTCAGAGCACATACTTTCTGAGAAACTAAATTGCCTTGGAGATAGAAATCTGTAGGAAACCCAGCTTTATTTTCAGTCTTCACAGACGAGCTTGTTTCTAAGAAAAAAAAAACATTTTTACAAAAAAGGAATATGCCTGAAAGCAAGTTGAACATGAGACAAACATGGCAATATTGCTCTTTGTTACATTACCTGATGCAAAGTGATTAGTACTATTGTTCAACTCAGCTGTTAATTCTTTGCTGATTTCCTAATGCTTAACTCCCAGATAACTTCAGAGATTTGTGTGTGAGCTGAGAGTTAAACACAGACTTAAATGCGAGACTGACACAGGGATTGCAGAGCGCCCTGGTTTCGGATGAGATGGGGTTAATTTTCTTAATGGGAGCTGGTAGGGGGCTGTGTTTTGGATTTGTGCTGAAAACAGCGTTGATAATATAGAGATGTTTTTGTTATTGCAGAGCACTGTCAGTGATACAGAGCCAAGGTCTTTTCTCCTTCTCACTCCACCCCACCAGCGAGCAGGCTGGGAGTGCACAAGAAGTTGGGAGAGGACACAACCAGGACAGCTGGCCCCAACTGACCAAAGGGATATCCCGTACCATATGACACCATGTTTGGCATATAAAGCTGGGGGAAGAGAAAGAGGGGTGGAGACACACACACACTCACACATTCAGCGTGATGGAGTTTGTCTTCCCAAGTCACTATCACATGTGATGGAGCCCTGCTTTCCCGGAGATGGCTGAACACCTGCCTGCCCATGGGAAGTGGGGAATGAATTCCTTGCTTTGCTTGCATGCGTGGCTTTTGCTTTACTTGTTAAACTGTCTTTATCTCAACCCAGGAGTTTTCTCTCTTTCATTCTCCCCTTTTCTCCCCCACCCCACCGTGGGCAGTGAGTGAGCAGGTGTGTGGTGCTTGGCTGCCAGCTGGGGAAAAACCACAATGTATAGGTATATATTTAATACAAAATATCCTGAATCTAGGCTTCAGCAACACTTTTAAGCACAGTGAAGCTGAATGGATTACTCACACTCCTACAATCCCCTGCAAGCCAGGAGCACCACGTTGAATTGTGGTGTAGTAAGGGATCAGTACGAGTCATATCTCTGAATTTGCCGAGTGAGTTGAATCACTGAATTCTGGTGGTGTTGAAAGAAGCCTCAATCAGTTAGTTACTTCTCTCCTGCATCTGGCTTGGCAACCAGTCAAAGAGAACAACAGTGCTCATTTCCTATTCATGTATTATGCACAATTTGCTTTGAATACCTTGTTTATTCTAACACGAAGGTTATATTTTCATTTCATTTTGGTACATTAGAGAGGAGACGTGAGAATTGAGGCCACTACTCAGCTACTGAGCCACAGATCAATAGACAAAAAGTTTTAAAATGGCTTTGAAATGTCTGCATTGATAAAGCTATATCCATTATTCTTCTCTCTGCTACTGGGGTAGAAATAATGAATATTTTAAGAGTCCCAAAATAGATGGTACTAGTAACATTGACTAAGCAGAAACTGTTTGCCAGGAGATTAGGCTTTAGTTGGTAGGACTTAAATATGCCTGGCATGTCAAAGCAATGTGACAAGCCAGTGTTTTCATAATGTTCTGTGTCTACCTCATAACTTGTTGTGAAAGGATGATGACTGTTGCCAGCTTGCTTTGTTCTTATTAATATTTTTTAAGATAAGAAAGTGAAATGGCTCCATTTCAGGAATTAAGTCATTTCTTTGTGCCAAAATACTGACAGGAACTCTTGGTGCAGGAAGATAAACTAGAGTTCTGACTCCTGCATCACAAAAAAAGAAGTCAACATTGCTTGAAAGGATCCCTGCTGTTCAAGCTGGTGTTTCTTCTTTTAATATTGGAGATGTGAATGTAAATTTTGTATGTAAATTTCTGTGATGTAAAATGGAGAAAACTGTTGAACTCAGGCACTCTGAAGATCTGATTTTAATAGTCAGGGATAACTTTGGGGAAGGGGGGGCCAGAAGAATCAGCAAGTGGAACACATGGACCTCAGTCACTACTGTAATGTCAGCTGTATAGCACTATTTGCAGCCCACAACTAATGGGATATTAGTCATAGAATATCCTGAGCTGGAAGGGACCCATGAGGATCATCAAGTCCAACTCTTGGCTCTACACAGATCCAGCCAAGTCAGAGCATGTGACTGAGCGCATCGTCCAGATGCTTCTTGAACTCAGCCAAGCTGAGTGCTGTGACCCCCTCCCTGAGGAGCCTGTTCCAGTGCCCAGCCACTAAAGAACCTCTTCCTAATATCCAGCCTAAACCTCCCCTGTCTCAGCTTTATGCCATTCCCTTGGGTTCTATTGTTGGTTGCCAAAGAGAGTAGGTTAGTGCCTGCCCCTTTGCTCTCCCGGACAAATGCTTGAACAACAAACTGTTGAACTCAGGCACTCTGAAGATCTGATTTTAAAAGTCAGGGACAATTTTAGGGAAGGGCAGGTTGTAAGAATCAGCAAGTGGAACACATGGGCCTCAGTCACTATTGTAATGTCAGCTGTATAGCACTATTTGCAGCCCACGCCTAATGGGGCGTGCCCCAGTACTCTGCTCACTAGGTAGAAAATATACAGTGTCTGGGGCTTTAACTGCTCATCTGTCCTTTGTCCATAGCTTAGTTGCCTACCTTTTACCATCTTCCATATATTCAACTGGAACTGGGAGCTCTTTGAGCAGAGAATAGCTATTTTGAAACTCATGGAAGCACTGTAATACTTGATCTGTGATTGATACTTCTAAACTGTGCCATGAGGCTGTATCAACATGTCTTACCTGATGGAAAATACCACTGGCATGCAAAGGAAGTATATGTGAAAGTAATGACTGAGATAAGGGGAAGAACCGTTTATTACAGATGACTCACAGGCAAATAGGAAAACCAGCCATCAGCACTGCAGGAGTCACTGCAAACCTTCACCTTCTCACTTTGCAATAATTCTTACATCACCTGTAGTAACAGGCCAGTCCCTTTGCATTGCTGAACACTTTGGTCTAACTGTCCCAGCTGAGAGTAGTTCTTCAAATGGGACAAGCTCCAGGGCAGACACAGCTGACACCATGAGCAGGAGCTCACTTAGTGGCAAAAAAATGCATGTTGAAAATTGGGGATTCCAGTTTAGAAAGAGATGTAACAGACATCAGTGAAGGTCACAATATTGCTGGGAAATTACATATTAAATTTAGACATTTAGCGGAAAAGTGCTGCAGTTCCTACCATATCTTACAAAAATCCAAAAAAACCCCACCCCCCAAAAAAGGCAACAGAAAGTATATAAATATATCCTATGTACACAAACAATACAACACAGCTGCCTTGTGAACAGGAATTAGTAGCAGGACATTTTTATAGAAAGAGCACATATTTCCCCCTGGGAAACTTAAAACCCCACAAATTCAGTCCATTCAAGCCTACAGAGGAACAATGCGCTGCTTATGCTCTTGTTTCCATTCCTAGTTGCTGACATATTGACATTTTTACAAATGAGGTTTCTGTACATTTTCCATTTTGTTTAAAATCTACAAAGTTCCTGGATCAGAATAGCTTTTTTTTTCTTTTCAATGCAAAAAATTTAGCCAAAAGCATTTCTCTTCACATTTACATTTTGTATCTCCACTACTAGCTTAAACCAGGCATTATCACTCTTGAACGTAAGAGTGTAATTGATGGAGCAATACCATTATGAAGTACTTTTAGAAAGCATTTTAGTAGAAAACCACAAGAGATTCATCTCAAACTAGTTTAATTTACAGTTCCACGACAACAGCTGGGGACATAACTTCTGGGAAATGTGGATGCAAATTCAGACTGGAAGATAGGATTCAGTGAAATCAGTGAGTTGCAGCTGCTGCTTCTGACAGAGACACTACTACATCTAGCAACATCTTTGTAGATCAGAGGCAGACTGAGCCCTAAGATAAGCAGTCACCCATTATGGCAACTGAATTCTTCACCACTCAACTTGCATTCTCTTATTTGTCATTTTAATACTGGTTCCTGTGCAGTTCAGATGCCCTTTCCCCTCCCATGCACTACCTGTGATTGCCAGCTGTGTAACGAAGAAGGTCATTCGGGATTTCCTCTTCCTCCTCCAAGTAGAGAAGAGCACGATGGCATTTCCAGCAATTGTGACAACAAAGAGAATCCAAAGAGTCACCAGCTGCTCTGTCTGCATTGGAAAGAAGGAAAAAAAGTATGTTGTGTATCAGTAGGTGGGTTGGTAGTGACTTGGGTTAAACCAGTCACTTGTTCTGGGACACATGAGGTGAGAATGGAAAAAAAAAAAAAGGAGTGAAATGTGAGCTTTGCCAATTGATTTCTTACTATTTAGTCTAAAGGGTATTCTTGTTCGTTCAGAAAATACTTAACATGCATCACAGCTGGTGGTGTTCATTCCAGGTTGATTTGCAGTGTCTGTATATTACTTCTGCCTTCACGAAACAACTAGCACTGTCTGTGTTCTGCATCTAACACTAAAAATGAGAGGCAGCCCTCAGTTTTCTTGTGTTGCTCCAGCAAGCTGTGAAATAACCAGCTGCCTCGCCTCGAAAGGAATATTGATAGATGGGCTCCTCTAGAGAAATGGGGGAAATAACTACTTCTCTCCTTCCCAGCTCCAGCGAGCCCGGATCATCCACGAGTCCTACGTAAAATCAGACATCCACTCCATGATCTAGTTGCGCACCAAGACTGAAAAGAAAGCAAGACCCACTGCAAGGAGAAGGAGAACTGCGTGGTGAGCAATACGTGATGACGAAACGTCCCCTAGTGGCAGCGTGCACAGAGCAAGGAAAGCAAGACAAAAATCCCTCGCTTCTCAAAGCATCAGGAACCTCTGGCTGCAAGAACGAGGGCGCACAGGTCCACGCCTGCTTGTTTGGTGAGCGCATGACCAATCTTCTCCTTCCCGTTGGCCTACCAAGTCCCGTTTTGTCCTCTCTAGATGCAGGACAGCTGCTTTTCAAGTGGCCACTCTGTAGGTTTCCCCTTGCTATGTGAAAGAGTCAAGAAGGATCCCAGTGCTGGCCCTACTGAAGTGACCCCAAGGCACTGCCCTGAGCAGGTGGGGGGAAGGAGGTTGTCAGTGAGACCTGGGCCTACCTGGCCCAGAAGGAAGGGAAAGCACTCATTAAAAGCATTTGGCCATGTTACCCTGTGGGTTATGTGGGCATGCAGGAAAGGCAAGACCTGGTGTATGAGCAGTTTGAGGCTGAGGTCTGTGCCTGAACTCAGAAATTAGTTTAAGCATACAATAAAGGCTGTGTTTAGATGGTGTCAACTTTTCCCAGCATGATAACTTTTGACAATGTAATCTAGCATCTGGGTCATCTCACCTAACTTTAAAGCTTTAAAGAGAGTCTAGGTAACAGCAGCACCTAAGAGATGAGTCACCATTCATCTCACCTACCTTGGGATGACCTGTTTCCACTGATTACAGAATGACCTACATAAGACAACTTGTGTGGGCTGGATGCTTAGCTTTCAGAGGAAAAAAAAACCCAACAAACCCACCTTCTTTGAGTGCCTGCAAATCTCTTTAATTTCTTGGAAGCAAATTCCCTTCACAATGTGTGGCAGAGGCACAACTATTTTTATGGGAATCTTTTCATTTGTACAGGTATTGGAAGAAATTGTCTTTTTGGAAGTTAATTAAAATTTAAAAGGTAGGATTTCAGAAAAAAATCTTTCACACATCAAGAAGTCTGAGGCACAAGACTTGTTCCCATTTTCTGTGGTATAAAATCAGGAGTGCATTTCCTTGAAAGAAATTCTGTATTCCTATCTTATATGGATACAAACAGAACAAGGATCTGACACTATGATTCCTAGAGAAGAAATAGCTATGGAGCAACAGAGACTGTGTTAGAGGGGTGTTTCCCCACCATAGGGATGCAGAACATACGGTCAGTTTAAATCCCCCCCTGCCAAGTTAAAAAGCCATCTTTAACAGTTAAGCAATTTTAGGCTAAGCCTCTATGGAAATACACAATTAAACCAGGCTACAAAGATAACCTAAAAGGTGCAAAAGCTGAGTACAGCAGAGGTAAGTTTGAAAGGCCATAGACAAAGGAATAAAGCCAAAGTTTCTATTGATCTATTTGTGGTAGCTGCCATTCAGAGAGAAGAGAAAAAGATCTCATTCTTGAGGATTAAGGAGCTATAATAATAGGCAAGTTAAATCACTGCAGCCTCTCTCAGTCTGTGTTAGCTTGCAGAATAAAAACTTCTGTGATTATTAATGGGATGCCCACCGTGATAAAGACTTTCATGGAGGCTAGGATTAGAATCCAAGATGATCCTGACAAATTAGAAGCATGCACTGTAAAGAAACAAAACAACAAACAAGATGCTGCTCAGCAATGGAGAAGTGCAGGACTGTAAAATGCAGTGGGTTTAATCACATCAGGTTGTGTAAGCCTTCAAAACACACCCTTCCCCCCCCCTCCCCCCAACCCCCCTTTCATGCAGCGTGTAAAGTGCCCCACAAGTGGAACATGATTTAGTAACATCAGTCTATCATAAGAGCAACAACCACCATCATTGGACTGGCACGAGTCTCATGTGCCTCCGTTCTAATCCTTCTGCTGTATCCAGCAGCTGAAATATGCCCACTCCTGGGCACCATGCTTCAAGAGAGACATGGAGTGATGAGTTGGAGAGCTGTCTAGAGGATATAGCCAGGAAAAAAGATTGAATTAAGTTGCTTAATCTAGAAAAAAGCAGATTGCAGGAAAGTATGAACATAGCTTTGAAGATACAAAAAAAGACATGTAAAAAAGGAAAGGAATCATCTCTTCTGATCAACTGCAAACTGACCAAGACTCTTCAGTGAACCAAAATTCCAGAACAGAATTCAGGTTGATTATTTTTTAAAAGTGACTTAAAAGTATACTGTATGTATGTACATAGACTGAGTCAGTGAAAACTCCACATGTGAAGGTCTTAAAAACAGATGGTAGATTAGAGAGAAAGTTGATTGATCCTTGAACTTCACTCCAGCTACGTTTTCTGTAATTTTGTTTTATTCATCACCTTGAGGTTGCTTAGACATAGAGGTGTTTCTTTTCATGCCTTGTTTGTTCGTCAAGCAAAAATCCTCTTTTTGCAACAAACCTCAGCAATGTGATTTACAAAAATCGTTTAGTTGCATGTTGCAAAGACATTAGAACCATTCTAGATAAAAAGGAAGATAGTAACAGCTCCAAAACACCCTGTGTCAAAGCTTCTGGCAAGGGTTGCTTTTGCAGCGGGCGTTGCTAACAGCACTACACACGAATGTCATGAGGGAGACTAGGGTCATACACCAGTTCTGGTAGATTAGAAAAACTAAAGATGCTGGTGACTTAATTAAGGTCACAGAACAAGTCAAAGTCAAGAGGAATTCTCCTGCTTGACTACAACCATTGCACACACAGCTATTCCACAGGACTGCTGTTTGGAACATGGAAGTACTTGACATCTGGAGCGCACATTCATGTTTTGCTAATTTGCTTCAAGATTAAAGCCAGCTTTAGTCACTGAAGCAAGCCTCTTGGTGGGTGAAATGTAAGCCAGAAAACCATCTGAAAATGGAGTGCATTTTCCTTTGCTGGTAGAAGAGGCTTTTTATTTTATCTCTCTGACAAAATTTCTGAATCCCAAGGCTGTGGTAAGTCTAGCAAGAGGGTGTATTCTGCTTTACATTTGAGACAAAGTTCATGTCTGTCAGCAGCTTTAACCAAGATTATAGTTAAATCCTTTCGGAGCCACTGGGAGACATCTTGGTGCCACGATGGCATCCCTCCTTCCATTTGTCCCCAACCAACTTCTTTGCTCGCTCATTTCTCAGAATTTGTATCTCCTCTGTTTGGGAGCACCAGCTGTGACTGTGGAACAGGCATATACCTGATATCCCATCCCCAAGGAGGTGCTGCTGCTCACACCTTGAGGTGCAGAAACCTTTGCCAGATATCAGAGCAGTTGCCTAATGGAAGGAGAGGTTCCACTATCAATGGACAAAACACAGCTGTACTTGAATAAAATAGTTTTGTTCTAGCTGATGATACTGGTTTGGAAACAGCCTGAAAAGGTATAGGTTCACAGGTTAAAAAAGAAAAATAACAAATAAACAGCAAAGAAGGAGAGGTGTTCTGATCCTGACATGGCTGGCTGGCCTCCTTAATATGAAGAGAGGAAGCCTATAGTGAATTCATGTCCTTACTGACCTGGTACCTTGTTCCAGGTCACCTCCACGTTCTTGATCACTTGGGTGAGGAAGAGGCACTGATCCCTTATAGCTTAAGCTTATAACTTCTTGCTTAAATACTGAGAATATGCAAATGGTCTTTACTACTTGCCTTTGGTGTGTTTTGGAAATCATATATCTAGTGTAGCCTACTGCAGAAATTGAGGTTGTAGGACAAATATAATCATGGAGCAAGCAAAAAAAAATTGTAAGGATGTTCTTAGCACATTATAATACATAAATCTTGCTAAATTGGGGAACTGTCATGCTCATAGTCAGGTTCATCACTAGTAGATTGCATTGCACGTTCTTAAAGGAGAAAAAAAAGAAAAATCTTTTCTCACTCTCTAGAATAATCACTTTAATTTCAGGTTATACAAAAAAATTGAGAAGTGTAGATTTTGCATTTTTTTAACCCTGTTATAGAAGATCTGGACTCTTGAACTTTTCAATACCAAAATTGTTCTGGACAGATTTGCTATTTTAACAGCCCCATTTGAGATGGAACTAAATAACCCCAAAATAAATAAATAAACAAAAACCAACCAACCAACCAACCAACCAACAAAAAAAAAAAACCCAAACAAACCCAAACAACCTCCCCCCAGCCCAACAATCCAGGAATATTAGTTTTACTAAGGCAGACAGGTGCTGTGCAGCTTGCTGAATTCCAGTCAGGGATTTATAGTCAGTTTACCTCTAAGGCAAATTGCACTTTGGGCTGCAACACTGAAAGAAATCACAGACAGACACTCATTGGCACAGTTTACTTAAAGAGTCTTACTGACACAGCCTCTGACATAATTCATAAAGTTTTTAAAAATAAGTAAACAAAGCATAAATAAATAAAAACCCCTCTGCCTTATACTGCCAGGTTTCTCTAGCAGAAGACCTAGAGGACCCTTGTGGGATCTAATTGCTGCCTACAATTACCTAACAGGAGAGTGCAGAGAAGATACAGCCAGGTTCTTCTCAGAAGTGCACAAGGGAAGCACAAGAGTCCGCACATAAGAGTTGAACCATGGGACATTTTTGTTAGGTATTAGGAAAAAATGGTCATGAGTGGTTAAATACTGGGATGGGACCCCAGAGAGACTGCATGATTCCTGAAGGTATTCAAAACTTGAGTGGACACTGTACTGAGCTTGAATTTGCTTTCCAGTGGTTGGCACAGGTAAGTTCAAAATACCCAAATTATTATGCACACACAAGTATGCATAAGACCTATTTTATTAAGGAATGTACTTGAAACATAAAAAGTATGTAGATGTAATCACATGAGCACTTTGCACAAGTTGTGTATTATTCATTTTATCACAGAAACATGAACAAGTCAGATTTTTGTGGGACTCTGCCTAAATTAAAATCTACCATGCAAGTCAAGAATATGGATGTAAAGGCTACTGGCATGGGAATGACACAACCATATTAGACTTTGGAAAAAAGCCACCTTAAAAAAATTAAGTGGCATATTTCTTATGCTTATGTAGAAGCATAAGAAGCCTGTGATGAAGAATTTCTGCCAGGGCATGACCAAATTGAGCAATGAGTTGTCACAAGGGCTGTCCAGTGCCACTGAAGGAATCATGTTTTGTTTATCAGCTATAAAATAAAGGTTCTTTAATAGATAAAAGAAGAACAAACTAGATTCATCTGCCAACTAGAAGCAACCATACTTCTTGTGTTGAAACTTTCAACGCAAGTTGGGTTGCTAAAAAACCAACAGAAATCTCTTTATAGGAAAGCTGTAGTTGCATTACACATACTTTAGTTGTAGATAGCTGTTCTGACCAGAGAGAGAGAGAGAAACAGCAAAGTGGAAGGCAACAAGTATCTTACAAAGAGATGGACAGTGGTGGGAGTATTTAGGCTAGAAGTAAGTTTCATAAGTTAATGTCGGGCACCAAAATGTTAAAGTTCAGATGATTAATTCAAACCAAAGAAATATCAGAAAGAAAAACAAAAAATAAGGGAAAAAAAGGGAACATGTTTGGGGAGGAAGAAAAGCTGCAAAAATGTCTGGTTCACTTGATCAATTTATAGATAGGCTTTGTCTCAGAAAGAAAGAAACATGCTGAAAACTGGGATAATCAATGAAATCTTATGCCCTACTTCTCACAAGGAGCAGAAATTTTGTTGGTTATGCCTGTAATACAAGTGTGTCTTGAAAGAACATATTCCATCTAGCAAAGCAAGCCCAAGAAGACATTACTATGTAATGCTCACATGAGATGTTCCTGTAAATTTTTGGAGAAAAAATTTGATTGACACCCAAATGCTCTGAGAAAACTCCTGTGAAGATAAGAAAGACTGAGGAAAGAGAAAGTTCAAAGCTCAGATTTTTATTTTGTCTTTGAAAGTGCTTCCATTATGATTGAATTTGAGAGAAACCTGCTTGGGCAGGCAACAAGCCCTCTAGGAGTTGGATTTTTTTCAGTAGCTTGGCCTAGAATGAGACCTGATTCAAACTGTATAAATACTAGTGTAGTCCAAGATCACACCTGATGTTTACATACCTCTGTTTCATATTTCTGTAGAGCAACTGCGCTGCTGAGATGCTGAAGGAAAAAATTCTTTACTGTGAGGGTGACAGACACTGGGACAGGCTGTGGAGTCTCCATCTCTGCAGACATTCAAAACCTGCCTGGATGCTATCTTGTACAGCCTGCTGTAAGTGACCCTGTTCTGGCAGGGCGGGGTTGCACTAGATGATCTCCAGGGGTCCCTTCCAACCCTTAACATTCTGTGATTCTGTGACTTACAGGCTGGATGTGTTATCCTCCCTGTACAAGGCTACTGGTCATTCTGACAGTCCTGGGATGTGCTGCCTTCATAACAGATCAGAAGTGCTGACAACAGTCACCTCCCTGCACGTCCTTCTGTGTGGAAGAAGGGCACTGCCAAAGGGACCCAAGCTGATGTTCTCTATTCTGCCAAACTTCAGAAGCAGTTTTGCCTGAGCTTGTGTCTATATGGTATTGTACTCCTAGTCTGTGAATGTTAATGTGTTATATAGAGGAACAATCTATATTATTTCCTCACCTTTAGGGAGACAGACAAGATGAGAGAAGCCTATTCAGTAAGCCAAGACACTTTCTCATGGAAAGGGGTAATTATGTTATTAATGTTACCTTCACCTCCTTTTGAAATCTAGAATCACTGCATTTGTCTTTTTTGTCATTCCCAGGCCTTTAAAAATTTATTTCTTAGCTCTGATTTCACCATCACAGGTGAGGCAGGGTCCTTCCAGTGCACAACGTTTAGCACGTATGAATTGCTGTGATTTGCCAAGCTCAAGTGACTGTTAAACAAACCACACCCCACCCCACCATAAGATTCTCCATAGTGGTGACTGTGATAGAGAGGAAGATTTTCAGCCCATAACATATGGTAACAATTCAATTTTACGAGCTGATAGTACACATTTGCCATTTTGCTGTGCTTTGGAACAAGATGGGTAATAAACGGCAACAGTACTGCTCAATTATTGCAGGACTCTTTTTACCCATTACACCCTAGGAAACATCCACAGTGGACAAACATGGAATCATAGAATCGTAGGGGTTGGAAGGGACCTCTAGAGATCATCGGGTCCAACCCCCCTGCCAAAGCAGCTCCCTAGGACATATCACTCAGATAGGTGTCCAGACAGGTCTTGAATATCTCCAGAGAAGGAGACTCCACCACCCCCCTGGGCAGCCTGTCCCAGGGCTTTGGCACCCTCACTGGGAAAAAGTTCCTCCGCATGTTGGTGCGGAACTCCCTGTGCTCCAACTTGCAGCCATTGCCCCTTGTCCTGTCTCCACAGACCACTGAAAAGAGGCTGGCTGATTCCCCCCGCATAGCCTGCTTAAGATAATTATAGATTTTAATTAGGTCTCCCCTCAGTCTTCTCAAGGCTGAAGAGTCCCAACTTAGCCTGTCCTCATAGGGGAGATGCTCCAGGCCCCTAATCATCTTCGTAGCCCTTCTTTGGACTCTCTCCAGGAGATCCCTGTCCTTTTTAAACCAGGGAGCCCAGAACTGGACACAGTACTCCAGGTGGGGCCTGACCAGAGCAGAGTAGAGGGGGAGGATCACCTCCTTTGACCTACTGGCTACACTCCTCCTGATGCACCCCAGGATCCCATTGGCTCTCTTAGCCACCAGGGCACACTGCTGGCTCATGGCCAACCTGTCATCTACCAGGACCCCCACGTCCTTCTCCCCTGAGCTCTTCTCCAGCAGGTCATCCCCCAGCCTGTACTGATACAGTTGGTTATTCCTTCCCAGGTGCAAGATTTTACACTTGCTTTTGTTGAACTTCATTTGGCTTCTCCCAGCCCAGCTCTCCAGCCTGTCCAGGTCTCACTGGATGGCAGCGCAGTGTTCCTGCATGTCAGCCACCCCTCCCAGCTTTGTATTATCGGTGTACTTGCTGAGGGTGGATGCTGTTCCCTCATCAAGGTCGTCAATGAAGATATTAAACAGGACTGGACCCAACACCGAGCCCTGGGGAACACCGCTGGTCACAGGCCTCCAGTCTGACTCTGCTCCTCGAATCACAACCCTCTGGGCTCGGTCCGACAGCCAATTCTCAACCCAACATATATGCCTGATTTTCATGTCATCTGGAAAGATACATTTTTCATTGTGTGCCTATCTATTTTTCCCTAGAACACTTTCAACATGAAGAGTTAATATTAGATCACTCAACGGTCTGTGGGTAATTACAGGATTCTGACAGCTCTGTTAACAACTGTGGAACACTGGGGTTGGTTTTTTTTCTTAGTCACAGAAAGGGCTAAAATGGTTATGTATGCCAAAACTGCACAATTAAAACATCTCAAAAAACTGGAGAAATTAATACTTTCTAGGCATATTTATATTAGAGAAGCAGACAGACCCAAACCCTGTAGGTGTGTGGACCACGGGAGTCAGAAGGGCTGCTAATATAAACCCACTCAGATTGGTTGGCTTGGAGCTACTGCCCCCAGTCAGGCTGGCATGCAACCAGATCACTTCTGTGTTGCGTTTCAACTACTAGATGAAGCCAGCCTGGCCAACAGCGCTGCAGATTTGTTTCACAGGCTGATCAGCTATTTCATTCTCAGTGCAGTGTCTCAGGAATAGCAACAGTCATTACAGCATATCACAGAGGCTGTGTTCAGGGGTTCCTGACATTATATTTGTGTAGACTTAATTCTCTTCCTCCCCTCCCCCCCCAAAAGATGGCAAAGTTACTTATGAATTATTTGATATGCCTATTTTTCTAAAATGCATGATTGCATTTGCAGAGATTACTCCAGAAATTTGACAGCACCCATTATTATTTTTCTATTATGTATTCAATGATGGGATGTTCTCTGAAAGTTGTTTGAAAATCAGAATGAGCAATAGCATAGGCAAATGCTTTCCAGGAGGAAAGATGACTCCTGAATTTAGATGAAATGATAGGGACAACAGAATCTGACCTGAAACAGGCTCTAAGGACACAAATGCTTGTTGCCTGATAGTTCTGCAGAGCAAGTCTATGCAAATCTTCTCTCCACACATTTGTCTCCTCATCTCTTTGCTGGAGATGGTAAGCCCAGACCTCTTTAAAGAGGACTGTAAAGTCCCATGCATAAGCAAAACACGGTCTTAGATTTGTGCTTGTGCTGGTTAATATCTGAGACACTTGGGCAGGTACAGGGAATGCCACAGAGGGGTGGAGACAGTCACAGGCAGAGGGTCAAACAGTCCTTTCTGAAACAAATGGGGAGTTAAGACTGTCATTTGTGGAGGAACTGATGTGCACATTGTTTTCTCCTGACAGATCTAACACTTCAGCATCACTGCTGTGGTTATGCTACATGGCACAGGGATCAGGACTCATGGGGCCAGAGGGAAGAGAGTGTGAATATGCAGACCACTGGCTGCGGGTTCCCATCTGGTAGGGTAGAGATTGGAGTTCCCAAACAACCTTGGGTGTAAACAACAAAACCTTTGTGTTCTGCTGCACAAGTGAGGGCTCAACACATCAGAAAACAAAATAAGAAAATGGTCTGGATAATGGAAATCAGCCCATTCTCCTGGGAGGCAGAAGGTGATGGTGGGAACACAGTCCCATCAAGAAAGGAACAGTGGATGAGACTTTTCTCCTTTTGAGCACTCCAACCTTTATTCCATTAACGTAGGGCATCCCATTTCTCAGCTTATAAAGAAGGGATGACTTATAAAGAAGATCTTATAAAAGAGATGGATCCTTCTGGATCCTCTCTGAGAACAAACATGCTCTCCTACCCTCAGGGAACATTTGGTGCTGTTGGGGGCCTGGCAAGGGAAGGTGCTTCCTCCAGCCTTGATGAAGACTCCAGCCCTGTGCACAACTAGATCAAACCTATTTCAGCTATTCCCCAGACAGGTTTCAGTTTCACACCTAGTCAAGTACACACAATTAAGGAGGTCCTAAAGTGGAGCAAGGCTGCAGGTTTTCAGATAATCTCCCTTCTTTTCAGATTTCAGGATTTGGCAGAGGGCAGTTGACACTCACTGAGACCCCTTTTATGGATAGATTAAACGCATATGGGAGAGATTGTAAAGGGATGCAATGAACTCTCCTTTAGCCTGTGAAGTTGGAGCTGCAATTAATACCAATTTTCACATCTGTTTTGAATTTGGTGCTGACACAGCCAACAGAACTTCTGATGCTCGTGGATTAGGACAGTAAATTACCTGGATGCCTCATGTAAAGGCACCCGAGAAGAAATATGATCCAGGTTTTTAGGGACCATTTGCCATAACACAGCAGCAAGACCTGAACGTGGATGAGGATGAATCCCAGTGGGAAGGGGAAGCGCCAGCTCATCCTGCACGCTGTGTGCTGCATGGGTGCACCCAATCCTACCCCAAAGGCTGCAACTCTGTGCCCCTAATTAGCACACTTGGCTGTGTCCCCAAGGGAGACTTCATGGGCAAAGCCATGGTGAGCAGCAGCCAAGGAACTGCAGTAATGACTACCAGAAGGGAGATGTGCACTCCTCCAAGTGGATGACATGCTCCATTTCCCAGAAAAAAAAAAGGGAAAAAACCTCCTAATTGAACTGGCAAACTGCTTTCTAATCTGAAGCAGCACAGGATTTAGTTGTTAAGCTCTGAAGGGGAATAGAGAGACAATCAAATGCTTCTGAAGGGGGGAGCAGAGGAGCACTCACAACTAGGCCTGCAACAGGACTTTTTGGCACTGAAATGCTCTAAGGCACATTATTTTACTTTTATCACGTTGCCACCTCAGTATAGCACAGACACTACCTCAGGTGGGTACAGGCTGTCCTTTTGAAGCATGGGAGGAAAAGAAGAAACTAACACATGCTCCTGTAGTTCAAGCAGCATGTGAAATTCCTTCTGTAGCTGTCATTGGGTAAAATCGTTGAAAAGTCATTAGTACATGCTCCAGGTACTGGGTGAGTGTCACTCTCTTGGCTCCATTTATTGGCTGAGATCATGCTTTGCTATGAATGCTTTGGCAAGATAGGTTGCGCCTGCATTTCCCCAGCAGATATCGCTTGTGTGCCCTGTGTTAGGACTTCTGCATCCCAGCACTCAGGCTCTGAAGTCCACCTGTGCAGTGGCGACTCATCCAGCCTGTCTTTACTGTCAACCATGGGCTACAATGCCTTTGAAAACCCCAATAAAATGCCAAGACCCCATTTGCAGGTACAGTTCGAGCGCTAAGCTCCAGTTTTTAATCCATTCAGCCAATCCCAAGGTGAAACATTTATTGCTTTAGCTGCCTAACCAGACCCTTGTGAAGAGGAAGGGCATGCTACCTAGCTTGCTGGAGGGGGCGAGGGCATGGCCAACACACGGGCAGCGCCCGTGGAAGGTGACCAACTGAGTCGGCAGGAATCAGCAGCACCTTCCACATGTGAGCTTTTACAGAGAGCTGAAATTGCTGGCAGGGATCCCTGTCTTCCCTGCACCATAGTCATCAGAGCAGGTGCTTTATCCCTTCTTTCCTGCAGCAGCACCAGCTGTCACTTGTCTCCATAGTCAAAATATTTCGATGCCTATCAACAGCTAGTAATTGATGTGAAATTAGTGAACCCACTTGCAAACTTCATGCTATATATGCCAGAGCTAGACATCCGACAGCGGAGTGAAAGTCTAATGAGAAGCTCTCAGCTAACAGAATCAAGTTTCCTTTAGCAGCGGACAAGCATGCATGACTATCTATGGTTTCCCAATTATTGTAATTTACTCAACCTCCCCTATTCAGGAGCATTTTTCTTGCCTGTGGACTTTCTAATCATGGAACTAATTGTCACTTTTACCACTATAAAACACTGCTCCCATGACACTGTTAAGATATACAGCCCTAACTGTGGAAAGAACAAAGGAGATGATAGAGGAAAGTTGTTAAAGGTATTTTGCTTGTCACTTCTGATTATTTTTCAAGAGCATTTTAGGGCTCTAATATGAAAAGAAAAAAAAAGGAGGAAAAAAAATTTTCATCCTTGAAATCCTAGATAAGAAAGTACTGTCTTATCAAGAAAAAAAACCCCACTATCAGCAGCATGTTAAATGAGCCTCTCATTAATTAATTGTAGAACTACGGATCAACTTTTTCCTTAACAGTGGAAACCTGTTGTAATTTCACTGATACCACTGGCATTGTGTCAGAGTATTAGCAATCTCACAGAAATCAAAACTGTCTCTGAACATATCCCCTTTTACCTAGCGCACTGTGAGATGATGCACATGCCTATATCTTTCCAGTTGAAAGTGATCTCTCTGGTCCTGAGCTCCAGAAGAAATGGCAGGGTACTCCTTGACAGACTTTTTAACAGCTTGAACTTAACTTGTACAACGTGCCACAGCAGTGAAGTGACACAATGCATGCAGCATGAAATTAAGCAACGGCAGCAGGCACAGAAAATCTGAAGGAAAGATGAATCTCAGTATCTCTTTCATCCTTTTTCTGACATTCACATATTGCAAGGGTGATGTTTGTTTGGGGACATGAATGAACACACTTCCCATGTCATTCAACTGCATTCACAACTGAGTGATTCATCTGGTGCATTCTTAACAGCAGCCTTCAAGAGACCCTGCATCCCCCACTCAAGTGAAAAACAAACAAACAAACCAGCTAATTAGAACCTGTCCCTTGTGATTTGAAAAGGAAAAAAAAACCCACAACCAAAGCACAAAAAACCCACTCTCACTTGTGTCCCATGTTTGTTGCAGCTGAAAATTGGAAAGAAATCCCCTCATGTCACGATAATGTCTATTACAAATCACATAAAAGATGGGTTAAACTAATACCAAGCTTTTGATTAAAGATGCATGTTGAATTACAATTCTTCTATAGAAAAGCAGTACCGTCCCCTCTTGGAAGGTGATACAATTGGCTAAGACCTGAAAGTATGAACTCCGATTCCTCCAACTATTTTGTTTTTCAGTCAATGCCTCACATGCTGTCTGCTGTCTTTGCAGAGGAAAGACCCACAAATAGCTGGGTAAAAAAAGTTCAACCACCCTAGCTGCCTCCCTGAAAAGTTGCTGAAAATGCACCAAAGACGCAAGCATGTGAGAAAAGTAATGCACGCCTTAAAAGAATACCTTAAAAGAATAGTAAAAGGATCCCCACTCCTCTTCTGCCACCACTTCAGTGAAAGTCACCGTTTCAGTGCAGGTGACAAGGGTAAGATCCAGCCAGCCGGTGCCTCCCTGGGAGCTGCTGCTGGCTTCTGTGGAGCCGACCTCCATCACTGGATTTTGTTCGAGTTGTCTAGGTGCTTGTTTTTGCAAGAGTTAATGCTGCCAAGCTTCTCCCGTAAAAGCTCAGCAACAAAACCAGCTTCTCACTGCTCCACCACTGGCTACCAGAGGTGTCGGGCTTCAGTGCAGCTGAGTGATAAAGAAGAAAAAAAAAAGGGGAAAAAAAAAAAAAAGGAAAAAAGAGGAAGAAGCAGCACCAGGCTGGCGTCGTCCCTTTGAGCTTTCCTCCCGTACAACTCTGACGACAGCCGTCCACATGCTCTTTCCAGCAGCAGGAGCAGCAGCCAGTGAGAAAGTCAGCACACGTGGACCCAGCCATGTGCTGTGTGGGCTCTGGATTGTCTTGCATCCTAAGTCAACAGCTCTGGAGACAGGCACACCTGTAAAAGCATGGACCTCCTCCCTACATTAAGCTCAGGAGCCTGGCTATTCCATGCAGCGGCTTTACTTACCCCGCTTCGGATTTGATTCCCTGCAGAATTAGCATGTATCTATACACAAGCACCAACACGCTCTCTTGTATTAGCAAAACCCATGAAGATTTTAGGCTTACACTATCATCATTCCCCTGCCAGTGCCTTTCTGATTTCGGAAGTTGTTTTTAACAGGAAAATAAAATACCATACCATACATAATTCTTCACAATTACCTTCTCAGAAAAGTCAAACCTGCCACACACCCAGTACAGACAATGCCTTCTTCACCAGCCTGCCTGAAAAGGTACCACTTCTGAGGATTGCTGGTGTCACTTAGAGGATCAAGGATTCTTCAGAACAAGGTAATAATTTATCTTTCTACTCAGTGGTTTTCCAGACACCAAGTTCGCGTACCTTCCATTGATTTGGGTGTTCTTTCCCATCTCTAGTGACGTTACCCTGGGTTTACACCAAGATGTCAGCTGAGAGTGTGCACACCTTCCCTTGCCTTAGCACAAAATAACATGGAAATCCAGGTCTTCTTCAGCTTTGTGGAGATGCTCTTCCTCAATACTAATTGTGGGAATTGGACCTAAGAGGTCCTAAGCAGAACAGGATGTGTTTTCATAGCCATGCCCCCCCCCCCCCCCCAATCAATTTCCTGTTGCTTGGTCACAGTAGAACCTCATCCTGTGCTTATGTGTGTGCAAGCACGGATGGCCCTGTGGGACCTCATGAGGCATTCAACTCCTTGTTCAGGCTGGCACAGCACACACTCTCCTCAGCTGCTGGAGCAGGGGTCTCCACTGTGTCCACAGTATCTGTGCCTGCGGTCCAGGTGGGGCTGTGCCCATCCCCACCTGTGTGAGCAGTAAGAGTGGGATATCTGAAGGGACCTCTGGCTCCCATGGCCAGTAATAGCTGAGGATGAGGGTACAAGCAGTGAAATTCAAGACTAGGTTTTGTCTCTGAACCATTCAGAGATGGGACATGTCTGGATTAGGGGCTTTGGACCAGGTTGCTTTAGGGACCAGAGAAACCTCTAAGTGTCTGAGCAATATTCAGACCTGTCCAGGAGATGTTGGAGTCATTCAGAGGAGGAAATCAGCCCAGGTCCATACAGGCAAACAGTATCAGTCATGATGAGAAAGGATCAGTACTGACCCACATGCACCAGTGATCAATATTTAACAGCAGCGAATGATGCATAGTTTGGAATGTGATCAGATAAAAAGAAATATCTCAGAACCAAAATGTTTTGCTGAAAACCATTGGGAAAATGCTCATTAATATATTACCCAGAAGACAGGAGGAAATATTTTTTGAAGTATTTCTTGACTGATAGTACAGGGGACTCTGAACTTCTGCTACAAAATATTTGGGTAGCATCCCAACTTCTTGAAAGCATCCTACCAGGTTTTTTTGCTCTTCTTCCTTCTTCTCACCGTGCTTTCTTATATTTACAGAATTCTCTTTCTTGAGTTAAAAGTTATTACGCTGAATGTTGGGAGGTTTCTGTGTGCTCACTCCTGCAGAGCTGTTATGCTCAAGCATATTACAGGCACTAAGAGGCTTTACAGCAGTTACATTGCACGCCAGATCGTGCACAGCTCTCAGGACTATCCAAGAGTGACTTCTCTTGTGGCTTTGCCAGCTACTTGCTCTAAGTAGTACTTATGGTGCTATAACAGGCTATAGCATGCCCTGCTCCAGCACTTTTCAGTCTACACAGGGATAATTCAGGTCTTCCATTACTATTAGCTTTTCTGTCTTTGAGTATTTCTCACTCACTGTCACTGCCCAGGTTTATTCATGGCAGGGTTTTTTTACAACACTGCTTTCTTTCCATATAGTCACCGAATTTGAAGCCATGGGCTGTCTATGGTACCCTATCAACCTAAGATACAGCACTTAGTTTCCAAACCTCCACAAAGTCACGCTGCCTCTCCAAAACGTGGTCTTTGGGGTTTGTTTCCCCCCATTCCCCACCCAGGGATAAAGCAAACTGTTCGAATACCTCTGCAATGAATGGCAAAATAAAAAACTTTAATGATTGAATCTCAGAAGCCTATGAAAGGCAAGATCAGATCCTAGCTATTCTTCCGTGGAGAAAGAATAGCTGATTGATTCCTAAAATTGACTTTGTTGTTTTCCTCAGCTGGGGTGTTGAAAAGTCTCCAAGAACTTTCAGTGCTTGAATAGGTTTAGAGAGTTTTACAGAGAGAGAAATTGAGTCTTCCCTCTGTTTTAGTACAAAGTGCTCTCAAATTATTATTCTAAACCAACATTTTTTTCTAATGTATAATAAAATGTGATACTGCTTCCTTAACCTTTTTGAATGGCTTTTAAAAGTTAATTGCTCTTCTGTAAAAAAAACCAAACCCACATGCTTCCACAAATCCACATACGCTGGCCTTGGAAGAAGAAGGTCAATCTCCTCTACACAGTGCACGGCTGTGCCCTGCTCTCCAGAAGCCAAACGTCTGGGGCAGTGCAAAGGAGCTCAGCTGCAGACTCTGGCAGCATAGGACCATTGTAGAGCTGCATTCCTGTGTCCCTGCTGCGCAGGAGAGGGGCAGAAATTACACATTAGTGGCACAATTCCTGCTGCCTGGTGTAAGCTCATTTTCTTTCTCTTGATAAGCTGCTTAGCATGCACGTTGTATTTTGTTGGCATTGTATCTTTGGAAGATCGCAGGTCAGTTTGTTGTGGGTAGGAGATACCCAAACAGGATGAGGTGCTGCCCTTAGAGATGAGACCCACCAAGGCTACAAGTGTCCTCTCAGTCTGGGCAGGGATGCCCATATTTATGGACTCTTGGAGGTCAGTGCTGTGTGAGAAGCAAGAGTGCTCAGTATGTGCCTCAGCTGGGATCATCATGGTTGGAAAAGACATAACTATTTCCCTTGCATTTGTGCTCACATTTTTTCAGTCCCTCCAGGTGGAGACGGCATCAGGTTTCTAAATCTTCAAAGACTTGAAATAGCAGCAATCTTTTATGAGCTAAATATACAGTTCCTAGGTTTTCTTGGCAGAAACCTCTAATTGCCCTTCTCCACCTTTCTGAATGAAATGGCTGTAAGTTAGGATTTGAAGATTCAGGGGACACAGCAAGATGTCAGAAGCTGGTTTCAACCTTCTTCCCAAGCATTTTATTTCAGGATCTCTGATGGCTGGGAGCCCGGCAGCAGCACACTGACACTGCCAATCTCAGCCATTCCCAACCTGCTCTTTGCAAGCCTGTGAATCTCGGCTACCAACTGCAGACACTCCCAGGTTGTAACTCTGTCCCAGCTGCGACACACAGGTCACCTCAGGCCATGGAGCTGACAATCCACTGCCTTCACCAGTTCCCAAAATTTCTGAGTTCTGAAGTTAGAGGCTTTTTCTTTCCCCCCCCCCCCTTGTTCTTTCTCTCTTCCTCTTTCTCTTTTTCTATTTTTTCTTTTTTTCCTCTGAAAAACCTTTGCATTTATGAAGAAATTTAGTTTTGATTTTCATCCAGAATCTGAACAAATTCAGTTTTGAAATACTAAAGCCATCACAAAATGAGGTGACTTGTCTACCTTGACTCCTGCAAGACTTTTGACACTGCCTCTCATAACATCCTCATAAGCAAGCTTTAAGAAGTGTGGGTTGAATGAGTGGACAGTGAGGTGGGTTGGGAACTGGATGAATCTCACGGCCCAGAGGGTTGTGATGAACAGCGCAGAGTCTAATTAGAGACCTGTAGCCAGTGCTGTGCCCCAGGCATCAGTACTTGTTCCAGTCTTATTCAAGATATTCATCAACGATCTGAATGAGAAGACAGTGTACTTTCAGCAACTTTTCTGATGATACAAAACTGGGAAGAGTGGCCGATGCACCAGAAGGCAGAAGGTTGTTCTGCCAAATGTAAGGGTGGATATCTAGAGGAAGGGACAAGACTCTTCTCAGTGGTGCCCAGTGACAGGATGAGAGACAATGGGCACAAGCTGGAATGCAGAATGTTCCATCTTAACACGAGAAAAAATTTTTTTTTTGCAGAGCACTGGGACAGGCTGCCTATAGAGGTTGTGGAGCCTCCTTCTCTGGAGAGACTCAAACCCCACCTGGACGTCGATCCTGTGCAACCTGCTATAGGTGATCCTGCTGTAGTAGCGGGTTGAACTAGATGATTTTCACTGGTCCCTTCTAACCTCTAACATTCTGTGACTGATCTCTGCTGGGCTCTAGGTTAGTCTGACCTGTCAGTATCTATTCAGCTTTCAATCACGACTCCAAACTGCCAACAAGTAGATTATTCCTATTAAATTTTGGATAGGATCTCTTGAAAAAAACCCTAGATCTCTAGAAAAAGCCCATCTAGTAAAGCACCAGAGTCATAGAAATCACAGAACACTTTTCATAATAGTAAGAATAAAATACGAACTTGCTGTTTCTCTTCCACAGATGAGATTTTTTTTTTCACATCTTCATTACTGTTTGTAGTCTTAATTCATGTTTGTTTTACAAAAAGATACACAGGCATTTATCTGGTTTTGCTAAGAAACTCTTGCAGAAGAACAAGCAATCCTTAAGGAATTATCTTTGAAAAGAAGCAAGCAGATCAAGAAAACATGTAGAGGAATGCCATTAAATATGAATATCGTGTTAGTGGAACTGTCAGACACCCTGAAATTTCAAATCCCTTTGTTGCTCTCAGTGTAGCCATCAAGAAAATCATATATTTCTCAAGGGCCTGATTGTCTGTCCATTCAGCCTGTTGCAGAGCAGGATTGCTTCCTGTTCAGTGACTGGAATTGCAGGTAGCTTCTGAGAAAAAACAAAAAAGGGGCTAAGCCCCATGACCAGACATCTGATAAATGCACATTCCTATAAAATATTGAGGCAGGCAACACAGTCACTTGGAGTATTCCTACTTTTAAGGAGCTGAGCAGGTAGCCAGTGTGCAAGGCATTCATCAGGTTATCTACTCATAGGGAAGCCGTCGCGTAGGCAGAATAAATTCACAACTCTCATCATCACCAGAATGATTTTTTTTTCAGAATCTTCTGCTTCCAATTGCCAAGGCAGCATCTGCCCTTCCCAAAGTGCTGCAGCTGGAAAACGTTCAGAAGTAGAGCTGCTCTGCCAAATGGTAAAGGTGGCTTCAGGTGAGCCCTGGCCGGCTCCCAGCCCACCCAGCAGGCGCGCAGCCAGCCTGCCCGACTGCATCACCCAGCAGACCGTATGCTCATTAACAGGGCAACCACAGAGAACAAAACACCAGCCATATGGATGCCCTGAGACTCTCCTCCCTCCACTTAAAGTCCTGGTTAACTACAATGAGCACTAATGCACATGGAGGGCTGTGGAGGTGTGGGGTGTGAGACTGTACAGACAGAGGTACCAGTTTCCATTTTGCCTACAACTGGCATCAGCAGCTTGTCATACATATATATGTATGTGTAGCCTAAGCAGGGCCAGAGCTCTGCTTCATGCAGTACAGGAAGGCTGTTGGAGGAGAACTGGGGTCAGCGTTTTCACAAGCCAACTTCTTGTGGTGTTTTAGACAGCTGCCACTGACACAGCTTGCCTTTAACATATATAAATATGAATTCCTTTCAGTGCAGTTTTCATATTACTGCTTAAAAGCATTTTGCTCCTCGTTGCCCATGTTTAATTGAGATAAAACCAATTTAACAGGCAGTTGGACTCAATGATAATTGTGCATCCCTTCCAGTTGAAAATACTCTGTTCTCTTCTAACCAGTTTTTAGTCCATCTTAGACTACAGTGTGTGGATATCATATCATACCTGCTTCAGGAGAGAAATCCATATCTCCCCTCCTCCCATTCCTTTGCCTCCCATTTGCTACCTCTGGTGGTTACACACAAGATGTCATTTCTGTCATTTCCATTCAAGTCTGCAGTGATTTAGGAATTGCTCCCCTGTTAAAGTGCAGAGGATGCCTGGAGCTGATAAATCCCTCTCTTCCTCTGCAGAGGATGAAGAATAACCCCACAGCTAAGACACTGACTTGGAGTTCAGGGAAGATCCATGCTCCTTGGAACATTCTGACCTTGGCCAAGCAATTTCCTTTCCTGTAGGGAAGACCTTTGCAAAGTGAAACTGTGACACAAGCTTATGCCTTTCTGGTTGTCATTCTTCACCCATCTGGACTCTGCTACCTGCACAGTTATGCCCAACTCCGGGCACACAGAGCACTTGGAGTATCCAGCTGAATGTCCCACTACAGACCCTCAGTAAGCAGGGACCTCATCCTCTGTTTAAAGAAGGGTGTGTCTTTTCAGCACTGTGGTCCTTGAGTGCTGAACATGAGCCTCCTTTGCAGAGCAGGGGTAGGCAAACCCATGGAATACGTCAGTTTGTTTCACAGCAAACTGATCTTTTGCTATGAACTTGTGTTGTGCAGAAGATTAAAAAAAAACACAATTTAAAGTTACAAGTTTAAAATTAAAGTTCATGACATGGCAAAACCCAATAATTAATCTATTAGAACATGTTTTACAGCTATATCACCAGCATTAGTCCCAGATTAAATGGTACTACAGATGCTGGAGAAAGAAGAGGGTGATCTAGAGAAATTAATTTCATCCATCAACACTAAAAACTTGGGAAAACACCAGCAAAAACCACAGTGTAGGTAAAAAAAAATAAAATTAGAGTAACTCTGTGCCCAAAGGGAGGTAGGGTAATGTCAGAAAGTGTGGGAAGAAAGAATTGAAAATGCCTGAATCCCAGCTCTCCTTTCTATGGAAGAAACTGTATCCCAAGTAATGAATACACTTGGTCTTTCAGCAATGAGCAGCAGAGTGGAAGTACAGATTTACAACGGAGGTGGAAAGCCACTAGATGAATTGCAGGACTTTTTATTGCCAATTACAATTTCATGGCAGGGTTATTATTTATTAAATATAGAAGCAGCTAGTTGAATTCTAACTGCTCTTAGGCTTAATTCCACTTATAAAAAAGCTGAAGAAATTATAAAGGGCTAGAGGAAAAATCCTTTGCAGTAGCAGGCATGCTTCTGACTGCCAGCACATGGACACACACACATACAGAGAAATAAAAAAAACCTCTGTATTGAAGGGGAACAAGTTACCCCCAATTTCCGTTTAATAAACCCTAAGGTAGAGTGAAATAAATGGACTGCACTGCTACCACTAACAGGCACCTAAAGAACAGTTTGAACAGTATAGCTTCCTCAATTATTAAAGCTCAGTTTTTTAAAAAACTCCAGAAAATTACACACTTCACCCACTGCTCTCCCCTCCAAAAGCAGTGTGCAGGCAGGGACCAAAACAAACTCCAAACCTGTTGGCAGGGGAAATGTATCCCAGGTTGTAACTGCTGTGTGAGGAGTCAGAAGATAATGTTGGCTATAATAAGTAATTATGTCCCAGGTAATTTCCCTAAAGGAGGAGGTTGTATGTTTTCAGGCAGCAGGAGGGATGAACTATTCAAATCCCAGCAGCTTTGTGCCAGTACTTACTTGGAGCTCACTGTTTGGAGAGCAGAGAAAAGGGAGAGGGACTAGAGAGAAGGGGAGAAATACTCACCAAAGAAACCATCCCAGCTTCATCAGAGAGCTTGTGTGGATCAAGTCTTTATTCCTTTTTTCATGCTGATATATGTCACGGCATATTGCCGCAAGCAGCTTGTTTAATAACATGCATTGGCCAGGGCAGCAATGGGTACACCAGGCAACAACTTTTATTTAGTGTTAGATAAATAACACAGAATAATTACAGTCTGCAAGCTAGCTCTTCACAGACTATAGATGTAAATTACTCAGTCTGGTCTGTTTCAAAACTTCATTTCCCAAATACCATACATTTTTTCAGGCATACTTCTTCAGATATTATATGGAATTCTTTAGTCTGTCAAAGGCCATGTTCTCGATCACATGATGAAACATATTTTCATTTAAAAATGAGGAAATGTGGACTGCTATGATTTCCACTTCTGGAAAATAAAACCTTTTGGTTACAGTTGTGATCCAATGAGGAAGAAAGAAGAGTAAAACAGGACTGTTCTACATGCTGACTTGGAAGCAGAAAGGGCAGTTCAAAGAAACAATGCCTTCTGAAGAAGAAAAATACGAAATTCAGAAACTGATGTAAGGTTTTGGATACACTTGATGTAAGTGTTCACATTCCCTAGTGAACACATAGCAAACTGTAACTAGGCAACTCAGTAACTCAGCCCAATGTTTTTGTTAAACTTTTGTGCCTCTTAGACCAGCAGCATTTCGGTAAGACGTGCACGATGATTTGGGTATCTTATGCTAATGATTCTTTGCTCACCATTGTAAATGTAATTACAATACAAATGCTCAGAGAAATGTGAAGCAGTTTGTTGTTCTCAGAATGGGTTTAATTACCTAATTGATCTCATTACACCTAGGCAGCCTTTGCTGGTTAGCAGGGAAAGACTGTTCTATTTGCAGTAAGTTATGGACAGGCGGTGCCAGATCGTCATGAAGATAAACCGGCTCAGCTCTCTTCAGTTCACAGGTTGTGCCCAAGCATGTGAGCTGACAATCTGGCTTGTGGACTCTGCATGGGAGGAGGTTATTATTTTAATTTCTGTTAGTGATTATACACTTATATGTATAGGCAGAGCTGATTTACTGTTTAGATGGATGGAGCAACATCTCCATTAGTTAGGAAAGTGTTTTCCAGTCCTTCTTCAAAAAACCCTCTGAAACAGGTCAGATTGTTCTTGCAGTAGATCTATGCAGGATAAAATAATAGGTAACATCTAGGAAAAAGGAGTGTGAAACTCTTCCAGTGTATTACAGTGATGTGGAAGAAAACATACAATTGCAAATGCAATACCTATTTTGTAACAGGCCTTTGAAATGAACTGTAAATCCTGCTGCCCAGAACCAAGTTTTCAGACCTTTTTATAAAAGACCAAACCGATTGAATAGTTTCTTAGATTTTCTCTCTGGAACAGAAAGAAAATTTGAAGAAAAAACCCTTATTGCTGTGCATCCACATGTGTACCAAATCAGGGAGAGATTAAATGAAAGAAAAGGAAAACATCTCTGCTCTTCAAGCTTTCAAAGGGTTTTTTAGCACAATTTGCTTTAGGAGAAAATAATGTTTTCTGTGGTTATGAACATGCAAAATGATTCTAGACTTTATACGAACTGCTGCTTGGGGATTAGATGAGGATTTAATATCTCTCTCAGAGAAAGGATTAATTAAAGTCTGTCTTCTTTGAGAAGGTGATGAGCAAAACAATTTCATCCATATATAGAGGTTTTGATATATTTCTCCACAGAAATGAAGCATGTATGATGATTCCTCATTTCGCAGCTTTTTCTTTAAAAAAAAAAAAGGAATAATTGTAGATTTTTTTCATAGGAGTTGCAGAAGGGATTTTTAACAGGCTCTTGAAATGTCAGAGAAAATTGAATCATGGGAGTGTCCTTTAGAAAACTTTGAAAACCCTATCGTTGGGAGCCAAGCAAATACTGCTTAAACATCATGTTTCTTTTTTTTCTGTATTTAACAGTGAAACTGGTTAGGAAGTCTGCTGGCTAGTTAATAGACATAACTGCATTTCCCATTTCCATGATCATCACGTGAAAAGTTTGAACGCTTTTTTCATGAAAGGCTTTGATTGTCATCAAAAAGGTGAAGAGGGCACACACACAATTTTTTTGTTGTTGGTTAAAATTTTCAGGTTTTGAATTTATTGTGTGTTTTATTCCTAATGCAAGCAGAGATTTACCATAAAAAATATGTTTTAAAAAAAAAACCCCTCACCAATGCTACAATCAAAAATATTTTCAGTAGGTTTTTTTTTTCTTTTGTCCATCTTTACTTGCTAATTCTAGGAATCCACTGCTAGATTCTTTCAGACTCAAGTGTAATTTGGATTGTTTCAACATTAATGCAAAGCTGTTATTCTTAGATCAGCTTATTTGCTAAATCTAATAAGAAGGATGGCACAAGAACAATGTGATGTCTTTGGACATGGCTGTGATTCCATTTTACCTGTAATGATGTGTGGGATTAACAATCCCCTATATTTAATAAACTCTGGAACTTCATTTGTGCCTGACTCTGTTTAACTCATTTATGTGCCCTGCACCTTTATGGTCTCTTCACCAAACTGAAGACAACAGAAGCTCCTGATATTTGGACTGTAAAATTTGCCCCCCAAAATCATGAATTTTTTACCCAAATGCAAGTACCTTTAGTGCCTGCTTTAAAGCACGTTTCACAGGTGAATTGGTATCTCCCTTGTTTGACAACTCAAGTTGTGCTTACTTTGTAAGCAAACACCCAGGAAGGATCATCCAAACTCGGTTATCCTAGATAGCTGGAGCTCATTTTCTGATGCTCAGATTTGGTCCACGAATTGATATTCAACTGCAATGACAACGTTATTTACCATCAGTCAAAGCCCTGAGCAATTACGAGAAGAATATTCACCTCTCATTTTCACAGTAGGATTTGTCTTAGCAAAGTACTGTTTACACACTCTCTCTAGCTGAATTATATCCTCATTTGCAGGTTAACTGGAAGGCTTCTATATGAATTGCCGGGGCTGCTCTGAATACACATCATTCCAGTTAACTGAAGGCACGTGCAAAGGATGCTTATCCTGAAACATCTACAGTTTCAAGGAGCACAAAAAGCAGGGATAAGATGCAGATAGGCTGCTGACTGGAGGAGTTTGCTAATTTGCACTGATTTCTAGCATGTGTTGGCTGGTTTTGTGGCATTCACAGAAGAAAAAAGCAAGAATTGATTTATCTGTTTACCCATTGTGCAGAGTTTCAGCTGCCCTCACCACTGCTGTTTAAATGACTGAATGAAGGAAAGAATGAAAGAAAATTGGTCTTTTAAGTAATAATAGGGAAATAATGTGGAAAAATCTTCTTTCCTTAATCTGCATTTTCCATTCCAAAGATCTTAATGCATGGTTTTCTAAGATGCATTACCTGCTATCAGTCATCTTGCTATCAACCATCTGTCACCACGGCTAGCAGCAGGCACTACAAATAGCATCTGAACTTTAGTGAAATCTGTTCAGGTAAAATGCCTTTCACCAACTTCTGTTTAATTTACACGAAGATGTGAATCTGAGAATCTATGCTAAGTCAGAGAAGAGTATGAAATTATATTTGCAGACCTTAGAAGCTGGTGTTTTAGAGAGCTGGGATGAAAATCTGGCCCTGCCTCAGGGTCTGGAAGTCTGGAAATGGCTTTCACCACCTTGTGTCAGGAATGACACAAATTAGAGCATCTCAGGAAAGCTGCCTTTCCCCCTCCATTCTCTCTCTCCACAAAACAGCAATCGAGGAGAGTTGCTGGGGGGGGCGGGGGTGTGGAGGTGGGGGGGAAGAAGAAAATAAAAATGAAAGAAAGAAAAGAATTAAAAATCATCCATTATTTGTTTCACGATAAAACCACCAGCAGGCATGTCTGAATTCCCTCCAGCACTGATACAAAAGTCTAAAAGAATTAGATACTTTACTGAGCAAATAGCATATAAAAACCCCTAAAAATATCTGTTTTGAAACATAAAGGCAAAACAACAACAAAAAAATTCCAGTTCTTAACTTCTTTGTCAGAATTATTTAACCCGTAATAAATTAATTGTACTCAAACTGAACAAGCATTATTCTGAAAGATATTTTACAGTAATAATGTTTTGTTATGCTTGTAAATATTATCCTTTTCAATTCCCTTTGTAATGCCTTCCTTTTTATGAGGAGTTTAATGCCAACAATCTTTGAATTCTACCCACTATTTTAATGAGCTGTCAAATTTTATACATATTTTTATTGTATATATATATAAATATAAAAAATGTATCTATATATAAAAATGAGTAGATATTTAAATGGTTCTAGCCAAATTTCAAAACTTCCTGCATATTCATTTGATACCCAAGAAATGGATACAGGAGAGCAGAGTTGGCTTGAAAAAAAGCCAAACACCTGTGTAATTGCTGTATCTCCCATACCAGAAGAGTAAGCACTGATGATTAGCAAACTGAGAGTAATATCTAAAGAAGCCATCAAGAACAGAGGCTCTAATGAAGAACTTTCCTGTACAGGGTTTGCCTGTAAAAGCCCAGGACCTTCTGAATTTTCATGCCTTACATCTAGTTAATTTCCTCAGTCTCAAAATTCAAGATGCCTAAGGCAAAGGCTTGTCAACTTCTGCTACTCTTGTTTTATGAGCTCCCCTGTCCCTTGCTCAGGTGACTAAGATCTCTGTCCTGCAGCACAACATAGGGAAGGACAAAAAAGGCAAGCAATATTTGTACTGAAGAGCAGCCTGAGGAATTACCAGATATTTAGCATACCAGTGACCAGCATTTCTTGGGCAGAGTGGAGCACAGTATTGGATGAACTGGTCTACCGAGTTAAGCACTGCTCAACTCCAAGGAGTATTTGCCTGAACTTTATAAGGCAATCTTAGCCCATAATTTTATTATAGATCTTTTCCAAGGAGTTCAAGAAAGGATCGATGGCCTGCAATTTTACAATCACTGGCATGGTCCTATAAGACAAATATAGATTAACTGTCCTGGATTAAATATTTAATGCAATAAAATGCTTTCTTAAAGGTATGGAAGTGTGACTGGGTCATGCATTTTAATTATGCTTAAAAAAGTCATGTCAGCATCTAATTTGTTCTCTTCAAATCTAACATGCTCCAAAGATAAATCTCTTCTGTTTGAAGAAGGTTAAAATAGTCAGCGAGCAGATAAAATAATTAGGAATAGGTGAATTTAAAATCACTGTTCCTGGCTGTCAAATTGATTAGAGTTCAAAGACTGAACAGTAAATTATACATACATATAATACATATGTACAATTTCTCATACCATTTTTGTAATTAGAACAAAAAAAAAGAATATATGTTCTATTAATTCATCCTAGACTCTAGATACTCAGTCTTGTGTCACTAATTGCATTAAACAAGATACAGTGAAAGCTTTGAGTACCTGTTCAAAATTAACATGAGACTGTATCACATTATGATGTACCCATAGCTTAGTCTAGCTGAGACTGGGTACACAAATCACCTTTTTTACCTTTTCTCCAATGCCACTTTTTGGTACTGTGCTAATAAATGATGAGGAGGAGTGTGAGGTCACTAATCCAGTGAAATAAAAATGGAAAATTTCAGCTTTGTTATTTCAGGTCAGGCAGTGAGGGTTTTAGTTTAATTATGTGTAGATGAAGCTATAATGTTTCAAGACTTCCAAAATTCAGCAAATGAAGTATTCCATTGTATCAGGTCTGGCTGAGGTAGAGTTTAGGTCAGGATCTTGGGAGGGGACACAGCTAAGACAGCTGACCCAAACTTTCCAAAGGGATACTCCCTACCATATGATGGCTGTCCAGCAATAAAAGCTGTGAGAAAAGAGGGGACAGGGGTGGGGTGGGAGGGTGGGAGGAGTGGGCATTCATTAGTACGATGCTAGTGTCTTCCAGAGTAACTGCTACACGTACAGAAGCCCTGCTTCCCAAGAAATGGCCAGATATTGCCTGCTGATGGGAAGCAGATAATAAATCTTTTGGTTTCCCTTTGCTTACACATGAAGCCTTTTATTTTTCCTTTATTGAACTGCCTTCATCTTGACCCACGAAGGTTTTTCCATCTCATTTTTTCTCCTTCTCTGTCCAGCCAAGAAGTGATAGAGTAGGTTGGTGGACAGCTGGCATCCAGCTAAGGTCAACCCATCAAATACACACAGAAAGTGCTGAAGTTGTAATGTCCCTGATCTTTTATTTTAGCTGAAACTCTTTGCTAAGATGAATGTTACTTGTGAAGGCAAAAAGCCGTAAGATTTTACCACGCTGTCCTCTTATTGGTTTTGCTGGTTTTGGCTGGGTTAATTTTCTTCATTGTACCTAGTATGAGCCTGTGTTTTGGATTTATGCTGAAAACAGAATTGATAACACAGGGATGTTTTCATTACTGCTAAGCAGTGCTTACAGAGCCAAGGCCTTTTCTGCTCCTCACCCAACCCCAGCGAGGAGGCTGGGGGGGTGCACAAGGAGTTGGAAGGGGACACAGCTGGGACAGCTGGCCTCAACTGACCAAAGGGTATCCTGTACCATGTGATGTCATGGTCAGCCTATAAACCTGGGGAAGAAAAAGGAATGGGGGGACTACTTGTCTTCCCAAGTAACCTTTGTGTGAAGGAACCCTGTGTTCCTGGGGATGGCTGAACATTGAACAGCTGCCTGTCCATGGGAAGTAAGGTATGAATTCCTTGCTTTGCTTTGCTTGTGTGCACAGCTCATTTTACCTATTAAATTGTCTTTATCTCAACCCACAAGTTTTCTCATTTTTTTGGGCATTGTCTAGGGGCTCCACTCTTCAACTCAGGGCAGCGGCAGACTGTTTCTCCTCTCCCTCTCTGTTCCCAGTATCAGCCAAGGTAGTAGGTAGGAAAAGCTGGGTAGCACCTTCCTCACCTGGGCGGGGCTCCTGTGCTCACTGTGTACAAGGGGCTTGCCTACAGTCCCGGGTGTCCCCCAAAAGGTTCAAGTTTTCCAAGTTAGGGCACACAGTCATGTAGGATTAGGGACACAGTTTGAGTGGCAGACAGTTTAAGGCTTTGAACCCCTTTGGCATAAACACAGCACTTGTTTTTTTAAATGCTTTTGTACATCATAGACCATTAAAGCACATTGGAATGTCCCTCCTGAATGCTATAAAATAGATAAATAATGTGCCAAGCTATTTGTGGTTTCTGCACCTTTATTGTTGCCTTTCAAATGGAAGAGTTAATCTGACAATTTAACACCAACAATTAAAATGGAAGTGGTGAGCATCAGTTAATTTCACAGCATGGAGTGCCCTGAAGGCCACTAAGGGTAATACCTGCTACAGCAGTCCGCTGATGAAGTGACTGCACTACCTGATTGGCCATGTCCTGAGGTATTTACCTCCATAATAACACCTCACCAATGAATGCTTTTGTATTTGATTGCTATCAACAGGGTTTCAGTTGCAGCAGGGCAGACTTCCTGTGGGTCTGAGCAAACCAAATCCTCTCGTGGAGGTGAATTGCCTAGCTTGCTCTGGTGTATCCTTGTGTCTGTGCAGGAGGAGAAAGCAGCTCTGAATGACTTTAAAATGAAGCATCTCACGCCTTGACACCTAGATTTCTTTTAGAGATGAAAGTGAACAGTGAAAGTTCAGTTTGATTCCGCAGCCTGAAGAGATAAGACTAAATTTAATTTTCACACAATTACTATCCCAAAACTACATTAAAAAAAAAAAATCAGCAACCCAGTTGTTCTGTGGCATGGCTTTTTGTTTAGGTACATCAATGCTATTTGTAAGGGATCATGCTTGTTTCCAGACCCAGGTGGAAGTTTGAGGACAAAGCCAGAATCTAAAATACAGTTCAGCTTTTATGGTTCACCTTGCAAAGTTGATAGGGGCTTGACAGAGCATCAGTGGCAGTGGGGTGCATCTTGAAGGAGAGCTAGTACTCCATGACTCTTAGCACAGGAACCCATGAAAAAGAGAAATTAAGAGAGAAGTGCTGCAACAGCACAAACAGCACACATCTAGCCAGACAGCAGGAGCTCCATGTGCTGCCTGTTGGAACCAGTAAAAATTCCCTACTGATGCAAGAGGCAGCAGGATGGGATTCTCAGTGATTACAGGCGACTACCACACCAGTCCTGCCCACATGGTTCCAGCAAGAAGCTGGTGGAAGGACACAACTGAACAAATTACATAAAGCTCACCAGAGTATTAGTGAAACTACTGCACAGTTCTCCCATATCATTGAATTTTTCTGTCTCATGTCCATGAGCATGCCTATACCATCAAGTATTCCCAGCTGCTGCACAGACACATTTCATTATCTCACCTTGAAATGGAGTAAGTTAAAACACAGGATCTCTATCTCATGGAAACTTTCTCCCCTTCACTCCCACAATCCCTATTCTTCCACTTTGCCCTTCCAAACTTTGTTATCAATTGACAAGCTGATGGTCTGAAAGGGCTCTTCTCTGTGCAGCTGCCTGTCGAGAGCCAAAAATCTAATGAGTTTCTTGTTTCCTAAATGGAGAGGCTCTGCAGGCTCTGGTGTGGTTCTGCAGGAACTGCCTGGGATTCAGAAAAAACATGCTGAGCCTCATGTGTGTGAGATCCAGTACTTCAAGTAAATCATTGTCTTTTATCAAAAGAGAATCCTGTCTCCTATTTTACCAGCAGCTGGTTTTTCAAGTTCTGCCTTTCAGTCAGTAATGATTCTTTTTACTGACCACAACATGCCAATGCTGTACAAGGCAGAGCCTCCTAAATCAGGGGCTTACTGGCAGCATCTGCTCATCTATAGATCCTACTCAGTACAGTAATGAAACAACTTTGTCAGTGTGATTATGAATTCACAACAGGACTTAAGTTTTCCATCTCTATTCTTCACCACCCTATAGGACACCCAGGCAGGTAGGCTCCACATGTAGTGTGCCAGAAGATTTAGGTGCTTAGAGCAAAGATACTAAAAGTTGAAAAGCAGAATGAGGGAACACTTGAGCTAAGAGGAAACATGGTGTTGCTTAAAACGCAGGTACACTTAGAAATTCGGTATTCTGAGCTGCAAGAAACTTTCACATAGCAAGATGAGTTCTCCATCCAGAGGAGCTATGCCATAGACAGAAGATATTCCCATCATCTCTTCAGTAAAAAGTCCAAACTCTAAAAGTCTGAAGCATTCACACCTATAAAGCAACTGCCCACTTCAGTGCTTTCAAATAGCTATTGCAGCCATTCTTATTCAATAATCCTCTTCCCTTAGCAAAAGAGGAAAAGAAATAATGCCAGTGAGTAGAAGATCTATGATTTATAATGTGAACATTATTAAGTACCTTATTTAAGCATTAATCTTTGACCTTCACAAACGTAGTGACAACATACAATGATATTTGCTGGAGGCAACTGTTCTTTCATACTCAGACAACAGCATTATTTATAGCAGCAGTGCACATCTGAACAACAAAGGAGCATGAAAGGTAGCGATGAAAGATGCATTGTAACAAGCAATAAATCAGAGAGCACTGAGTTGTTGAATGCTAAAGAAAAGGAAGCCACATGAAAACAACATTTGAGTTAGGAAAAAAGGCCTTTAAAATGTGCTTAATGCTAAGCTCATATTTGTTTCTTAAAGAAGTAGTGAAATTTAAGCTTTTATTCAGAATTAAGCACGTTCTTAACTGCTCCGCTGAGTCACAGTCTAAAGAAGGATGATATTTATGATGATTTCCACCCAAGTCTACAGGATAAACAATATTCTCAGGGAAATTCATAAAGCCATCAAACACATAGGCGCATCTCAGTCAATAACAACAAATATCACTGACAGGATAAACTTTATTAGCATTCATTTCAGATTGAATTAGTGGCATTCCTGTAAGCCATCATTTTTCACCTTCCACTAAAGTGCTTTGGCTCATGAAAAAACTGCTTCAGGAGGCTCAAATACATCTAGGATCTGTTACAGGCAAACCTTTCTCCTTTACACATCATTTTCCTGCAGCACAAGGGCAGCGATTCAAGAAGCTTAAGAATGAAACATTGAATTCATATTTTTGGTCTCTATCTTTGCAGGCTGCCTATGATTTTCAGATATATGGGATTCTTTTATATGTGTATGTATGTGCATGCACATACATATGTATGATCTTAAGTAACAATTCTTTTTTAAAGACATCTCCATATTCAGTGCTTTCATTAAGATGAGATGTTCATCAAGCCATTAGGATTTGGTTTTTTGAATGTTTAGTACAATTATATGATTCAAAATAGTAACTTTTTCACTGGCTTAAAATAAAAACCTGTTACAGTAAAAATGATAAAAAGCTTAGGGTGTGTGGCCTATGCAAAGACATGAAAAAACTGTTAAATCAGGAGAGGAAATGAGTGAAGAAAGACATGGAACCAGTCTTCAAATCCACCAATGTGGAATGGAACAAGATGTGATGGACATAAATTGCAGCAAGAATATTAAGGTGGATGTTAGAACAAAAAAAGCGCTTCTCTAATTGTAAGACAAGGGAAATCTCTGAGACAGATTGCCTGGGGATGTAATTGAAGCCCATCCCAGGGGCTTTTCTTGTTTGGTTAATGAAACATCCACCACAAAGAGTTTAGGAATAAATTTATCTTGCCACAAGACAGATGTCTTGACATGCCGTTCAGTGCATTTTTTCCCTCCTAAATCTATGGTAAAAGCTATGTTGAAAATATTAAAGTGAAACAGAGAAGAAATCATTCTATTTTCTCTATGCCAGCCTGAGGATTCAGATACCGCACTGTTCTTCTATGGTTGTGGCTCCCCACAGTACCTGTATGATGCCCACATTTTTATCACCTCAGCGGTAGGAATCAGCTGCCTAGATGCCCTAAAGGCTACAAAACACCCCTTGGGCCTGACATGGATCCCTCACTGATAACTTAACAGTCATCTACAGCCACCAGGTAATTTCCATTTATTAAGATAAATGCAAATTCACCTGCTGTCCCTTAGTGGAATTTTGCTCTTTGCTCAAAAAGGACCATGAATTTTATTCCCATTTGCAAGTACACACATGCTTTGGCTTAGCAAAACTAGCTCCTGCTATCAGTCTTTGGTGATGTAAGGTAATATATCTGGCTGCGGGAAGCAGTCTTTGATACAAACAGAGAGCATCCTCATACATTAAATTAGCTTCAGCCGGAGTCTATAACAATGTGACAGTGCCTTTGCAATGAAAGCCATTTGACTCATATTCTCTTTAAATACTGAGAATCCGAGCAGCTGCAGAGGTCAGCATCGAAGTGTGAGTCATAAAAATGAATTTCAAGCTCAGTTATGTAATGAATCTGAGCATAGAGCTTCCTTTGCACAGAAATAAAGCAGAACTTTTTCAAACAAATGAGAAATGGCCAGAAGGAGAAAACTGTTTTCCAGTCTTTGATGTAAGTCACTGGTCTTTCTCAGTTTGAAGACCCCATAAAAGTTTTCCAGTGAAGCTGTATATTCTCTTCAGCGAATTTAAGCCTCTGCTGATAGCTTTGCTTTGCTTAGCACTCCCACTGATCCCTCAGAAGTTGCAAACATGGGCATATGTGAATTCCCTGAATCCAGTGAAGTTTAAAAGGGCATAAAAATTATGCTCTTCACAAGGCTGCCTGAAAACGTTTGTAATTACCTAGCTGTTCTGGCTACAGTTAAGGAAAGTACATCCTGCTCTCTGTAAATAATCTAAAATGTGTACAAAATCTAAAATAAACCTTTTCCCCTCAAAGACATGAACCAAGGGATAAGCATTTCAGAGCAGAGATAAGCTCGAGGTAAGGTTTCTGTTGATGGCATTTCCAATGTCTTCATACTAAATAATTTCAGGTTTTTAGGCTACCATTCCAATATCAACTGAAGTTGATGATACAACCAAGTAGTTTAGCATGTCTTCAGTTTTCTGTGAACAAATAGCTAAAGACCAATAAATACTGTCCAACTTTGTACCTCTGTTCTATGCTCCATACTTCTCAAGTTAACTCGTTCAAGCAGCAATTGCAACTACCCCAATTGTAAAAATGATTTCAGCAAAGTTTGCTTAAATTCAGTGTGGGAATCTGTAGGACTTTGGCCACCAATGTCTGGAACCTTGTCAGAAACTCTGGAAATAATCCAATGCAGCATTCAGAAGGGGTTTTTCAATGAACAGAAAAGTCACCAGCTCAAGTGTCAGACGTTAATGTCTCTCCCAGTTGGTGCTTTGATCAGTCCATTACACTGATGCTACAGAAGTGATGTAAAACACAGCCAGGACCGCATGACATCTATTTTTACATGCCTTGAACAGCTGCACAAAGCAACACACTGCAAAGACAAGACAATGAGATTTGATGTATCCTCATCTGGAACTTTTAACCACCCATTTATTATTTATGTCAAGCAGTAAAAATGATCTGTGTTTGGCAGTCCTAACCAGACTGAAATTATATAGGTGAAGTGACACTGTGCTCTGCAGTTGACCTTCCTGCAAGTAGGTCATACCTGATGCATCCTGATTTTAATTTAATAAGTAGTATTCTATTTTCCAGTAGGAAAAATGTAATAATAATTCTCTCCAGCTATATCTCAGGATACATTTTATAAGTGTTGCTATTGTATTTAAATGTCACAACCTGTGTACCTTCTTTTCACCCAGAAGCAGTGCAGAAATATCAGACATCATTATAGAAGCATTTCATTTCTAGATGGAATGTTGTTGATAGCAAAAATATTATAGGCTACTAATCCTGATTTATTGAATTTTTCTGCCTTGCACTGAATGGGACATGCATTCCTAAGCCCTCTTCTCTCTTTAGGGATTCACTTCAAATTTACTCAGTTTAGAGCTTTTCCATTCCCATATTGGCTTGGAATCTAAATGGAACAAACCTCCAGGTTCATATCCAAGCCATAAATCTACTCTTAAATCCTCAGTCTTTCAATTTGTGTTTTATACTACAGCAAATCACCTTCATAACCACTTTCTTTCCTCCCTTTCAAAGCTATTTTAATCCATGGCACCATCTAGGTCTTTTCTGTTTAAGCAAACTGCATCATCCTTCTTCAAGGTCCTTTCATGGGTAAGGTTTGGGCAATATTTTTGCTCTTCCTTTTGACATCTCAAGGAAGATCTAACAACAACAACAATTAAAAGGCCTGCTGAAATCTATGGAAAACTCCCACCAAATTCAGTAGGGTGAGAATTTCACTCTCCAAGAAAACATCAGTTTTTCTAATATTGGTTCATGTTCATGAATCGTCCCAGCTTTTAGATGTACATACTCTGTGTACATGTTCTTTTACTTTACAGCAGTAACAGCCACTGGTCAGAGAAATGTTGATTTCCCATGCCAAAACCCAAACAAAATCAACCTTTAAAATACTTGGAACCACTATTTATTACTAGTCAATGTATTGCTTACAGCAACTACTATACAGGTCACACCTTCCTGCTTCTACCTCCAACTGATACTGTTACTGCAACAGAATAATGTAACACCTTCTCTGATGATACAGGGAATCCCTGATTTCCTTACTGACTGACCTGCTACCTCACTATTTTTTTTCAGTAAGGGTGATCACATAATCTGGAGTTCCTTAAACGCTTTTATGTATGTCTACTGCTACACTGGCTTCCATTATCCTTAGTGTAAATACATCTCACACTGAAACATCTTAGCATAGACATCAGAAAGTCCTACCTTCTGACTTCTAACCCTTGTCCTTCTGACTGGGAAAAAGACAACTTCAATAGCATTTCATTTTCCCCAGAACTCACCTCCATTTTAGAAGCTCTTCTTCTAAGACTTTTCATTTGCTGTGAAAGCCAGTAACAATGCTGTTACATCACCAGTACATTGTGCAATATAATTTGAAAAAAAAGAAAAAAGAGTTTGAGTATTTTTATAGTGTTTCGTAAATTGTTTTTATTTTGCCATAGATTTTTGCACATTCCTGGCAATTTTTCTCTGCCTATCTTAGTACCCAGTGTGTAACTTCTCATACTTACCTTTCCCAAAGAACAAGACGTACTGCTATTCAGTTTCCATTTCCCTATTTTGTCCTTCTCTCCTTTCTGAAAAGCCAGAGAAAGAGTAAGAAAAAGCACAATGAAAATAGTGTTGATGGAAAAAAGGCACTGTATTTAAAAAAAAATACATTTCTGCCATTAATTTAAAAGCTGCCTAGTCATAATTTTGAAATTTAATCTAAATCTAACATTATAAAGCACCATCTTTTCAGCTGAATTTCTGACCAGTTCCATTTAATGAGTTTCTTCAGAAGCTTTAGAACAGGAAAGCTATTTTTCAGGCAAACCTATATAGCAATACTCTTCTACAGTAAAGAAATAAAAAATACCCACATGGATTCTGTCTAATCACATATTTTCAGTCATTTTTCAAACAAAGGCTTGTTCCACCAGTGTTGTTGGGCTAAGAACATAGTGAAGAAGTACATGTCACTTTCAGGGTTTTACTGCTGCATTAACTTTGGAGGCATTTTATTTTCCCATTCTTTTATCTTTCTCACAGTACTCCTGACTCACCTAGTGGGAAAAAACCCTGATTTTTTAAAAACTAGTGTTTCACAACACTTATCCTGTTCCTGTTGTTTTGTTTGCCGAACACCTTCATAAATTCATGCACTCAGAGGTTAATTGCAAGCATATATTCTTCTTTTAAAAAAGGAAATAAATGACAAATTTCTAAGTGAAACCCAAGCAGAACTCAGGAAATTCTCAGAATTCAGTCCCTCAGGTTGAATCATCAAGTTTCTGGATTATTGAGTGCTTTGCTCATTCCTGCTTCTAAAGAAAGCCAATGCTTTTTAATGAATGAGCAATAGGAATGGCATTCAGAAAGCTTTCACTACGTAGCTTTGGCATCCTATCTTTGGCAAAGCGTAGCTGTAAAGCTTTAGACCTTAGCTACACAGAAGTCTATCTTCTCATGAAATGTTTAAGGTATATGCAGAACATTGAAGCTGCATTGCATTGTCATGCAAATTTAGCTTAGTTGATTCTAACTGAAGCGATGTTTCATTAAACTGTTACGTTTTCCTCATTTTGTAAACAAAACACAAAATAGAAGTTCTGCCATTATTCTCTCCTTTTTCATTCTCTCCACATTCAGTAGGTAGTTTCTATTTTCATGCAATGGCACAAGAGAGGGGAATGTTAATGCTCTGCACTCCTTACAGAGTTTTCTTCCTCTTTAGCTCACAACTCTACTAGTTTTAAAAGGTTTTCAAATGAGGACTGCTTGAGAGGCAAGGTACCCCTCTCTTGCTCTCATGGAAGCTTTTTGGGTATTCACTCTGTCTGTCCACTCTTTTTAAATTTCTGACATGTATGCCATCAGCTACTGAAACTGTCACCACTTAAAGTTCCTGAATTTATCTCTTATCTTGTTCAAGGGGCCATGTTTTTATAAAGCTCTAAATGCCACACTGAACCAATCTGAAGTGACAGATGTAGCTCATTCATCCCCACTAATTTGCCTATACACAAACGCACGTAGCATGGGGAACAAACAAGAAGAATTAGAGATCTTTGTGCGGTCACAGGGCCACGATCTCATTGCGATCACTGAGACGTGGTGGGACAGCCTGGATGACTGGCACGCTACCATGGATGGCTACGTGCTTTTTAGGAAAGATAGACTAGGGAGACGAGGTGGAGGAGTTGCTCTTTATGTTAGAGAGCACCTAGAATGTATTGAGCTCCACCTGGGTAGGGATGAACCGTTTGTCGAGAGCTTGTGGGTAAGAATTAAAAGGCAGGCCAGTTTGGGTGACATAGTCGTGGGCGTGTACTACAGGCCCCCTGATCAAGAGGAGCGGGTTGATAATGAATTTTATAAGCAATTGGAAGTAGCCTCAAGATCGCAGGCGCTGGTCCTTATGGGGGACTTCAACTACCCAGATATTTGCTGGGCAAGCAATACGGCCAGTCGTATGCAGTCCAGACAATTTCTGCAGTATATGGAAGACAACTTCCTGATACAGATGGTGCAGGAACCTACTAGGGGAGGGCGGGTACTTGACCTTGTTTTTACTAACAAGGACGGGCTCGTCAGTGAAGTGAAGGTCGGGGGCAGCTTAGGACAAAGCGACCATGAAATGGTCGAGTTTAAGATCCTGAGTGGAAGAGGCAAGCCAAAAAGTAGGATAGCTACCCTGAATTTTGGAAGAGCTAACTTTGATCTCCTCCGAAATCAAATAGGGGCTATCCCATGGGCTGCTCTGTTTGAAGGAATGGGAGCCTGCGAGTGCCGGCTAACATTCAAACAGCACTTCTTCCAAGCGCAGAATAGGTGCATCCCTTTGAGTAAGAAATCGGGAAAGAGAGGTAGAAGACCTGCGTGGATAAGCAGGGAACTCATGAGTAAACTCAAAGGGAAGCAGAAAACCTATAAACTGTGGAAACAGGGTCTGAGATCATGGGATGAATATAAGGATGTGGCCAGGGCCTGTAGGGATGCAACTAGGAGGGCTAAGGCCTGCTTAGAAATTAAGCTGGCAAGGGACATAAAGGACAACAAAAAGAGCTTTTTCAGGTATGTAAATAGTAAAAGGATGACCAGGGATAATGTAGGTCCCTTGTTGAATGAGGCGGGTGTCTTGGTGACGGGAGATGATGAGAAGGTGGAGATACTTAATGCCTTCTTTGCCTCGGTCTTTACTCCGAAGGCTTCTCAGGACTCACATATCCCAGATGTAAGTAGGAGTGGTTGGGGAACGAGTGGTTGGGGAACGAATGGCTCCCCTCTAGTAGAGGTAGGGGTGGTCCAGGAGCGACTCAAAGGAATGGATGCACACAAATCCATGGGCCCGGATGGGATACACCCACGTGTGCTGAGAGAGCTGGCGGAGGTGATTGCGGAGCCGCTCTCTATCATCTTTGACAGATCCTGGACTACAGGAGAAGTGCCTGAAGATTGGAGGATAGCCAATGTCACTCCAGTCTTTAAAAAAGGCAAGAAGGAGGATCCCAGTAACTATAGGCCAGTCAGCCTCACCTCTGTCCCTGGAAAGGTGATGGAACAGCTTGTTTTGGATGCCATCTCCAAACAACTGGAAGAGAAGAAGGTCATGAGGAATAGTCAGCATGGATTCACCAAGGGGAGATCGTGCTCGACCAATCTCATAGCCTTCTATGATGTTATTACCAACTGGGTGGATGGAGGGAGAGCAGTGGATGTCATCTACCTCGACTTTAGCAAGGCTTTCGATACTGTCTCCCACAACATCCTGATAGAGAAGCTGAGGAAACAAGGGATAGACGAGTGGACAGTGAGGTGGGTTGAGAACTGGCTGTCAGACCGGGCTCAGAGGGTCGTGATCAGTGGAGTAGAATCTGAATGGAGGCCTGTGACTAGCGGTGTTCCCCAGGGCTCAGTGTTGGGTCCAGTCCTTTTTAATATCTTCATTGACGACCTTGATGAGGGAATAGCATCCACCCTCAGCAAGTATGCCGATGATACAAAACTGGGAGGAGTGGCTGACACGCAGGAACACTGCGCTGCCATCCAGCGAGACCTGGACAGACTGGAGAGCTGGGCAGGGAGAAATCTAATGAAATTCAACAAAAGCAAGTGTAAAGTCTTGCACCTGGGGAGGAATAACCGACTGTATCAGTACAGGCTGGGGGATGACCTGTTGGAGAAGAGCTCTATGGAGAAGGACCTGGGGGTCCTGGTTGATGACAGGTTGGCTATGAGCCAGCAGTGTGCCCTGGTGGCCAAGAGAGCCAATGGGATCCTGGGATGCATCAGGAAGAGTGTGTCCAGCAGGTCGAAGGAGGTGATCCTCCCCCTCTACTCTGCATTGGTCAGGCCCCACCTGGAATACTGTGTCCAGTTCTGGGCTCCCTGGTATAGAAAAGACAGGGACCTTCTGGAGAGAGTCCAGAGAAGGGCGACAAAGATGATTAGGGGTCTGGAACATCTCCCCTATGAGGAAAGGTTGAGTGAGCTGGGTCTGTTCAGCCTGGAAAAAAGAAGACTTAGGGGGGACCTAATTAGTGTTTACAAGTATCTTAGACATGGGTGGCAGGGGGAATTGGCCAGCCCCTTTTCAGTGGTCAGTGGGGACAGGACTAGGGGCAATGGCTGTAAGCTGGAGCACAGGAAGTTCCGCACCAACATGCGGAAGAACTTTTTCACAGTGAGGGTGACAGAGCAGTGGAATAGGCTGCCCAGGGAGGTGGTGGAGTCTCCTTCTCTGGAGATATTCAAGTCTCGTCTGGACGCCTATCTATGTAATATGAGATAGGGAGCCTGCTTTGGCAGGGGGGTTGGACCCGAAGATCTCTTGAGGTCCCTTCCAACCCCTAAGATTCTGTGATTCTGTGATTCTGTGATCCTTTCAAGCAGCACATTCCCATCAATGTCAGAGATAAAAGGGTGCATCATTCCAACAGCTTTCCAAGGGCTGTTGCTCAGAGAGTATTCTGGCAGGGTTTGTAGCCCATGGGGAACCCACCATGCTGGATCAGTCTATTGCTGAAGGACCTACTTCCATGAGAAGGACCTACATTGGAGCAGTTCATGAAGGACCGTGTCCTGTGGGTTGGACCCTATGCTGGATCAGGGGAAATGTGTGATAAGGAAGGAGCACCAGAGATGAAGGGTTATCAACTGAATACAACCACTATTCCACATCCCCATGTGCCTCCCATGTGATGGGGAGATGGAAGAGTCAGGAGTGAAAACAACCCTGGGAAAAATGGGATGGAGATTGGGGATGGGGGGTGGGGGGAGGTAGTTGTGGTTTGTTTCTCACTATACTCCTCTGTTACTAACTGGCAATGAATTAAATTAATATTCCATGAGTCAAGTTGTTTTTACCCATGGTGGTGACTGGTAAAGTGACCTCCTTGTCCTTACCTTGACCCATTAGCTTTTTCATCACAGCTTGGTGGACAACTGGCAGTGAGCCATAGTCAACCCACCACATGTAAAGATAGGAGTGGAGACGTGGTATAGGCATCCTGCTTTACCAGGAGAATCATCCAGGTGGGGCTCCTCTTCTCCTTTTTTTGCTCTGAGGAGTCCCTGGGAAAGATGCAAATGTGTTGGCAGGTCTTAGCACACTTAGCTTGCTTGCTGTTCATTTCTTTAGACAGTAAACAAAAAAAGATGTAATCTAAGCAAATTAGTCTGAAATAAAAGTGGGTAAATTCATTGAACAAACCTTTTGAAGAACCTGGTAAAGTTCATCTACTCCTGATCAGCATTCTTTATTTCTCTCTTTTTTTACTTCCTTTATATATATATACACACATATATATTTATATATATAAATGTCCCTTAGCATCAAGAGAAACATTTGGCTCTGCACCTGCGATGGAAAGGAGAAATTCCTGGAAGGCAGCAAAAGCACATCAAACCCCAGCTCCATTCCGACAGCGTTTGTGTAACACATTGCTTTGTGCCCTGCAGAGAGGCATAATAAAACCAGATGTGCTAAGCATTTCATGGCCTTCAAAGAGAAGCAAGGGTCCTCCCTGTGTTATGACAAGTATTTTTGTAAAAGAAATATAGTTAAAATAACCTTTAATTTTGTGAGGGGCAGCTGCACTTAAATTTTATAAGGAATTTGGTAGAGGCCAGAGATACAACCTCTGCCTCACACATTGGTCTGAATGATTGAAGGGATGCAGGCTGGACCAGCCAGGAGGTGTGCTGCACTCTTAGTTAATGCGTGTTACCGTTGCCAAGTAACATAAATTCAGTGCAATAGTCAGATGCTGCCATAAGTCAACAGCTCCCCTCCAGCTAGCCATCAATCTTGAAATAAGTTGCTGAGATGCAAACACAACCTTTTCATTATTTCTCTACAACAGAATATTGCTTTTTTTCCTCCTATTTTCTCCCCTCTGTTTCTTTCTGCTCCCACCCTCCTATTGGCAAAAGAGTGCGACAGAAATGTTTGCTGGTCTGTCATCATTCCTTTAACACTAAATCAATAGCTACTACTCTCAGTCCAATGTTTTGGCATGTTGTTCCCTAATCAGCTAGAAGAACCTTTTGAGAGTTTCCTTCTCCTGTCACAGTCTACCCAACCAGTTGTGCTTGATCCAGGGGCTGTGTAAATTTTGAGGCACTTGTTTCAGGTGTTCAAAGAGAAAACAGTGTACTATGAAACTGGATGGAAGAGGGCAGATGTCCTCCTGGACTGCAGAGCCCTGCAGCTTTCCAGTCTAAGAGTCTTTAAAAAAAAGAAAATGGAAAACCAAAACCTTTTCACGTGCAGGTGTTTTGGATATGATCAAGAATTTACACATATGGAATCTCAAAATGCACAGTCCTTTAGCTTCAGTGGAAATGCAGAGATGCATTTACACACCCTGACAGGGCAAGGCCTTTGTGAAAGTTATGCAAGGTTTTTTAAGTGCTCTGAGTGCTTTGCATGGTGCCAGAAAACATCTTACCTTTGCTGAAGTCAACAACACATGGTTTCTGCTGGAGAGCAATAGATGTCAGGATGTTTTGAGCCAGGATATCCAGAGGTTGGGCTTACAGACCTTTTGAAGGGAGAAAAGAGTTTAATTATTATTTATTTAGGTTCGACTGAGGCTTTAGCTCATTCATATTTAATGAGTTCAGATTCAGTCCCCATTCAACCCACCAACCAAGAGAAATAGAACTTAAAATTGAAATATTAGAGATCTTTAGACAGTTTTAAAATTTCGCACATTACACTACTTTCACAACTAAAAATATATTTGAGAAATTAAGTAGCCTGAAACAACTTTTTTTTTTTCTTCCCATTGCTTAGTTTGTTAAGACCTCAGAAAGCCTGACAACATCAGATGCCAGCAACGTGTACTCATTGGTGGACTAGACAGAACAATTTTGCTGGTTGATACAGCCAAGCCATGTCATTTCAGCGATGGCACTAGAGTTTTAGTGTGTTTCCTTGTTAACTGAGACATTGCCCATGTGTAATGCATTCGTCTGATTATTCTTCAGAGCATTCCTCTACCCAGATCTCCATTAAGTTCATGAAAACTTCAAATTGGAAGAAAGAAATTCCAGTTCTTCATATGAATGTCCAAGGCTGGGTATGTTTAACATGGATTCTGTTATGTCATTATCTTTGTTTACTAACTAAAGGATGTCTCTCTTAATTTTTGTGTCTTAGGCAAAAATGTATGCTACCTTTGTCCATATTTGAGAGTAGGACTACTATCTATGACCGCTACACACATCTGATGAAATGCATATGTTCATACAGTGCTTGTTCTTCATCTTTTTTGAATGACATTTATAAAGCTTCAGGAGAAGAAACAACCCAATGGTTATAGATGACCTTTTAGTAAAATACCACAAGGTTCCCCACAGCGCTGTTCATACTGCAGGCTTTGTTGTTGTCTTAGCAGGCTTTGACACTACCATAATTCCTTCAGTAGTACCCCATACTTATTTCTGTTTCAGGATAAATATCTCAGGGAAATCCATGGGCTCAGGGTGTTGCTTAAACATATTTTAATTTGAATGTCATCTGGTAGGACAAACCAAGAGGGCTTTTAGCCTGCTTTTCTTAAATAAAAACATAAATAAAAAATCCCAAGCCTTCATAATCACTCTGCCTATCTTTCCAATTCCCCTTATATTTTGAGTCCACTGGTAACCTGCAGTCACATGTGGCAGAGTGCTGGACGTATCCAATTCATTGAGATCCTACAACTTCATGCACATAAGCTGTAGAAAACATCCTTTTTTCCTGCCGGAATAATTTTCCATATTCCCCAAAAGGCCACCCAATATATACACACTGATAGGTACACACAGAAGCCACAGAAATGGATAGTACGGTCACCAAGATGCATAAACAATCCATTATGTCTAGTTGTTTCCACCCACTTGGTGTACAAAGGTACACCAAGACAGAAGGGAATATAGGAGGCCACCGTAGTGAATACAGTATGGTATTTCACAATTTATTTCTTTTTTTAAGGACACATACATATCATGCCTTAAGAATTATAAGAAAGATTGCAGTAATTTTAACTTTGAAAAATGAAGGAAAAATACCTCCCTCTTATCTTAATTGCATCATTTGTAGTGCCCAGAGAACATTCTGTCCTGCAACAACAAATTTACAGCATCTTATTCCTTCTGGTCTTGAGGCAAAATGCTCCATCAGTAAAATTTGTCTTAATTTTCATTCATGGTAATGACTGTTGTCACTACTCTTATATATCTCAACTCTTAGTAATTTTCAGCATTTCAAGTCCTAACAGCATAGGGTCAATTATTTTGCAGGAGGCTGATTTGTAGACACTTAGAGTGACCAAATTTGGGAAAGGACACAGGAGATCATTTGCTGCATTTTTTTTGGTAGTAGACACCGTGAAATACAAAGTGGCCATGAAATACAAACCTTGTGTTGCAGCAGCCTTATTGGATATGGATTTAACCAAGAAAGTGCTATTGAAGGAAGAAGTTACTTAGGATTTGAAAGAACAGCAAGTGTAGCAGATTTCTTAGGTTGATGTATTTGAGTGAGTCTTCACGCTGGCAGATTGCTGCTCTGCTTCCCTCACTAAGCCACTAAATTTGTTTCTTTACTTTAGCACTGTCATATCTCAAAGACCATTCCTAGGGAATGTTCTTTCCACTCTCTCCCTGACTGCGGCTCAACTGTTGCTGTAATTTACACTGTAAGTATCATTTTATGAATTAACTAGATGTCTCCTTACATTTTCCCAGAACCAAATACAGTTTTTGAAAGAAAACAGTAAGGGTTCTAGATGATACACAATGTTCTTGATCTGGGCACGATCCTTCCACTTCAAAAACCAGTGCTGTACACAAGATTTCTCCTAACTTTTAATGACCAGGGAAGTAGATTGAGTGAAAAATGTCACCTGTGCAAGTGGCAGAGGGTGGCCATGTGCTTTTCTACATCACCCCTACTCCATTTGTCACTGTTACAATGGCTGTATAAAGCACTTGCTACTAGCTGCTATTAAAAAAAAAAGTCCCAAACAAAGAAAACCAAAATCAAAACCACTTTCAAGAATAAAATAGTTTTGAGTGTTTTTTTCCAATATATCTGATTTTTCCTTAGACAAACAATACAATTTCTTTCTGGTTTCGATTTGGTAGATGTGCTGTGGTTCAAACAAAAACATGAATTCCCACTGATTCTCTGTTTTAACCCCTTGCCAGACAGTAAGCTCAGGAACATTCGATGAGGACTTCTAGTGCCATGACTCACTGAGCCCTGGGTAAAGGCCTGGTCTTTTCTTTCAGCAGCCTCACCAGAGCTATCTCAGGTAAGCAACCATCTCCTCACCAGGCACATGGGATGTGAGCAGGCAGCTTGCTCAGCGTCACACTAAACTGTGGCACTGCAAACTCACCCTTTACTAAGCCATGCAGCATCCTACCTGCTCTGCTGTTTGCTAAACAGTCTTCATTGTCACCTTCCTGAAAGGACAGCCTAGACTCACGTCAATAGTCTGCTCACAGAGAAAAGCAAATCTACAGCACAGCAATTCCCTAAAGGAACCTAGGGTCCCACAAACACACAGGATGGAAAGAGCAGCAGCACTGTGCTTTTGCCCTGCTGAGGACCCACAAACACTCACCCTCACCTGTCCACCTTCCTTTGGCAAGCCTGGAGAGTAAGCTAAGCAGCCAGCACATCCTTTGAGTTTGGGGGAGCTCTCAGAAGTCTCCCCAGACAATGCACTTGACAGCTCAGCTACAACATTTCTCCTGGCAGAGAGGGTCTTGGCACAGCTTGACCTTTTCCTCAGCTGGATTTTATGGCAGCTGCTTGCTCCCATCTCTGGCTCCTCCAGCAGCACTCTGGGAATGCAATTCCTCAGGGTAATTTTGCTGCACACACACCCCTTCCCCGCCCCCCTCCCCCCATCTTTTTTCCCCTGTGTGGAAGACCACTGCAATAGAATATTAATATTGCCAAATAACACTGCTGCATTGGTCCTACTGGGCTAACACCACCACATTCGAACCCTGTACCTGTGGAGGTCCTGCACTATAGTAATCTGAAAGAAACATCGGACAGAAGCTTTCCCTCTTTGGTTTGCTTTTTACAAGCCTTGCTGCCCATTGACATTTCCACATGAACACTTTACTGAGCCACTTTAATCCTTTCATTAACAAGTTTACTGAGTTTGTTTGTGTTGTGCTTAAATCACTTGTGCCTTATCTGTAAGAAATGTAACATGCTAGACTGTTTTTTCTCTAGTGTCATAGTAAAGGTTATTATTCTGCTTCAAATAGTTATTTATTTATTCTTTCCATGTTTCTGATCACGGAAGGACCTCTCCAGGATCGATTAGTACTGCACAACTTTCTCTGCACTGTACGTGTGCTTTGAGTTACTCTTCCATTGAAACAGTAAGAGCACAAGTCAGTGCAGATATCTTGGGAGGGGGGACAACAACAAGGAAAGCTGTCCTTTACTGTAATCTACTCTTATTTAACCAGATACACATTAGGATGCCCTTTTTAATGCATATACCTCTTCCACAGTGCCTCTTGGTGCTTTGGAGTCCTTGGAGCAACAGAAGCTGCAAAACAGGGGCTACTCTGACAGAGTGGGTGACAGAATCACCCAAGACAGGTCTTGGGTGACAGAGCACTAGAATAGGCTGCCCAGGGGTGTTGTGGAGTCTCCTTCTCTGGAGATATTCAAGACCCGTCTGGACGCCTATCTGAGTGATATGTCCTAGGGAGCTGCTTTGGCAGGGGGGTTGGACCCGATGACCTATTGAGGTCCCTTCCAACCCCTACAATTCTATGATTCTATGATACTCCAAAAGTGCTTACTCTCTAGACACAATTAGACTAATTATCTGTCTCTCTCCCTGATACAGGATCCTACATCCTCAGTCCACTTAACCATAGTCTTCCCTCAAGACCATGTTCAGTCAGACCTTGTCTGGACAACATCTAGCATGTTTGGTTGATCAAACAGCATGTAGGAAAGTGCAGCTGTACCTACCCAAGAGAGAAACAGCTAGATCGTGGCTCTTGTCTGCATATATTTAACCAACTCTTCAAACACTGCATCCTGTACTTTTCCATTAGTTAAAAGGCTTTGTTTCATTAAGCACACAGTCGAGCCTCAGTCGTTACAAGCAGCATGTGTTCAACTTAAAACATGTGTCTTTGATTGCTATATTTGGCTATTTCCAGCTTTCACATCCCCAGTGCACAATACTGCAGGCATCTTGCATACAGCCCTTGGGTTTCTAACAGGCTAAAAAAAAAATAAATCTCAGTTGTTAGCCTGTTATCTGCCTGTTCACCAGTTGCACTCCTGACAGTCACACTCCATTACCTCACCCATATTGCTATAATAATTAGAATTCCTGCTTACAGGCACGTGTAGCCTTGCTACAGCATGTACACATCTCAAGCAAAATTAAAGGCAAATACAAAGAGGTGCAATATATCCAAACCTAGGGCACAGGCAAGAACATTATCATCATTTGACCTCTGTATTGGATAATTCACTTCTATCAGAAAAGAACACTGGCTTTACTTTGATGGTGTTAGTCATTTACGACGTGATCCTAAGAAAGAACCCAAATGTATGTACTTATTTATTTGATATCTGCTTTAAATTAGTTGAATTTTCCCTTTGTTTTCTTCAGTGTGTTCCAACAGCTCTGTATCAGAACATAGAACTTGAAGAAACATCCTGAAGGATCATTTTAACCTGTCCCCTCCTCTTGCAGACACAATATCATACTATTCCCTTTACGGAATATTACCCAACTCTGTCTTAGACATGTCTTTTTTGCCCCCACAACTGTCAGAAAGCCAGTCCAGAACCTCCTGCTTCTGACAGTTGGGAATCCAACTTGGACATTAAGTTTATTCATGGCCTTATAATATCCATTTTTTCATGTGCCACTGGTGTTACTTCACTTAGATTTGTCTCTCTGACTGGGAAGCTAGACCTCCTGAGCATTTGCAGTCATCATGTTTCATCAAGTTTTATTTCATCTGGCTAAACAAAACATGGTCTTTTAATGTCCTGTACATGGACATCGGGCTCTGGGCTCTCCCATCATCCTGCTGTGATTGAACCAGCCTGACTTTGTCTTTCAAGAGGAAAGACTAGAAGTTTACACAGATGTCAAGATGTCTTTCAAGAGGAAAGACTGGAAGTTTACACAGAAGTCAAGATAAAGTCTTACAGACTCTCATCCCATGACCCAAGATCCTTCTCCGTCTTTGTTAAAAAGCCATCCCTGAAACTAGATTATCTCAGTTGCTGTTTTTTCCCAGCTAACTTCACCTTTTTCAATTCACCATAGGGTGACTGAAACATCTAAATTTTCTGCATGAGAAAATTTAATGACATCTTTACAGATGTCATTAGCAAAACCTGCTGAACTACCAGCAGGGAAACAAGTTCATATTCTGAATCGCGATCGGTGGCTTCAGGTTCCTCCCACCACCCAGACCACAACACACAAGGAATACAACTTCTGTAATCATGCACAAAACTCCAGCAAGCGCAGCACAAAAACGTTCATTCTCCCTTACATCCCATTCACCTCCCTCAGCTCTTAAACATTTGAAAGGCAGTTCTTCACATCTATTCACCTTCAGCTGGGGAAAAAACCCCAGAGTGTAAAACTGATGAAAGCTTCACTCAAGAAATGCCAGTAGGCGTTTGAGCTTGTGCTTTTGCTCCACAGGAAAACACAATTAAAGCTGATCCATTTGCTTCTAGATCACAGTTCCATAAGACCCCCTCGGCAATTTCATTGCAGAAACAGCGCCATGGAAAACATAAGCCATCATTTTCTTTCTCCGGTAAATTTCATTAAATGCAGATTCTCTTCCCCATGTATCTTAAGACATTCCTTCAGGTTTCACATGCCCTTAATGATACTTGAATAAAACCAGTAAGTCTTCTTTCAAGAAACCCATCTGTGTGGGCTGCTAAGACTACAGCTAATTTGCCTCTTTATAAAAACCCAACACACACAATGTTTTTTATCACCAGTTAAATGAACTACTTGAGCTGTAACTGGACGTTTAGCGTGGGAAAAATATTACCTTTGTCAGCATGATGATAAGAAATAAATATGAATCCTCTGTAGAGCTGTCAGATTTGTGGAGCAGCTTCCTAAACTACTTATTAGAAATCCAGAACAGACTAGGAAATATTATGGGTGCGTCTATGCCAGCCATTTAGTTCAAATGAAGAGTGCCCTTTTGAAGTGAGTGTCCCAATTGTCCACACTTAGCATGTTTTAGCTCATGTGGCTGAACAGTCCTGGAGAGCACAAGCTGGATGTCTTTCAAATGAAACTCATCTGGAAGAAGCTTTCCATGTCTGCCTCTATGGCACTCTAGTCACTGTCAGACATGGGCTCCACAGGACCAGGATAGACTAAAATCAAAGTAAATCACCCTGAAATTGGTGTATCTTGGATGCTGGGTCTTCAGTGCCAGCTGTTTTGCTGTACATATCCACTCCTACCGGTTCACTGTTCTTAGTGGTGCAGGCAAGTAGCACAGGTCAATCCAGATGTCATACTTCTACTGTTTAGTTTCATCATTGTAAAATTTCAGAAGTTTCAAGCCTGGAATTCAGCTATGCCCCAAAACATTTGAATGTTTTCTTCAATCACATCTGTGTCTCTTAAGGCAGAAATGGGGCTAAAAACACTGTATGCATTTACTCACTTGCCAAAAATGTGGTTTTTCTGCTTGAGGTAACATAATGCAGATGTCTCTGCAATTTGAGCAATTCTTCCACACCTAGCTGGAAACCAGTAAAGAAAAGGAATAAATACAAAGCAATAAAGCAGAAATAACTGTACTAACATCCCTCAATCAGCTAAAATGTGACTCTTTGGCTAGAAGGATTCATAATACACAGTGAAGTTAGAGACGCACGGGCTTGCTCATTTTCTGGCCCCAGATGAAAAACACATGGCTGCGAAGTGCTGAAGATCAGCCTGAAGTCTTCAAACGTTAGGGCTGTGTCTATTTAAGTCAGTCAACTCACTTGTAGACAACTCTGGGCAACCTTTCAGGTTGTGTTGTGTTGCTTTCTGGGCCACTGGTCTCAGAGGGATGAATGCACGGTCTGCTGGTGGGTGTAACACCAGGACATGGATGCTTCTATCCAAGATAGATGTACAGGCGTTTCTGGGGTGAAGCAGTACAGCAGCTTAGTAGTATACAGCAAAAAGCAACGGCTGGGAGCAAGCAGTACTGCCTGGTAATCCTTAGAAGAAAGGCTCCAAAAGGCAGCATTATAAGGCACTTTTAATACCACCAATGTGCCAAATTTAAAGCAGAAGTAAGGGCTTATTCATTTTAGCAAGGGAATACAAATATAACCGCATATAAGCAGCTCACCGCTGTTATTTCATTCTGTCCTGTCACACACACAGGCAGACTACAGTTACATGCATCCATCTGCTGCCAAGAATGGTCTCCAAGGGAAGATTACCATGTGCTATCATCCTGAAATGCATTAATTTGATCAAGGGAAATTATTAATAGTGGCCAACTTCTTTAGCAAATTTCAACCTCCTTTACTGCCAGTATCTTATACACAAACATCCATAAATCCCAAACTATTGATGGCTCCATGAGTCTAGTTAACATTAGAGAGGCTGTCAGGACCTTAAGGGCATTAACAGCCCTTTGTGTCCATACCTGACCTCTCCTGAGGACATCTCTACTCCTGCCTATTGCCCAGGAATCTGTTTTACCCCGTGCAGCAGTGCCAGTCTCCAGCTTCCTGCCCAGCCTGGCCATGGTACCTCCTGATCCTGTCCCAAACTCCTGGGATGATGTCCCAGCTGAGTCTTAGCACATCCTTATGGAGGTGCTTGATGTCCCAGGCTGGAGCCCCCCATGATGCCCCAGCATCAGCCCTAGTGAACAATTTCCTGGGCAGCACATTGGGACCACGGCTGCATCCATCATTCATCCCTCACAGTCAGGGACTCGCTCCAGATGGTTCATACGGACAACTTCTGCTCCCTGGCACAGCTCTCAGGGTCCTCCGTGAATACTGCTTCTATAAATGCATCTGCTAGTACATTTTTGCAAGATTACTTGCACAGCAGGACCATGTGTCCCTTTGTGCAGCATGTGATAATCTTTCCTAAAATAGCTGCGCTGAAAAAAAATGCATGGATTTATTTACAAAACATAGAAAACACAAATAAAAGTCTAACAAGTCAAATTCAAGGACCAAATAAATATCATCCCACTGAAAATAAGTATCCAAAAGACTGAAAATGCCTCTATCACCTCTCAGAAGCCATTGTATAAGGACAAGGGAGAGAGGAAAGCATTCCACAAATGAAATTTGGATGTCAGTCTGAGAAACCTGTAGGACACTGGGTACTTCTGTTTTCCCTGTTCAGCCTGAGCTACCTGGGAACAGATAAATCCTCCAAGAAGTGCTGCCAAATGTTGCGAATTAGGTCCTTTTAAAATGTCATCCTAAATGCAACCCACGTCATTCAGAAAGCATTTGTCAGTTCTGAATGATTCTGGTTTTTATCTGTGAACTCAACAACAGTAACACAAACAAAGTTACCCCCTGGCTGGCAGAAACATTAATTTAGTGATTTCCTTTTTTTTTTAAGGGATGCCTAATTTTTTTCAACCAATTGCATAAGAGCAGTCGTGTAGTTCCAGGGCTTGGTGAGACAAAGGGAGGTTCACTAAGTAGCACTACTAACATGGGTCTCAGTGAAGGTTGTCCATTTACATTTATTTTGAATAAAAGGAAGAATGTCTGTCAGAATGCTGCACACCAACTTTGCCACAAAGCACAGCTTTCTACAAAGCCTCCAGGAGGATGTGCTCCAAGAAAACATACAGCTTAAGATCAACTTATTAGGTTCAGTAAGTGATGAAACTGATGAACAGATGAAGACTTCTTGGGATTCAAAGTCCAGCTAGCCTGCATTTAATTTTCTCTCAAAAACTGCATTTAGCAAATGACCTTCACAATTCTGCTGTCATAATTAGTATATGTAATCAGGAAAAAAGTATTTTACGTAGTTCTTTATGAGAAGATATTTCTAAGCTTCTGTGATTCAAAGCAACAGTGGTTGGGTGAAAGAAACAAGGAGACTTTTCCCACATCAAATGTGCAGCCTCAGCACAGAAGCAGAAGAATGCCCATGGACAGCTATGACCCATTTGAGACTGCACCTTGGCTTTCTTCTTCACCACCATCTCCTCCCCACACCACCTGCTTTTCTCAAGGAGTTCCTAGCAGTATCTCCAAAGGATATTTCAATCAGCCTGTTCTGAAGGCAAGTAAATAAGCTGTCCTTTGAACTGTCAGTATCTGGCAGGATTATATTAGCTGAAAAGGAGTCTTTAAACAGAAAAGAGGAGAAACATTTCATGGAAGAGTTTTCTGCAAATTAATGATGTCAGTACTAAAAAGCATACAAGAAAGAGAGAGAGTTAGCTTAAACCAGAAATGTATCCTGGAGAAGCATGTCAGTCTCCAGTTTAACAACACTGTACAGCTCCCGTGAAACCCCTTCTAACTGGATAAACATACGGCACTGGTGACTGGAGAAAAATTTATTTTCCCACATCCCTCCTTGTCCCTGTCCAATCTCCAAGACAACACATGAGAGTAGAAAGATACCTGCACACACACACCAGCCTGGCCCCCTCCTGACCTGGGGGTGAGGAGGGAATGGGTTTGCAGCAGTGCCCTCTTCCCCTTGCCTTTCTTTCAGCTGTGAGTACAGATGCTCATGTGCTCCAGTGGCACAGCCAGTACTGCTGAGGGCTCTGGTGTCAGCATGGTGAGCAAACCCTTGCTGAGGGAGGAGTACATCAGTCAAGCAAGAAGAATACTGCCCCTGTGACATTCAGAGTCAAATCAAATTTTATGAATAAATCAGGGTTTACAGAAGGCGAAATTACCTTCCCAAGGCAGGATACCAGAGACTCCATACCTAAACGTTGAATCAAGTAGTGGAAAGAAACAGTTCCTCAGGAATTACCAGTCAGACTCTCTCTGTGTTTGATTCATTATTTTTAAACCCACTTTGATGACAACTCTTAAAAATTTATATCTCAGACTTTTTCACAAGCCCCCACAATGAACATGACAAGAGAGTGGATTTCCTCTTCCTATACAAAGTGTCATTAACAGTGAAGTAAAATTTGCAAAGATACAGTGTTCCAAATACAACATGCCCTGTTCAAGAAGAGAGTTGTGTAAGAGTGCAAAAATTAACTTGGGATAATCATAGCTAAGATACTTTATGGAGAGCCATACAGTCATCCAGCTTATGATCTCTGCATGCAAGGATGAATTATGTTTGCAGAAGTTACATGAACAGGGGTATACATGGAGTTATACAACTTCTGTGTTCATATTCTAGATAATCACTCATTATCTTCTCATAACTAAGACCATAAACTTTATAAACTGAAAGAAAGGAGCACTGATTTAGCATAATATAATTTTGCAGTCAACCAACAATGTACTGCACTTGGGATTCATTTTCATTGGAAATGGAGGTCATTCCACAATGAAGCTACATTAAGCCAAATATAAAAAGTTATTGCTTTAGGCTTGTCTTCACTGTTGTATTAACACCAGGAACAATCCTGCCATTACTGCTATGGGAACTCCAACTCCTGCCCACACACTGAGATCTCAAATATTCTTTTAAACTCTGCTTCTTAAATCCTTCAGATAGGCAGAGGAAAAGCTGATAAACTTGCAGTACTAGAGACACAGGCCATGGGTTGTATTAGACTAGTTACTCAGCTGTTAATACAAGTATTATCTCTTTCAAATATTCCTTCAAAATGTATCCCTTCTTTCTCAAGTTAGAGCACCTCAAGTGCAGTAATGTAGGATCAGGTCCTGAGCACCACAGTCAGACAAGCCCTAGTCTGGAACTCTCCAAACACAGGGACTGCAACTAAAACCCACTTTGAATGAAATGAACAACCATCAAAAAGGCTACCTGTTCCTACTCTGTGTTCTGGTAAATGTACCTGACTAGAAGGCAGGTAACCAGTTTGTACCTTATTCTTTCTGTTAAAAGACAGCATTTTTAAGCTAATAAGCAAGATTTAAAGACAAATGTTTAGACTTACTGCAGCAAGGAAGGTTTAAATCTGCCATATTAAGTCAACCCTTTAAATATTAATTTACCGACCTCAGTGTAGGTTTTACTTGTACAATAGTCTTCTTTATCCCCAGATTGGTATTTATGAGTTAGTAGGTAACCAAGGGATACCGTCCAAAGGAATCTATTTCAAGGAGGTGAAATGCACTGCTGGTTCCTAATCTTGATTGCCAGTGATGTGCTTCTGCGAGGCTGAATTCACACATGGGAGGAACTGCTCTTCTCTGGGTAGTTTCATCTGTTTGCCTAAAGGCAGGATAAACACTCTGTAGAAAATTAAAAGTGATACAGATGAATGCAAAGATATTTTAAGGGCAACAGAAAGCTTCAGGCAGGTATAGAATCATAGAATCACAGAATTGTAGGGGTTGGAAGGGACCTCGAGAGATCATCGGGTCCAACCCCCCTGCCAAAGCAGCTCCCTAGGACATATCACTCAGATAGGCATCCAGACGGGTCTTGAATATCTCCAGGGAAGGAGACTCCACCACCCCCCTGGGCAGCCTGTGCCAGGGCTCTGGCACCCTCACTGGGAAAAAGTTCCTCCGCATGTTGGTGCGGAACTTCCTATGCTCCAACTTGCAGCCATTGCCCCTTGTCCTGTCCCCACAGACCACTGAAAAGGTAGGATCTACCTATACCACCACCTCAGAAAGCATGGAAATAGGGTCAGAAAGCTAAGTCTCTACTGCAATGGCAAGTAATGTGAACCACAGGGGAAGATCTGTCAAGAGAAACACTTGCTGCTGAGGACCTAATTTCCAGATATGCGAAGCTTAGTTTTATTTTCAGATTGTTTCTAGTCTGGCCTCCTGGTCTGGATGAAGTGCACTCCAGCACATCTTCCACCTTAATTTCCTCTTAAATTAACACAGATCACAAGTTCTGAGACAACAAAATGGAGCACAGGGCGTGCAACCAGGAGTTACACTTCAAAATTGCAGTCTGATCCAAACAAAAACATTAATCTAAGTGCACCCTCAGTGTTTAATTGATGCTACCAAAATGCTTTAGTCCATGATACACAGTGTGATGGGGTAGAAAGGGTAGAGAAGAGAGAAGATGGAAAAGAAGAATCCAGTTAGAAGTCTGGCCAACTTGAAAATCTTTCTGCCAAGAACTGAAGAGCTAATCAAACAGGTCATAATGTACCATACATCTTTTCTTCCACTGAGGTGTCCAACATTTTTTTCTTATCATGTATTACATTGATGATTGGCTATGCTTTATATGGAAAAATCACCCCTGATTTCCAACATTTGAAGACTTTTGGGACACAGATGGGAAGGAATAAGATTGTTTTCAGTAATCACACTGGAGGAAATGGGCATCTAATTCTCAACCAGAGAGAAGAGCTTTTAAAATAAAAGATGACATTGGTATGAGAGCAAAAGGACACAAAATGCTAATAAGTAAACAGTCTGGAAAACCAAGAGATTTATTATCATACGGGAATTGGAAATGTGGAAGAAGTTTCCAGAAGAACCCAGGAGACAGATTTTTGGGTGAAATCCAGCCATTTTCTAGAGGAAATTGCTAGATGTAACCACTACAATGCTAGACTATCACCAGAAACTCACTCCCAATTCTATAAGGACTGCTTCAACTCGCAAAGGTGGAAAAGGCCACCAGAAATGGCATACCCTGGTGCAGAAAGAAGTGAACTTTCTGCTCCCACACCAGAAAGGTTGTGGCTTTGCATCCTGTCTGAATGAGCCTTAAGGACACTCAAAGCAGCAGCATTAGAAGACTTCATATATCCAAAGCCATTGCCTGCCTCCTCCTTTGGCATATAGAGAGGCGATCATGGGCTCAGCTATAATTTTGGACATACATCTCTTACTACAGTTTATTATTCTAACTTGCCAAGCAGCAGAGAGTATTGTCTTTGGGAAAGGGGCTGTTATCCTGGGAATATGCAAATGGCTTTCCTGATAAACTGAAAACTATCACATCTCTGTTAAGTTTTAGACCAACCTCCCAGTAATGTAAGTACATACCAGATCAGTGATCTACAGTGCTACATGTACTATCTTGCAGTGTGTTCAAGCAATAAAACCAGGAGATCAATTCATTTCTAGGGTCCTACTTGCATTCAAATGCCTAGATTCTTGGGTTTTAACTATATGGAAAACTACTAACTACTGTACATGTGTATATATATATATATAAACAACCTTTCATTAATGATTTGTTGCAGTGTTGCTTTAGAAATGGAAAGAGAAAAACCTTTGCGTTTGGAATTAAAGAGATGCGCTGAACTGTTGTTATGGAAATGTTTTACACTTCTTGTAAATGCCAATTATATGAAAACAAAACGCAAACTGAAAAAGTAGAAAATTATTTTCTGCATTGTAGTATTTCAAAGGGATATATTGACAGTCCTTGTGAGATAACAGACAAAAAAACCCCCCCTCAAACCAGGAATAGCTAATTGCTAGGTTTGGTCTGTTATAAATGTCAAAAAGGAATCAGGACACAAAAGGCATCAGCTAAATCACCATGAGCTTCTACTCTCCCTATCTTCCTTTTCAAAACTGCTCCTCTTTATTATCTTGGTTTAATTCAGCTATTGCATACACACACACACATGCTGGCACACACAACCCCGATTTCTGTGGTTTGCTAAAGGCAGAAAATTGTAAAAAATATATTAATATTACTCCTTTTTTTGGGCAAATACCTGAAATGTTTCACTAGCAATGGGGTGGGGGGAGTGAGGGGAGTGTCTCACACTGGTTTTCAGTGTATGCTAGGACAGGCTTTGAAGAACATAATTTGGAAACAAGTATTGAAATTCTTTGATGAAAAAAGATCCAGTAGTTCTGCTTGCTTTGCTTTTCTTTTTTTTTTTTTTTTTGCTTATGGGTAAAACTATTAATTGACTTCCAGATGAATTCTTTCAGGCAGCCTCAAAGTACACTCACTTTAAAATGAAAAGGCTATTAGTCCCAAAAATGTCACCAGTCTCCATATAGATGTATGCAGTGCTAATACACTGATACCACAGACCTTGCCACCTCTTTGAGAGCACGTCTTGCACCCATGGCAACCTAGCAACTAAGTAATTAGCTACGCTGATACAATATTACAGTCCCTCTCCTCTCTATTTTAGGGGAAAATGAGATTTTTGAGGTCAAAAGCTGGCAGGTGGCATCACAGTAATATCAGAACAACGTAAGTAATCAAAGAAATTGTTGTCACCGTGATGTCATTAATTACTCCATCTGTGCTTTTTGTAACCATTTGCGTTACTATTCAGCTGTATGTTGATGTTTGTCTCAGTTTTGGATTTTAGTACTTTCAGTGTCTCCTCCTTCCAAAAGAATAAAACCCAAACTAATGCAGATCATTTCCTATGTATGCTCACGCTTTAATCTTCTATCAATACAGTTTGCTTTTAACTACCTTTCCTTCCCACTACCATAACTGCTTATAATTTATCATTTGAAAAAACACTTATGCTTTTAAGAAGCCATAACATTTACTGGCATCATTATCAGCACAGCTTTTTGTCTAGCATTAAAATTCATATTTACAGCCCAACATTTGTTTTACGCCCTAGAGTAGTGGAAATACCATATGCAAGGGAGCTCCCCGGGGAGAGAAAAGGATGTGTGCGTGGCTGCGTGTGTGTGACAGAGCATAAAATGAACCACAAAATATGGGTGAGCACAGGAAAACTTTCTCACAGTTCTTGGTTCCAGGGGACATGCAGACCTTTCTGTCTCCTTTTGCTTGCATTATGTCTCTTTCCATTGACTAACTAATGTTGTCCCTGACACATACACATCTAGGCACCTCTATTTGTGCCACACAGCTCGCCACACAAAGGTGACTCTTTGCTGATAGGTTCATGCACTTGGAGATCTCAAAATACTTTCCAAAGGAGAAGATGTTGGGTGGGCAGAGGAGCAAGGTACCCACTGTCCTGTGCCAGCTCTGGTGCTTAAGCAGAATCCCGGTTCTCCTGGTGCCAAGTCCCTGCCCATTACCCAGTGTTACCTTCAGGCCACTGAGAAGACACTCTTCAAACCTGAGGTCTGCTTCTCCTCTGACAGGAGCATGAAAGCATGCAATCTCAGCATGCAGCAATCTCAGAACAAACCTTGGTGTTCATCATTAAATGCCTGTGGCGGGTTTTGCATGGTGGGGTTCTGGTGGAGAAGAGGGGTCTGCAGGGGTGGTTTCTGCAAGAAGCAGCTTTCTCTAGGCCTGACAGAGTAAATACCAGCAGGCCTCAAGGACGGACCCACCAAGGCTGAGCTCATCAGTGATGGTCATAGCGCCTCTGTGAATCACATGTAGAAATAAAAACCCGCAACCAGCTGCTTTTTGCCACCAGAGAAAGGAGTGAGAAGATGTAAGAAAACTTGCAGACACCAAGGTCAGTGAAGAGGAGGGGAAAGAGGCACTCCAGGCACTGGAGAGAAATATTCCCCTGCAGCCTTTGGAGAAGACACGGTGGAGTTGGTTGTACCCCTGCAGGCCATGGAACATGATGAAGAGCAAATATCCCACCTGCAGCCAGTGGAGAGACCCCACACTGGAGCAGGTAGAGACATAGGGAAGACACTGAGACCCACATTGAAGCAAGCTCCTGGCAAAACCTACAGTCCATGGAGAGAGAGAGGGAGAGATCCACGCTGGAGTGTGTTTGCTGGGGTGAGCTTGTGACTCTGTGGGGGACCAGGCTGGAGCAGTCTGGGCCTGAGAAACTGAGAGACATTCTATGATTCTATGACTGCATCCCACAGAAGTGACCCACACTGGGGCAGCTGGTGAAGAGCTGAAGCTCTGCGGGAAGGGACTCATGTTGGAGAAGTTTGTGGAGTATTGTCTCCTGTGGGTGGGACCCAGCAAGGTAAAAGTGTGAGGAATGTCCCTCTCCCTGACCCCTTTCCCCACTGTGAAGGGAAAAAAACTTGTGAGGAACTGACCGAAACCACCATTCCTTCCATACGCGCCCCCCTCCATCCCTGCCCTGCCCTGCCCTGCCATGCCACAATGGGGGGGAAGAAGGGAGAGAAATCATGACTAAAGTGAAGTGCTAAGAAGGGAGCGGTGGGGGGAAGTATTTTAAGATCCGGTCACACTTCTCACACCCGACTATGGTTTCACTGGGTGCATAGTGTAGTGTAATAAATTTTATGCTTTTTTTTTTCTTTTTTGTCCATGTTGAGTCCGTTTTGCCCATGAGGCTGGTTGCTGAATGATCTCTCCCTGTCCTTATCTCGACACCCGAGCCTCTCGATGTATATTTTCTCCCTTGTCCATCTGAAAAGAGGAGTGATAGAATGGGCATCTGACCTCCAGCCAGGGTCAAACCACCACAGTGCTACAATAAGCACTTCCTCCTCCTCCTCCTTCGCATTTATGCAATTGCATAATTCCAGCCCATATCTGTAACATAATTATTCTTTTGATGAACCAGAAAATCCTATTTTTTCCAGATTGGTTAGTTGGAGTGATTGTCATCAGCCCACTAAAAGGTCAAAGGCATTGATACAATCTACAGATCATTTTAATGTCAAATCAGTCTTGTAATGCTTAAATAATGAAGTCTCATTTTCAATAGTGCCATCGCAGTGGATTTGTAAAGGCTCTCCTGTGCTTTAGGCCTCACATATGTTCCTACCGGGTATCTTTGAATAAGGAAGCAGATAAGTCTCATTAAAAATAACTGGAGTTGAACACATAACTACTTTGGAAAAAAACTTCCATCTACCTACCTGTATTTTTAAGCACCTAAATACCTTTAAAATATGGACTGGAGTGAACACAAATCATTCACATTTCCTGCCAAGCACCATTTTTATTTTTAATTAAAGTGATGCTATTTCTGTTGATCCCATTGGTTCTTTCAGTGACCAAATGCCAGGAACAGCAAGTTCTAAATTAGTGCTGTGAAGGTGGGATGCAGCAACACCAAAAGACTTGCTTAATGAAAACTGTCCTGTCCCAATGCCATCGGGGAATGCTGCTATCAGCCAAGAAGGCAGAGAGATCAGACCTTTCCCCCGACTCATTATCCTACCCACCACAGCCCTGCAATACTCTGGGGTGTCATCTGAACCTTAACACATGGTCCAGAGTTTTATAACCTGCTGGCAGACTATGTCTAACTGTCTGAAGTGGGGCAGATTGCTGGACTCTGCTAATAGTCTTATTAATTGTGCCCATGTATCTAATTATCAGGCTGACACGTACCTTCAGGTTTTTGCATCACATTACAGATGGATGATTTGAGGAAGGTAGTTTACTTCTAATTTGCCTATGCTCAATTACACCAACATGTAGCTTTCACAAAAGAAGATGAAAACCTTTTTCAGGGTCAGATTTGCATTTATTGCTAATGAATAACAAATACCTTGATGCAAGAAGACTTCAGTGGGATGTTTTGTAACACCAAAGCGTTGGTAACACTAAAAGGGTTTTAGTAATTTCTACAGGCCCAAATAGTGCACAATGCTCATATTGTCTCATTTAAAAAGATCCTGGGTACATATTCATTAAGAGAAAAAGATATTAATAGGTTGTTTGATGCTAATAGGTTAATCACATTGTTTAGGAAGGCAAGTGAAGAAAGTTTTAATCTTTCTTTAAGAAGGAGCCAAGAGCTCAGATTGCAGTTGTCTCCTGCCCTTGGCATCTTCTGCTCTGCACAACAGCTCCAGCTGTGCCACAATGACCCAAAAGCCCTTTAATTTTTTTAGTCAGTTGGTCTTGGAAAACATCAATGTACCTTCCTGACCTGTTGCCAAAAATTGTTGCTTTCATTCCCACCCCTGACATCATGAGAACACTAGAATTTTTCATAAGCAGAGTTCAGCACCAAACAATTCTATTGTCTCAAAAACCTGACTAATGCAAAAGCAGTTCACCCAAATGGCTGCTCTATTCTTACTTCAGAACAGTTATCAACAATATTCTGCTGTGGTGGGTAGGTGCACACACCCAGGTTAAAGCTCAGCTTTAACACTGCAGAAATGCTCAGGATAGCCCTCCTGGGAAAGGATCAGCCCAGTGGGTCCTGCCTAGAAGCATTAAGCGTCTCCAGTATTTGCACAGCTCTAGTAGCTAACAAAGAGATTTGAGGTTGGACTCTTAAGAAAATATTTATCTCAGCCTTTGGAAATGTATTTGCTAATAAGTAGGTTCGTATTTGTTCTCAGAGCTTCCCAATCAACTTAATCTACTTTCAGTGAGATAAATTTTAAACTAATCATGTTTTCCATCCTTTCATCCATCCCTTCATCCTAGTTTTCTTACCTTTCCTGCAAATACCTTTCCCTGGTTAGGTAATGAATTTTGCAGGCTCAGCTTCCTGTAATCAGTAAAGCATATGCTGCAGTGTAAGCTGCAATGCAAAACAAAGCATGAATTCACAATATTCAGAAAAAAAGCAAATACATAAAGTGAACATATGTTTTCTTTCACAGACTTAGCAGCTTATTTCACTACCTCTGCATTTACCTTGGCTTTTAAAACCCATCCATCCGAGACATTCCATTGAGCACAGCTCACAGCCTTTAGAGGGTCCAAATTCACACCTCTTGAAGGGATATATAAACTACCTCCCTCTCACAAGTGGGAGACCAACATACAGACAGGTTAAGTATTCCTCTGCTGCACACTGGAAATGTGCAGTGTATCAGGAAACCAAATGAAAACCTTCATCATGCCATACAACTACCCATTACACTGTGGCAACTCTGCACACCTGCTTGTACAGATCTGTGCTTAGAAACTCAAAGTTTCTCCTTTTACCGCTCTGACTTGGAGACCTCCCCTCTTCCAGTGTTAACACTACTGCTTTACACCAGTGCCAGGTATGTCCACAGCTCCCCTGCCATAAGTAAATTATTCCCAAAGCAGCTTCTTCTATAATAGTTTAGCTGGAAATCCATGGTTTTGACCCTAAAATAAGGGCTCCTGTGTCCAAAATTCATTTCTACATTTTTTTTGTCTTTACCTGTTCATACAAAACTTTCTTAGGACTTTGGCTGCAATGCAATCACTAATTTTTACAGTGTCTTTTACTGGAAGAAAAAGTTTGACCTGAAACTAAATGTTGACATCCAAAAAATGCACCATGGAAAGAGAATTAAGTCTGGAGTTGAACTCAATATTAGTCCTTTCACCTCTGAGGTGGCCTGGACCAAAACCTCCACTGTGAAAACACATGGAAAAAGCACCATTTAGCTACCAGGGACATAAGGGCTGACAAAGCACTCTTTACATGTTAGTTCTGTATTTTAAATCCACCCCTGTTTTCCTTTCTCAGAGTCCTGCATCACTATGTGGAAGTCTGGTAATTTGGCTGATCTGCTTATTTGTGTGTCTTCACAGCCAAGGCCTTTGTGTACCAGGATGATATTATCTCTAGACATCTGTAAAGCAGCCTATCAGATTTCCTATTTTCATCTCTTATGTATTGTTGTTTAGTATTTTCTCAACCTCAAACAATGTATCTCCTTTCTTGCAGGTATCCCAGTCAGGAAATCCAATCCTTACACTGTATTTAGGTGTCACTTTAATGTATCAATCTTGTCAGAAATTGTTTTTATTGTACAGTAAGAAAACTTCTGGAAAAAAAGAAAATATGGCCCAGTGGATTTCTCATCTCTAAGTCTGTGTTCAAATGAACATGTGTTGTTGAAGTGTATCAGTGCCAAAAAGTAGTGGTGGTAATTGAATACTAATACCTCCATTTATATAAGGAGGAGGTGAGGCTAAGAGCATTGAACTGCAGGGAACTTTGTGATGCTGTTGCTGATAACTTTGTACAAACTTCTGTTCTGATTGTACTGATGAAGGCAGCGGTTCAAGTTCAGGTGAGACCTGAACTGCAAATCATAGACATTCCTTTGTTGTATCATTCTTTGATGCAGTGCTTATTTTTCCACTAAAGAAGTAAATGAAGGAGTCTCACTTGTTTTTCTTTCAGCTTCAGCTAGGACAGATTTAGCTTAGCCTAACAAGACTTCACTTGAGGACTAAAGGAACTGAACATTTCCAGGAGATGCTGGCTCCTGAGCAGCACAAATATTCATCCTGTTTAATTTTAGCCTGATAAGACAGACTAAGATAAGACTAGCCTAAGAAAACAAGCCACTCATCTGGTTTTCAGTAAAGAGAAAGAAAATTTTATAGAAAATTTCCCCCCTCCTCTTCTAGGATGTATTGGCTCACCCTGGAAATTGTCTTTCTCTGCTCTGCCAAAGAAAAGAGACTAGGTTAGACAACTCAAACTGGACACCTCACTTTTAAATGCTAAGCTGAAGTAGATTGGTCTCTTCCCTTGATTCGCAGCAACTCATTCCTGCCAGGACAGCTATAGAAAGGAATATCCACTGGGCATATCTGCCAGCTGCAGTGCTGGCAAAACCAGGAGTGAAACTACCTACTCAAAGGAGGGCCACTTCACAGCTTGGAGACTTTTCTGCTTCCTGTTTATTCCATAACAATAAGGGAGAGAAATATAAGAAATATACTGTGGTCTGCTAAGCTAGAAAAAGTTGATATGTCACTGTTGTCTAAAGGAGAGCATGAAATAAAGAGGCTGCTGGAATAAAGGAGAATCACAACAGGCAACATGCAAGCAGGGTTCATTTAAAAAAATACACATTTTAAAAGCTTTAAAATTAAATATAAACATTAAATATGCACTAATCCCAGACACTGCAGGTGCCCATAGTGGCCATAAAGGCTGTCAGCATCACTAAGCTACTTGGCAGCATGACTCCTGCCCCCCCACCATGCATACAGCAGGAACAACATCCACCAGGGAAGAGCTCCACCAACAAAATATTGGGTTGACTGGTTCTCTTACCTCCTCCTGTGATTTCAATCTCCCATTTTTTGCAAATTAAGCAGAATTCTCTTGATTTCAGCAGGGACCAGACGAACCACATTTGAGAGAACACTAGGTGAGTGTTAAACATCTGCCTTCCCCTTTCTTGCTGGATACAATATAAAAGAGCACACGGGCCATTTATCCAAGTAAAGAGTGTTTGGTTATAGATGTTGCAGCTGCCTCGAGACTACCTAGAAATTAGCTGTTCAGAATTTGGATGACATTAATTAGCCCTTCAGAAAGGAAATGTGTAATCTACCACCATGCTCGTGAATGGGAGACTGGAAGAAACAGCAATTTACACAGGGCTGCAGCTGCAAACACAAAAGCGTGAGCGTTCGTACAACACACGCATTCTCACACAACAAACAAACATTTGGGTGTTAGATTTTTAAGCCTTTGAACTTGGTGAAGACACACAAGAAGCAGGGAGAGACATCAAAACACCTTAGCTCAAATTGTTGCAGCTATTTAAATCGATTTCAAGTGTCTGCGAAATTTGCTCTGAAATCACCTAATAATACATCGCATACTTAAAAATCACAGCTGAAGAGAGGTCATCTCCTTCTCCTGATGTACATAGAGCTACTCAGGAACACTGAGCTATTTTTAAAAGCTCCTGCAGACTTTCAGAAGAGCCTTGTGGCAGGCAGAGAAAAGGAAGAGAAGGACAGAAGTTTTCAGGGACCGTGGCACAGGTGGGACATGGACAGGCTTCTTTCACAGTTTTGGTTCTTTTTGGACATCCAATGTTTCTGAGCTTTTTATCAGGTGGCCATTTGGTGAAATTATCTTTGCACCCTAACAAACAAGGCGGGGATGGGGAATGCAACGCTATATATATTTGGGAGCCAGAACTCTGCCCACTAGATAAAATCAGGAGTATTGCTAAACTGCTAAACAGTTACTCAGGAGTAACTGCTAAACTGATTGCTAATCATCTTGATTCTTATTGACATAAAACTTCAGAGAGATCTGGAAAGTGGGAACATTCTGAAATGGTAAAAAATCTATGAAAGCGGTGCAGTTGGTCTCTGGTTCAGGTAATGGTTTTATGTCTTGGTCCCACCTTGAGATTTATCATCATTTAAAAAAGAAATTCACCTTTAATTGTGATTTTCATGTTTTAACACAAATCCAGCTGCCAGAACTTTAAAAATATCATCATGAAATACTACATGCATTTTAAAAAAGAGACCTAAATCAGTTCCCCCACAGGCAACATTAGTTGCATTCCTGATGTAGCACTGTACACAGCACTGCTACTATACCAGGGGACCCCTCTGCCCTTCAGTCCCTAGTCATGGCAGGGAAGAGACATTCCTTGGTAATAATGTGACAGAGAGAATTTTCTCTTCAAAAGAGATGTCTCTGCTGGATATTAGCAACTTTATCATGACCGATCCACTGGGAAAATCTGTTTAATTAAGTTCCTGTGCCAAACACTGAATTGTTATTTAGTCTGGGAAGGACATTAAGATTGCACTATAATGAGCTGCCACAAAATCCTTTGTTGTGAACTCTTGGCAGTTCTAGATCTTAAATCTAGTTTTACAAAAGAGTTTCAGAACATCTAAATTTGACTTGGGCCGTTCAACGCACAAAATCTCCACCCACAGCATTTAAAAAAAAAATGTAAAAAATAATGAAGTGTGACACCATTGTCTTGTTCATAGAGAAGCCAAGACAGGGAGGGTGTTTAAATCAGCATGAACACAAGTCAGTTTAGGACTGATACTTGCTATCAGGTTATTATTGCACCCCTGCAACCTGTTGGACCTCAGCAGAGTTAAACCAGTCTGTGCTGACCTTGACATCATACATTATGGGATATCCCCTTGGTCTGTTTGGTTCAGCTGTGTCCTGTCCCAACTCCTTGTGCACCCCCAGCCTCCTCACTGGTGGGGTGGGGTGGGAAGCAGAAAAGGCCTTGGCTCTGCATGAGCGCTGCTCAGCAGTAAGTAATATCTCTCCATTCTCAATTCTGTTTTCAGCACAAATCCAAAACAGCCTCCTACCAGCTACTATGAAGAAAATTAACTCTATCTCAGCCAAAACCAGCGCAGACTGATAACACAAATGCCTTTCCAGAAGCTGCTAATACAAACAGTCTGGTGCCTGCCTTCCTATTCTCTCAGGTCTGGGTCATTCCTTATCAGGGATTGCTCCCTGAATTGCTTTACCACAAGGATTCAAGGTCCAACGTGATAATGCTGAGCACTCACAGATATTCAAAACAGGTAAAATCCACCTGGGAACTGAGCATTCAACCCCTGTTACTTCATTTGCTTCCTCAAACACTCAGGGCTGCATTTCCTTCTTTTTAGAGTTCAAGGCAGAAGTTAATTTAGTAAGAAATCAAAGCATTACACTACCTACCTACTACAACCTAGAGTGGTCCCATGTTGCCCTGACTTGCCCCACGAGCAAGCACCACCAGCCCACTCCTGACAGCAAGGAGCTTGTTGAAGGTGCCGAGAGATGCTTCTGCATCACAGCTTGTCACATGCAACATGTGCGTGCTGGCATGCCTCCGTCACACTCCCCAGGGTGATTCTCCAGTGATCATTGCTCACTGAGTTGCTAAATAAAGTTTCCCATCCCACATTTTCATTTGAAGGTGATTCAAGAGAAGACGGCCTCGTGCCTGCAATATATTTCCCTAGGTAGGGAGCGCTGAGGTAGCAACGGCTGTTTGCACTTTCGTGCCATCTGGAAGAGGCTTCTGGAGACTGAACATGACCTTGTACACTAATGATGGTTTATAGGAATACTGAGCTGTGAAGTGTAGAAAGCAAACATGCACATGCATGCAAAACCATGCCTGCTCTTCAGCCTTCATAAAGATGGGAGAGCATTTAATGATTAATAGAGGAAACTTCGAAGATTAAACTGCATTTCTCAAAAAAATTACAAGAAGTGGGAAGTAACAGATAATGAGCAGTGAAATGTTTCCAACTGTCTGACTGGTCTCCAGAATCCTCTCTTTGCACAGCACTGTACAGCCTGGTATTTGCAAGCACTCCCAAAAACCTGGAAACACAGTCTTTGGGGCAGCAAGCTTGGAAATACTAACAAACACTGCTTGCCTCCTGCTTTCCTCCTAGTTCATTCTGCTCAGTTTTTTGTGATTATCCAAACCATATTTGGGGGTTGATTCATTTTGCATGCACAGAAAGTCTCGCTGGACCTGGAAACATGTTCACTTAATTAAATCTGCCTGACAGATGTGACATAGTGAGATAATGATTACGCAGTTGACAGATGCCTATGCTATGTACACATACACATTAGGAACCAGGGACAGAGATTTCCTGCTATGGAAAACACATAGAGTTGCTCATTGGACTTGAGTTCAGAGTTGTAGCAGATCTGCTTTCTTTAAGATAACAACATGGTCTGAGCCTAGGGAGAATTTGGGGGAAGTTCCAGGCCACTGGCTGAATGGGCTTGTGCTGTTAGGTATTTACTGTAGCTGGAAAGGGCCTTTGCTCCCTGCTCTGGCCACATACCCATCTTATTTCTCTTGCAGTGGCCCAGGAGCCTACCACAACCCTCCAAGCATCAGAGCCCGAACAGGGGTTCCCTGCTGCCAAAAGGGAATCTTGCTGCTTACCCTTTACTGCACTCCAGCTCAACCTTTCCCGTGTCTGCCCATACAGTTCTGCTTCCTCCCCAGACTGAAACCCACCACTCATCAGGCCCTTCTAAGAGTGAATGAATCTCTTTACAGGGATATGCTTTACAATGGTATAACACACGGAATATACCTGTCAGGCTGCACACAGCAGCAATCATTTTATCACTCTTTTTCTGCGCCAATGAGTAGTTCTGGGGTGTTCTACAATCAACATCAGAGACAACAGAACAGCATAAAGAGGGACTCACAGGCGTTGTTGTTATAGGTGATTGTGGTGATGTGATTTTTGACTAGCAAGTGCTGCACACCCAGAATTCCAGTCCCATATATCATTGTGCAGTGCCATAGGAACCAGGCTCAGGCAAGGACTGCACATGAAGGTAGTAGTTTAAACATCACCAACAAGACAGCAAGGCCCCCCACTATCTTCATACACATTTAAACGCTTGGATGAAAACTACTAAAGGGAGTATGATTATCACAGTACCTGGTAATGATGTGACCATCCAGTTTTTAAACAGTGGCATTTTGATTGCTGCTGTGCAAACATTAAGTCCACAGGCTGGCAGCCTGTACATCCTTTGGCTGTGTGCCAGTCCAGAATTTCCTCTGGGACTCTTTGCAGGATTCAGACATTATGCCAGTTTCTTGTACGAGTTCCAAAGACACACGAAACTTTGAGTTTCTCCTGAACCTTCACCTAAAGTGCTGATTTTCAATTGAAATGGGAAACCAATCAGATATTCCAAGTGGAAAAAAAAATTAGGTCTGCATCTTGAACAATGAAAGCTGAAGGTTATGTGATGGGCTGGTTTCTTCTCTGTACACTTCATGAAGTGGATCTGACCTGATGCAACCCATATCTCAGTACTGCTCAGACTGTCAGCCTTATGAGGATCAGAAGGCAATGGGTGATGTTTCCTTTCATCCTAGATCAGATGCTTGCCATCTGCCCTTGCAAAAACCATGTACATTGCACAGGAGATTCTGGGACCATTTGCCATGTGGTTGAAAGTCCTCCCATGGTGAATGCAGTGAGGTGTAACGCTGCCATGGAACAGCAAAACTGGATCTTCATGAACTTCTTGTCAGTCATATGACCAACTCCATCACATGCAGGGAGGTAGCTGTGTATTTCTCAAATAATAAAAAGCAGGTGCATAATGCATAAGGGTGTATAAATCCCTTTCAACCAAGCAAATAAATGAAAGAGCTAAAGCAGGAGTAGAACACAATCTCTTTTTTTAAAATGGCAAGCTGCAGCAGAAAGGTATTTGTCCTGTAACAGGCCTTTTGATGTTCAAAGCCTCCCGCATAATGCAATCCTTCCTCACACCTCTCTTGGAAGCCATGAATCCCAAGGAAAACCAACACTAACCAAACAAGAGAGCTGTCACTGGGAGAACAAGAGGTACAGCAGAGGGCCATGGGTTTTACTGCTTTCCCCATCTGAAGTGTAAGTGGAGGTTGCTGTTACATGGCCCCATGAGAGGTAGGGTGAGAAAAGCAGCCTGTCCTTGATAATAACCCTGTTTCCATCTAGTGTCTGTGTCTTTTTGTCCTTTTGCATGTGTGGGTTGGAGGGAAGCCATTGCTTTGTGGGTTTTTGGTCTTGGAAGATACCTCACTGTGGAACATTCCTTTGGGACATCATGTTATCCTGCGGGACCTACACTTAACCAGGCATGAAGAAGCGTGCACTTACTTCACGGTACTGTACTAGGAACCAAAGTGGTAACATCAGGACAAGGTACTGAGACACCTATGTCTGTATCCACACTCATACACAAGCATATACGTACATGTGTATACCTAACATAGACAGACTTATTTATATTACAAAATTGGCCTAAATCCTTAATGTTTGTAAATCAATTCTGAATCTCAGTCATAATCAGAGTCATGGCTTATCAATTATTTGGTCATTAACATTTTTAGCTGACAACATTTTTCTATGGTTTTCTAGCTGAAGTCAATACAAAAAGCTAATACAAAAGATTGATCAAGGGTTGATCATGTTTGATCAAAAACGGTCCTGTGTCAAGTTCAAAGTTTGTCAAACCTATGCAAGACACAAATCCAATGCATGTTTCTGCCTGAAATATTGTACTGGAACATCAAGGCAATTAAAATTATGACATAAAAGAAAGAGAAGATCAAGCAAACTGTCATACTCAAGTTCAAATCAAAGAAATGCTGAATTACACAAGCCCAGACCAACTTATCAAATGACTGCATAGCATCACTTTCTGTTGTATAATAATAGCATCACAGAGTGATTTCATGATGGTCAAGGAGTTCCCTTATCCATTCCCCAAAATCTCTCTTTGGCATGTTAGGCACTTAAACACTGTAAGTACAGATAAGGCAGTAATGATAGTAAAACACAGAGAATCTTGACTGTAGCAGTTAATCAACACTGGCAAACATAACTGTCATCTAAAATGTTTTTGATGTGTTCTGAGATTAGTAGAATGGAAAGACAGAAACTTGCACTTTCTATAATTGTTTTCAAAGCTTGGTGGCATCAGGAATAAACATTCTGCCAAACTGCATGTTATGAGCAGTTTCTCAAGATAAAATTTTATGGTAAAACAATACTATATGTTAAAATGTAGATACTAGCATAAGAAGTACATGGGTCTTCCCTGCTTCATTTCTAGAAGGGACTTCAATCACATTACCATATTTGCAATATGTAATAGGGTGGAAGGTTTTGGGTTTTTTTTTAATTTGTCAAGGACTATTAGAATAATTCTTATTAATAAAGGATTTGAACGAACCAGTTCTAATTAAATGCCTGATGAAAGTGTGCACTGTTAGAATAGTCTCTGAGTACTAAAGGCCTATAATTAAGAGTTTGCAGGTGATAAGCAGACATGCCTTGGGGCTTTCTGGAAAAGTCAGATGATAATGAAGTATGGATAGGTGGCATTTTCTCTCTCAGAACTGTCCCATTCTGACAAGAACCTGAGTCTTCAAAAGGGTTAGCCTAACTCATCTCCCGTCCAATTTGACAGGCAATAGGCAGTCAAGATAGCAACACAGAGAAGAAAAAAGTGAAACTGGCAGTAACCAGACTTGCAAACAGTGAGATGCCACCCAGAAGTTGCCCATAGTGGCTAGCAGTAAATAATGAGTGGGCTCAGAGACATTTATTTCCAAAAGCACATGTCCCCATCTGGTTTTGCACATGCAGCACCGCAACAGCAGGTACCTTCCAGCTGTATATCTTGGCAACCGTTCAACTTCTCAACTGGAGGCTGTGCACCTGGTGCCAGAAGATCAATTAAAAATGCCGGCTTGCTGTCAACTGCCAAATTTCTGTTGTCAGTTGTGGAAAAATCCACTCAACACAATTGGTTGGTTTTCTATTTAAAATTCTATGTATTTAAAAAATAAATAAATTAAAATTCCAAACTGCAGTAGCAGTGAATGGAAGGGAAGGAAATGGAGTTCAACAGCTACAGCATCCTTCCTCCTCTCCTAATGCCTGCCTCTCCAGTAGGCACAGACTTTCTGCAGTTTAGGGTTTCTTGCATTTCACATGAAATATCCAATTACAGAAATCATAGATCTATGAAAGCAATAATTATCGTTACAGTTTTGCTACTCAGAGTACACGTTTAAATGCGCTGATCACCCACTTCATAGATAATAATATAAAACACTCAAGTAGTTGATTGAAGGATACTAACTTCTATATATGAGCCAGATGCTGCTGGGCTTGCTGCTCCTACAGCCTGGGAGACGCTTTGAGGCAGCCACCTATTTCATTTATGCCGAATGGCCTCATGTATTTGTGGACACACAGTGAAATGACCTTGCTAATTATCTCTGGCAAGGTATCTTTTCGGTACCCTGTGTTAAACCTTTGGCATGTAACACTGCATGTATGAGAGAGATCTCATTTCTGTGTCCCAGGACCAACAGAAGAAGGAATATAAGCATTTTTAGTGATAGCATGAGAATTTAGTCCAAATTATGGATGAGAGGAAACGTCAGAAAAAGGAATTTCATATAAAGTTGTCACAACAAGGAGAGCAGTAAGTAGAAATGCTCTTGCTGTAAAAGTGCTACAGCTCTGATAAGCACTATTTTCTCATCTAAAAAAGATGATAGTATGAATCAATTCAGAGCATGCATCCTTTTTGCCTGGATATTATTACTGTTTCCTTCTGTCTCTCAGACAACTTTCAGGTTGTGCAAAAAGAAAAAGACATGGAAATTATGTAGACAAATTTTCACATCATACGTTGCTCCTAGGAACATCAGTGAGGCATACTCATCTAGCCAGGCAGACTAGAAATTATCACCACCTTAACTGCCAAGTAATAATCATCTGCATGATATTTTCATCATGAAGGCACTCTACTATCTCTTTAATCCTCACAAATACCAGAAAAGATAAAACACATTAAAAAATATATTACTTGCAGGGTAAGGAATTTGCAGGAAGAATAAAGAATTCACTCAAAAGTCCAAAGGAAATTCACATAGAATTTCTTATAAGTTCCACCTATTAAATTGATTTCTGGATATGAAATGTTGGTACATAACAGACAGTTGGGCTACTGTAAGTTAGTAAAACACACAGAAACTTTTGACAGCTACAGAAGCAAGAAATGCTCCAACTGATCAGTATTTCAGAACATTTCAAATTCCTCTTTCAAAAATCTTTTAGCTGGTAAAAGAAAACCAGGGAAAAAAAAGTATATGCTACAATGATTGACAAGAGTACAAGAGGGCCACCTAATTTACATCTCTTGTCTGCAGGAGCACCAAAGTCAAGAACAAAAATAGTGAAAAAGGTCAAGGGAAAAGCAGCCAAAGTCTTCACTGTTCTTCAGAGTTTTCATGTGTCAAATCACAAGCACAATCTCTATTAACAACAGAAAAAAAATACTCAACATCTGTTCATGCAGAGAAATATTAATGCTTAACCATGTGAAATCAGCTGTCAGTGAATGGAACAACTAACCCCTGCAACTCACTAGTAACAGAGCTATTCACTGATAAGATGTGTTTGTTACCCAAATACTGCATTATTTTGGAAGCTACAACGCAGCATTTCAACAAACTGCTTGAGGGAAGGAAGCAATTACCTAAATATTGCAGTGCAGGTGTAATTCCAAAACAAAGAAATTAACAAAACACTATGGACTGGTTTATGGCTAGCAATAATATTTCTTGAAGCATTTCTTATGTGTAAAAGAAAACATTTAATTAATTATAATCTCATTAACATTTACATTACGGTTTATTAAATTGATTAATAATATTATTTTTTGGGTTTATTATCAAAGATAAAAGCAAATGTACATTTGCATCTAACATCTTGCCAGAAGAGAGTCTTGTCTCTTCCCAGAAGGTCTGCAAAATCCAGTGAAGCCTGTGGTGTGCACAAGGAAAACTGGCAGAAACCCATCTCTTTTCAAATATTATTAGATCAAATGTGCACAGGAGAACCTTCTGGCAATAAGGTCAACTAATGCAGAGCAGTCTACATTTGCGCTCCTGATGTCTCCTACCCTCCAGAGCAATGCAGCCCTATCTAAATTGAAGAGTGACCCCTGGTCCAAGGTAGCCTCAGGGCATTGTTTGGGAGAGCACTACTTGCTGCCATTAGCCGGAGGACC